>CM066050.1:143585436-144178085 GCA_033557465.1 Ichthyophis bannanicus
TGTTGCTGGCATTCACCAGGGGAGCTCATGATGGTGCCATCTGCTTTCTTGATGTTGTCTTTGGTCAACTTGGTTTTGCCACTTTTCAACAGGCAGTAAAATCCAGCAGAGACTCTGAGCTCAGAGAAAATGGGCCTCTGCGGGTTTAGGCTGGATAAAGGCCATGCATAGGCTCATGAGCACTGGGCTTATAGGTGCTGGTTTGGAGTTCACAGTCATGGCACTCTTCTTCCTATGGGGGATGGGATCACCACAGGCAGTCTGCTGCCTGCTGGGATGCGAATTATTGGTAGGGTCAGGGTCCGTGTGGCCCACCTCTTTCTGATGCCTGTTTTACAGCCAAAGCAAGTATTTTTCTGATGCCTATTCATGCCTGCAGAAGGTATATCCTTAGGCACCACTTTGGATGTCCAGGATGTTTCTGAGATCAGGCAGTGATGTCCAGGTTCTTGGGAAAGCCCTGATCATGCCTCCACCATGCCCCTTCAGAAATGGACATCCTAATGTTGGGGATCTCCACAGACCTGGTTTCTAAAATGTCTCTTGAGACGTGTCTGTGTTTTGGACATTTCTATGCCCATTTTCAAATTTCCAGAGCATGAAGAAGGTTTCTAAAATAACCCTCTTGATGTGTAAATGTGTGCATATAGTTCTGGTGAGGTAATTTTCAAAGGGGAGGGGCATGCATACTTTCCTTTTGAAAACTGTGTAGCTTATGTATGTACCCGCTGCATAAGTTACATAGTTTGTGGTAAGATTGCCGCCCCCCCCCCCCCCACAGCACCATGTGTTATTTTCCTCTACAGACCAAAACAAGCCCCCAAATATCTCTCTTAATTTAACTAAAAGTACAAACTTTCAGGAACAGACATCTTTAAGAGTAACTGCATTGAGGGAGCACAATTTTCAGATGGTCAGTGTATATGGATAAGTTGCAATTTATTCCCAGAAAGCTTAGTTTCGTATGGGTTTTCTAGACCAGAAAAGAGACATCAAATAGGGACATTGACTGAATGCAGAGTGTTTTGTTTAAGGCAGCAGTTAAAATGTCTGTATTATGGCAAAATATACAGCAGGAGCAGCATTTTATTGAAAAAGAGAGCAGCGTCGCTCAGGGCTTTGTAGCCACCCCCAAACTCTAAATAATTCACACTTCTAAATAAATCAAGAATCAAACTGTTAAAGATTGTTAGTGATTCCTCCTATGCAAACAAATTAAGAATCAAACTGTTAAGATTGTTCGTGTTCCCCTTCCCAGAATATGTTACTGTAGCAGCAGAGCGCAGACAAACCAATAATACCAGGAGTCTGTTCAGAAGGTCCAAATCATTTATTTGTGCACAAGTCTCAAGCAGAATCAAATTCAAAATGGCTGAGCGATGTTCTCTGGCAAAACAACAACTTTTATAGACTTTTTCACCATTCTAGACATAGGAAAACATTTCATTGGTCCCGGTAACCTCCCGTACCTCCCGTACCTCCTCTATTGGTCCCGGTACTGATATGATTATCCGCCCCTCCCATTTCGATGTGTGCGCGCAACAACAGACAGAAGGGAAAAGGAGGGCGGACCGTGGGTAAGGGGTCCTCACGGCCCTAGAAACGTATAAGGGAAACAAATAACAAGACAAGATGACAATCGCTTCTCCCTTTTTACGACCTGAATGCGGTCGCCCGGTCAGGAACTGCGTTACTCAGGGGTCCGCCTTCGCTTGGTCCGTGCTGCCAGACCTCTCATTCACACTCCATTCACACAATCATGCTAGCAACGTATCCCAGAATGCATTCATTGCTATCTATTCTGACTAGTCTCATGCGAGTTCCAAATGCTAGAAGACGGGAGTTTCACCCTGCTTTACTTACTCAGGGGTAGTCGGTCCGTCTTGGAGAGTTGATCAAGCTCTCTTTCATGCGAGTGCTAGTGCTAAGTTCATGCGAAGTTCATGCTAAGTTCATGCTAGATTGGCAGTACTGCTCTTTCTTATCTGTCTAGACACATGCTAAAATCAAAACTCTACTCACCACCGGATCCGGTCCTCAAACTTCCCAAGCAAGCGCATGAGTTGGACCTTGGACTCCCCTCACTCGGGTTCGAGGTGTTGGCTCCAGCCGGGCCCGGCACCCGCCGAGGTCCGACTAGCTCCCTCCGATGCAAGGGACCGGTGGCGCCAGGGAGCGAGCCCCCGTCGGAAGGGCGCGATCCCGGCAGGACCAAACCTGTAGAGGCAGAAAGTCGTGATATATTGCCCTATATACCCTCTAATACCACACCTTCCCGGCCAACGCACCAAGAATATGTAGCAGCAGAGCGCAGACAAACCAATAATACCAGGAGTCTGTTCAGAAGGTCCAAATCATTTATTTGTGCACAAGTCTCAAGCAGAATCAAATTCAAAATGGCTGAGCGATGTTCTCTGGCAAAACAACAACTTTTATAGACTTTTTCACCATTCTAGACATAGGAAAACATTTCATTGGTCCCGGTAACCTCCCGTACCTCCCGTACCTCCTCTATTGGTCCCGGTACTGATATGATTATCCAATTAGGTTCTTGGAGTGGGCCCAGCACCTGCTCACCCCCCTTCTAGTCCCAATTACAATGGCCAGTTCACCAACTTGTTACTTTCCTACTTCCAAGGCCATTGGGCTAGTTAGTACGTGTAGGGAAGCTGAGATGCAGCAACAAGCACGCCGGGGATCCTCTGACGCGCTGATGGTGCCGCAGCAAAGGCAAGAGCTGCAGCCAGCGAAGGCCGCGCTCGCCCAGCCATGATAATGCCACCTCTTCAGCCTTCAGTCCAAGGTTTGCCCCAAGCAGCTGTAAGGCTGCCTGCTGCCCGGCCCAATACACAAAAGAATGGCTGATCATCCAGCAGGCATACGGCGTCCGAATCCCATCTAAAAGAAAAAACACAGTTAGCACCCAATACACAGACAGGCAGTCTCACAAACGTACATACCCCATAAATGCATTTGAACGCCAGCGGCCGATCCGCTGAATCTCTGTCCCCGGCAAACCTGCCACTGCCGCACTAGTAGCGGCCCCAATCCTGAAGGAATGCAGGGCGAAGTCTCCAGGTGCTAAGCCGACCTGCTGCACTACCATCCGCAGCACCGCCGAGAACTGAAAACGCGTCAAGCACCGCGCATCCGCATGCACAAAGAGCAGCTCACCCCCCGGAGGACGTACCCGCAAGTAAGCCGCCATTGCCGCTACTGGACAGATATTGGAAGCCGCAAGCGGTCTTAAATGCACCCAAACACCACGCCCTCTCTGATCGGTATTAGACCTAGACAACCATATGCTCAGCTGCCCCTGCGCCAACCGCACATGCCGCAGTTGCAGAGCCGCACCCCCAGCTACCCGACTGGACGCCACCAATTCCCCCGACCTGAAGACCCCAAAGAAGGCCACACAAAACACAGCCCGGAACAGCATGGTCTCGTATTCGGACTCCACTACCGCCGGCAAAGCAGCGCTCATCCGCACCAACAGATCGGGGGTAATTGGGCGCCGCTTGTCCACCTGGGGAGGGATAGCGCGCTCCCACCCTAACAAGAGTCGGCGAGAAAGAAACCCCCAACTGTGTACACCCCACCCAACTGCCTTAGAGAAAAAGGCAAAACCGGCAAGGTGAGACCACAGTTGATTTAGCAACCCCCGCAGCCTTTTCTGCCACGATGTATGCACCAATGAGGTGATCAGGCATCGGGCCCTGCCGCCATCCGCGAGTCACCAAGAAGTCCTTGCAGTAAGAGTGCCAGGTCGCCGCCGACACAGAGCACCTCAGCAAGCTCAGGATACCTGGAGACCAAGACGCCATAAACGCTCGGGGACCGACCGTCCCACGGGGTCCGCCTCTGGTGCCAAGCGCCGAAACAAATCCCACTTGAAACGAGAAAGAGCATCAGCGACCTGGTTAGCATATCCTGGCACATGCCGAGCCCTCACCACCACATTCAACTGCAAACAGGCAAAAATCACCTCCCTCATCAAAGCCGCCACTCGCGGGCAACGTGGAGCATAGCGATTGATAATATGGACCACCGCCTCATTGTCGCACCACCACAACAGCTGCCGATTACGAAGCCTATCCAGCCAGAGCTCCAAAACCACCAAAATGGGGAACAGCTCCAGGAACGTTATACTGTCGGTTAATCCCACCTCCCGCCAGGTCAATGGCCATGGTTCAGCGCACCATGCTCCCCCGAAATAGACACCTAGTCCGAAGCCGCCCGCCGCATCCGTGAAAATCTGCAAATCAAACGTAGACACCTCCTTTGCGAGGAGGACCGTAACCCCATTAAAGTCCCTCAAGAACTGGTCCCAAACCCCCAGATCCGACCTCATGCTCCGGGAAACCCGGATGCGATGATGCGGACGCCGCACTCCCGAGGTAGCCGCCGCCAGCCGTCACAGGAACACCCGTCCCATAGAGATAACCCTGCATGGAAAGTTAAGGGAGCCTAACAAGGCCTGCATCTCTCGCAACGTCACTTTCGCCGACAGGAGGCAGGCACGCTACCATGTCAACCGAATCTAATTCCACTCCCAGAAATGTGAGGCGCGTGGAAGGGCCCTCAGTCTTGCCCGCCGCCAGAGGCACCCCCCACTCTTACGCCAGCCTCGCGAAACCATCCAGCAGCTCCCGACAGAGCCCAGACTGCGCCGAACCAACGAATAGAAAGTCGTCCAGATAGTGGACCACGTTCCGAGAGCCGACGGACACCTCCAGAGCCCAGTGCATGAAGGAACTGAACATCTCAAAGTAACAGCAAGAGACCGAGCAGCCCATCGGCAGGCACTTGTCAAAGTAATAGTGGCCCTCAAACACAAAACCCAATAAATGGAAGGAATCGGGATGCACCAGCAGCAGGCGAAAAGCGGACTCAATATCCACCTTTGCTAGAAAACACCGGTGCCCACACTCGCGCACCAACCCCACTGCCTCATCAAACGATGCGTACCGCACCGCGCACAATTCCTTCGGGATAAGATCATTCACCGATGCCCCCTCTGGGAAAGACAAGTTGTGAATGAGCCGGAATTTCCTGGGCTCCTTCTTCGGGACAATGCCCAAAGGAGAATCCACGAAATTCCAGCACGGCCGGTCCACAAAGGGCCCAGCTATCCTCCCCAGGGCCAGCTCGGTGGTCAGCTTACCCCTAACCACCTGTGTGAGATGCTTCACCGATGGCACGTTGTGCGCCGTCTCTGGGCCCCCATCCCCCACCACTGGTATGGGGAACCCGTACTGGAAACCCCCCTCCAACACCCGCCGAGCCCTAACCCTCCGATACCGCTGCAACCAAGGCCTGAGTGCTGCTAAACGAATAGGGGTAGGGGCCAACTCCATCCGTCCGTCATTGCTTCGTGGCAGGGGGTGTGGGCACTTTCTTGCCGCACCGGAGCGCTGAGTGCCCTCCCCCACAGACGGAGCAACTATGCCGGAACTTACAGTCCGGAAAGGGGCAAGACGACTTATTAAAGCGCCAATAGACGTCCCCGACCCCCTTACTAGCGCCTTTTTGCAACCCAGGAGCTGGGCCGCTCCGAAGGGCTGCCCTGCACTTGCCAACATACCGGAGACCCCTTTTTGCCCCCCCGCACCAGCCCCCCCTTTCGCCGACATCTGCGTCAACCAGAGACTGATGTCCTGGGTCCCCCATGACAAGGCTCGATTCTCCTCCATTTTGTCCCGAAACTTCTCATCATAGTTAAGCCATGCCCAACCATCATGAGTCTGAGGCGCCTCAAGAATCGAGTCGGCATAGGCAAGTAACATCCCGTATTGCCCCGGGTAATGCTGCCCCCACACGCTAGCTAACCGCAGGAAAGCCCTCGTCCAGTTGATGACATTTCGAGAAGCCTTCTTGACCTTGCCCGCTTTCTCGTCCGCCTTCCGTTTTCGCCTGCTGTCCCCCGAACGCTTCCTACCCTCCAGCAGGCGGAATATATCTATGTATTTCCGCTTCATATCTTACGCCTAAGCTTAAGCGGAACCCCCTCCCAAAGCTCCGAAAACGAAGCCAGCGTAGCACCCCTGCCCCCCCCCGACTACCGCCCCCCCCACCCCCAACGGGTTGATCGCCAACTCCACCGTCCGACGAAGACGAAGATGAAGATGCGTCCCCCCTCCGATGTCGCTTACGCGAGTGACAGCTCTTCTTCTTCGCCTTGCCTCTGACTCCCCCTGCCTGGCTAACCGCAACACTCCGCTCAGCCAGATTCTCTTGTAACTCAAAATCAGCCGCACTCCGGGGTTGCACGAGATCTGATAGGTTAGACGAAGACGCCGGGAGCACCTCCTGCAGGTCCTCTCGCTGTGCACTGGGTACCTCAGTAGTAGCCAGTCCTGCACTCTGCACCGGTACCTCACTGATCTGTGCCGGCCTCCTCCCGTCACCGGTCTGCACCTGTGGAGACACCGGAAAAAAGGAAGGGGAACCCGACAAACCCCAAGGAAGCTGCCAAGGCCCCATCCAATCTACCCTGGAGGAGCCCTGTCCCCCTCCCCGCCAATGGTCCCAACTTTAAAGACCCCCACCCCCCGGAACCATAGGCCAACCCCAGGGCCCCCCCCAACCCACCCATCCTGCCTCCCAGCTGGTCCCAGCCACCCTGCCGGCAACTGCGGTTCCCCCAACACCCCCGAGGGGTCCGCTACCGGTTGGGGCGGCGCGGCGATGCCTGCCGCTCCCCCTATCGACCTTGCCCCCATGCCCTCGCCCTGTGCCGGGCCCCCTAGAGTCCCCCGTGCCACCTCCCGGCCACGGCCTTCCCTACCCCCCTGGGGCCTCTCAGAACTGACAGGGGGCACGAAAGCACCACCCCTGCCTGGGTCCCTGTGCCCAACCTGCCGTGGCACCACTTTCTTCCCTCTAGCCTGCCCCCCCCCCAGCCCTGAGCAGCCCGGCCTGAGGGCCGCCTACCGCCCCTCATTCCCCGGCCCCCCTTTTCCCTGCCACCTTGCCCCGGCATCACCCCAAGTAAAGCTGCACAGAATGAGACTGTGTTGGCAGTAAACCCCAGCTGAATGTGAAGCTGTGAACCTCTGCCCCCACAGGTACTGGCAGCTGCAAGCTGAATAACAGGAACAGGAGCCCCCCCGGTTCCCCACCCCAGCACCTGATAAGGCAGCCGCAGCTCTAGGAGAAAAGCTGGACGCTCGCGGGCCTGCCCTCCGGTCCACCGCCCTGCTCCTCGTTCCTCCGCCCTGCACTGTCGGTTCTCCACCACACCGACCGCTGCCGGCGCTGCAGTCCTCGGCCACCAAACTTGCCCTTCCGCACCCGCGGCTGCTCCCGGACCCGCACCGCCAAAGGAAAACCGGCCAAAAGAGCTGCAGCCAGACGCCCGTCCTTCACCTTGGCTCCGGAGGACTGGCGTCTGACCGCTCGCTCCCTTCCGCTCCCCATCGCGCCCTTCCACCTCATTGGCACCCGCAGCCGCCAGGGCCCACGGGAGCCAATGAGCTCAAACAAAAACTCCCCACGGGCACGCGCCTCACCCCGCCGCCGGGGACCCGTGCCACTCCGCCCCCCCGGTTACACACGGCCGTCTGGCACGTGGGCCCGCGGCCTCCGATTTATCTAATTTAAAAGCTGTTCTATCTCCTTTTTAAAGGTTAATGCCAGCAGCCTGCTTTCATCCCGGTTAAGGTGGAGCCCTTCGCTTTGGATTTGCCCCTCCTTTCCTTAGAATGTTGCCCAGTTCCTAACAAATCCAAAATCCTCTTCCTTGCACCATCGTCTCATCCATGCATTGAGACTCCAGAGCTCTGCTTCCCTTTTAGATTCTACCTGTGAAAGAGAAACACTAACTACTTTTAAAAAATCTCTATAGTAGTATCATAAACAGAAAACATCCAAACTGGGAAGGGGATGGGAAATTCAAAAAATAAATAAATGAATCAATAAACACAAAAATCACTAAAAGCAAAGAGACAGAGGCTCCAGAGGAGGGGGAGGGACTAAGAGGAAGGAGGGGGGAGAAAGATTTTTCTTCTTAACCTACAGTTTTACCGCACACTCTTATTAACATCAGTCTGCTATATTTATTCTTATGTTATCTTTGTATCTTAGCATTTTATTTGGATTATAATTCCTTGATATGACAAATTTTATGGTGTTTATCCATGGTTTTTACCTGCACTGGCTTTTCTATTATTCAACATCTTTTTCACACGCTATTTTTGAGTTTTATTACTTACTGATAAATCCACATTCATGGATATTAAGGTCAATGAGTATTTGATAATGCAATATTTGTGGAGCTTGCTGTACTATTTCACCCAGCATTAATGAGTGTTTCCCGACTGTTCATTATTTAGAAACATAGAAACATGAGAGCAGAAAAAGACCACATGGCCTATCTAGTCTGCTCTTCCATATCGACTACAATAATCTATTTTTTACTTTTAGAGATCCTCTGTGTTTGTCCTATGCTTTTTTGAATTCAGATAATGTCCTTGTGTCCACCACCTCCACTGGGAGACTATTCCATGCATCTCCACTCTTTCTGTAAAGAAATATTTTGGCATATTACTCCTGAGTCTATCCCCTTTCACTCTCATTCTATGTTCCCTCATAGAGATTGCCTTCAATTGAAAGAGACCCTCCTGTGCAGCTATGCCACAAAGGTATTTAAATGTGTCTATCATATCGCCCCATCCCGCCTTTCCTCTATGCATATTAAGATATTTAAGTCTGTCCTCATAGGCTTCATAACGAAGACCACTAATCATTTTAGTAACCACCCTTTGTACCAACTCCAACCTGCTTATATTCTTTTGAAGGTGCTGTCTCCAGAACTGCACACAATACTCCAAATGTGGCCGCACCTCCTTTTTTCTGCTGGCCATTCCTCTCCCTATACAGTATATACAAGCATCCATCTGGCTTTCACAGATGCCTTTTCTACCTGTTTATCCATTTTAAGATTGTCAGACATGATTACGCCCAGGTCTCACTCTTCTTCTGTGAACAGAAGTACCTTACCCCCTACACTGTACTGCTCCTTTGGATTTTGCAGTCCAAATACATGACCCTACATTTTTTTTGCATTAAATCTCAGCTGCCAAATTCTAGACCATTCTTCAAGCTTAGCTAGAACCCTTCTCATGCTATCTACTCTTTCATGGGTGTCTGCTCTATTGCAGATTTTTATATCATCCACAAACAAGCAAACCTTACCCAACAGCTCTTCTACAATATCACTAACAAAGATGTTAAAAATCGGACCAAGGACAGATCTCTGTGGCACACCACTGGTAACATCCTTCTCCTCAGAGTGAGCTCCACTTACCTGTATCCTTTGTCGCCTCCCACTCAACCAATTTCTAGCCTAATCAGTCACATTAGGGTCCATCCCTAGGATGCTCAATTTATTTATACCGGTAAGTCGTCTGTTTGGAATGATGCCAAAGGCTTTACTGAAATCTAAGTACACAACATCTAGGGCTCTCCCTCAGTTCAACTCTCTGGTCACCCTGTCAAAGAAATCCGATTTGTCTGACAAAATCTGCTTCTAGTAAACCCATGCTGTCTCAGATCCTGCAATCCACTGAACTCCTGAAACCTCAC
The DNA here is from genome assembly GCA_033557465.1 of Ichthyophis bannanicus. Taxonomy (NCBI): domain Eukaryota; kingdom Metazoa; phylum Chordata; class Amphibia; order Gymnophiona; family Ichthyophiidae; genus Ichthyophis; species Ichthyophis bannanicus. The sequence goes on from CM066050.1 coordinate 143,595,022, forward strand.
TATCCTCTGCTTTAGCAGCATTTCCAATATTTTACTCACCACAGAGGTCAGTAGTTCTCAACCTCATCCTTACTTCTGCTTTTTTATAAAGGGACCACATGTACCTTTCTCCAGTTCTCTGGAACCACTCCTGACTCCAAAGAAGCATTGAAAAGGTTAGCCAGTGGAGCTGCTAGAACCAAGTTCCTTCAATATACTTGGATGTGTCCCATCTAGTCCCATCACTTTGTCTACTTTTAGTTTAGCTAGTTCCTCACGAGTCTTCTGAAAATCATTCAAAATCCCCTTCACTTCTGTTCCTATTTGTGGGTGTTTTCTGAGGTCCTGCTCCTGGCCCTTCATCTGTGGACACAGAACAAAAATATTTGGTAAACAATTCCACTTTATCCTTATCAGCTTCTACATATTCCTCCCCTTCACCTTTGAGTCTGACAATACCACTTTTGTACTTCCTCATCTGGCTAACATATCTGAAAAATATCTTGTCTCCCCCCCCCCACCCCATTTTATTGCATTTGCTATTTCTTCTTCTTTTTGTATCTTTGCTTTCCTGACTACTTTCCTAGCTTCTCTTAGTTTTTCCAAATATTAATGCTTCTCTTCCCCTCTCTGTAATCTATTTTATTTTATGAAGGCCACTCTCTTTCTCTTCACCTTTTCAGCTACTTTCAGAACCATAGTTGCCTCCTTTTCCTTTTACATTTATTTACCTTTATAACAAAAAGGTTTGTTGCCCTTAAAATATCCCCTTTCAGTTTTGCCCATTGATTTTCTACATCCCCCCAGTTGTTCCCATCCCGCTAACCACTCCTTGAGGTATTGTCCCATCTTAGCAAAGTTAGTTTCCCTAAAGTCTAAAACCCTCATTTTTGAATGGATTTTATCAGCCCTAGTCCTTATACTGAACCACACTATCTGGTGATCATTGGATGCGAGATTATCTCCCACTATGACATCAGATACACTTTTCCCATAGATATGTAAGCACCAGTTTGAGTATGGCCCCTTCACGTGTGGGTTCTGTCACTAGCTGCCAGAATAGTTCTCTCTTTAGAGAATCTAGAGTCTTCTTACTTCTAGATGACATCACAGCAAGGCTGTGCTAATCAATATCCGGCATATTGAAATCACCTATCAGTAGCACTTCTCCTTTCATGAAGATACTGTGTAGTCTTCTATTAAATCACTGTCCTCTTCTCTCTGTGAAGATCTGTATATCACGCCAGTGTAACTGGATTTCCTGTTCCCTCTTTCTAGATTAACCCACATAGCCTCCTTGCTCCCTTTCAAATCCTGTAATTCTATAGCTTTAATATTATTTTTTCATATAGTACTACTCCTCCTCCCCTTCATCTTGCCCTGTCCTTCCTGAATAAAGTATAGCCCCACATTATTACATCCCAGTTATGGTTGTCCATGAACTATGTCTCTGTAACCGCCACTAAATCCAAGTCAATTTCTTCCATTAAAGCCTCAACATCTAGAATCTTATTTCCCATGCTATAGGCTTTCCAGATGTTGCCCCTTTTACCCATTTTTATAGAGGTATTTAATGTTTTACTTATCTGAGGACTTTCACTTACCTAAGGGCTTTCACATACCCGAGGTCTATCTTCACCCATCTCCAATGAATCTAGTTTAAAGTCCTCTTCATTAGGTTACCTAGTCTGCTGTGGAAGACACTTTGACCCTTCTTGGATAGATAGAAAACATCTCTGCTCTGCACTCCTTGGAAAATTATCCCATGGTACAGGAAACCATCCACACAATCATGCATTCATCTCCAGGATGCAAGCTTCTCTGCCTTGGCTTTTACCCTCAACAGGGAGGATTGAAGAGAACACCAGCTGTGCACCTATCTGTTTCACCCTCTGTTTCAGAGCCATGAAGTTACTTTTGTAATGCTCAGAGGGATACTAGCTGTATCATTTTTGCTGACATGGATGCACAGCATCAGATAATGGTCAGTAGGCTTAATGAGTCTCAGCAAGCTCTCCATAACATCTCAGATTTTGGCATCTGGTGGACAGCACATCTCTCTGGACATCAAGTCTGGTCAGCAGATGGATGCCTCAGTACCCCTTAGAAGAGAGTTATCAACCACCATTACCCTTCTCTTCCTTGTGGTGATTGATTACACAAATCTGGGGTACTTGAGCTCTGGTTCTTCCGTTTCCTTAGATGCTTTCACCTCCTTCACTTTCAGGGCTACATATTGGTTCTTTAATTTGATGACTGGAGGAGTTGGGCTCTGGTGATCCATGTCCAACTGTCTTTATTCTTGAGCTTCCCATCCTCACCTCTGTCGGAGAGCTTGGATACTTCAACTTGCCCCAACCAGTAGGCCACTCCAAGGGGAAGAGTGGCCTAGTGGTTGGGTCAAGTTACCTCAGGGCCAGGGATTCAAATCCTGCTAGAGGACAGCAACCATGGGCCAGAAGGACTTGGGTTTCTAGTCCCACAGGTGCTCCTTGTGGTCTTAGGCAAGTCACTTAACTCTTTGTTGCCTCAGGTACAAAAATATAGATTGTGAGCCCTTCAGGGACAAGGGAAAAATATATATACAGTACATGAATTAATACCACTTTGATTGGTAGAAAAGCAGCATATAAGCCTAGATAAATAAATACTTCTCACTGTCTCAAATGCTTCTCAGCCTTGCCACCTCTTCTCTGAGCTCCTCCATATAGATACAGTAAGAGTTGTTTGCATGCATGAAAATCTCTCTCATGTATATTTGTTGTGGTTATCCTGAAAACCTAACTGGCTAGATGTATCCCAAGGGCTGGGTTGAAAACCCCTGATCTAATGGCTTTGAACAATTGCATATCACCTGCAAATTTGAACCCTTCCCTCTACTCCCATTTCCAGATCATCACTATATGTTTGTCAAGCCTCATGCTCCCGGCTGCTGCTCTGGTATGAACCTCCCCTGCTCGCTCTCTCTCTTATCCACTGTGGATGTCTGCGTATTCCAGATCATCACAGCGGCACTCTCTCCTTACCAGGCATGCTTAGTCCACTTTAAGGCTTGCTTCCTCTCCAGCTGGACTGTGCTTACATCACAGTCCTTTCCTCCTCCTGTAGGCTGAGATTTCAGTTTCGATAGAAATAGAAAAAAAGGAAAATCTCTAAGTTGCAGTTCTTTAAACCAAATTCAGATCATAGCCCTCCTGACCCTAATCCTGTGGTTTTCAGGTTCACAGCTTTCTTTATAATCACATCTGTATGTTTTTCTCTACAATGTATGTATTTTTAGCTTAATTAAAGAAGGTCAGTTTTCAGAGAGCTACTTTGCATGTAAATGACTTTGAAAATTGTCTTCCCCATATCCAAACTATAATATAATAATAAAATATTGGGAGCTTAATGCTGTTGCAAGGGCAGTGAGTGCCCTAGGTGAACCTTCAACATTAATTCTTCGCAACGATCATGATCATCGCAGTCTACTCCTCCAACAATCTTGTAAAAGTGTCTAATTGGACATCTTACTTTTAAATATTACGTTTTGCTTTGTATGCATAAGATCATAAGAAATGCCATACTGGGTCAAACCAAGGGTCCATCAACCCCTGTATCCTATTTCCAACAGTGGCCAATCCATGTCGCAAATAGGAGTCCAGTTCCTACTTTCCCTGCAGATAAACAAATGTGCTGATGGCTCTTTAAGTTTGTGGGGTTGTCAGGATCTCTTGTTGTTGTTGGTTTTTTTTTTACTGTTGCTGCTTTTTGCTGCCTCATCAGAAGCTGATGCCCCAGACAACTTCCCAGTCTTCCCTAATGGTTGTGACGGCTCTGGAGAGACTATTTCAAAATATACTATTATCACATTATTACCCATGCAAACAGAAATCTTCAGTGATACCAACCAGCACTGCTATGCAAGGATATTAGGAAAAAATGTAAGAAACAATCTAAAGGCATATGAATATGTTTTGCTAGGGATTACACTTGATGTGAATGATGTAAATACACTGTATACCCTGAAAAGTCTGTATTTAGAAGGAAACAAATCTCTATTTGGCTTCTCTAACCACAACTGCTCTGTAATCTCAAAAGCTTCTTCTATGTTGTCTGAGTCTTTTTGCTGATATTAGGAAAGATGTGAATTTTTAAACCTAATAAAGGGAATCTCTATTAAAAAATTATTTTGAGTTGCCAGTCTCTGTCTCTAAGATTAGATTCTATTTTAAAATGTATGTTGCACATTTTTCTGTCTAAACCATTTCAATGTGGATTACATGTACTGTAAAATGTAGCAAAATAAAAAAAGTAGATTCAATAAAATAGCAAAAAAAAGGAGAAAAAAAAGAGAAAGGATGCCATCAGCATCCCTGCTAAGCCTGCTTCATCCACTTGTGAGCTCTCTAGAATATCAGTTAAGTCCATATCGTCTTGAGATAGATGACCTCCAAAGTCAGCTTCATTACCAGTTGACCTACATTTGGTTACCGGTAAGAAACAGTCTTTAGAAGTTGGAAGGATCACTTCCTCAGGGAGTTTTTTAAAACCTTCAATAAATATCTCCTAAGCATAGCCTTGTGTAGCACATTAGACAGCTTAGGGAAGTTTACAAAATGGAGTTTTTTGCTGTTGAAATTTTCTACAACATCTAGTCTGGTATGCAAACAAAAGCTATCTTTAGTCAAAGCCATACTGCAGGCTTTTATTTCAAAGACTTGAAATGCTGCATTTTCATGTCCACGTAGAGATTTGAAAATCACATATCTGCGTGTACTTTCACTTGCTAAAAGGCATGCACATTTTTACTTGTATTGATGCTGTACAAATCTCAGAAAATCATTTTATATTGGCAAACATGTCTTCCTCTGCTAAATACTTTGTGCAATGGAAAATTTTAAACTGTCTACATTGGAACAGTCTATACTTCCATATCCATGTTACCTCTTTACTGTCCTTTGGTTCTCAGTCTCCAGCTGTCATCAGTAGCCATCTGTTGACTAGACTGTAGGTTCCAATGAGGTGCATCTTGTAGCAATATATAAATGTTTAATAGTAGTAGTAGTAGTGTATAGCAAACCTACCATACAGTAACATCAGTCAGCGGCACATTTTCTAAAGTGTGCTAACAGATAACATGTGCTTTAGTGCAGGCCTTGACAAATTTTGGGTGGATTTAGAAGCCAGGCCAAAATCTTGAGGAAAAACCTCCTCACACTGCCAGCCCATTTTCTCTTGCACTGGTCTCATGTTCTCAAATCTCGTGAGACCAGTGCCGAAGTTCCTACATCCTGTCATCTTTAGATAATAACAGTTGTAGCTCACATAGTAAAGGTTTGTGTGGGTGTATGGTGCAATGCTGGTGTGCCTGTCTGTTTGTGGGATGTGGCAGAGGGTGCCTTTATATAGGTGAGTGCAAAGTTGCGGTGCATGTATGTGTGTGTGCTGTAGAGTTGGGGAGCCTCTTTGTGTGGTATGCAGAGGTGGGGTGTCCATGTCTGTATGTGAATATATGTGTGGTGCAGAGGTGAGGGGCATGTGTATATAGTGTGGAGCTGGGGTGCATGTCTGCCATGCAGAGGTAGGGTGCTTGGGTGTATGAGTGTGTGGCGTGGGAGTGGGGTGCTTGTGTGTGGGTTCTGTGAGTGGGGGATGCATCTTTGGGCAAATACGAATTGTGCCTTTTTGTCCCTGTGCATTCATTCCTTTATCCTCCAATACCTTGTGTGCTACCTTCTTCCTCCTCCAACCCCTCCCCACTCTGTTCTCCTTCCAGACTCTCCCCTTCTCCCTCCCCACTAGCACTCCTACCACCCCCTTCCCTCTATTCCCCCATCCTCTTTCCTTATTTCTTTAAGCTAATGGCCCTTTAAGTTTCCCTGCATCATTCCCCTGCTCCCCCCGTCTATCCAACTGGCTCTCCTCTTCTGCCTGTGAGAGATGGGAACCCTGTGGGCAGACAGCTGGCTTCTGGGCTGGGAACCCAGGCACCAGGTGCAAATTTATACCTAGTGCCTGGGATTTGTTGAGCCTTCCTTTAGTGCATGCAAAGTGGTTAGCATGGGACTGTGGTAATCACTACTCTGAACTAAAAAGAGCCAGCTCTGTAAAAATCATACGTTAGCTGCTTAACGTGTGATAGGGTGGGGACTGGATGCGCTATGGGTGGGAAATAGGTATTGCCTGCCTATTGCAGTTAGTGCAGAGATAATTAATGTACGCTAATTGCCAATGTTGCGGTGAGTATGAGTGCATTTAATGACACCTCAATGGACGGCATTAAGTGCAACCATGTTATTTGTAAATGTCATTGCCATGCATTAGTGTACTTTTCAGGAACATGTTGAGTATATCCCCAACCATTGTATTTACCCATGTTAGTTTTTTCTCCTAACGCGTGATAAGTGCAAAACGTACCATACTTTAGTAACCCTACTCCTAACAGTCAGTGCTCAAACAGCAACAACCCTATTTTTGAAAAGGCAATACTGCAAATATTATACCAGCCCATAGAACACCAATATGCATTTGATATTTTCCTCCCTTGGCCTAAATAAACTACTGAGAATGCGTCCTTTAAACATGGTTAAATATACACGTATAGATGCATCGTGGAATACTGTGCATATTTTTTGCCACATCAATGGAGGACAATCTTCAACCAATTCTTACATATGTAAATCACTATCAAAATTGTCTGCTAACATAAAAATGCACAATTATAAAATATTTCTAAAAATTCCTGTTTTAATTGATACCTTATTTAACTCTGTAAATACATCACAACGCCTTCAACTCTTTTCTTGGAAGATGACGCCTTTTGTACGTGATAAGATGCCAAATATCACTGTTATAATCTTCTTGGAGCTGACTTATGTATAATAATAATTACATTGACTTATTCATGGATATTTTTATCATATTCATTCTTATGCAACCCTTCACCTTCCAGGAGGATAAAAATATTTATATTAAGTTGCTAATTATCTGCTAATATACTGTACTTGAATTTTAGAATTCTCATTTATGTTATCACTTAAATAAGACAGACCTTAAAGATAGCTTTGTAGTCAAAAACCTGGGCTAAAATACTTCAAACTAATTCCTTGCTGGCGACTGTACGTGTAAAAGGAAATGGTTAGGTATTTGTTTCTGTGCAGTTCCATTAATTTGAACTCTTGAATTAAAGGCAATAAAGAATTAATTTCATAGCCATCGTGATCTTTGACCTTGTTTGTGTCAGTCTCACTAATGCACATTGAGGAGAAATAAGGTTAAAAACCCCTATGGGCTAAGAGTGTTTGTTGCAGTATAAAAACATACATGCTAATCTGCTTAGAACAGTAGAGTACTAAAAGGAGAGATGACAAAGGTAACTTACATATGACTTTATTAGGCTTTCCTAAAAAGGAAACAAGGTCAAGCAATATGCAGCAGCATATTGGAGAGATAGCAGGTTGCTAAAAATGGGCAGTAGGCTGACCTGACCATATTGCCCAGCAGAACATATGAAGGTAAAAGATGGGCAATTTGGATAGCTGGTAAATGGAGGGGAAGGGAATTGGAATTACTTAATGCCTTTTCTCAGAAATTCAAGGCGAGTTACATTCAGGTACAGAGATTTTAGTGTATTTGCCTTATTTTCTTCATTATCCATTAAGGTGTTTCTTTAGCTCCTTTTAACGTTTGTTGTCCTTTTGCAGCCCTCTATAATCACCTCTGTAGTGTTTTCCAGTCTAACTCCCTTTGTTACTTCCTCATCTTCCATAGCTCCCAGCTCCTAGTCCCTGGCTCTCTCCTACTCTGTCTTTGGCTTTGTGTACTCAAAGGTGTGCAGACCTCAATCTGTGCCTCTGTGTGTGTGCGTGTGTGTGAAGGTGTGCTGGTGCAGAGCTTGAGGGGTCAATATGAGCAACCCAAATTCTTGGTTTGTATAGACATTAATGCTGCAGACATGTTGCACAGAAGAGGTCCAAGAAGTGCCAGCCATATCAGAGGATTTATAAGTCCAGGCCAAGTTTCCCAACCTCAGTGATGTGCAATGCATCATCAGGTTCTACTTACTTTGATAAGTTAACCATCCTCTATCTCTGCCAGCAACAAGAGCCTTCTCCTGCAGTTCACTGCATGCCAATGTACCCAAAGGTTATCACAGCTCTTTCCTTTATATTCGCTGGCAGTTTCCAGTCTGTTCTGGCAGCAACAGCTGGCCTCAGATAGTCTGCAACTTCACTTTGCATCATTCAGGTTCTGAGGGCCTTCTTTGTCACACCATTGGCTACATTGCTGTTTCTGCAGCACATCTTGATGGAAGGCAAACAATTGCTCAGTTCTATGAAATGACTCTTTTCCCATCAGTGTTAGGAGTCATAGATACCCTTTAGGCTACCTTGAAGGAGCATGGGTATCTACAGGGATAGAAAGGCCTTTCACTCCCTCAACATATAAGTGGCCTGCAATGGCCAAAGTCTCATCAATGATGTCTTCTCGAGCTTCCCAGGCTCCTGTCATGATGCCTAAATGTTATCCTGATAAGTTTACGAGTGGCCAGATCACTGTGGATTAGCTGCTAGGTGAGCTTATACCTTCCCTCCTCCCCCCATAAAACACCTCCACTCATATGCAGTGGAATCCTTGGCCCCTCAATCACCTGCTACAACTTTAGCCAAAGCACCAGAAAAGTGCTAGACCACAAGAGTTACGTGCCTTTTTCATATTGCGTGATTGTTTTCTTTTGCTTTTATTTTCTTTCTCTACATAGATGATAGAGGCTACTCTTAAAAAGTGGCTCATTACCCCACTGTGAGATTGCAGAGGAATGTTACAATAGGACCCCCCAACAAACCAGGATTATTATTGAAAGGACCTTTGGCTTTGAGAGGGAATGTAGCAGGTCTATGCTTGAGGCTCTGCATCAAGCTGACTTTCATTCTTTAGCAACAGCCATAGGAAGAGGATGGGCGTATAGTTGCGGATAGTGGTGGGTCAGGGGGGAGAGGTTAGGGAGGAGAAGGGAAGATGAGATGCTGGGCATGGAGAGGGGTAGGGAAGGGAAAGGTGGATGTTAGACATCAGGGGAGTATACAAGGGAAGGGGAGATGATGGACTATGAGTCAATAGGGTCTTGAGCTGCTCTGGGAGAGAGACACATGGCTGAAGTTTACTAAGAGCATTGGCCTTGGACCTTAGAGCAGGTAACCTAGGTATTTCAATAGCATGCTGCAGTATACCTTCCTCACTGACAATACCCTGAGGTATTATACTGTGGTGCCTGTCAGAATGCCTAAGACAGGCATTTGGGCAGATGTATGGGTTATGTTAGGGCTTCTGATTTTATGCTGAGAAGGAGAGAGAGGAGTCAGACAACCCCAAGGTTGCGAGCTGAGGAAACAGGAAGGAGTAGAGAGTTATCCACACAGACTGAGAAAGGAGGAAGAGGAAATGACGTTTTCAGGGGAAAGATAAGAAGCCCAGTCTTGGCCATATTCAATTTCAAGCAGCGGTGAGACATCCAAGCAGCAATGTCAGAGAGGCAGGCAGAGATCCAGGTCTGGATTGCCAGAGAGATTTCAGGCAAAGAGAGGTAGATCATTATGCCGATGACTCCCAGATCTATCTCTCTATGCCTGAAATCTCTCCGGCAATCCAGACCAAGATCTCTGCCTGCCTCTCTGACATTGCTGCTTGGATGTCTCACCGCTGCTTGAAATTGAATATGGCCAAGACTGGGCTTCTTATCTTTCCCCCCAAAACCTCCTCTCCTCTTCCTCCTTTCTCACTCTCTGTGGAAAACTTTCTATTCTTTCCTGTTTCCTTGGGTTTGTCTTTGACTCCTCTCTCTCCTTCTCCACACACATCCATCTGATAGCTAAGACCTGCCGTTTCTTTCTCTATAACATCAACAAAATCCACCCATTCCTTTCTGAACACACTACTAAGATGCTTATCCAATCCTTAATCACCTTCTGCCTTGACTACTGTAACCTACTACTTCCCTTCAATCTGTTTAACACTCTGCTGTGCAGCTAATTTCTGCCAGCCTCGTCATGCCCATATTACCCCTCTTCTCAAGTCACTTCATTGGCTCCCTATCCATTTCTGCATCCAGTTCAAACTTCTCCTGCTGACCTATTAATGCATTCACTCTGCAGCCCCTCACTACCTGTCTTCTCTAATCTCTCGGGAACTCCGCTCTTCTGGCAAATTGTTTCTATCTGCGCCCTTCTCTTCTATTGCTAACTCCAGACTTTGCTCCTTTCATCTTGCTGCACCTTACGCCTGGAACAAACTACTTATGTCTATACGCCAGGCATCTTCTCTGACCCTTTTCAAATCCAGGTTGAAAACTCATCTCTTCGCTGCTGCTTTTGGATCTTGACTCACTTGATCTTCTTGCTTCTTTACCTTCCCCCCTTGTTTTATCCCTGTCTACACCTTTTGTGTTGTCTGTCTTGACTAGATTGTAAGCTCTGATGAGCAGGGACTATCTGTTACATGTCTGTGTATGACTTGTAGTGCTATGGAAATGCTCAGTAGTAGTAGTAGTATGTTTTAACTGATAAACACCAATAGGTGTGTATGGAATAAATACCGGAAAAACATTACTTCCCCTAATGCTCTTTCACCCCTCCACTGAATTGTTGTGCCTTTTCTGTATTGACTCCTCCTATGTGATACAAAGGAACCTATTTGATTCCACTGGAAATGGTACCCAGCAATAGTAGCTATGAAAACACCAATAAACACCAATTTTTTGTACCCTGGAAGAAAACCAAATTAGCTGAAAAATATACAAACTTATAAACACCTAAGAATAAATTAGCCTTAATTATGCTATGGGTCAAGGGGCACACAGTAGCATTTCGGGTCAGTCTTATAAAGAGCTGGAACATGGGTGAGAAGTCAGCAATAGGGTTGCGCACTCTTGTGAGATAAAAAAGCCACATTAGGCAAGAAAACCCAAACTGTCTTTATTACCATGTTTACTTTAAAAAAAAAACAGGAAAATAATGCCTGGCTCTGGTAAGGTAGAGCAATGTGTCCCTAGCTGCTGTGTGGCATCAATGAGGGCATGTAGCTCTGCCCTCCTCCAACCACTCTGGGCAAGTATTTAGCCCATGGTATCCAGGCAGTCCCAGAAGCCCTGTTGGATATTCTGTCTCAAGGACTTGATCTTTATCAGTTCAGCAAGATCACTAGCGATCTCAAGCTTGTTCCAGGAGGTTAGCATTTCATCTGCAGCAGAGGCAAGCACATCCACCAGCAATTCCTTTGTTGCTTCCTTCACCATTGCCTTGTCCTGCGGAATGGACTGCTACTCCTCATCATCCTTCTTTTGCCCCTCTTCCTTTCCTGCCTCCTCCTCTTGCAGCGGAGGTACCACAGTGGCCACAGCAGAGCTGCATTTCTCCCTTAACTCCAAGTTTGATTTCCTGTTCAATGTAATTTCTAAAAGTTGCAATGTTCTATGTAAACCGCTTTGAGTCCAAGAAAGGCGGTATATAAAAATTGTTAAATAAACAGATAAATAAAGTAATGCTGCAAATGTGTACATCCTTTCTTGACCTAGATGCACTAAGATGGGACTTTATGTCTGTTTGACCATGTTTAGGGCATCATAGAAGCATAAGCAGAGTATAACTTCATACTCTGTTATCTCTAGCTTCTCAAAATGATGATATAGGTTTAAGTAAATTAGTCTGATCCTTCTGATTTTTATAGGCCTTGATATAAAGGAAGAAGTGCAGATAGAGTTTTGAATTGTATAGTACAGTATAAGCTTACATTTCTCACTATTTCAGTGTAATGAGTAGTGTAGAAAGTAGCATAGGTAAATGGAATTGTCATTCCTGCTTTACATATTAACAACAGGTTACATTTCATACCCAGCAGAGAGCTTGTAGTTTTAATTTAATAGTCACTCAGGGCCTACCATCAGCGAAGTACTTTTAGTTTAAATTTAAAACACAGAAGAGAGCTTTCTGGTTAAATTTAGAACCCAGCAGAGAGCTTGTAGTTTAAATTTCATAATAAGTTAGAGCCTAGCATCAGCAAAGAGCTATAATTTAAATCAAATAAGAATATAGAATAGCACAAAAGGCAAAACAGGGTCAGTACTCTTTGAGCAGCAAATAAAGTCTTCTAGAGACCTTTACAAAGAGGCCTTCTACCTAGGGTGCAAGAGACCTGTGAAACCTTTTCAATAGGTGTTAACACCAGGTAGCAGTTCAAAAGGCCATTTTGAAAGACTCCTTCTATCCAAACAAGGACTGTTAATCATCCAGGAAGTTAGTCACAGCTCACCTCAGCAGCACAGGCATAAATAGTTCAACCAGAGCTCTGTGATCCTCAGTCTTGAAGGACTAGAAAAGGGGAATGTTACTTCTGGAGAGAGATCTGCAATTGTGAGTATATACTTCTGGGAATTTTCTGAAAGGAATTCTTTCTATTAAAGCTATTTAATCTGTGAACCCACTATGTTTTGTTAAATCAGTCAGGGTCTAGTAGCAGCAGTTTAAGTTTAAATTTAAAACACAGAACTTTCTGGTTACATTTCATACCCAGCAGAGAGCTTGTAGTTTTAATTTAATAGTCACTCAGGGCCTAGAAAAAGCAAAGTACTTTTAGTTTAAATTTAAAACACAGAACAGAGCTTTCTGGTTAAATTTAGAACCCAGCAGAGAGCTTGTAGTTTAAATTTCATAATAAGTTAGAGCCTAGCAGCAGCAAAGAGCTATAATTTAAATCAAATAAGAATATAGAGCAGCACAGGCATAAATAGAGAGATCTGCAATTGTGAGTATATACTTCTGGGAATTTTCTGAAAGGAATTCTTTCTATTAAAGCTATTTAATCTGTGAACCCACTATTTTTTGTTAAATCAGTCAGGGCCTAGTAGCAGCAGTTTAAGTTTAAATTTAGAACACAGAAGAGAACTTTCTGGTTATATTTCATACCCAGCAGAGAGCTTGTAGTTTTAATTTAATAGTCACTCAGGGCCTAGTATCAGCAAAGTACTTTTAGTTTAAAGTTAAAACACAGAAGAAAGCTTTCTGGTTAAATTTAGAACCCAGTAGAGAGCTTGTAGTTTAAATTTCATAATAAGTTAGAGCCTAGCACAGCAAAGAGCTCTAATTTAAATCAAATAAGAATACAGCTTACTTCAGCAGCACAGGACAGGGTACTATATAGCAGCCCTCTTTTAAAAAGTGACAGGAGAGCATCACCCTGGTGTGGCATGAAGTGATCCTATAACTAGGACATGTCCTCCAGGTGATGTAAAACCCTCTCGCACCGAGGAAGTTTCTCCAGGGCCATGTGCCCATGAGGGAAGGGTTAAGACAGCCATTATAGGTGGTGATTCGATAATTAGGCATGTAGATAGCTGGGTGGCTGGTGGACGTGAGGATCGCCTGGTAACAAGCCTGCCTAGTGCGAAGGTAGCGGACCTCACGTGCCACCTAGATAAGGTCTTAGATAGTGCTGGGGAGGAGTCTGCTGTCTTGGTACATGTCGGTACCAATGACATATGAAAATGTGGTAGGGAGGTTCTGGAGGCTAAATTTAGGCTTTTAGGTAGGAAGTTGAAATCCAGAACTTCCAGGGTAGCGTTCACCGAAATGCTTCCCGTTCCACGTGCAGGACGCAAAAGGCAGGAAGAGCTCCGGAGTCTCAATGCGTGGATGAGACAATGGTGCAGAGATGAGGGTTTTGGATTTGTTAGGAATTGGGGAACATTCTGGGGAAAGGAGGGGCTCTTCCAAAGGGATGGGCTTCACCTTAACCGGGATGGAACCAGGCTGCTGGCATTAACCTTTAAAAAGGAGATAGAGCAGCTTTTAACTAGATAATAGGGGAAAGCCGACAGTCGCCCAAGAGTGGATGGTTTGGAAGAATGTATCCTTGAAGGATACTACCAAAAGCAGAGAGGTTCCAAAAAAAGAGCAAAGTAGCCCAAATGGCCTCGAATATGGAGCAGACAGAGCTTAAAGGTCCCAAATTACCCATGTCTACCAATAGCCAAATTAATATGAATAAAATACAGTCTCTAAAATGCTTGTATGCAAATGCTAGAAGTCTAAAAAATAAGATGGGATAGTTAGAATATATAGCACTAAATGAGAGGTTAGATATGATTGGAATATCAGAGACATGGTGGAAGGAGGACAACCAGTGGGACACTGGGATACCTGGGTACAAATTATATCATAATGATAGAGCTGATCAAATTGGTGGAGGGGTTGCACTCTATGTTAGAGAGGGCATTGAGTCACAAAGGATTAAAGTTTTGCAGGAAACAAAATTTGCTGTAGAATCTCTATGGATTGAAATTCCATGTAAAAAGGGGAAGGCGATGGCAGTGGGGGTGTACTATCGACCGCCTGGCCAGAATGAACAAATGGATGATGAAATGCTCAAAGAAATCAAGGAAGCTAACAAAAGTTACAGTGCATTAATAATAATGGGTGATTTCAATTACCCCGGTATCTCACGGCAGGACATGCTAGGGAGATAAAGTTCCTAGATGACATAAATGACTGCTTCTTGGAGCAGCTGGTTCATCAACCAACCAGAGGGGCAGCCATATTAGACCTAGTCCTTAGTGGAACACCAGATCTAGTGCAAGAGATAAGGGTGTTGGGTCCCCTTGGCAATAGTGATCATAGCATGATTTTATTTGATTTAATTAATGGAGGAGGGATAGTAAGGAAATCCACAGTACTACCTTTTAACTTTTGAAAGTGAGACTATGATAAAATGAGGAAAATAGTTAAGAAAAAACTAAAAGGAGCAGTTGCAAAGGTTAAAGACTTACATCAAGCTTGGGTGTTGTTGAAAAATACTATCTTGGAAGCCCAGACCAGCTGTATTCCACGCTTTAAGAAAAGTGGAAGGAAGTCCAAAAAACTGCCAGCATGGTTTAAAGCTGAGTTCAGAGAGGCTGTTGTGGCCAAAAAAGCATCTTTCAGGAAATGGAAAAAAGAGCCAAACAACGAAACCTGGAAACAGCACAAGCACTGGCAGGTCAAATGCAAGGCATTGAAAAAGCAGGCAAAGGGAGAATTTGAGTAGAAGCTTGCTGCAGAAGCAAAAACGCAAAATATAGATTTTTTTCAAGTACATTCATAGCAAAAAAACAGTGAGAGAGTCAGTTGGTCCATTAGATGATAGAGGAGTTAAAGGGGCACTAAGAGGCGACAAGGCGATAGCGGAGAGACTGAATGAATTCTTTGCTTCGATCTTTGCTGAAGAAGATGTAGGGATGTTACCCATGACTGAAGTGGTATTTAAAGGTGTGGAAGAATTGAAGGAAATATCGATACATTGGGAAGATGTATTACAACTATTAGAAAAACTGAAGAGTAGCAAATCACCTGGGCCAGATGGTATACATCCAAGGGTGTTGAAAGAACTGAAATATGAGATTGCAGACCTGCTATTAGTAATCTGTTAACTATCATTAAAATCATCTCTAATACCTGAAGATTGGAGGATCGCCAATGTAACACCAATTTTTAAAAAGGGTTCCAGGGGTGATCCGGGAAACTACAGACCGGTGAGCCTCAGGTCAGTACCGGGAAAAATGGTAGAAACCATCATAAAGAATAAAATTACTCAGCATGTAGATAGTCATGGCCTAATGGGAGACAGCCAACATGGCTTTAGACAAGGAAGATCTTGTCTTATTAATCTGTTATGTTTTTTTGAAAGTGTGAATAAACAGGTGGACAAAGGTGAGTCGGTTGATATAGTGTATCTGGACTTTCAGAAAGCCTTTGATAAGGTACCTCATCAGAGACTTTTGGCAAAACTAAAGAGTCATGGGATAGGAGGCAGTGTACTACTGGGGATCAGGAACTGGTTAAAAGATAGAAAGCAGAGGGTTGGGCTAAATGGCCAATTTTCCCAATGAAGAAAGGTGAATAGTGGTGTACCGCAGGGATCTGTGCTGGATTCACTGCTTTTTGACATATTCATAAATGACCTGGAAAGTGGAATAACGAGTGATGTTATCAAATTTGCAGATGACACAAAACTATTTAAAGTTGTTAAAACCCAAGCAGATTGTGGAAAATTGCTAGAGGATCTTGATAAATTAGAAGACTGGGCATCAAAATGGCAGATGAAATTTAATGTGGACAAGTGCAAAGTTATGCACCTAGGGAAGAACAACCCAAACTATGGTTACACGATGCAAGGTTCCACATTAGGAACCACCACCCAGGAAAAAGATTTAGGCGTCATTGTGGATAACATGTTAAAACCCTCGGCCCAGTGTGCACCGGCAGCCAAGAGAGCAAATAGAATGCTAGGTATCAAAAGGAAAGGAATGGAAAATAAAACAAAAGATATTATAATGCCTCTATACCATTCCATGGTGAGACTGCACCTTGAATATTGTGTGCAATTCTGGTCACCGTATCTTAAAAAGAATATAGCGTTATTAGAAAAGGTTCAGAGAAGAGCCACCAAAATGGTAAAGGGGATGGAATGATACTCCTATGAAGAAAGGCTTCAAAGGTTAGGGCTCTTTAACCTGGAAAAGAGATGGCTGAGGGGAGATATGATAGAAGTCTATAAATTAATGAACAGAGTGGAACGAGTAAACGTAGATCGATTGTTTACGTTATCAGAATATAGAAAGACTAGGGGACATGCAATGAAGCTACAGGGTAAACTATTTAAGACTAATAAAAGAAAATATTTTTTCACTCAACGTGTAATCAAACTCTGGAATTTGTTACCGGAGGATGTAGTAAAGGCTGTTAGTGTAGCTGGGTTTAAAAAAGGTTTGGACAAGTTCCTGGAGGAAAGGTCCATAAACCATTATTAAGAAGGGACCCAGGATATCAATGCTTGACCCAGTACAAGCATTGCGGAACCTGTGTCTTTTGGGGAAACTGCTAGGTACGTATGACCTAGATTGGCCACTGTTGGAAACAGGTTTCTGGGCTTGATGGACCTTGGTCTGACCCAGTATGGCATATCTTATGATCTTAGGATATATAGAGATTTCCACTGCAACTGTATTAACATAGCTGAACTCTAGAAGAGGAGTACATACCATCAAAAAAATCTTGAATTACAAAAGGATGTATAGTAGGGCAAATTTTAAACTATGGGGGTATTTACTAATAGCAGTATGTTTTCCTAGCAAAAACGGTGTCAGTACTCATATGCAGGGCTCTTTCACTAATATGTGAGGACTGTGGATCCATTTTTAGGAAAGTGAAAAAATGCCAGTAGTTACTACCACCGAATACCCCCAATAAAATCCCTAACAGGATGTGCTAACATTTTTAACACTTGTCATATACCTCAGACCCCATTTCATAAAATGGACCCTCCAGTAAATAATTGTGTTAATGGTGTTAGCAAGCATTAACTATTAGGGAACGGCCCTCACGTTTATTGGAGCAAAATACCTGTATACGTACTTTCCCTTTGAAAATGCCAAAGGCAAAAATACCTACAGAAATACATGCCTGCGTGGTAAAAGTAAGATGGCGGCACGAAGGAACATCGATGGTTAGCTACTTTTGTTTCCTGAGCCTGTGCATTGGAGTTTGAGTTGCAGCCAAAGAATGGGTCGCCGAAAGCGAAAGCAGGTTAATCTACCCTTGGGTCCTGCTTCGGCGAATCCTCCTGGGCAGAAGACTTTGGATGCTTGCGACTTTTCCCACTATGCACTTCGGGAGTGCAGCTTTCTCGGGAGCTGCGTACTCCTCCACCAAGACCCAGAAGTATATTGTCTGTGGAAGTTGTGCTCCCCTCCAACTTGCCAATGAGCATGCCATTGAAGGGGGTGAAGAGGGCACTTCACTGGTGAGGGCAGTTACTCCAGAGAATGGGACACAGTGTGGAGGTGTAATGGAGCCGGTGCCTTTTGCTGTGGTGGTGACAACAGGGCAGACTTGAGAATTGCCTGCTTCTGGAGTTAAAGGTTTGGTTAAGCCTTATCAATGTTCCCTCTAATTTTCTGTAGGCTGTATGCGCATAAAATATCAGCTGTGCAGCTTTTGAATGAAGGTTAAATTTTTGTGCGCCACATAACGACACTCGGAGTTATATACTTTAAAATTTGACTACACGTCAGAATACAGTATGTACACCACATTGATTGCACTAGAAAATATTGTAGAACTTGTGAAAACCATAAATACACAACAACTTTTAAATTTTAAGATGTCTGTGTTGTTTTCTATCAGAATCAGAACCGTAATTTTTGTGCGCTCTGTTGTAAAGTATGTGTGCTCGCTCGGCGAGGTGTGTGCGCGCGCACACGCGCACAGCTTAGAGGGAACAGTGAGCCTTATGTGATTACAATGGATGGGCTGTTGGAAGCTATAGTAATGGTGAACTCTTCTCTTAATTCTCTTGTGGGTGCTATGAGTTCTGAATTGATTGAAGTTAAGTGTACTGTAATTGTTCAACTAACACCAATGCTTTGGAGCAGCAAGGGGGGAAAATCCTCCGATTAGAGCAGGAACTGGGTCAGCTTCTGGACCTGGTAACGGCCCAAATTAAAGACAGGATTGTAATTACATGGAAGACTGAGTATTTAGAGTATCAAGTTCATCAGAATAACATCAGATTGCTGAACTTTCCTAGGTCTCCAATTCTGTCACCAATGGAGATGTTGAGGAAATACTTTGGAGAGGTGTTAAAACTCCCCTCGGAACATTTCCCACTGGTGATGCATATTCAGTACCTGTCTCTGGGGCCCGGAGACCGAGGTGTTTCATCGGGGAGAGGGGACCTGATGGGGTTTTTGGAAAACTCTTTGGAAGTGGTCACGGATAGATCCACCCTGTTTGCTACCTTGGCGTTGGAGTCAGATAAAGCTTTACTTTCCCACTCTTATTTTAGGAACTTTAATGAGCAATTCTTAGATACTCAGGTTAGGATGTTTCCAGACCTGTCTCAGGGTTCCCAGATAAGAAGGAAGGAGTTCCTGGGCCTTTGGCCTAGGGTCTTGGCTCTTGGTTCCACTTTCAATTAAAATTTCCTGTTAAATATTGTCTTTCATATAAAGAAAAAATGTATTTGTTTTTTGAGCCTAAGCAACTCTTGCAGTTCTTAAGTGCTAAAGAAGAAATATTAGTTTAGGTTGCTGTTATCTCCCATACGGCTGACATTTAAAGTCTCCATCTGCTGAATATCGTTTTTCTTTTTTTTTTCTATTGTGAACATTTGGCTGGGTTATCCAGCCATTACTGGCTTGTTTCCTGGTACCCCCCTTATATTTCCTTATTTGTGGACTAGAATTTATGGTCATTTATTTTCTTGTAATCATTGCCTTAAGTTCTTCTTTATGCATACCATTATCTTTTCATTCTTGTTAACACTTGGATGTTTAAATTTGGAAATCTCAATAAAAAATGTAAATAAAAAAAAAAGAAATACATGCTTGCTTTTTTATGGAAAAAAACCCCAATACAAACACCACCAATAACTGTCAAAATTATTCTTGAACGCTGAAAAAAAATATTTTAAATTGTGAAAAGGAGACCTCAGCACGAGATGCTACAGACTTCACAGCTGTTGAATGCTATACTCATCAATCTCATTCATTGGTCTCCTTTTAAAATACTATTTATACTATGGGGGTCATATTAAAAGCCTTAGTCATGATTTGGATGTCTGAAGACATGCACATGAACGTCTACATCATGGAGACATTTTACAAATGAAATTTAGAGACATCTCCAGTACAGGGATGTCCAAGTAGGCAGGGGGCATGGTGGAGGTACAATGAACTTCCACCTCCCTGTTTGATTCCAGAAACATCCATGTTTAGACCTGCTCTAGGCATGAAGAGGCATCAGGAAATTGCTTGTTGTGGCCTTAAAACACCCAAAGGGTGTAGAGAAGATGGAGAATTAAGTGACTAACCTAAGATCACAAAGGCTCACACTGGTTTTTGAACCCTGAACCATCTTGTTCTTAACCCACTACTTTCTATTAGGCATCTCTGTTCTGAAAGGCAACCCTGTGGGTGTCTATAGAGATGTCTACATAGACGTTTATATCAGGCATCTCTGTTCTGAAAGGCTACCCTGTGGGTCTCTATGGAGATGTCTACATAGATGTTTATATCAGGCACGTCCACGTTTCTGAAATTATGCCTGAACTTGCATGTCCCTGCTTTTTTTTCAGATGTTTTGGCTTTGATGTCCCAGATTGCACTTGGACATCCTTTGAAAATGTGCCTTTAAATGTCCATTATTTTGTCTTTTTATCAATATAAATATGTGCATAAAAAGAGATGTTCCCAATGTACCAGCATATACAAACTTTCAAAGACAAAGGGAGTACTTAGCTTAGAATAAGATCCCATGATGGAAAATCTCGCCACTATCGCATGTAGCTGCCCCGATGCTTGACTTGGATTTTGTGAGACTTAAGAGCTGCTTCAGGAGACTGGTACAGCAAGAAACCCCAATTCTATATGTTTTGAAATTACAGAACTAGATACACTGTTGTCTCTACTGACCCATCCTTCAGCCAAGGATGCCCTCCACTAGAACATGGGCAAAAGTACACATGTGAAGGGACAGTTGAGAAAATCATGGAAGTCAGAATGGTAATGTGGAGGCCACCACTTTCAGAATTCTTAAGGTATCTTAGAAATGGCTCAGTTAAACATGGAACCGTTTCTAAAATATATATCCATGTACACATTTTCACAAGGGGAAAATGGACAGAGGAATCCTGGAAAATTACACATGTATGATCCAGCATTTCACAATGCTCATGTTCCAGTGTTAGAACTTACACATGTATCCCATCCATTATGAAATAATAGAAATGTAGATCCACCAATGGACTATAGAGGACTCTATATTCAAATCTTTTCAATTTGGAGGAGGACATAAACATTGGTGGGATTAAGGGTGATACCCCCTTTAATCCCTTCTGTAAAGGGATGGCCTAAATGAGCTTAGACTTAAATTTAGATGTGGACAATTTGGGATGTATTTATTTATTTAACAAGTTTTTTTTATACAACTTTATCATTTCAGTGAAAGTGGTTTACATTGAAACTTAAACTTGGTAATGCACATTAAACAGGGACATTTAAAGCTTTGATTTTGCTGAGGCAATGGAGGGTTAAGGGACTTGCCCAAGGCCACAAGGAGTGCTAGTGGGAATCAAACCCTGGTCTCTAGGTTCCCAAGCTATTCCTTGACTCCACTAGGCTGTGAACTGTGTAAATATCGGATATCGGGTCCATAGATTTTTGCCCCTCCAAGACCATATCCTGAAATGTCCCCAGAATGCCTCCTAGACAAAAGTTTATATTTAGATGTACCCAGAGCAAGAACACGTAAATCATGGCAATTCAAAAATCATATTTTACACATGGATGCGGCTTGCATATTTTTCTTCCACCACATCCACGTTTAAAATGTGAGTAAGGCTTTTAAAATGCCCCCATTGTGGAGTGATACATGAGGAGGGGGAATTTTAGAAAAGATGTCCAAGTGTAATTTAGAATGTCTAAGACAGAACATCTAAAAAAAAGCAGGCACATCAAGGTGCAGACATGATTCCACAAACATGGTTTTGCCCACTATGGACATCTGTGGGGTGCCTACATGGGCATCCCCTGAATAGTATTTCCGAACATAGAAACATAGAAAAACATAGAAATATGATGACAGAAAAAGACTACATGGCCTATCTAGTCTGTCCTTCCATATCAACAACTACAACAGTCCCCTTTTTTCCTTTAGAGATCCTCTGTGTTTGTCCCATGCTTTTTTGAATTCAGTTACTGTCCTCATCTCTACCACCTCCACTGGGAGACTATTCCACGGATCCACCACTCTTTCCGTGAAGAAATATTTCCACATATCACTCCTGAATCTATCCCCCTTCACCCTCATCCCATGTTCCCTTGTAGCAGAATTTGCTTTCAATCGAAAGAGGCTCTCCCCCTGAACATTTATGCCATGGAGGTATTTAAATATCTCAATCATATCACCTCTATCCCGCCTTTCCTCTAAGGTGTACATATTGTGGTAAGGAGAGTGCAGCTCAGCATGGAAATAAAAGAGAAAGGAAAACTTTTTTTCTTTTCGGGGGATGGGTGCACTAGAACACATACACCACAGCAAAATCCCTGAGAGAAACCAAGAGGGTAGAGCTAGGTTTAAGCCACTCCCAGACTCCATGACAACCCCAGGTAAGAGTAGGAGGTACAAGTGGGTGGAGTCAGGAAGGGAGGTGCCCTGCTCAACGTTTAAGTTTGAGAAAACAAACAAAGTTGGGAGAAGCAGAAGCAGTCAAGAGAGAAGCAGCCACAAAGAGAGCAGCAGCAGAGACAAGAGCAGCCAGCACTGCAGCCAAGGAAGCTACAGAGAAGGTTCCAGGCAGAGGACCAAACAGACTGGCAAGAGGGAGAGAGAGAAAAGGTTGGCTTTGAGAAGGCTAAGGCAAGAGTGCTTAGACTCCTCTGAGGAAGGGTCTGTCTGCAGGCAGCAGAAGCCCCAGGAAGGGAAGTGGAGGTCTTGCCCTGATTTCCTGTCTAGCTCAGAGGCAGAGAGAGTCACAAGTCACAGAAGCCTCAGCCAGGAAGGTGCTGCAACAAGACTCCAAGGTAGGAGAAAGAAAGCAGTAAAGCCAAAACCCTGTGTTTCTTGCTCTGACTCTGAAGAGAGGTTTAGGCCTGAGAAAACCCGGATTAGGAAGAAGGGGTTTTCAGGAGAAACTGAACAGGAGAAGCCCATTGAAGTCCTACCTAGAGGAGAAGGGGCTATTCAGTGGAATAGGCTGTTTAACCTGTTAAAGAACATTAAGCATAAAGTGCCTGAGCGTTTTCAAACTTTGCCAAGATACAGCTCAGCAGAAAGCATGGAGGTAGAAGGTAAAGAAAGTTACCTTACTTCAGCTTGTTCTGAGATGGACTGTGATATGTGCATTGTGGCTAAGTAATGAAAGCCTGAGAGCAGTGAGAAGTTAGGAATTGTAAATACATGTGCTTTATGATTACCGAATTGAGAAGCATCATAAAGGGAAAAGAAAAGAAAGCCTGTGTAAATAATTCTACTACAACACTGGTTGTAAGCTTTGCTTTAATAGGAGAAGATCATCCTTTATTTTCTTTGACTTGAGTGTACAACTGCTTGAAAGATTTGTTACCCGCTTGCCACGGAAGCTAATAAAATTCCTGTGTGCTTTGAAACAACCACTTGGTTCATTTATCTCTATACACAAATACAATCCTTGGTAAAGAGGAATTCAAGATGGCTTCCCGTCCCTACTAGGCGACCGCCTGGTAGGGGTGTGACCGCCACAATATTAAGATCCCAAAGTCTGTCCTCATATGCTTTATAATGAAGACCACTAGCCATTTTAGTAGCCACCCTCTGCACTGACTCCATCCTGTTCACATCCTTTTGAAGGTGTGGTCTCCAGAATTGCACACTATACTCCAAATGAGGTCGCACCAAAGACTTATACAGAGGCATTATCACCTCCTTTTTTCTGCTAGCCATTCCTCTCTGTATGCACCCAAGCATCCTTCTAGCTTTTGCCGTCACCTTTCCTACCTGCTTAGGTTCTTTAAGATCATCAGACACGGGGAGTGTTGCCTGCAGTTTCACAAGCTGTAGAGAGTGGAGAGTGAGAACAGCTGCTGCTGGAGAGAGCTGGCCCGTGTGGGGCAGTCACTGCTGATGTCATTTTGAAACTCCTTAATATATCTAGAGTGCTTTACGGTGTTTAGCCGTCGGCGCTTGTTGGGGCATTTTCTAAGGGTTTTTTTCAAGGGGGACGTATGCCCCTTGTAAGCCCCTTAGGAGCACATTGGGAGCATTTATAGATCTGTGAAGTGGTGATGCCGGGCGGTAAAAGGAAAAGAAAACTCTCATGGCTGTGTCTGCTGGTGGCCCTATGGACAAGCATGTAATATCTATACTGGTCTTAACAACACCAGGTACTCGGTAGAGGGGCCATCTTAGCTCTCCTGAGCATACCCCTCCTCTTCCTCCTGTTTTTTTGGAATTGTCTGCTGTGCCTCAATTCAGTGTTTTGAGTTCACAGAAGAAAGTTGTGCTCCCCAAAATGGTTCCTTGGTCAGAGCCCTCCATTTCTCTTCTGGATATTTGGCAAGTAGTTAATCATACTGAACGGATTCTTGCTGAGACTGTTCCCTCTTTCTGTCAATTTACTAGGGACACTGTTATTAAATTTCAGAATCTTGATAGATTGGAACTTTGCATTCATCTATTTCGAGTATAGATGCGCAGGTTAAATCGTTTTCTTTATTCCAGTCTGCTACCATGAAAGAAAGTTCTATTATGTGTCATAAACTTGAGAATTTAGAGAATATGGCTAGGTCTAAGAATTTGAGAGTTTTAAATTTTCCTTCTAGTAGTGTATTATCTCCATCGATACTGTTTAGGAAATATTTAAAAGATGTTCTTCTTCTCCCTACCACGATGCTATAGTATTTGCTAAATTTTATTATATTTCCTCAAAAATTGTTTCTCCAGGTGTTGGGGAAGGGGAAGTAGCTGTTCTTGAAGATAAAAATGGATTTAACTTGACTGCCTTCTTGGAAGACACTCAAGATATTATTTACACTACAGCCACATTATTAGTAACCTTGGTTTCTGAAGAAGATAAAGTCTCTATTCTTAAAGCTTATTTTCGGAAAAGGGACAATCTCTATTGTGGTGATAAGGTCGCTATTTTTCCTGATTTATCTCGCTCAACACAAGCACGTAGGAAGTCCTTTCTTGCTCTCAAGCCTAGAACTCTTGCCTTAGGTGCTACTTTTTTCTTGCGCTACCCTTGTAAATGCTTAGTAGCTCTTGGATATGACAGGTTTGTCTTTTTGTCATTTTTGGATTTGGAAGGTGGATTCTTTATAAGGAAAAGGTGCAGTGACTTTTGCTTTTCCTTTATGTCATTATGCTGTCATTTAGAAATTGTCAGACGGTGGGAGGGTATAATTAAATGACTTCTCTGTGTGGTTGGGACACCTTTCTTTGGTTTGGTGTTCCTTGCCTTGTTTTTTCTTATTATTGATTTCTTATGGTTTTCTCCCCGAGATGTGGGCTAAAGAAAACCCGCCTTATCTGCATCTGAACTACTCATTACGATCATACCCCACATAACATGATTTGTATTTAATAATATAATGTAAATGTACATAATGTATATAGTGTTGCACTGTTCTGTGCTAATCTGTTCAACATTTTTGTTTACTGTACATTGGTTATAGTTATATCACGTTATATGTAAAACAAACTATGATTTGTTGACTGTTGTTATTTGTGAACCGCAGCTGATCTCTGGAAGCTGCGGTATATAAGAGCTTGTTAAATAAATAAATAAATAAAATAATGTACTTATTTGTATTATTCCTATTGTTGACTTATTGTGTTTCTCTATACTTTGTGAATATTCTATAGTTTTTGAAAATTTCAATAAACAGAATTAAAGTAAAAGATCATCAGACACAACAATGTCTAGGTCCCGCTCTTCTTTAGTGGATAAAAGTACTTCACCCCCTATATTATATTGTTCCCTTGGATTGCTGCAGCCCAAATGCGTGACCTTACATTTTTTAACATTAAATCCCAGCTGACAAATTCTAGACCATTCTTCAAGCTTAGCTAGATCTCTCCTTATGTTATCTACACCTTCCTGGTTGTCTACTCTATTGAAGATTTTGGTATCATGCACAAAGAGGCAAACCTTACCTGACAGCCCTTCCGCTATATCACTAACAAAGATGTTAAAAAGAATCGGACCAAAGACATATCCCTGGGGCACACCACTGGTAACATCCTTCTCCACAGAGTGAGCTCCATTTACCTGTACTCTTTGTCGCCTCCCACCCAACCAATTTCTAACCCAAGCAGTAACTTTAGGGTCTATCCCTAGGGTGCTCAATTTGTTTATAAGTCGCCTGTGAGGAACAGTGTCAAAGGCTTTACTGAAATCTAAATACACCACATCTAGGGCTCTCCCTCAGTCCAACTACCTGGTCACCCAGTCAAAGAAATCAATCAGATTTGTCTGGCAAGACCTGCCTCTGGAGAATCCATGCTGCCTCGTCTCCTGTAATCTGCTGTACTCCAGAAACCTCTCTATTTTCTCTTTCAGCAGCGTTTCCAATAATTTACTCACCACCGAAGTTAAACTAACCGGCCTGTAGTTTCCAACCACATCCTTACTTCCGCTTTAGTGTAAAGGCACCACATGAGCCTCTCTCCAGTCCTTTGGCAACACTCCCGACTCCAACGAGGCATTGAAAAGGTCAGTCAGTGGAGCTGCTAGAACGTCCCCAAGTTTCCTCAGTATTCTAGGGTGTATCCCATCCGTTCCCATTGCTTTGTCTACTTTAAGTTGAGCTAGTTTCTAACGAACACAGCCTTCTGAAAATTGTTCAAGATGCCCCTCACTTTTGTTCCTGTTTGTGGGTGTTTTCTGAGGTCCTGCTCCTGGTTCTTCATCTGTGAACACAGAACAGAAATATTTGTTAAGAAATTCCGCTTTATTCTCATCAGCTTCTACATATTCCTCCGCTTCACCCTTGAGTCTGACAATACCACTTTTGCCCTTCCTCTTCTCACTAACATATTTTAAAAATGTTTTATCCCCCCATATTATTGCATTGGCTATTTCCTCCTCTTTTTGAATCTTTGCTTTCCTGACTATTTTGCTAGCTTCTCTAAGTTTTTCCAAATATAGATGCCTGTCTTCCTCTCTCTGTGATCTCTTGTATTTCATGAAGGCCTCCCTCTTTTTCTTCACCTTTTCAGCTACTTCTTTCGAAAGCCATAGCGGTCTCCTTTTCCTTTTACCTTTATTTACCATTTTAACAAAAAGGTTGGTTGCCCTTAAAATATCCCCTTTCAGTTTTGCCCACTGTTTTTCTACATCCCCCAGCTGTTCCCATCCTGCTAACAACTCCCTGAAGTGTTGGCCCATCTTGGCAAAGTTAGTCTTCCTAAAGTCTAAGACCCTCACCTTTGAATGGATTCTAATAGCCCTAGTCCTAATACTGAACCACACCATCTGGTGATCACTGGATGCAAAATGATCTCCTACTATAACATCAGAAACACTTTCACCATTGGTAAGCACCAAGTCCAGTATGGCCCCTTCACATGTGGGGTCTGTTACCAATTGCTTGAATAGTTCTCCCTGTAGAGAATCCAGGATCTCTCTGCTTCTAAATGATACTGCAGCAGGAATGTGCCAATCAATATCTGCCATATTGAAATCCCCTATCAGTAGCACTTCCCCTTTCCTAGCAATGCTGCATATGTCTTCAATTAACTCTCTGTCCACCTCTTCCTCTTGTGAGGGAGGTCTGTATATCATGCCAATGCAAATAGATTTCTCTTTCCCTCTTTCTAGTTTAACCCACAATGCCTCCTCTCTCCCTTTTAAGCTCTGGAATTCCAAAGCTTTAATAGTATTTTTTACATATAGTGCCACTCCTCCTCCCCTTCTTCCAACCCTGTCCTTTCTGAATAAAGTATAGCCAGGTATAGTTACATCCCAGTCATGGTTTTCTGTGAACCATGTTTCTGTAACTGCCACTAAATCCAAGTGGGCCACTCCCACCAAAGCTTCAACATCAGGGATCTTATTTCCCATGCTACGGGCAGTTATACACACTGCTTTCCATATGTTACCCCTGGTACCATTTCCATAAAGGTATTTAATGTATCACTTACCTGGGGGCTTTCACTTACATGGCAGCTTTCTTCACCCATCCTCAACGAATCTAGTTTAAAGCCCTCTTCAGTAGATTAGCCAGTCTACTACTGAAGATGTGTTGACCTTTCTTAGACAGATAGATGCCATCTCTGCTCTGAAGCCCTAGGAACAGCATCCCATGGTCTAGGAAACCAAAACGCTCTCAATGACACCATCCATGCACCAAGTCAATGATCTATGGTTCAAAATTAGAAGGATACTTTTATTTAATAATTCAACAACCTGAGAGCCCGACTCAGGGGATTCAGGTGTGCCGTTCTTACGTTCGATATGCTCGGCTCAAAACTGGATACTTTTGTAAGAGCCTACCGGACGTTTTATTGCGAAGATCAGGGAATCTTTCACTAAAGAAACCACCATCAGTTTTTAGAATGTACTGATGGTGGTTTCTTTAGTGAAAGATTCCCTGAATACCCTGAGGAAGTGAATACGAAACACAGCCTGTGTCGGGCTCTCAGGTTGTTGAATTATTAAATAAAAGTATCCTTCTAATTTTGAACCACATATCATTGACTGGGTGTCTCTTGAGTGACGTGGTGTGGTGCTCCTTTTGGTGGACCATCCATGCACCATCCATGCATTCATCTCCAGGATGCGAGCCTCTCTGCCTTGGCCTATTACCCTCAACAGGGAGGATTGAAGAGAACAGCACCTGTGCACCTAACTGCTTCTCTCTCTATCCCAGAGTTATGAAGAAACTTTTGATATGCTCAGAGGGATACCTGGCAGTATTATTTGTTCCGACGTGGATTAGCAACATTGGGTAATTGTCATTGGGCTTGATGAGTCTAGGCAAACTCTCCATAACATCTTGGATTTTGGCATCAGGCAGACAGCATACCTCTCTGGACATCAAGTCTGGTCGGCAGATGGACGCCTCAGTACCCCTCAGAAGAGAGTCACCAATCACCACTACCCGTCGCTTCCTTGTGGTCACTGATTCTGCAACTTTGGGGTACTTGAGCTCTGGTTCTTCCCTTTACAGGGATGCTTTCACCTCCTCCTCTTCCAGGGCTGCATAATGGTTCTCAAATTCAAGGGCTGGAGAAGTTGGATGGGTGATTCTGCAGGCCTTGGTGACTTGGGTCCAACCTTCGCCATTCTGTTGGCACCCATCTTCTCCTCTGCTGGAGAGCTTGGTTGCTGCAAGAAACATCTCATCAATGTACTTCTCACTGTCTTGAATGCTCCTCTACCTCGCCACCTCCTCTCTGAGTTCCTCCACTTGTTTCCTGAGAGCTTCAGCATGCAGGCACCCTGCACATGGAACTGGTCCTTCAACTGGCATTGGAACCTCTGTCTGGACAGAGGCAGAAGCTGTAACGGGGGCAACAGCTTTAGCGATATGATTTTTCCCAGCCATTGTTCTGTTCGTGGAGTTTGTGTATCTAGGAAAAGCCTAGGAATAGCCTAATGGTTAGAATAGTGGGCTAGGACCAGCGAAGCCAAATGCCACAGCTGATATCATTAAAATTGTGCTGAGTATGGGGACGATGGTGTGCTTTCTTCTCTACACCCTCTGGATCTTTTTCAGGCAAAATGAGCACTATTCATGCCTGGGAGAAGGTTTAAACTTAGATGCAGCTCCATGGATCCAGGATATTTCTAAGTTCAGGTGGAGACATCCAGGTCCTGGGAATACCCTAGACATGCCTTTACCACACCTTCATTCAGACTCGGATGTCCACAGACCTGGCTTCTAAAATAGCTCTGAGGAAGTTTTTGAGCTTTGGAAGTTTATGTTGTTTTCAGGCATCCAAGGCTACAAGGTGTGCTAGTGGGAATCAATGACCCCCACAGTGATTATATATATATATATATATATATATATATACAGGGTGGTCCAAAAAAAGTGAGAACATCTCGTAACATATACTGTAAGTTATTTAAAAATTCAAAAAAACAGATGTAAACGATTGACAAATTTAAAAAAAAAAAGATGGTGACCGGAAATTGTTGAAATAAAGACGTTTTATAGCTAAAAAAGGTAAATAAGTAAACTATTTAAGCTTTTAATTTACGAGATGTTCTCATGTTTTTTGGGCCACCCTGTATATATGCATATTAAAAAAATATATATATACAGTATATACAATATATATGTATACAAGGTGGACAGTTTGCACATACTGTATTCTTTTCACCTAGTAATTACACTGCTTTGAAAATACTAAGTTAGCCTGGAAATGCTATCTAGAAATACCCAAATTTAATTAAGTTAGCATGAGTAAATGACTTTTGAAAATTGTTTTCTGCAACTACAGCACAAGTGACACTCGTTCTTTTAGGCATGTAGATTGCATTGATGACAGACAACAAGAACTGACTGAATAAATGCAAGTAGCAATGATAAAACTGAATGGCCTGAAGTGAAAAATGTACTGCTAGGTCAGAAAACAATTAATTTCACTTTGACTCAATTTGAAACATACTGTTATATATGTTTTAAAACGCATATTACACAGATTTAAACTAGAATCTAAGAAAGTCTCTGAGGAGCATCTTTAGCAATGTGCATAAATGTGCACTGTTAGTATATTAACTCTGTTGAGATTAATGGTATTTATTTTACTAACAATGCCTCTTAAAATGTTTTGATAAATAGGCCTCTTTGAAAATCATACATAGTTTCCATAGCCCATTCTGTTGGTAAATAAGTCTGAGCACATGGTCTTACATTTTTATAATTATCTTTGTCCTGGTGTATGTCTGAAAAGTGAGAAATATAAATATGTTATTAAATTAAAATGAATATGAGCCAAACTAGCTCAGACCAATGGTCCATCAAGCCTATCTTCCTGTCTTGACAGTGCCCCAGTATGGGTTTCTTGGAAGCACGCATCAGATCACAAAATAGGAAAGCCTGTTTCCATGTTGCTCTCCTCCTTTTCCCAGAATCACGAGGTGGAGATATATGGAGGGTCATTTTATAAGAGGGCACCTGGGCTATCATGACCAAACACATGTGGTACACCTATTTAATAAAGGCAAGAGATGTTAGCCTTGTGCCTTTTTCTAAAGTCTGTAGTCTGATAGTGATTATCGACTCTTGAGTCAATTTTGATCTGCAGCAAATAGCATTTTTTAAATGCCGGTCACCATGGCTAAAATTATTCTGGATCTTCATCACCATTATGGAGGTCATTCCGGAAACTGAATAAAGGTTTGTATGTGTGCCAGGGATGTTTATATGCTGAAAATGTCTACGAGCATATTCCGGTACATAGCGCCCACAACCAGCCCTGAAACTGCCCAAAAGCACCATTTTGTGTGAGGATAGTAAGGGTCCATACTTAGCATTGTAAAGACTGTTTATAGAGATGACCAATAAAAGAATAACTACAGATTTCTCCAACTGTCATGTGTGTTTTGAAACAAGGTATGTCATGACAAATGTATCACTTTCAACTTGCTGTTATTATATCTTTGAGTACACTGAGATTACCTTGCACTGTTCTGGGCATGCAACAGACTAGTATATCTAGTCTAGTTTGCATCAACATTCCTGTATTGTCAGTATTTATGCGTAGTTTGCATCAACACAACACTGTCAGTGAGAGGAGCAGCTTAGGAGATGTGCATTTTAACAGAGGAGGTGTCGCCATGAGTATATGGCAAAAATGGGCAGGATCGGAAACGTCCATCTTTTTCAGCATATGGTGAGCGCAGAGACGTCCAAACCATTTGCTGTGTATACCTATGTATCTTAATAACAGCGGGGCCTCTTTCTCTATAGTGGCTTGCTTGTGCCATGCTGAATGTCCCTGATTCCAGAACAGCAGGCGCGCTATACCTGCAATTGCAGAATCAGGGTGAAATTGGGTCCGTTTTTCAATTTGGACGTGTCTGCAGCCCGGACATGCATGTTATAGAATTGGCTTCCACATAGGTAGCAGCCAGCATTGAATATCTGGGTAGAGTGGCAAGTGACATTCTGTTACCTGGATAGCTCCTTAGGACAGCTATTTTCTGTTCTAAATTACGGGGGTCATTTTAAAGCCTTACTTCCGATTTTGACATTCAAAAACATGCATGCAGACATCCAAATCATGGAGACATCTTCAGAGCCATTTTACAAATGGATTTAAAGATATCTCAGGTGCAGGGATGTCTAAGTAGGCAGAGGGCATGGTGGAGGCATATCTGGGGTGGTTCAATGGACTTAGATGTCCCTGCTAGATTTCAGAAACATTGGGGATGTCAGCTACTATATCCAAGTTTAGACATGCTCCAGGCATAAATGTTTTTAAGTGCCATTAAATAGATGAATCTCTAGATAGTTGCCCTAAACAGCATTCGGCCTTCAGTCAGGCAGCTCATTGTTGGAACGGCATCCATAGCTGCTGTTATTGTATTGATATATCCAATTGCTGGCCTTCCTCTTTTGCACTGACCTTCAACCTTGCCAAGCATGTTGTCTTTCTCTAATGATCTCTCTCTTTGCATGATGTGTCCAAAGTATGAGAGTTGAAATCTTGTCATCTGAGATTCTAAGGAAAGCTTTGGTTTTATCTCCTCTAGTACTGACTGGTTTGTTATACCTGGGAACTAACTATATCGTAATGATAGAGCTGATCAAATTGGTGGAGGGGTTGCGCTCTATGTTAGAGAGGACATTGAGTCAGAAAGGATTAAAGTTTTGCAGGAAACAAAATTTGCTGTAGAATCTCTATGGATTGAAATTCCATGTAAAAAGGAGAAGGCGATGGCGGTGGGGGTGTACCATCGACCGCCTGGCCAGAATGAACAAATGGATGATGAAATGCTCAAAGAAATCAAGGAAGCTAACAAAAGTTACAGCGCGGTAATAATAATGGGAGATTTCAATTATCCCGGTATCGACTGGGTCAGTGTCACGGCAGTACATGCTAGGGAGATAAAGATCCTAGATGGCATAAATGACTGCTTCTTGGGGCAGCTGATTCATGAACCAACCAGAGGGGAAGCCATATTAGACCTAGTCGTTAGTGGAACACCAGATCTAGTGCAAGAGATAAGGGTGTTGGGGCCACTTGGCAAAAGTGATCATAGCATGATTGCCTTTGATTTAATTAGTGGAGGAGGGATAGTAAGGAAATCCACAGTACTACCTTTTAACTTTCGAAAGGGAGACTATGATAAAATGAGGAAAATAGTTAAGAAAAAAACTAAAAGGAGCAGTTGCAAAGGTTATAGACTTACATCAAGCTTGGGTGTTGTTGAAAAATACTATCTTGGAAACCCAGACCAGCTATATTCCATGCTTTAAGAAAAGTAGAAGGAAGTCCAAAAAACTGCCAGCATGGTTTAAAGGTGAGGTCAGAGAGGTTGTTGTTGCCAAGAAAGCATCTTCCAGGAAATGGAAAAAAGAGCCAAACGATGAAACCTGGAAAAAGTACAAGCACTGGCAGGTCAAATGTAAGGCATTGATAAAGAAGGCAAAGAGAGAATTTGAGAAGACGCTTGCTGCGGAAGCAAAAACGCGAACTAAAGATTTTTTCAAGTATATTCGTAGCAAAAACCTTTGAGACAGTCAGTTGGACCATTAGATGATAGAGGAGTTAAAGGGGCACTAAGAGGCGACAAGGCGATAGCGGAGAGACTGAATGAATTCTTTGCTTCGGTCTTTACTGAGGAAGATGTAGGGATGTTACCCATGACTGAAGTGGTATTTAAAGGTGCGGAAGAATTGAAGGTAATATCGATACATCGGGAAGATGTATTACAACTATTAGATAAACTGAAGAGTAGCAAATCACCTGGGCCGGATGGTATACATCCAAGGGTGTTGAAAGAACTGAAATATTTGATTGCAGACCTGCTATTAGTAATCTGTGAACTATCATTAAAATCATCTCTAATACCTTAAGATTGGCGGATCGCCAATGTAACACCAATTTTTAAAAAGGGTTCCAGGGGTGATCCGGGAAACTAGAGACCAGTGAGCCTCACGTCAGTACCGGGAAAAATGGTAGAAACCATCATAAATAATAAAATTACTCAGCATGTAGATAGTCATGGCCTAATGGGAGACAGCCAACATGGCTTTAGACAAGGAAGATCTTGTCTTACTAATCTGTTATGTTTTTTTGAAAGTGTGAATAAACAGGTGGACAAAGGTGAGTCGGTTGATATAGTTTATCTGGACTTTCAGAAAGCCTTTGACAAGGTCCCTCATCAGAGACTTTTGGCAAAACTAAAGAGTCATGGGATAGGAGGCAGTGTACTACTGTGGATCAGGAACTGGTTAAAAGATAGAAAGCAGAGGGTTGGGCTAAATGGTCAATTTTCCCAATGGAGAAAGGTGAATAGTGGTGTACCCCAGGGATCTGTGTTGTGTCCGCTGCTTTTTGACATATTCATAAATGACCTGGAAAGTGGAATAACGAGTGAGGTTATCAAATTTGCAGATGACACAAAACTATTTAAAGTTGTTAAAACCCATGAGGATTGTGGAAAATTGCAAGAGGATTTTGATAAATTGGAAGACAGGGCATCAGAATGGCAGATGAAATTTAATGTGGATAAATGCAAAGTTATGCACCTAGGGAAGAACAACCCAAACTATGGTTACACGATGCAAGGTTCCACATTAGGAACCACCACCCAGGAAAATGATTTAGGACTTCATTGTGGATAACATGTTAAAACCCTCGGCCCAGTGTGCAGCGGCAGCCAAGAGAGCAAATAGAATGCTAGGTATCATAAGGAAAGGAATGGAAAATAAAACAAAAGATATTATAATGCCTCTATACCTTTCCATGGTGAGACCGCACCTTGAATATTGTGTGCAATTCTGGTCGCCGTATCTTAAAAAGGATATAGCGTTATTAGAAAAGGTTCAGAGAAGAGCCACCAATATGGTAAAGGGGATGGAAGGATACTCCTATGAAAAAAGGCTAAAAAGGTTAGGGCTCTTTAACCTGGAAAAGAGACGGCTGAGGGGAGATATGATAGAAGTCTATAAATTAACGAACGGAGTGGAACGGGTAAACGCAGATCGACTGTTTACGTTATCAGAAGACTAATAAAAGAAAATATTTTTTCACTCAACGTGTAATCAAACTCTGGAATTTGTTACCAGAGGATGTAGTAAAGGCTGTTAGTGTAGCTGGTTTTAAAAAAGGAGGAAAGGCTCATAAACCATTATTAAGAAGGGACCCAGGATATAAATGCTTGACCTAGTACAAGCATTGCAGAACCTGTGTCTTTTGATGAAACTGCTAGGTTCATATGACCTAGATTGGCCACTGTTAGAAACAGGATACTGGGCTTGATGGACCTTGGTCTGACCCAGTATGGCATATCTTATGTTCTTATGTTCTTTGCGCAATCCATGGTATACACAGTATACTTTGCCAGCACCTTGAATACCTTAGGGAATATTGCAGGATAAAAATATTTTAAAATAAATAATTCAAAGGCAAGAATATTCATTCCGCCTATCTTTTTTCACTGTTCTACTTTTGCAACCATAAGACAATATTGAAAATACCATGGCTTAGACTAGTCAAAACTTTGTATGGAGAGAGACAATTCTACTCTTCAGAATCTTGTTCAAAAAACTGCCAGCATAGTTTAAAGGTGAGGTCAGAGAGGCTATTGTTGCCAAAAAAGCATTTTTCAAGAAATGGAAAAAAGAGCTAAATGACAAAAACTGGAAACAGCACAAGCAATAGCAAGTTAAATGCAAGGTATTGATAAGGCAGACAAAGAGAGAATTTGAGTAGAAGATTGCTGTGGAAGCAAAAACATATAATAAAGACTTTTTCAAGTACATTCATAGCAAAAAACCTGTGAGAGAGTCAGTTGGACCATTAGATGATAGAGGGGTAAAAGGGGCACTAAGAGGGGACAAGGCCATAGTGGAGAGTCTGACTGAATCGTTGCTTTGGTCTTTACTGAGGAAGATGTAGGGATGTTACCCATGACTGAAGTGGTATTTAAAGGTCATACTGTGAAAGAAGAGTAAGAAATATCGATACATCGGGAAGATGTATTACAACTATTAGATAAACTGAAGAGTAGCAAATCACCTGGACTGGATGGTATACATCCAAGGGTGTTGAAAGAACTGAAATATGAGATTGCAGACCTGCTATTAGCATCTGTGAACTATCATTAAAATCATCTCTAATACCTAAAGATTGGCGGATCGCTAATGTAACACCAATTTTTAAAAAGGGTTCGAGGGGTGATCCGGGAAACTACAGACCGGTGAGCCTCATGTCAGTACCGGGAAAAATGGTAGAAACCATCATAAAGAATAAAATTACTCAGCATGTAGATAGTCATGGCCTAATGGGAGACAGCCAACATGGCTTTTGACAAGGAAGATCTTGTCTTACTAATCTGTTATGTTTTTTTGAAGGTGTGAATAAACAGGTAGACAGAGGTGAGTTGGTTGATATAGTGTATCTGGACTTTCAGAAAGCCTTTGATAAGTTCCCTCATCAGAAACTTTTGGAAAAACTAAAAGGTCATGGGGTAGGAGGCAGTGTACTATTGTGGATAAGGAACTGGTTAAAAGAAAGAAAGCAGAGTGTAGGGCTAAATGGCCAATTTTCCCAATGGAGAAAGTTGAATAGTGGAATACCCCAGGGATCTGTGCTGGGTCTGCTGCTTTTTGACATATTCATAAATGACCTGGAAAAGGGAATAACGAGTGAGGTTATCAAACTTTCAGATGACACAAAACTATTTAAAGTTGTTAAAACCCAAGAGGATTGTGGAAAATTGCAAGAGGATCTTGATAAATTGGAAGACTGTGCATCCAAATGGCAGATGAAATATAATGTGGACAAGTGCAAAGTTATGCACCTAGGAAAGAAAAACCCAAACTATGGTTACAAGATGCAAGGTTCCACATTAGGAACCACCACCCAGGAAAAAGATTTAGGTGTCATCATGGATAACACGTTAAAACCCTCCGCCCAGTGTGCTGCTGTGGCCAAGAGAGCAAATAGAATGCTAGGTATCATAAGGAAAGGAATGGAAAATAAAACAAAGGATATTATAATGCCTCTGTATCGTTCCATGGTGTGACCGCACCTTGAATATTGTGTGCAATTCTGAATGCCGTATCTTAAAAAGGATATAGCGTTATTAGAAAAGATAGAGAAGAGCCACCAAAATGGTAAAGGGGATGGAAGTATATCCCTATGAAGAGAGGCTAAAAGGTTAGAGCTCTTCAACCTGGAAAAGAGACCACTGAGGGGAGATATGATTTATTTATTTATCTATTTCTTCTATACCGCCCCTTCCAGAGATCAGGGGCGGTTTACATGGAACAAGTAAACAAATTTGTATACTACTGTATACATTACATGGAACAGAGATTTCTAACTTTATACAGATAATAGTTAATATATTACATGGAACAGAGATTTATAACTTTATACAGATAACAGTGCTTTAAACTGTAGGAACTATTTACATTTTGTATACTTTTACAAATTTCTGTATCATAATATTGATCAGAATTTTCTAACTTTTTACATGTAGTGAGGCGAGGAACTGCCGAACTATTTACAATGGTTATTTACTAAAAGGTTATATACAATGAATTACAGGGTGAAGCATTCGTTAGTCATGTGTGTGTGGTGGAATTTATTTCCATTTTTTTATTCGTGAGTTTTTTGGGGTGTCTGTGGTGGGTGTCTGTGTGTGGTTAGTTGAGTGTGATTTTAGGGCTTTGTGTTTGTGTGTCTGGGGATGTCTATAAATTAATGAATCAAGTGGAACGGGTAAACGTAGATCGATTGTTTACATCATCAGAATATAGAAAGACTAGGAGACATGCAATGAAGCTACAGGTTAACCTATTTAAGACAAATAAGAGAAAATATTTTTTCACTAAACGTGCAATCAAACTCTGGAATTCATTACCGGAGGATGTAGTAAAAGCTGTTAGTGTAGCCGGGTTTAAAAAAGGTTTGGACAAATTCCTGGAGGAAAGGTCCATTAACCATTATTAAAAGAGTCCCAGGATATCACTGCTTGACCCAATACAAGCATTGTGGAACCTGTGTCTTTTGGGGAAACTGCTAGGTACTTATGACCTAGATTGGCCACAGTTGGAAATAGGATACAGGGCTTGATGGACCTTGGTCTGACCCAGTATGGCATATGTTCTTATCTCAGAGACCTTGTGGAAGGAAGACAACCAATGGGACACTGATACCTGGGTACAAACTATATTGCGATGATAGGGTAGATCAAATTGGTGGAGGGGTTGCGGTCCATGCTAGAGAGGGCATTGAGTCGCATAAGATTAAAATTTTGCATGAAACAAAATACAATGTAGAATCTCTATAGATAGAAATCCCATCTAAAAAGAGGAAGGGTTTTGCAGTGGGGTGTGTACTTCCAACTGCCTGACCTGAATGAACAGATGGATGTTGAAATACTTAGAGAAATCAGGGAAGCTAACAAAATTTACACCACAGTAATAATGGGTGATTTTAATTACCCTGGTATCAACTGGGTCACTGTCACAACAGGACATGCTAGGGAGACAATGTTTCTAGAGGAAATAAATGACTGCTTCTTGGAATAGCTGACAAGTTAGGAAGCTATTTTGGACCTAGTCCTTAGTGGAACACAGGATCTGGTGCAAGAGATAGGGGTGCTGGTGCCACTTGGCAATAGTGATCATAGGACGATCACATTTGATTTAATAAATGGAGGCAGGATGGCAAGAAATCCACATTACTACCTTTTAATTTTCAAAAGGAAGACTATGATATGCTGAGGAAAATAGTTGGAAAAATCTAAATGGAGCAGCTGCAAAGGTTAAAGATATACATCAAGCATCGGCATTGTTTTAAAATACTATCTTGGAAACTCAGACCAGATGTATTCAATACTTTAAGAAAAGTGGAAAGAAGGCCAAAAAGCTGCTAGCATGGTTTAAATGCAAGGTCAGAGAGGCTGTTGTAGGCAAAAAAGCATCTTTCAGGGAAAGGAAAAAGGAGCCAAACAACATAGGCACTCCAAATTAGACATAAGGCATTGATAAGGCAGGCTAAGTGAGAATTTGAAAAGAAGCATGCCGTGGAAACAAAAATGCATAATAAAAACATTTTCAAGTAGATTTGTAGCAAAAAAACCTGTGAGAGAGTCATTGGATGATGGAGGGGTAAGAGAGATGCTAAGGCAGGACAAGGCCATAGCGGAGAGACTGAATGAATTCTTTGCTTCAGTCTTTACTGAAGATGATGTAGGAAAGTTTCCCATGTAGAAATGGTATTTAATGTTGATACATCAGAAGAACTGAAAGAAATATCACTAAATCTGGAAGATGTATTACAAGTATTTGATAAACTGAAGAGTAGAAAATCACCTGGATCAGATGGTATACATCCAAGAGTGTTGAAAGAACTGAACTATGAGGTTGCAGACCTACTATTAGTAATCTGTAAACTATCATTAAAATCATTAGTAGTACCTAAAGATTGCAGAATGGCCAATGTAATGCCAATCTTTAAAAAGGGTTCCAGGGGTGATTTGGGAAACTACAGACTGGTGAGCCTGACATAAGTACTGGGCAAAATGGTAGAAACCATTATAAAGAAAAAAATTACTGAACATATAGATAGTCATAGTTTTATGGAAGAAAGCCAACATGGATTTAGTCAAGGAAAGTCTTGTCTTACTAAAGTGTTATATTTTTTTGAAGATGTAAATAAACAGAACAAGGTGAGCTAGTTGAACACCCAGTCTTTCAATTTATCAAAATTTGCTTGCAATGTTTCACAATCCTCTTGGATTTTAATAACTTTGAATAATTTTGTGTCTTCTGAAAATTTGATTACCTCACTTGCTATTCCCATTTCCAGGTCATTTGTGAATATGTTAAAAAGCAGCAGACCCAGCACAGATCCCTAGGGTAGTCCACTATTCACCTTTCTCCATTGAGAAAATTGGCTATTTAGCCCTACCCTCTGTTTTCTATCTTATAACCAGTTTCTGATTCATAATAGTACACTGCCTCCTATCCCATAACTTTTTAATTTTGCCAAGAGTCTCTCATGAGGGACCTTGTCAAAGGCTTTCTGAAAATTCAGATACACTATATCAACTAACTCACCTTTGTCTACCTGTTTATTCACACCTTCAAAAAAATCATAAAGATCTTAATATGTATACTTTAGAGGAAAGGCGGGATGGGGTGATATGATAGTGATCTTTAAATACCTCAGTGGCATGAATGTACAGGAGGGTCTCTTTAAACTGAAGGCAAGCTCTGTTATGAGGGGACATAGGATCAGAGTGAAAGGGAATAGACTGAAGTACTATGTGCAAATATTTTTTTACGGAAAGAGTGGTAGATGCATGGAATACTCTCCCAGTGGAGGTGGTGGATACAAGGACAGTATCTGAATTTAAAAAAGCAGGGGGCAAACACAGAGGAACTCTAAAGGTAAAAAGGGGACTATTGTAGTTGATATGGAAGGGCAGACTAGATATGCCATGTGGTCTTTTTCTGCCGTCATGTTTCTATATTTCTATGTTTCTTTTAATTTGATTTTTTTACTAAAATTTTGTTTTGTGGGAAATATCAATAGCAAGCATTATCACTCAATGCTGTTGTTATTAAGTACTATTGAGTCAGTGTCGACTCATGGGGACCCTCTCGATTGTTACCCTAAACTGTGCTCGGTCTTCAGTCAGGTGGCTCATTATTGGGAGTGGCACCCATAGCTGCTGTTATTGTAGTGATCCATCTCATTGCTGACCTTCCTGTTCTGCGTTGACCTTCTACCTTGCCAAGCATGATGTCTTTCTCTAATGATTTCTCTCTTCACATGATGTGTCCAAAGTATTAAAGTCGAAGTCTTGTTATCTGAGCTTCTAAGGAAAGCTTAGGTTTAATCTCCTCTAGTAATGACTGATTTTTTATTCGGGCAGTCCATGGGATACACAGTGTTTGTCACCAGCACCATAATTCAAAGGTATCAATTGTCTTCCTGTCTATCTTTTTCATTGTCCGACTTTCACATCCATATGGGATTATTGAAAATACCATGGCTTGAATGAGCTGAATCTTTGTATGGAGAAAGACATCTCTGCTCTTGAGAATCTTGTCTAGATTCTTTATAGACATTCTGCCAAGAACAATGCATCATCTGATTTCTTGACTGCTTGTTGTATCTTTATTCATAGTTGATCCAAGTAGGTTAAAGTTGTCCACTATTTCAATTTCTTCTCCATCAGCAATGAACTTATTGATTTTGCCAGTTGTCAGGATCTTTGTCTTCTTTACATTAAGGTGCAGGCCCATTTTAAGATTATATTCCTTGACCTTGAGAAGCAAATGTTTCAGATTGTCTTCACGTTAAGCTAGTAATGTGGTATCATCGGCATAGCGAAGGTTGCTGATGAGTCTCTCACCAATCTTCACACCTCTGTTGTCTTAATACAATCCTGATTCTCTGATGATTTGTTCTTCATATAAATTAAACAGGTAGGGGGAAAGTATGCAGCCTT
The DNA here is from genome assembly GCA_033557465.1 of Ichthyophis bannanicus. NCBI lineage: Eukaryota > Metazoa > Chordata > Amphibia > Gymnophiona > Ichthyophiidae > Ichthyophis > Ichthyophis bannanicus. The sequence goes on from CM066050.1 coordinate 143,636,203, forward strand.
GCTGTACAACTTTACTGATTTCTGTTTCTCCTTGTTTCGTTCAAACTGTTGCTTCTTGATCAATGTAAAGGTTGTGCAAGAGAACTATCAGGTGTTCTAGTAACCCCACGCTTCTTAATGTAGCCCAGAGTTTTTCATCTTTTACACAGTCAAAAGCCTTGCTGTAGTCAATAAAACACATTTAGATATTATTTTGGTATTTAGTCTTTTCAAGGATCCATCTTACATCCGTGATGTTTCTCGTTCTTTGTCCCTTCCTGAACCCTGCTTGCACTTTAACCCTCCATAGCCCATGTTCCCTGTAAAATAGTTATCTCCAAGTTATAATGCCCTGTTCAATGTAATTTCAGTTTGTTCAATGTAAACCGCACTGATGCAGAATAGCGCGGTATATAAGAGAATGTAAATAAATAAATAAAATAAATAAATAAGTTCTCGTTCCAGGTATGGTTGTAGTCTCTGCTGAATAATCTTCAGTAGAATCTTGTTGGCATGTGGAATCAGAGTGATTGTGCGATAATTTCCACAGTCAGTTTGATCACCTTTCTTTAGTATCGGTATAAACACAGATCTTTTCCAGTCAGTTGGCTAGAATGTTGTCTTCCAAATTTCCTGGCAGAGCTTTGTAAGTATGGTAACAACTGCATCAGATTGCTGTAATACTTCAATGGGAATGCCATCAATACCTGGTACTTCGTTCTTTAATATGGCTTTTAATGCTTCTTCAACTTCTTCTTTCATTACCAATGGTTCCTGATCATAAGGTGCAGGTTGAAATGGCTTGTGTTCCACTTGATCTTTATCATATAATTACTCTGTATATTCTTTCCACCTTTTCTTGATCTTCTCAGCATCATTCAACATGGATTCTTGAGCATCTTGTAACATTCCAATTCGAGGCTGAAATGTTTTCTTTGACTCTTGTAGCATTAGGAAAGTCGATCTTGTTCTCCTTCTAATAGTTTCTGCTTCTATTTCCTCATATGCCTCATTCTAGTACTTCTCCTTTAACCGGAGTAGGTCAGACTTGATGCTCCACCGCTAACCCCACATCCCCACCTTCTCTCTTCCCTTCCACCTCCCCCCGCTGCCCACAAACACACTGACATCATGATCTTTGAAACTTCTGGTCGCAGCTTTATTCACCTTTAAACAACGTAATATTCAACATCAATAACAATCCTTTCCATACACCTGTGGAATGCTGCCTCACCAGCCATGTCACTAGCAAGGTGTGCACGCCTCCGCTTTCCAAATTCCCTCCCCCACTTGGCCCCCAACTTCGCCATATAATTAGCAAAAGCCAGCCTATGGGTTGTCCAGGTCGGGGGTAGCTCTGGACCCCGGAAACCTCTGGGATCCCACTACCGGCACAGGTGGCCTCACAGTCCCTGCACCACCCCATCCCCCAAAAGCTGCGACCAGCGAGCATTCTGCAGCACAACCCACTCTAATGCTTCCTGCCAATCGTTCAATAGCAAATCCAACCCCACCGGGGACAAGTGTACCCCATCCCGACCTTACAACCTCACACATCCTACTTCCACCCATGAATGCATAACCTGGTACCCCCCCATGTGCACAGACCCAACGACCAATCTGCCGATTGATTTTCGTCAGACCTCTGGACCAACGCCTCTGTTCCCGGCAGATTGGCTGCGGTATAATATCTGACCACATTATTATCAAACCCGTGAACAAATGCATCACCGCCTCCAAATCTTTCAGCACTGCCCGAATCAGTTGCTTGCAGTCCATGCTGACAGGTCGTTGCCCCCCAAATGTATGAGCAGCAAGTCCGGTGCACTCTGCAGTTGCCCGTGGTGCCGCAGCAAAGGGATCAACTGAGTCCAACGGAGACCTCGCTCACCAAGCCATAATACACCCACCACCTCTGGATCCAGGCCAAGATTGGACCCCAAAGGCCGCACCACCGCTCGCTGCCCTGCCCAATGAACAAACAGATGGTCTATCAGCCAACATCGATAAGGACCTCACCCTCTATCTGCAAAAGAAAAACAAAATTAGCAACCATTACCCTGCCCCACCCCCTTTACAATCGGATGTATACCAAGAAGGCCTTTGAGCGCCATCGCCCAATGCGCTGGACCTCTTGGTCCGACAAACCCGCCACTGCTGCACTAGTGGCCACCCTGATGCATAAGGAGTGTGCTGCAAACTGCTGATGCTCCTCCCCTATCCGCCGTAGGGCCATTCTTAACACGATGGTAACTTGGAACCGAGTCAACCGACGCGCATCCGTGTGAATAAATAAGATGCCCCCAACCGCCGTTCTCCAGCGCAAATACTCCTGCAAGGCAGCCACTGAGCATGTTGACACACCCAACATTTCCTTGAGGACCACCCACCTGCCACGACCCTGCTGGTCAGTCTTAGAACATGCTAACAGCACCCGCACCTGCCCACTCTCCACTTGCACATGTTGCAACAGCAATCCATCGACACTACCCGCCCTCTGCGACTCCACTACCAGTTCCCCCACCCAGAAGGCCCCAAAAAATGCCAAGCGGAAAACCACCTTGAATAATGCTGCCTCATACTCCAACGACGCCACCACAGGGAGAGCAGCACAGAGCCTTACTAGCAAGTCATTCGTAATCGGCCGTCTGCAATCCCCAGGCGATGGTCGCATTCTCTCCCACCCTTGTAGTAACCGCCAGGTTAAAAACCGACCCCCCATGGGAACCCAGCCCACTGCTTTTGCAAAAAAGGCAAACCCCGCCATATGCGAACGGACAGCCGCTTTGGACGTCCCCGATTCCTTGGCCTCCATGACATATCTCGCTAACATCAAATCGGACACCGCATCCAGGTGCCATCCGTGGACCCACAAAAATTCCTCCACTTTGTCTCAGCCCCGCTGGTAAGCCAACCATGTTGCGCCTGCCACCGAGCCTCGCAGCAAACTAAGCATCTCTTCAGGCCAATGTGCCATAAGTGTTCTGGGACCATCAACCCACTCTCTTTTGCTCCAGGCGCCAATTTCCGAAACCTGTCCCACTGAAAATGAGAAAGAGCATCTGCGATGTCGTTAGTACACCCCGGGATATGTCGTGCTTTGATCGCGACATTCAATCTTAAACAAGCTAAGACCACCTCCCGCATTGTCTGCTACTGGAACACATCTCGGGATTTAATGATTGATTATGCTCACCACCGCCTCATTATTGCACCACCACATGACACGTCTGTTACGCAGGCAATCTGGCCACAACTCCAACGCTACCCGCAATGGAAATAGCTCCAAGAAGGCTATGTTAGTAACTAAACGCGCTTCATGCCATGCCTGAGGCCATCTATTGGCGCACCATGCCCCATCAAAATAGATGCCCAAACCCGACCCCCCTGCCGCATCTGAATATAACTGCAAGTCCTTAGACGACAGCTCTTCCTCCATGATTACAGACGTACCATTAAACTCCTTCAAAAATACATCCCAAATCTGCAAATCCTCCTTCATCACCCTCGACACCCTAATACGATGATGCGATTTACGCACCCCCGCTGTCGCCCCTGCTAACCTCCGCAGAAACACCCTCCCCATTGGGATGATACGGCATGCAAAATTCAATGCATCTATCAAGGCCTGCAACTCTCTCAAGTTCAACTTGCGGGAAACTAAGGCATTAGCCACTAACACCCTCAACTTCGTCACTTTCTCTCTCAGCAGCCTAGCAACCATTTTCGTTGAATCCACTTCAATCCCCAAAAATGTTAGTTGTCTCGTAGGACCCTCCGTCTTTTCTTCCGCCAATGGCACCCCCAATTCCATTGCCCAATCCATGAAACCACTCAAGAGGTGCCGGCACTCTGCCGACTGCCCAGCTCCGACAAAAAAAAAAAATCTAAATAATGTACCATGTTCTCACAACCCACGTCCTGAACTACTGCCCAATGAAGAAAGGTACTGAATTTTTCAAAATAGGCACAGGACACCGAGCATCCCATAGGCATATACTTGTCAAAGTAAAACAGCTCCTCAAAACAAAAACCCAACAAATGAAAACTAGATGGGTGCACCGGCAATAGCCGAAATGCTGACTCAATATCGACCTTCGCCATCAATGTACCAACCCCCGCGCGTCTCACCAATGCTACCGCCTGGTTAAAAGACGCATATCTAACCGCACAGGTATCCCGAGGTATATGCGCATTAACCGATGTTCCCTTAGGGAATGACAAATTATGAATTAATCTAAACTTCCCCGCTTCCTTTTTGGGTATAAGACCCAATGGGGACACCACCAAATCAGGAAACGTCTTTTCCTCAAACGGACCCGCAATTCTCCCTAACTCTAATTCTTTTAACAACTTATCCCGCACTACTAGCGCCATGCGCCGTACCGACGGCAAGTTGCGCGATGTATACCCGACTACTGTACCCACCACTGGGATGACAAAACCCTCCTGAAACCCTTTCTCCAACACCTCCCGATCTCCTCGTCTCGGGTAGTGGCGCAACCTGGCCCTTAACGCCTCTACCCGTATCGGGGTATCCGCCACACTGCCTGCCTCCAACATACTTAGTGGCTGAACCACTAGCTGGGGCAGCTCCTTTCTTAAGGCATTTTGCCGCTGAATGCACCCCCTCCACAACTGGAGCATGCATACCAGAACTTACAATCGGGAAAGGGACACGAGGCCTTATTGAATCGCCAGCACACGTCCCCCGCTCCCACCACTCCCCCTTTCTGCTGTGGATTGGATCCTGCTGACCGAAAGGAACGACCCATCCCCCCTGCGAGCTCGCCCCCTGGCTTTACTCCGATACCTCCTGCCCCCGTTTTAACTGACATTTGCGTGAGCCACAGATGAATATCTTGTGAACCTCACGACAAAAACCTATTCTCCTCCATTTTATCCCAGACCTTTTCATCGTAGTTCAACTATGACCATCCTTTGTGCATCTGCGCAGCCTCCAAAATGGAATCCGCATAGGCCAACAACATCCCATACTGCTCTGGATAATGATGTCCCCACACACTGGCCAGACGCAAGAAAGCTCTCATCCAGTTCACTACATTCCTAGACACCTTCCTAATCTGTCCCGCTTTTTTGTCCTCTTTCTCTTCTTCTTACTATCCCCCAACCGTCTCCTCCCCTCTAACAATAAGAAAATATCAATATATCGTCGCTTCTTAATCTTATGATGAAAATTTTTCGGTATCCCTTCCCATAACTCCACATACACCGCTAATGAAGGGGTCCCCTCTGCCAACTTACTTAAAGTCCCTGCCGTACTTCCTACCCCCTGTCCCACTCTGCCCCCTTCTGAACCAGACGATGAGGATACTGAGGAAGAGGACAAGGAGGAATCAGAACCATGCCGCTGCCGACACACGTGTTTCTGCTTCTTACGCGCCTTACCGCCAGATCCCGCCCCCCGCTCCGTAACTGCCCCTTGTTCATCCCGCAACTCACCGGCTGCCCTCAGCTCCTCTGTCTGCTCGGTCACTGTCCCCGTCTCCCCTCCATCTGCCAACACGCTGTGTTGCTGCAAGTCCACTCCACTTTGTCCTCCGCTTCCAGCCATTGTGGGGTAGGAACCATCATAGGCACCTGCGGAGACATAAAAGAGAACACAAGGGGAGGGACCACCGATGGCCACTCCGATTGCCAAGCCCAAAGCCACTCCACCCCTGCGACCCCTGCCCGCCCCCCAGCCAATGCTGCCAGGACCCCGTACTCGGCCCCGGCCTATCGCCCCCCAGTGCCACCATCCCTTCCCCCCCCCGAAGGACTAACTGGCCACGTGCACTGCAAAGGCGTTGAACCCACCCCACTTGTGCCCCCACTGAACCCTGCTCCCCCCCGCACTCCCAGGCCCCCGGCCCTGTTGACCCTCAGCTACCATCCCAACCCCTGCACCCTGTATCCCCTCTGAGAGCCCCATCGGTTCACCCCATCCTAGTCCAGACTCACCACTCTGCTGTCCCACGGATTAAGGCACCAACCCCCGTCCTTGAGTCCCCCCCCCCGCCCGCTTCTGAGCCCTCACCCAAGACCCCCGTGCCCTCTCCTGGCCCCCCACTTATCCCTCGTAACTGTTCTGCCCCCTCTGCCTCCCTTGCCCCATCTCATCCTCCAACCTGCCTCCCTCGCTGCCCGGTAGCTCTCCCAGCTCTCACTGGGGCTCTCCCCCTGCCCCTGTGGCCCCCCCCCCCCCCGTGCAGGCATGCCTGAGATCAGCATGTGCCCTGCCTGTGTCCCTTGCCTACCGCTCCATTTGCCCTTTGCTCTTTTTTTTTTTTTGTGCTGCTGCGATCAACCTACTTCCCTTGAGCATGCTGCGGTCTACCACTGCCACCTGTGCAGGCCGGATTGATTCCACTGAAGCGTTCCAACGCCAGGCCACGCACTCCTGCTCCTGTGATCTTTTGGCCTGCCGTCGCACGCCTCGCCGCTGCTGACCTGATCCTTTTCAGCCCGCCACACTCCTGCTCAACGCCTGCAGCTCCACACTTTCTGGACTCCAGTTGCTCCGATCTCGCATCCACGACCCGCCGTCCACCGGACCTCTCACTTGTCCCTCCCAGCCAGTAAGACCTTCCTAGGGCCCGCCTCCTCCTTCCTCCTCATTGGCCCCCCCTCGCTATGCGATGGGGAGCCAATCATTTCAAATGACGCCGATGCATCACAGCTTGCCTTCCCCCTCCCCCCTCCTTCCTGCAGACCCGAAACCTGGGGTTCCGCATCTCGCTGAGCCACCCAGTTACGGGCGGCCGGCTAGGGACTCTCAGACCCGCGGCCTAACTTTCTTGTCTTGTTGCATGTTGGAAATCTCTGAGTTCTGTGATTTCCTCTCTTTCTCCTCTGGCTTCAGCTTTTCTGCATTTCTGGGCAATTTTCATAGTTTCTTCGGTCATCCATTTTTGCTTTTTCACCTTTTGTAGAGACTTCTCACTTTCTTCAAGCACAACTTTCTTGATATCATCCCATAACTCTTCTGATGCTCTGTTATTTGTATTAAAAAGTAGCAAATCAATTTCACAGGCAGTCTTTAAATTCTGGTGGTATATTCTCACGGTCATATTTTGCTACATTCATGAGTGGTTTGCTCTTTTTCAACTTTAGCTTGAGTTTGCATACTAGTTATTGGCGATCTGTATCACAGTCAGCTCCAGGTTTTGTCTTTGTTGATATTATAGAGCGTTTCCATTGTTGACTTCCACAGATGCAGTCAATTAGATTTTTGTACAATCCATTGGGTGAAGTTCATGTGTACAGTCACTGCTTGTATTGCTGGAAGAAGGTGTTTGCAGAATTCTAGAAGTCTTTCTCCAGCTTAAATTTCTGTTGCCAAGTCCATGTTTTCCAACCACTTTGCCTCCTTCTTTGTTGCGTTCCAGTCACCCATGATTATCAGGATATCCTGTTTGCATGTTCTGTCAATTTCAGCTTGTACTTGCTCATAGAACTCATCAACTTCATGTTTTTCTGCAGCTGCTGTTGGGGCATATACTTGAATTATTGTTGTGTTGATGGGCCTTCCTCATAGACGAATAGAAATCAAATGTTTACTGATGCACTGTATTTCATTACGTTCTTTCAAGTTTCTTCTTAATTAGAAATACAAGACCATTTCTTTTTTATCTTTCATTTCCAGCTTAGTAGACCAGGTGATCATCAGATGTGCCATGTGCCCCATGCCAGTCTATGTCAGTTCGCTGACACCCAACAGATCGATTTGTACATGTTCTATTTCATTCTTGACCACCTCCAACTTCCCTTGGTTCATGCTTCATACATCCCATGTCCCAATCTGTGAGACATCTTTGCAACATCTGACTCTCAATAGTGCACACTAATTATGACAGATAGAAAAGTGATGACATTTTGGGATTTTTACTTCCTTTTTGTATCAAAAATGACATGAACTAATGTAGAATATGTTGACATTCCCAGTGACATTTGAAATTAATGCTCATGTAGTATGCAATTGCAGATATTGCACCTTTAAAGAGATATAAGCCAGATGGAGTCGGTTGAGAGGGAGGCTACTAAAATTACTGACAGTTTGCTTTCTAAAGCATATGTGTAAAAATGTAAAAATCTATATCCTAGAGGACATTCAGGAAAGAGGATTTATATGATAGAAAGAGTTAAATATCTCCAATGTATAATAAAGGGTGAGCCAGTCAAACCTGCATTTTTGAAAAGGGCGGGAGAGCCATGAAAGTGGGCGGAGCGAGTTAGCAAGGTTACCATTGTGTCCCCCACAATTAAGCATTTCAGTCGCCATGGAGCAGTGGTCTAAACAACAACGTTCATTCGCTGTGAAAGCGTTTTACCAAAGTGGTAGTTATGCAGCCGCTCAGCGTCGTTTCCGGACGAATTTTCAAATTAATGGAAATAAGCCAGTGCCGTCTGTTAATTCAATCAAATTGTGGGTGACAAACTTTGAAGCAATTGGTGAAACGAGAAGCAGAAGGGGTGGCAGTGCAAGATCAGTGCGAACTCCCGCGAATATTGACTGCGTGAGAGTTGCTGTGGAAAGAAGCCCTCGGAGATCGGCGCATCGACAGAGTGCTGCGCTTGGCATGGCAAACACGAGCGTCCGAAGAATCTTGAGGTTAGATTTACACCATCACCCGTACAAAATTCAGGTTGTTCAGGCTATGAATGAAAACGATTTTGCAGCTCGACGGCGTTTTTGTCAAACGTTGTTGGACATGTTTGATGAAAACGAGGACCTTGTTCACAACCTGTGGATGAGCGATGAGGCACATTTCCATCTCTCCGGTTTTGTGAATAAACAAAATTTCCGATATTGGAGTGATGAAAACCCTCAACAACTCCATCAAAAACCACTCCATTCAAGCAAGGTAACAGTTTGGTGCGCAATGTCCTCATTGGGAATCATAGGCCCGTATGTTTTTGAAAATGACAGGGAGCAAGCAGTTACTGTGAATGCACAACGCTATTCGGAAATGTTGCATTCGTTCTTCATTCCTCAGCTTCGTCAACATGGAATGAACAATGAAACCTTATTCCAGCAAGACGGTGCCACAAGTCATACAGCCCGTGTGAGCATGAATGTTCTCAACAATGTTTTTCCAAATCGGGTGATATCCCGAAATGGAGCAATTTCTTGGCCTCCCCGATCGCCCGACCTCACAGTGTGCGATTTTTTCTTGTGGGGGTACCTGAAGAGTAAAGTCTTTGAACAACGACCTCCAACGCTTGGGGAACTCAAGAGGAGAATCCGGTTGGAAATCGAGAGAATTCCTCAGTGTATGCTCCGTGATGTGATGGGCAGTTTCAGAAATCGCCTACAAGAATGTCTCAATCGGGAAGGACACCATCTTACTGCCGTTATTTTTAAACAGTGAATGTTGTTTCTTAAATGCTTTTTAATGTACATTAAGATAGTAACAATAAAATTTTGAAATATCCATCCGTTTATTTTTTACAGTCATTTCAAAAATGCAGGTTTGACTGGCTCACCCTGTATATATTGGAAACCAATCCAAAACGTGATAAAATGTGGAGAGACAGAGCCTTTATTAATCAATTGACAACCCGACACAGGCCGTGTTTCGCTATCCTTCATCAGGGGTATGTCAAACAAATGCTAAAAACATAAATACATAATGTGATGAAGAAGTTGCTAGTGAGCCTATGGCGATAGGAAAAACTAGTGAATGTAACTTTAAAGAACGTGACAGGTCTGCAATACACACACTGCAGAGTGCAGCTAGAGGGAGTAAGCACAGAGAGTCTGAAGTTAGGTTGCCACACCCAAGCTATCCTGAGGTAGTTACAAAATTAGGGGATGATCACACACACCTGAGGGGAGTGCGAGAGACCCTGACAAAGAAGCAGCTTTATAAGCCTTGCTTAGAAGGAGAGAAAGGGAAGAAGAAGAGGGAGAAGGCGACGAAGAAACACCAAGAAAGGTAGCTGGAGGGACTGTTGTTGCAGGATAAGAGAAAGTTCCAAAGAGGCCAGTAGTTCCAAGGTGGAGAGCTCCAAGGAGAAGCGATCAGGAGAGGTACCAGGAAGGCACAGCTCAGGGAGAGAGAGCATAAAAGTCTTCCCATGCCTATGCCGGACTGGAAGTCTCAAGGTGTTCAGAGGTGGGTGCCCAGGGCTCAAGCTAGGAGACAGAAGAACCCAGCCTGGAACAGGGAGCCATTGATTAATACCAGAGAGGAACTTAAGCAAGGAGGCCAGGAACTGTTTAACCGCAGCTGGAGAGAGGGTTGTGAATCTAGCCAGAAAGAGATAGCTCAAACCCCAGATACCTGTCTTCCATACCAGGTAGACCACTGCTGGAGGGAATTACAGAGATCCCCCGAGAAAGTATATCCTGGGAGATACGGGGAAAGCTCAGAGCAAGTTGATGTTTCTTCAGAGCAGGAAGAAATGCAGATAGATCCTAGTGAACAGGATTCCTTACTGCCTGAGTTTCCCATGGATTGCACATTATGTTTGGCTGGAAGCATGGAGTCCTTAACTGAAGAATAGCTTTCAGGATGTGCGCTTTTGGGTAACAGAGTGAAGAAGTCTGACCTTGTTGAAGGTAAGAGCTTGTTTAATCAAAGGAATATTGCCTAGCACCTGTGCTTGGTGTTACTAAAGAAGGAAAGGATAAAAGAGAACATTTTTACTAAGCTGAATGAAGAAGCTTGTGTTTTGTTTCATCTGCTATATTTTTGGATTAAAACCCCTGAACAGAAGTAGTGACTGTGAAACACATTCAACCTGAGTTTTGTAAATATCTTTGGAAATACTAACTGGAGAGAATATCCTGATGCTTTATGTTGAACCTTGTGACATTGGGAAAATAAAATCTTTATCATTTACCTTCATACTGGTTTGTCACGGCTATACTTTTAAAAGGGAAACTACAACTCCCAACATGCTTCAGTGCTGAAGATAGTTTTCAACCCGTTTATGAAGGACATAATGTCCACCCTAGCTCTTTAGGCATGTTGCCAGGGGGCTGGGGTGTGACAATAAATACTTAAAACAACGGAAAAAACAGAGCACTTAAAGACATATCATTGTATGCATAAATAATATATTAGTGCGCAAAATAAGAACATAAGAACATAAGAAAATAAGATATGCCATACTGGGTCAGACCAAGGTCCATCAAGCCCAGTATTCTGTTTCCAACAGTGGCCAATCTAGGTCATATGTACCTAGCAGTTTCCCCAAGGGACACAGGTTCCACAATGCTTGTATTGGTTCAAGCATTGATATCCTGAGTCCCTTCTTAATGGTTTATGGACCTTTCCTCCAGGAACTTGTCCAAACCTTTTTTAAACCCAGCTACACTAACAGCCTTTACTACATCCTCCGGTAACAAATTCCAGAGTTTGATTACACGTTGAGTGAAAAAATATTTTCTTTTATTAGTCTTAAATAGTTTACCCTGTAGCTTCATTGCATGTCCCCTAGTCTTTCTATATTCTGATAAGGTAAACAATCGATCTACGTTTACCCATTCCACTCTGTTCATTAATTTATAGACTTCTATCATATCTCCCCTCAGCCGTCTCTTTTCCAGGTTAAAGAGCCCTAACCTTTTTAACCTTTCTTCATAGGAGTATCCTTCCATCCCCTTTACCATTTTGGTGGCTCTTCTCTGAACCTTTTCTAAAATCGCTATATCCTTTTTAAGATACGGCGACCAGAATTGCACACAATATTCAAGGTGCGGTCTCACCATGGAACGATATAGAGGCATTATAATATCTTTTGTTTTATTTTCCATTCCTTTCCTTAACATACCTAGCATTCTATTTGCTCTCTTGGCCGCTGCTGCACACTGGGCCGAGGGTTTTAACATGGTATCCACAATGATGCCTAAATCTTTTTCCTGGGTGGTAGTTCCTAATGTGGATCCTTGCATCGTGTAACCATAGTTTGGGTTGTTCTTCCCTAGGTGCATAACCTTGCACTTGTCCACATTAAATTTCATTTTGATGCCCAGTCTTCCAATTTATCAAGATCAATAATGAAGTGAAAAGAACCAGAGACATAAATCTTTCTGTCATATAACTAAGAAAACGTAGGAGGCAGGAGTGAGTCAGTAAGAGAGGACATAATTATGTCTAAACAATGGCAAAATGTACCATAAAAATAATGCAATATGTTGAAAACAAAGGGGTACATGCAAAGCCCAGTAAGGGATGAACAAATTGGAAGCATAAAAACATTGCGTCTAAGACTACAATAAAAGGTGTGAATCAGCAAGGCCGTTGCTCAATAAAACCATGTAACATATCCGGCTTTTTAATTTCTTCATAAACTGATCGTTAATATCTGGAAAATATGTATCTAAAGATTTATGTCTCTGGTTCTTTCCACTTTCTTATTTTGCGCACTTATATATTATTTATGCATACAATGATGCTTGATATTTATGTATTTATGTATATTCATTGTACATATTTTATTCATTTTATTTATATTTTCTTTATAGTGTACAGACTCTTAATAGACCACTACGAGACTCAAGACCTTCTGGTCTTCTGTTCTTTAGCAGAGGTATTTACAGCTTATGTGTCACATCCTTTTTTCTGTGGTTTTGTATTCTTTTATGTATTTATCAGTATGTTGGCATTTTTTAGTTTGGCTTTTATACAGATTAATACTTCAATATTGTGTTCCATAGATTTGTTTATTTTCATTTATTATTTTTATTGATGATATTTTTAATTTGTTTATCCTTTATTTGATTATACATTTAATATGTTTTTAAGTGCTCTGTTTTTTTCATTGTTTTAAGTATTTATGTATTTATGTTTTTAGCATTTGTTTGACATACCCCTGCGAAGGATAACAAAACATGGCCTGTGTCGGGTTGTCAATTGATTAATAAAGGCTCTGTCTTTTCACATTTTATCACGTTTTGGACTGGTTTTTACATTCAACGTGATATCTGCTTTTGTAATATATATTGGAATCAGGCCTTTTTCAGTTTAAAGGAGGCTTTGGAACAAGGTGTTGTAGGTGTTGTAGGATGAAATGGGGAGACTCAAGAGTAATCTAAGAAAATGTTTCTTTACAAAAAGTAGTGGACACATTAAACAATCTCCCAGCAGAGATGGTAGAGGTAAGGACGGTATCAGAATTCAAGACAGTATGAGAAAAGCACCAGGGATCTCTGAGAGGGAAGAGAGGGTTCTGGACACTGGGCTATTGATTTGGATGGGGGACTTGGATAGGCAACATGTTCTTTTTCTGCCATCGTTTTCTATAATTCTATATGTCATTACACATATCAATAAGACAGCTCTGTGATGGATCACAGTAGAAAAATGCTGCAGAACAGAAACTTGTATTCTCTAGACCCACAGTTATTCTCTGCCAGCCTAAAACATCTGGGGCAGTTTTACAAATAATACAGCAGAATTAGCATTACCATAAACACACCCTAAATCTACTTAATTGAAGACATGCAAGGCAACATTGTTGCTTCTGTGCAGGGAAAAATACCAGGTAGGCGATTTTATCCCCCAACCAGGGTGGGCTACTACTCTACTCTCTTCTGCACAGACTAGAAACTACAGTCTAGAAACTAGAAACTACATGCATATTTACATTTTACCGAGCCATGGAATCATAGAACGTTCACCAAGAGGGTCTCAAGACAGAAGACATTACTTTTTAACTGTTAAGGGTAGCTGAGCAATGAGCCTTTTGCATAGCCCCTACCTCCTATTTACTATTTCATACACCTATGTTCTCAGTTTGTTTACACTGACCATCGCATGTTACACTATGAACTTTTCTTCTAATCCTTAACAACTGAAGTTACAGCAAGCCTGGTGCAAACACACTTTTCTGCCAAGTGGCTTCCATGCTATCAAGAAAACATGCATAGCTTTTCACCTTGTCTCCTGCTCGACAACCTCTTGGCATATATAAGAAAGGTTGTGAACTCTCAGTGGATACCCTAGCTCCTCCTGTGACAAACACAGAGGATCTCTAAAGGAAAAAAGGGGACTGTTGTAGTTGTTGATATGGAAGGATAGACTAGATAGGCCATGTGATCTTTTCTGTTGTCATTTTTCTATGTTTCTATGTTTCTTCCCCTCAAGACTTGCAACTAAAAAATAAAAATCACTCCAAGGCTGTTACCTACAGCAGATTTTGGCTCCTCCCATAAACACAGTACCGAAGAGAAAGTGATACCTTGCAGCCTTTTTTATCATATTGGCCCAAACACGAAATGGATCATCTTTTATTTGAGGCAATGTTTTTGCTTCTCAAACTTACTGAATGTTGGATTCCAGTTTGGACTCGTAGTAAGCTGCCTTTCAAAGTATTCAGTTCTTTCTGGAGAAAGCCATGCATTAATATCTCTCTTTTTGAATTCATTTTTATAAAGTGAACAGAATTTTTAGCAGATCAAGGCAACGCCATTTTAGATTTCTAATAGCTTTTCCTCTGGGCATTATTTTCCTTTGAAAATAAAATGCTACAAAGAAAGCACACTAAAAAGACCCAGGGACTTTGCACTTACTATTTGTGTTGCTGCCAGCCAAACAAGCACATAATTGCATGTATATATTGGAAATCAATCCCTGAAGCACCCAAAGGCACAGGAAGCAGTAGGCATCCAAACAGGTGGCAAGAGTTTCAGAGGCTGGGAAAAGTGCTTGCTTGGATCTAGAGGGAAGAAAGGAGGTAGGGTGCTGCTGAGGTATTGGAGAGATTTTGCTGGGATCTGGGAGGTAACAGGAAAGAGTTTTGCAGGGATTCTGATGGAAAGAGTACTTGCCGGGTTCTTGGGCATAAAAGGTGGACAATACTTGCTAAGGTCTAGGGTATCTTTAAACCCCACATTAATGTAGAAGCTAATCTATTGGTGTTGTCAAGTTTATGGGGATAAATACATTTGTCTAACTATAGAAATATATAAAATAAAGCTGGCAGATTATGACAAACTCAGTTTTTAGATTTCATGATGTTTCATTTCACTAGTTTGCAAAAGGAACCAGGACTCACTTAAATTTTTATGCTGGGCTATCAATCATTTCTGCCTTCTTTTGTCTGATTATTCCATTCACTTGTCTTCAGGAATAGTACAGGTTTTTCTCTTTTGTCTCTAAAGCAACACTGCTATCAAAATATCTTTCTTAAATAATTCAGTCAGTACTGGAACAAGATCATGAGACTTTTAAATTTTTTCTTCATGGTTTCTGTTTTCTTTCTGTGAAAAAGCAAAACATTCCAAGCTTTTGATAACTACTTCTGCTGTGGTGAATCGGGGGGTGCTACAGTGCTGATAGGTTCTGAATATGAACAAAGCATAAACAGCTAATGAACAAGGTCAAGGAAAGACCTTAAAACAACTATCTGCACTACTGACAATCTTACCAACAGGGCCCAACTACTTTGTTGTTGTTAAACACAGTTGAGTCGGTATCGACTGATGGTGACTTTCTGGATAGTTGTCCTAAACTGTGTTCGGTCTTCAGTCAGGTGGCTCATTGTTGATAGAGTGGTATCCATAGCTGTTGTTATTGTATTAATCCATCTTATTGCTGATCTTCCTCTCTTGCGTTGACCCTCTACCTTGCCAAGCCTGATGTCTTTCTCTAATATCTCTCTCTTCGCATGATGTGTCCAAAGTATGAAAATTGAAGCCTTGTCATCTGAGCTTCTAAGGAAAGCTTAGGTCTGATCTCCTCTAGTACTAGCTGGTTTGTTCTTTGGGCAGTCCATGGGATACAACTATTAGAAGACTTTTTTTTACACCTCTCTTTCTCAAGCATTGTACAAGAGGTAGCACTTGTATTCAGTTTTGAATTCCTGTTGCTCAAGTAAGTACATTACTACCATTGTAAATGCAACTAGAGTTTGCTCTCTTATAAGGAAGCAGAATTGGAAACTTGAGTTTCAAACAATGATGATCCAAAGCTAGGTAACTCTGAGGGAGACCTGACAGAGATGCCAAATTACCCAGTTCCATGAGTGAGATTTTACGTCAGCCCTGGATTCACGGGTGTAGTTTGACTGCTTTATTTGGGGGAGGGGGGAGCAAAGGGTGGGGCAACATATTTGCAAATGTATTTGAATATTTACATATTAATTAGCATATTCATTACGGTTATCTTACAAAACAAATTGAATAGATAGGAAAGTATAACAAATAGGCGAGGGATGAGCTGATGCTCCCAAGATACTCAAAGAGGGAGCAGAGGGTCTTACTCAGTGGTTTTGCCAAAAAAAGGGAAAGCAAAATATTCCCAGTCTATATAATTAGAATGCAGCAAAAATTGTAGCTGTTAGTTATTTAGCCTGGCATTCTAAGATTACAAAACTACTGACAGATGTAAGGTGCTCACACACCAAGGGACAAGAAAAAAAAAGAGACTCATAGTGCAGTTTCTAACACCAAAATAAATTCTAATTAATTTTATTTTGTAATTAGAAACTGTGCAATGGTTCTCTCTTTTTCTTTTTGAACATCTATTTTGTGTCCAACAAAACCCCTCCTCCAACAGTAGGTGCAGAACAGAACTAGGTCATTTCACCATAGAACCCAACATGCATGAAAAAAAAATCTGATTCCACTGTCATCTCATTAACATCCTCTCCAGTACCAGGCAGACTGTGAACTAACATAAAACTCTACAAAAGTCACTGAAGACCTATAATGCAAATCTACAATACCATAATAAAAACAGCTTCTACAATTAATGCAATACGGAGCCTACCTAGAAAAGAGCAGCACCATAAATATTGAAGTGGGACTTAGAGCATCCTTATACCTATTCAGAAAACTGAACAAGCCAGATTACTACAGATCCTACATAGAAACTCCATGCTAACATAGCAAAGGCAAAACTCAGTTAGACCCTCACCAAGTACAGAATAAATTATAATAAACCTCAAGTAGAAATATGCAGATAAAATTAAATTGAAACCCCAACAAGCCAGGCCCTGCATACAATGTAAAAAAATAAACAGAGGAGGCAGGTGACGCTTTACCTCACCTTTATTGAGCAGTATCATGTAGCAGTAGCATTAGATGCACAGGCTTCTCTGATCCCACATGCAGACTGCACAGCCTCTCCCCATTGCCTTCCCCCTCCGTCAATCTCAGTGCCACTTGCTTAGAGCTGGCCATGTTGCTTATTACGTGCAGTGCTGGTTCTCTCTGAAGCCCAGTCTTTTGCATTGAGTATCACATGTATGATTTTCTCCCAGTTGGTGAGAGGTCTTACGTGTGCACTAGGTGCAAGGAGCTCTTTACTCTCAGGGAACAAGTCCGTTCTCTAGAGGCTAGAGTAGCAGACTTGGAAAAGATAAGAAAGACAGAAAGGTACATAGACGAGACCTACAGCGATATAGTCCTGAAGTCCCACCTCCAGTCTGGCAGCATCCCTGTTGCCATGGAGGAGAGAGGTCACGTGACAGGAGAGCATCACCCTGGTGTGGCAGGAAGTGATCCTGTAACTAGGACTTGTCCTTCAGGTGATGTTAAACCCTCTCGCACTGAGGAAGTTTCTCCAGGGCCATGTGCCCATGAGGGAAGGGTTAGGACAGACATTATATTTGGTGATTTGATCATTAGGCATGTAGATAGCCGGGTGGCTGGTGGACGTGAGAATCACCTGGTAACATTCCTGCCTGGTGCGAAGGTAGCAGACCTCACGTGCCACCTAGATAAGGTCTTAGATAGTGCTGGGGAGGAGTCTGCTGTCTTGGTACATGTCGGTACCAATGACATAGGAAAATGTGGTAGGGAGGTTCTGGAGGCTAAATTTAGGCTTTTAGGTAGGAAGTTGAAATCCAGCACTTCCAGGATAGCGTTCTCCGAAATGCTTCCTGTTCCATGCGCAGGACCCAAAAGGCAGGCAGAGCTCCAGAGTCTCAATGTGTGGATGAGACAATGGTGCAGATTGGGAAGATTGTCTACTGTACCACATAGACGTTTTATCTGTGTGGTTTCCTGACCCCTGACGAAGGCTGCGGCCGAAACTTGTTTAGTTGGGTCCTTAATAAAGAATTATTAATATCATCTGGTAGGCTGTGGTCTTTCCTCCGCTGGTCCCCCCTGGTTGTCTGTTTGCGGAAGATACTCTTCTTTCCTTCTCCTTGAAAAGCAGAGAGGTTCCAAAAAAGAGTAAAGTAGCCCAAATGCCCTCAAGTATGGAGCAGACAGAGCTTAAAGATCCCAAATTACCCATGCCTACCAATAGCCAAATTAATATGAATAAAATACAGTCTCTAAAATGCTTGTATGCAAATGCTAGAAGTCTAAAAAATAAGATGGGAGAGTTAGAATATATAGCACTAAATGAGAGGTAAGATATGTTTGGAATATCAGAGACATCGTGGAAGGAGGACAACCAGTGGGACACTGTGATACCTGGGTACAAACTATATCATAATGATAGAGCTGATCAAATTGGTGGAGGGGTTGTGCTCTATGTTAAAGAGGGCATTGAGTCAGAAAGGATTAAAGTTTTGCAGGAAACAAAATTTGCTGTAGAATTTCTATGGGTTGAAATTCCATGTAAAAAGGGGAAGGCGATGGCAGTGGGGGTGTACTATCGACCGCCTGGCCAAAATGAACAAATGGATGATGAAATGCTCAAAGAAATCAAGGAAGCTAACAAAAGTTACAGCGCAGTAATAATAATGGGTGATTTCAATTACCCCGGTATTGACTGGGTCAGTGTCACGGCAGGACATGCTAGGGAGATAAAGTTTCTAGATGGAATAAATGACTGCTTCTTGGAGCAGGTGTTTCATGGACCGACTAGAGGGGAAGCCATATTTGACCTAGTCCTTAGTGGAACACCAGATCTAGTGCAAGAGATAAGGGTGTTGGGGCCACTTGGCAATAGTGATCATAGCATGATTGCCTTTGATTTAATTAGAGGAGGAGGGAAAGTAAAGAAATCCACAGTACTACCTTTTAACTTTTGAAAGGGAGACTATGATAAATTAAGGAAAATAGTTAAGAAAAAAATTAAAGGAGCGATTGCAAAGGTTAAAGACTTACATCAAGCTTGGGTGTTGTTGAAAAATACTATCTTGGATACCCAGAACAGCTGTATTCCATGCTTTAAGAAAAGTGGAAGGAAGTCCAAAAAACTGCCAGCATGGTTTAAAGGTGAGGTCAGAGAGGCTGTTGTTGCCAAAAAAGCATCTTTCAGGAAATGGAAAAAAGAGCCAAACGACGAAACCTGGAAACAGCACAAGAACTGGCAAGTCAAATGCAAGGCATTATTAAGGCAGGCAAAGTGAGAATTTGAGAAGAAGCTTGCTGCGGAAGCAAAAATGCAAAATAAAGACTTTTTTAAGTACTTTCGTAGCAAAAAACCTGTGAGAGAGTCAGTTGGTCCATTAGATGATAGAGGGGTTAAAGGGGCACTAAGAGGCGACAAGGCCATAGTGGAGAGACTGAATGAATTCTTTGCTTTGGTCTTTACTGAGGAAGATGTAGGGATGTTACCCATGACTGAAGTGGTATTTAAAGGTGCAGAAGAACTGAAGGAAATATTGATACATCGGGAAGATGTATTACAACTATTAGATAAACTGAATAGTAGCAAATCACCTGGGCCGGATGGTATACATCCAAGGGTGTTGAAAGAACTGAAATATGAGATTGCAGACCTGCTATTAGTAATTTGTGAACTATCATTAAGCTCATCTCTAATACCTGAAGATTGGAGGATCGCCAAATGTAACACCAATTTTAAAAAGGGTTCCAGGGGTGATCCAGGAAACTACAGACCTGTGAGCCTGATGTTAGTACCGAGAAAAATGGTAGAAACCATCATAAAGAATAAAATTACTCAGTATGTAGATAGTCATGGCCTAATGGGAGACAGCCAACATGGCTTTAGACAAGGAAGATCTTGTCTTACTAATCTGTTATGTTTTTTTGAAGGTGTGAATAAACAGGTGGACAAAGGTGAGTCAGTGTATATAGTGTATCTGGACTTTCAGAAAGCCTTTGACAAGGTCCCTCATCAGAGACTTTTGGCAAAACTAAAAGAGTGATGGGATAGGAGGCAGTGTACTACTGTGGATCAGGAACTGGTTAAAAGATAGAAAGCAGAGGGTAGGGCTAAATGGCCAATTTTCCCAATGGAGAAAGGTGAATAGTGGTGTACCCCAGGGATCTGTGCTGGGTCCGCTGCTTTTTGACATATTCATAAATGACCTGGAAAGTGGAATAACGAGTGAGGTTATCAAATTTTCAGATGACACAAAACTATTTAAAGTTGTTAAAACCCAAGAGAATTGTGGAAAATTGCAAGAGGATCTTGATAAATTGGAAGACTGCGCATCAAAATGGCAGATGAAATTTAATGTGGACAAGTGCAAAGTTATGCACCTAGGGAAGAACAACCCAAGCTATGTTTACATGATGCAAGGTTCCACATTAGGAACCACCACCCAGGAAAACGATTTAGGTGTCATTGTGGATACCATGTTAAAACCATTGGCCCAGTGTGCAGCGGCAGCCAAGAGAGTAAATAGAATGCTAGGTATCATGAGGAAAGGAATGGAAAATAAAACAAAAGATATTATAATGCCTCTATATCGTTCCATGGTGTAACCGCACCTTGAATATTGTGTGCAATTCTGGTCACCGTATCTTAAAAAGGATATAGAGTTATTAGAAAAGGTTCAGAGAAGAGCCACCAAAATGGTAAAGGGGATGGAAGGATACTCCTATGAAGAAAGGCTAAAAAGGTTAGGGCTCTTTCACCTGGAAAAGAGATGGCTGAGGGGAGATATGATAGAAGTCTATAAATTAATGAACGGAGTGGAACGGATAAATGTAGAACAATTATTTACATTATCAGAATATAGAAAGACTAGGGGACATGCAATGAATCTACATGGTAAATTATTTAAGACTAATAAAAGAAAATATTTTTTCACTCAACGTGTAATCAAACTCTGGAATTCGTTACCGGAGGATGTAGTAAAAGCTGTTAGTGTAGCTGGGTTTAAAAAAGGTTTGGACAAGTTCCTGGAGGAAAGGTCCATAAACCATTATTAAGAAGGGACCCAGGATATCAATGCTTTAACCACTACATGCACTGGGGAACCTGTGTCTTTTGGGGAAACTGCTAGGTACGTATGACCTAGATTGGCCACTGTTGGAAACAGGATACTGGGCTTGATGGACCTTTGGCATATCTTATGTTCTTATGAACAAGAATCACTGGGATCTAGGGAGGGGGAAGACTATGGGGAGATGCATATGTTGCCTGCATGTGGGATTAGAGAGAACTGTTCCTCATGCTTCTGCTCAGTAAATGTAAAACAGCAGCTAGCAGAGAGATGTACATGGTGATAGGACTTTATTTGTGCAGCTGGTGTCAAAATTTCAATTGTGCTGTGCCTCTTCTGCAGGACTCGACAACTTTTGTGTGGATTTAGGAGCTAGATCAAAATTTTAAGAGCCAGTGCTTGTGGCCTCCTCATGCCCTCTCCCCCCATTGTCTCTCACACTGGTTTCATGTTCTTGAATCTCATGAGACCAGCACCAGAGTACCTATATCGAGTTGCATCTTTAGGTAGAAATACAGATAACAACAGTTATAGCTTCAGATATTAAGGGGCTCCGATAACGACCGCGAACCGCTACCGCGGCTTTGTAAACAAGCCCCTAAGTATCTGTATACAGTATGGGCCTGATTCTGTCCCGCATGCACAGCTCCTTTGTATGTCTGATCTGAGCCGGACGGAAAAAGGGGAGCATGATTCTGATCCTGCGGGGCACGTTTAGCCCCATGGCATCAGAATTGCAATCAGGCACTGCCTGGTTAGCTCAGTCAGGCATTTAAATGGAGCCACAGCACCATGGCGTCCTGTTGCCATGGCAGCACAGCTTCATTTAAATGCTGCAATGCCAGCCTCCAGAAACTAAAGTTTATTTCCCGCAGCCCAACCCCTGATCTAGCCTCCTGTGTGAAATAAATCCTGGCATCCCCCAGCACCTTCTGTGCCCTGGGCCATGAAAAAAAACATGACCAGGGAAGTTATTCCACCTCGGAGGAATCAGCCCTGTACGTTTAGGGCTGGCAACACCCACTGCCCGCTCATTCTCTGCCCCTGGGCCACCTCTTCCGCGCTCCCGACAACTTCCCTGCTATTCGTGTCTCAGAATAACCCCCTATGTGTGTGGTGCAACTGTGGTGCACCTGTCTGTGTGTGGAGTAAATGTGGTAAGTGCCTTTGTGTGGGTAGGGTACAGGGCATCTGTGTGTGTGGTGCAGGGATGGGTTGCATGTATGTGTGTGTTCGGTATGAAGGTGAGGTGCTTATGAGTGTATTGTGTGGAGGTGAGGTGCCTATGTGTGTGTGTGTGCGTATGTGCATGTGCACATGTGTCTGTTGTGCAGAGGGACAGTGCCTGTGTGTGTGTGTGTGTGTCTGTTGTGCAAATGTGGAGAGGTGGGGTGCCTGTGTTTGTGCATGTTGGTCATGTGGAAGTGGGATGTGTGTGTGTGTATGTGTATGGTGCAAAGGTGAGGTTCTTATGTGAGTATAGTGTGGAGGTGAGGTGCCCGTGGATGTGTGTGTGTTTGTGTGTGCTTGTCTGTTGTGTGGAGGTAGGGTGCATGCAAGTGTGTGTGTGTGACTGTTGTGTAGAGGTTGGATGCCCTAAAACATTTAACTTCTATAGAATGCACACACAAAGAATGAATAGGTAAAAGCTAACTACAAAAAGCCTGAAAACTGGGAAACTTTTGTTTAAAACAAGTACAAATGGAACTTTATTTTTGGCTGTATAGACTCTTTGAGGTATGTCTACTAAACACATTTTTGCAGTGTGATAATTTCATTTTAATTATCCTTGGTTTTGACCATATATAATTATCTTTTGGTCATTGTCCCCTGATGAAGGCCTGTTGGCTGAAACACGTGTAGGGTGACCATATAATAAAGTTGTTTTTTTCCTCCAAGGGTTCCTTCACCTGATTTTGTGTGTTTGTGTTTTGGACTGCAGGTGGAGTGTGTTTTTTCTGCTTTTGCTCTAAAGTAGTGTACAAGTATGCACCTAATTGCATCAAGTGCACTTTTACATGGTAATTTCATAAGAGATCATATTTTAGAAAATTAGCTTCTAAATGCTATTGCATAAGTTCCAATATAGTAATAAAATGATAGAAAACAATAAATGCCCAACAACTTGTCTTTTATCATTAATTGTTACTTTGCAGCCTATGGAATAATAGGCTGCACTACTGGACTTCTGCAATCCGATATACCTTGGTCTACCGAAACAAGCCATCAAACCACTCCAACTGGCACAAAACACCGCAGCACGAATCATATCCGGAACTGCAAGACAGGAGCACATCACACCCACCTTAAAGGACTTACACTGGCTTCCAATCAGTGCACGCATCAGATACAAAACTATCATAAACCTATACAAGATAAACAGCACACATCAGCCAACAGCCTGCACACCCTCATACAACCAGACACGAGTACACGTCCAAGAAGAAAACAAACTCACAACCGAGTCAGCACCCCAAGTGAATACAAACACACACGCAAGGACACAACAGACCGAGCACTCTCCATGGCTGCTCCAACAATATGGAACAAACTACCGACGATTTGAGGGCAACTACAGACCTCAAGGACTTTAGGAAACAGCTGAAAACCATGCTGTTCATAGAACACTATGGACACATCACATAGTCTAAATAGCCGTATATCAGCACACGTCACCCGCCTAACACTGTATGTATATAAGATGTTTTTAGCACCACTGTATATAGCCCCACATTGTACATAACTCAAACTAATCTAGCACACAACACAACACGCACCCAACTAAATTTTCTCCCTCACTGCATGTATAACACATTCACACTACCAGATTGTTTGCTGTGATACCACCTTGATTATTATGATAAGGCGGTTTAGAAATACTGTTAAATAAAATAAAAAATAATGTGAAGAGGGCAATTTTATAAACCATTTTGCAAGTAAAATGACATCTAATGCACATAAACAGGCTCTTATAAAATTCAGTCATGCCTAAAAGTATGTGTAGTGCAAGCAGATGCATACTTGTACAGAAGGCATGCACAAGGATGGAGGGTGAGCAGAACATGAGTGAAGTAGCAATTTCCACATGTATAAGTACAAAGGAAAACTAACTTTCCCAAGATGGGTTAATACCTCAAGGAGTTGTTAGAGGGATGGGAATAGCTGAGGATGTAGAAAAGCAATGAGCAAAACTGAAAGAGGATATTTTAAGGGCCACATACCTTTTTGTTAGTAAAATAAATAAATGTAAAAGGAAAAGGAGCCACTGTGGTTCGCGAAAGAAGTAGCTGAAAGGTGAAGAAAAAGAGGGCGGCCTTCATAAAATACAAGAGATCACAGAAAGAAGAAGACAAGCATCAATATTTGGAAAAACTTAGAGAAGCTAGGAAAGTAGTCAGGAAAGCAAAGATACAAATAGAAGAAAAAATAGCCAATGCAGTAAAATGGGGGGACAAGACATTTTTCAGATATGTTAGTGAGGGGAGGAAGTGCAAAAATCATATTGTCAGACTCAAAGGTGAAGGGGAGGAATATGTAGAGGCTGATGAGGATAAAGCAGAATTGCTTAACAAATATTTTTGTTCTGTATTCACAGATGAAGAGCCAGAAGCAGGATCTCAGAAAGCATCCACAAATAGTAACAGTAGTGAAGAAGATCTTGAACAATTTTCCGAAGACTGTATTTGTGAGGAACTAACTAAACTAAAAGTACACAAAGCAATGGAGCCAGAAGGGATACATCCCACAGTATTGAAGGAACTTGGGGAAGTTCTAGCAGTTCCATTGTCTAACCTTTTCAATGCTTCTTTAGGGTTGGGAGTGATCCCAGAGGACTGGAGGAAGTGCATGTGGTCCCTTTACACAAAAGCAGAAGTAAGGATGAGGTTGAAAATTACAGGCCAGTTAGTCTGACTTCTGTGGTGAGTAAATTAATGGAAGCGCTGCTAAAGCAGAGGATGGTGAGGTTTCTGGTTCAATGGATTGCAGGATCTGAGGCAAAATGGGTTTACTAGGGACAGGTCTTGTCAGAGAAATCAAATGTTTTTGACTGGGCGACGAGAGAGTTGGACTGAGGGAGAGTCTTAGATGTGGTCATGGGCGTAGTTTGTGGATGCCCTGATGTCCGCAATCCCTTCCTGCTCATGGGAATCCCATCTCCTGTGGGCAGAAAAGAACAGCACTGCCTTGATCACAGCAAAGGACTCTTCTGTTGACCTGTGGGGATCCCATTCCCTGTGGGCAGAAAAGTAGAGATTGTGGCAAAGACCCCTTCAATCTGCCCATGGGAGATCGGATCCCCATGGGTAGACAGGCTGCATCGAGGCTGAAATCACGGCCTCCCCCTTCTTTTTGCCTGTGGGTATCTGATCTCCAATGGGCAGATTGAGGGGTCTTTGCCGCAATCAGGGCCATCTTCTTCTTCCCATGGGGAATGGGATCTCTGCGGCCAGAGAAGAGGAAGGCCTTGAGGATTGCCTGCAAGAATAAAGAGTTTGGGGGGGGGAGAGGAAGTGGGGTAGAGAAGGCAGGGACAATTTAAAGGGGCATTGGACCTTTTAAAAAAAAGAGGATGGGTGAGTAATTTTAGGGCAGAGGATGGGAGTGCTAGAGGGACTGGTGAAGTGGGAGAGTCTGGAGGGTAACAGAGGTGAGGAGCCAACAGGAGAGTGTTTGGAGAGGGAGGGAAGAGTGCAAGATGTTGCCAAAAGTTGTATTCCCCTCCCTCCAGAACACACATATAAGCATCCCACCCCCATACTACACACACACACACATAGACACCCCACCTCTGCAGGATAGACAGACAGACATACATGCACACACAGAGGAACTTCACTTCTGCACCACACACACATACACACACACACACACACATATATCCAGGTCTGCAGCACACACAAACATGCACCGTAGCCCCGCACCCCATGCACACAAACACAGCCACCGCCATCTCATGCACAGACAGGCACACCACTGTTGCACCACACACATGTACAGACACTTAGAGCACGATTCCCATGTGGACGTCCTGGGCCTCTGTGTACCCGGTCGGAACCAGACGCACAGAGTTAGCCGGGATTCTGACCCCGTGGGGCACATCTAGCCCCACGAAAATCAGGATCGCATCCCGGCCTGTAGGTGCAGGCCGGGACCCTGATTCAGTCTGGCCTGCAAGTACAGGCCTTGCCCGGCTAGCTCAGCCAGGGTTTTTAAATGGAGCTGCAGTGCCATGGCGTCCGGTTGCAATGGCACTGTGGCTCCATTGAAAAATCGCAATACCCGGCCGCCGGCTCAGAAAGTGCATTCCCCGCAGCCCGACCCTTGATCTGGCCTCCCAAGTCCAGGGTCGGACTCCGGGAATCATCCTATGCCCCCTCCTGCCCTTTCTGAGCCCCGGGCCTGCCGTCCCTCGCCGACGAGGGGAACTTATTCAATTTCTGAGGTGAATAAGTTCCCCGTTCAAATCGACAGCCCCGGACATACAGGGCTGACATTGGAATCGGCCCCGGACGTACAGGGCTGACATTGGAATCACCAGCCCACTGCCCGCCCTAACGCTGCCCCGATCCGTCCCTTTCCTGCCTCCATCTAACTTCCCCCTTACAATGTGCGGGAGGTTAGATAGGATCGGGAGGAAGCACGACTAGCGGGGATGGATATCCCAATGGAAAGTCCATCCCCGCTATTTGTGCCTCGGAATGACCCAGTTAATATCTATTTCTGTCTAAGGACGCTGTGCCGTATAGGAATACTGGCACTGGTCTCGTGAGACTTGAGAACATGTGACCAGTGCGTGAGAAAATGCAGTGGGGGGGGGGGGGCGAGCATGAGTAGGTCACAAGCACTGATTTCTAAAATTTTGGCCTGGCTCCTAAATCCACACAAAATTTGTCAAGACCTGCAATAGAGGCACAGCACACTTGGAATTTTGGCACCAGCTATAACCTGCACAGCTGCACAAATAAACTCCCATCACTATGCTCTGCTAGCTGCTACTTTTTATTTGCTCAGTAGTAACATGAGGCACAGTTGTTCTCTCTGATCCAGGCACAAATACCTGTCAAGTTTCTAAAAAGGTATGTAGATTCCATATTGCTTAACCCAGGGTAAGCAATGGATTTCCCTGGTCCTCTTGAATAATGGTTTATGGACTTCTCCTCCTTTTCTAAACCCAGCTACACTAAAAGCTTTTACTGCATCCTCCAGTAACGAATTCCAGAGTTTGATTACACATTGAGTGAAAAAGCATTTTCTCTGATTAGTCTTAAATGAGTTACATTGTAGCTTAATTGCGTGTCCCCTAGTCTTTCTACTTTTTGAAGGGTCTACAAGTCGAAATGCACAAAAGTCTCAAAATAGTGGTATTTATGCACATTTCTGAATGCTTGAAGATTAAACATGCATGCATGGGTCCCTATCAGCATTGATCTCATATTTTGAAGTGGGAGTTTGATTAAAATATTCTAATTTGCCCTGTTTATTGTAAAAATGTATTCCGAAACAAGACATTACTTCTAATAGTAGAGGTAAGGAAAAAAACACATTAAGAACTGCTCTGAGTACTGTGCAATATAATATTAACAAGACAATTACTGTGGTACTGAGAGGGATGAAAAACAGATGAGTAACAAACCTTGGAGAATACAAGACCCCAAACGTTTGCTTGTCCTTTACATATATAATCAGATTACCATTACAATTTCTTTAAAGTTAATATGAAAGAAAAAGGAATCTTGCCAGTGAAGATTATAATTAAAAGGATTTATCTGCTTATGTATTATACTACTGTACTTGAAGCAAGTGTCCAATTAATATGTTTAGGGTCCAAATCAAAAGAAGAATTAATTTGAAATGTGAAACAGTTATATAATGTTTGGGGGGGGGGGAGGGGAGGTTGTCAGAGGAAGGAGAACTTAAACATTGCACACGTTCCAATGAAATTAAACTTTTCAGCAGATGGCATTTCAAATATAAGCTGCATCTAATTAACCCTTTTGTTTTTTTGAAGATAATGGATCCATCCGTCTGTCAAATTAAAAGATTAATTTCACCAAAGATATTTTCAAATTATGAGTTTCATCACTGTACATTCTACCTCTCTAATTAAAAAACAGCATGCCATTTTTCAAAATAAATTGCTAGTTGTAATAGCATTTATTGTTCCTATATATAAAGGAGCAAGAGGTGATGCTCAATATGAGCGTTTGAGCCCACATAGACCCTTTGTTCAGATGTTAAATTAGGCACAGTTCAGATTTACCTGTAGAAGTTCAAATATCTGTGGATTATAGCTGTCACAAATATGTAGTATTAAAAATCTCAGGCAATAACAGTGTTAGGGTTCCTGATCTCTTGTGATTCTGCAGCTGTAGGAAGGCCCATAAAATATGCATTTTCATGAGTAGTTTTATGTCTCCTGTGGAATCATCATGGAAGATAAGAGGGTCTGGTCCCGCCAAGTTAGATCATAAGGGCCCATGGCCGCAGCGGTGGCATTCCTACTGTTCTCTTACCAAGCTAATCATGTAGCAAGAGAAAGAGAAGGACAGTAGATGACGTTTTCACTGTGTACTCCCCCTTTACCTCCAAAGGTCTGAGCCATGTGGGACCTGTGATTCAAATTAGCAGTCAGGCCCAGGTGGTAGAGGATGTGACCTGATATACAGACGCTCTTCTCCTCTTTCTGAGTGATCAGTATGGGAGGAAAGAGGATGAAGAAGGAGATTGAGTAGAGAGAGTTTAGAGAGGAAAGCTGGGGTGGAGGACAAGGAATGGAAATTAGAGGGAGGGAGTTAGGATAGAGAAACTAGGGTAGGTGTTAATGTGAAAGAGGGGCTGGGGACCAGGAAGGGGGTACTTAGATAGAGAGGTTGGAGTGGAAGTGCTTATATTAAAGAAATTCTGGGAGACTAGGAAGGAATTTGGGAGTGGGGGTGGGATAGAGAGGCTTATGTGAATGAAGGAGTAGGAGAACGAAGATGTGGTGGTGGTAAAATGTGATGAAGAAGTCTGGGGCAGTTCAGGGATGGAAGATTGTGTGACAGAGGGGATAGAGATGGGGGGAGTATATATGTAGGCACTTGAACTGAGAAACAACAGACAATGGAAAGAAGAAAGAGAGATTGGGGTAGAAAGAGGAAGAAAAATGTTAGGGACTGAGTGTAAGAGAGAGATATGAAGGGGACAAAGGCTGGATATTTCCCTCTCCTCTCTCCAGATTCCAAAGATCCCAAAACCTTCATCCTTTCCTCTTATCCTCCCTTCATCCCCATAACAATCTTCTCTTCCTTTTTTCTGTTCTTAAGTCCAATTCTCCCTCTTCCCTCCTCCATGGCTCCATATCCCAGGCTTCCTTTCTCCTCCCTATTCCTCATCATCCATCCCTCTCTGTCCGCTTTCACTCTCTTCCAAAGAAATACCTGAAATTCTCAACTCATTAATCTCCCTAAAGAACAAAACAAGGCTATTCAGACTTTAAGCAAAGTTGGAAAGCTGCTTAACTTACTTAGATTTATAAAAATAAAAAATATATACAAAAGAGGTCATTTTACAAGGGCTACATGACATTTGCCTATGTAAACAGAGGAATCTATACATTTAAATGTCCTACATGTCTAAGTAGTGATTTTAGAAAGGCAGCTACGTATTCTGCAAGTGTGTATTCATGGCATGCACATTTTTGAAGTAGGCATGTTCTGGGCATGGTCCTCAGTAGTGCACACTGTTGAAAAGGTGCACGCAGATTAACATTTTCCTTTGAAACGAAAGCATATCCCTAGTATAAATGTCACTGAAAAGTTTTTAAATTATGCATGTATTGGCCTGTCAAAATAGAAAATACCTACGTTTCAGGCCAGCCAAAAGTATACCCAAGAACAATGCTTCCTTCAGAACTGTACATGCCATAGATATATACATGTAAGTAACCCAAATGACCATAAGTATAGAGCAAACAAAGCTTAAAGATTTCAAATTACTCCTGCCTAACAATAACCAGATTAATATAAATAAAATACAGTCTCTAAATTGCTTGTATGCAAATGCTAGAAGTCTAAAAAATAAGATGGGAGAGTTAGAATATATAGCACTAAGTGAGAGGTTAGATATAAATGGCATCTCAGAGACATGGTGAAAGGAGGACAACCAATGGGACACTGTGATACCTGGGTACAAATTATATCGTAATGATAGAGCAGATAAAATTGGTGGAGGGGTTGCACTCTATGCTAGAGAGGGTATTGAGCCACAAAGGATTAAAGTTTTGCAGGAAACAAAATTTGTTGTAGAATCTCTATGGATTGAAATTCCATGTAAAAAGGGGAAGGGGAAGGAGATGACAGTGGGGGTGTACTATCAACTGCCTGAACAGAATGAACAAATGGATGATGAAATGCTCAAAGGAATCAGGGAAGCTAACAAAGGTTACAGCACAGTAATAATAATGGGTGATTTGAATTACTCTGATATTGACTGGGTCAGTGTCTCACGCAGGACATGCTAGGGAGATAAAGTTTCTAGATAAAATAAATGACTGCTTCTTGGAACAGCTGGTTCATGAACCAAGAGGGAAAGCTATTTTGGACCTAGTCCTTAGTGGATCACAAGATCTGCTACAAGAGATAAAGATATTGGGGCCACTTGGCAATAGTGATCATAGCATGATCACATTTGATTTAATAAATGAAGGAAGGACAGCAAGGAAATCCACAGTACTACTTTTTAACACTAGAAGCCCCAAAAGGAATTTTACCTAGAAACCCCAAAGTGTGTCAGTTGACGCATTATCACGACGACTTCGTTTAGCATGAAATGCAGATGTGAAGTTACTTATTTGTTAAATACGTGCAGTATGTGACGTCATTACATGATGTCATCATGTGTTTATTGTTTGTAATGTCGGAGTAAAACTGCAAACAGTGATTGAGATATGCCACCTAGTGGGAACATGAATTTATACCTAGAAGCCCCAAAGTACGTCAATTGACGCATCCAAAACAATTGAGTGCATCAATTGACGCACTTTGGGGCTTCTAGGTATAAATTAATTTTCACGCTAGATGGTGCATCTGTCATTAATTTTCGATGCACATATTTGAACATCTTGACCTTGCTAACAAAGTCATAGAACATGACGGACATGGTTCTAGCAGTGGCGCTGGTATACAACTTTGAAGATGCATTTGCGTCAATTGACATGCTTTGGGGCTTTTAGTGTTAACTTTCAAAAGGGAAACTATAATAAAATGAAAAAAAAAGAGTTAAGAAAAAACTAAAAGGAGCAGTTGCAAAGGTTAAAGATTTACATCAAGCATGGGTGTTGTTTAAAAATACTATATTGGAAGCCCAGATCAGCT
Source organism: Ichthyophis bannanicus (assembly GCA_033557465.1). NCBI lineage: Eukaryota > Metazoa > Chordata > Amphibia > Gymnophiona > Ichthyophiidae > Ichthyophis > Ichthyophis bannanicus. The sequence goes on from CM066050.1 coordinate 143,667,591, forward strand.
GTATTTTATGCTTTAAGAAAAGTGGAAGGAAGTACAAAAAACTGCCAACATGGTTGAAAGATGAGGTCAGAGAGGCTGTTGTTGCCAAAAAAACATCTTTTAGGAAATGGAAAAAGAAGCTAAATGACAAAAAACTGGAAATAACAGGCACTGGCAAGTTCGAAGCAAGGCATTGATAAGGCAGGCAAAGACTTTTTCTAGCACATTTGTAACAAAAAACCTGTGAGAGAGTCAGTTGGACCGTTAGATGATAGAGTGGTAAAAGGGGTACTAAGAGGGGACAAGGCCATAGCAGAGAGACTGAATGGATTTTTTGCGTTGGTCTTTACTGAGGAAGATGTAGGGATGTTACCCATGACTGAAATGGTATTTAAAAGTGATGCCGCAGAAGGATGGAAAGAAATATCAATACACCGGGAAAATATATTACCAACTATTTGATAAACTGAAGAGTAGCAAATCACCTGGATTGGAAATATGAGATTGCAGACCTACTCTTAGTAATCTGTGAACTATCATTAAAATCATATGTAATACGTAAGGAATGGAGGATGGCCAATGTAATGCCAATATTTAAAAAGGGTTCCAGGGGTGATCTGGGAAACTAGCTACTGGTGAGCCTGACGTCAGTACCGGGAAACATGGTAGAAACCACTTTAAAGAACAAAATTACTGAACATGTAGAAAATCATGGCTTAATGGGAGACAGCCAACATGGCTTTAGTCAAGGAAGGTCTTGTCTTACTAATCTGTTATATTTTTTTGAAGGTGTGAATAAACAGGTAGACAAAGGTGAGTCGGTTGATATAGTGTATCTGGATTTTCAGAAATCCTTTGACAAGGACCCTCATGGCAAAATTAAAAAGTCATTGGACAGGAGGCAGTGTACTATTGTGGAACAGGAACTGGTTAAAATATAGAAAGCAGAGGGTAGGACTAAATGGACAATTTTCCCAATGGAGAAAGGTGAATAGTGGAGTACCCCAGGGATCTTTGCTGGGTCCGCTGCTTTCTAACATATTCATAAATGACCTGGAAATGGGAATAATGAGTGAGGCAATCAAATTTGCAGATGACACAAAAGTAGTCAAAGTTGTGAAAACCCAAGAGGACTGTGAAAAATTGCAAGAGGACCTTGATAAATTGGCAGGCTGGAAGCTCAAATGGCAGATAAAATTGAATGTGAACAAGTGCAAAGTTATGCACCTAGAAAAGAACAACCCAAACTATGGTTACACGATGCACATTAGGAACAACCACCCAGGAAAAAGATTTAGGAGTCAACATGGATAACTATTAAAACCCTCCACCCAGTATGCAGCGGCGTCCAAGAAAGCTAATAGAATGCTAGGAATCATAAGTAAAGGAATGGAGAATAAAACAAAGGATATTATAATGCCTCTGTATCATTCCATGGTGTGCCCGCACCTTGAATATTCTGTGCAATTCTGGTCATCAAATCTTGAAAGGATATTAGAAAAGGTATAGAGAAGAGCCACCAAAGTGGTAAAGGGGATGGAAGGATACCCCAATGAGGAGAGGCTAAAAAGGGTAGGGATCTTCAACTTGGAAAAGAGACTGCTGAGGGGACATATGCTAGAGGTCTTTTTTAGTGATATAGCGGAAGGGCCGTCATCATTTTTCTATGTTTCTATGTTTGATTACACGTTGAGTGAAAAAATATTTTCTTTTATTAGTCTTAAATAGTTTAGAGAAAAATAGAAATATGACGAAAGAAAAAGACCACATGGCCTATCTAGTCTGTCCTTCCATAACAACCACAACACTTCCCTTTTTACCTTTAGAGATCCTCTGTGTTTGCCCAAGCTTTTTTGAATTCAGTTACTGTCCTCATCTCTACCACCTCCACTGGGAGACTATTCCACGGATCCACTACTCTTCCCGTAAAGAAATATTTCCACATATCACTCCTGAATCTATCTCCCTTCACCCTCATCCCATGTCCCCTCGTAGCAGAACTTACTTTCAATTGAAAGAGGCTCTCTCCCTGAACATTTATGCCACGGAGGTATTTAAACATCTCAATCATATCACCTCTATCACGCCTTTCCTCGAAGGTGTACATATTAAGATCCTTCAGTCTGTCCTCATATGCTTTATAATGAAGACCACAAATCATTTTAGTAGCCACCCTCTGCACCGACTCCATCCTGTTCACATCCTTTTGAAGGTGCGGTCTCCAGAATTGCACACTATACTCCAAATGAGGTCGTACCAAAGACTTATACAGAGGCATTATCACCTCCTTTTTTCTGCTAGCCATTCCTCTACGTATGCACCCAAGCATCCTTCTAGCTTTTGCCATCGCCTTTTCTACCTGCTTAGCTACTTTAAGATCATCAGACACAACCACGCCTAGGTCCCGCTCTTCTTTAGTGGACAAAAGTACTTCACCCCCTATACTATATTGCTCCCTTGGATTGCTGCAGCCCAAATGCATGACCTTACATTTTTTAACATTAAATCCCAGCTGCCAAATTCTAGACCATTCTTCAAGCTTAGCTAGATCCCTCCTCATGTTATCTACCCCTTCCTGGGTGTCTACTCTATTGCAGATTTTGGTATCATCCGCAAAGAGGCAAACCTTACCTGAAAGCCCTTCCGCAATATCACTAACAATGTTTACCCTGTAGCTTCATTGCATGTCCCCTAGTCTTTCTATATTCTGATAACGTAAACAATCGATCTACGTTTACCCGTTCCACTCCGTTCATTAATTTATAGACTTCGATCATATCTCCCCTTAGCCGTCTCTATTCCAGGTTAAAGAGCCCTAACCTTTTTAGAGTTTCTTCATAGGAGTATCCTTCCATCCCCTTTACCATTTTGGTGGCTCTTCTCTGAACCTTTTCTAATAACGCTATATCCTTTTTAAAATATGGCAACCAGAATTGCACACAATATTCAAGGTGCGGTCTCACCATGGAACGGTATAGAGGCATTATAATATCTTTTGTTTTATTTTCCATTCCTTTCCTTATGATACCTAGCATTCTATTTGCTCTCTTAGCTGCCGCTGCACACTAGGCCGAGGGTTTTAACATGTTATCCACAATGACACCTAAATCTTTTTCCTGGGTGGTGGTTCCTAATGTGGAACCTTGCATTGTGTAACCATAGTTGGGGTTGTTCTTCCCTAGGTGCATAACTTTGCCCTTGTCCACATTAAATTTCATCTGCCATTTTGATGCCCAGTCTTCCAATTTATCAAGATCCTCTTGCAATTTTCTACAATCCTCTTGGGTTTTAACAACTTTAAATAGTTTTGTGTCATCTGCAAATTTGATAGCCTCACTCGTTATTCTACTTTCCAGGTCATTTATGAATATGTCAAAAAGCAGTGGACCTAGCGCAGGTCCCTGGGGTACACCACTATTCACCTTTCTCCATTGGGAAAATTGGCCATTTAGCCCAACTCTCTGCTTTCTATCTTTTAACCAGTTCCTGATCCACAGTAGTACACTGCCTCCTATCCCATGACTCTTTAGTTTTGCCAAAAGTCTCTGATGAGGGACCTTGTCAAAGGCTTTCTGAAAGTCCAGATACACTATATCAACTGACTCACCATTGTCCACCTGTTTATTCACCACTTTCAAAAAAACATAACAGATTAGTAAGACAAGATCTTCCTTGTCTAAAGCCATGTTGGCTGTCTCCCATTAGGCCATGACTATCTACATGCTGAGTAATTTTATTCTTTATGATGGTTTCTACCATTTTTCCCGGTACTGACGTGAGGCTTACCGGTCTGTAGTTTCCCGGAGCACCCCTCGAACCATTTTTAAAAATTGGTGTTACATTGGCGCCAATCTTCAAGTATTAGAGATGATTTTAATGATAGTTCACAGATTACTAATAGCAGGTCTGAAATATCATATTTCAGTTCTTTCAACACCCTTGAATGTATACCATCCGGCCCAGGAGATTTGCTACTCTTCAGTTTATCTAATAGTTGTAATACATCTTCCCAATGTATCGATATTTCCTTCAATTCTTCCGCACCTTTAAATACCACTTCAGTCATGGGTAACATCCCTACATCCCTCAGTAAAGACCGAAGCAAAGAATTCATTCAGTCTCTGCACTATCGCCTTGTCGCCTCTTAGTGCCCCTTTAACTCCTCTATCATCTAATGGTCCAACTGATTCTCTCCCAGGTTTTTTGCTACAAATGTACTTGAAAAAATCTTTATTTCGCGTTTTTGCTTCCGCAGCAAGCTTCTTCTCAAATTCTCTCTTTGCCTTCTTTAGCAATGCCTTGCATTTGACCTGCCAGTTCTTGTGCTGTTTCCAGATTTCATCGTTTGGCTCTTTTTTCCATTTCCTGAAAGATGCTTTCTTGGCAACAAAAGCCTCTCTGACCTCCCCTTTAAACCATGCTGGCAGTTTTTTGGACTTCCTTCCACTTTTCTTAAAGCGTGGAATACAGCTGGTCTGTGCTTCCAAGATAGTATTTTTCAACAACACCCAAGCTTGTTGTAAGTCTTTGCAACTGCTCCTTTTAGTTTTTTCTTAACTATTTTCCTCATTTTATCATAGTCTCCCTTTCGAAAGTTAAAAGGTAGTACTGTGGATTTCCTTTCTATTCCTCCTCCACTAATTAAATCAAAGGCGATCATGCTATGATCACTGTTGCCAAGTGGCCCCAACACCCTTATCTCTTGCACTAGATCTGGTGTTCCACTAAGGACTAGACCTAATATGGCTTCCCCTCTGGTTGGTTCATGAACCAGCTGCTCCAAGAAGCAGTCATTTATGTCATCTAGGAACTTTATCTCCCTAGCATGTACTGCCGTGACACTGACCCAGTCGATACCAGGGTAATTGAAATCGCCCATTATTATTACCGCGCTGTAACTTTTGTTAACTTCCTTGATTTCTTTGAGCATTTCATCATCCATTTGTTCATTCTGGCCAGGCGGTCGATAGTACACCCCCACCGCCTTCCCCTTTTTACATGGAATTTCAATCCATAGAGATTCTTCAGCAAATTTTGTTTCCTGCAAAACTTTAATCCTTTCTGACTCAATGCCCTCTCTAACATAGAGCGCAACCTCTCCACCAATTTGATCAACTCTATCATTACGATATAGTTTGTACCCAGGTATCACAGTGTCCCACTGGTTGTCCTCCTTCCACCATGTCTCTGATATTCCAATCACATCTAACCTTTCATTTAGTGCTATATATTCTAACTCTCCCATCTTATTTTTTAGACTTCTAGCATTTGCATACAAGCATTTTAGAGACTGTATTTTATTCATATTAATTTGGCTATTGGTAGACATGGGTAATTTGGGATCTTTAAGCTTTGTCTGCTCCATACTCGAGGGCATTTGGGCTACTTTACTCTTTTTGGAACCTCTCTGCTTTTGGTAGTATTCTTCAAGGATACATTCTTCCGAACCATCTGCTCTTGGGCGACTGTCAGCTTTCCCCTATTATCTAGTTTAAAAGCTGCTCTATCTCCTTTTTAAAGGTTAATGCCAGCAGCCTGGTTCCATCACGGTTAAGGTGAAGCCCATCCCTTCGGAAGAGTCCCTCCTTTCCCCAGAATGTACCCCAGTTCCTAACAAATCCAAACCGCTCATCTCTGCACCATTTTCTCATCCACGCATTGAGACTCCGGAGCTCTGCCTGCCTTTTGGGTCCTGCACGTGGAACGGGAAGCATTTCGGAGAATGCTACCCTGGAAGTTCTGGATTTCAACTTCCTACCTAAAAGCCTAAATTTAGCCTCCAGAACCTCTCTACCACATTTTCCTATGTCATTAGTACCGACATGTACCAAGACAGCAGACTCCTCCCCAGCACTATCTAAGACCTTATCTAGGTGGCGCGTGAGGTCCGCTACCTTCGCACCAGGCAGACATGTTACCAGGTGATCCTCATGTCCACCAGCCACCCAGCTATCTACATGCCTAATGATCGAATCACCAACTACCCTTCCCTCATGGCCACATGGCCCTGGAGAAACTTCCTCGGTGCGAGAGGGTTTTACATCACCTGGAGGACAGGTCCTAGTTACAGGATCACATCCTGCCACACCAGGGTGATGCTCTACTGTCACGTGACCTCTCTCCTCCATGGCAACAGGGATGCTGCCAGACTGGACGTGGGACTTCAGGACTATATCCCTGTAGGTCTCGTCTATGTACCTCTCTGACTTTCTTATGTTTTACAAGTCTGCTACTCTAGCCTCTAGAGAACGGACTCGTTCCCTGAGAGCAAAGAGCTCCTTGCACCTAGTGCACACGTAAGACCTCTCACCAACTGGGAAAAAATCATACATGTGACACTCAATGCAAAAGACTGGAAAGCCCCCATCCCTCTGCTGGACTGCTGTCTGCATCTTAGTTTTAAGTTTTTGTTTAGATCTTTAAGTTCTTTACTTACTAAGGGTTGCTATGGATATTTATAACAATAAAACTGTACCTAATACGTTTAATATACCTTGTTCACCTGAAGCTTAATTAATTTCATTTCTTTAGAGTATGTCTCATTTGGGTAACAAGCTTCACCTGAGAGCACCTCCTGTCTTTTAAGATGTGTAAGTACCTATAAAGCTACGATTATCCCAGGGGTGGGTGGGTGTGGGGAGGGAGGGAGGGAAATAAGACTTATTAAAAGAGGGCTGCTACACAGTACCCTGTCCTGTGCTGCTGAGGTAAGCTATATTCTTATTTGATTTAAATTATAGCTCTTTGCTGCTGCTAGGCTCTAACTTATTATGAAATTTAAATTACAAGCTCTCTGCTGAGTTCTAAAATTAACCAGAAAGCTCTCTTCTGTGTTTTAAATTTAAACTAAAAGTACTTTGCTGATACTAGGCGCTGAGTGACTATTAAATTAAAACTATAAGCTCTCTGCTGGGTATGAAATGTAACCAGAAAGTTCTCTTCTGTGTTTTAAATTTAAACTTAAACTGCTGCTACTAGGCCCTGACTGATTTAACAAAAAATAGTGGGTTCACAGATTAAATAGCTTTAATAGAAGGAATTCCTTTCAGAAAATTTATCCTTTCAGAAAAGGATCTTTGTCTTCTTTACGTTATGGTGAAGGACCATTTTAAGACTATTTTCCTTGATTTTGAGAAGAAAATGTTTAAGATAATCTTCACTTTCGGACAGTATTGTAGTGTCATCAGCATAGTGAAGGTAACCGGGTAAGGCGGACGTGGTGCTCCCACCCCGCCACGACACCTTCCATCCCTCCCATCCCCGAAATAATCACAACACTACATTTATTGGCATTCAACTGGTCGCAGCTTGTGATAAGGAAGCTTATCATAGCTCAGGAAGGAGCTATAGAAAAGGTGAAGTGACTCTGAACAAGCAACCTGTCAGTTCTGGTAGAAATAAGAAAACAGAATTTTCCCATAAAAGACTACCAGTCCCAGAATGCACCAGGTTTACAACAGCCATTAGAGGAGCTGAAGTGGGGAAACGTGTGTTCAATCAGGAGGGCTATGAGGTAATCCCTAAGCACTCATCTCAAAGGGCAGGGCCTGATTCAGCACAGCTGCGCTGTGTTAGGGAGGAGCACTCATCTAGGCAGAATAAGAGTAGAGTTTATTCTACAGAGGACCATCTTCATGATTACCTTGGATATCCAGAGAATTATCCTCAGTTTCATCTGAAGGATCATCAGAAGCAGAAGCCAAACCGGACGGACAGAGAGGGAAAGAGACCCTTTGGAAGAAGGAAGAGAAAAGCCTTTGAGAGGTCTAGAAGAGTCCAAAGCAGTACGTATACTGGGAGGTATTCCAAGGGCCAGCATACACCATTGGACTGGGGCAAGCCAGAGGAATGGTGCTGCAGAGCTAGGAAATCTCCAGAGGGTACCTGTGAGGGAGACGGCTGCACGTGGAAGGGACCCTAGGACCCGTGCCAGAAGGTATGTGAAGAGAGATCCAGTGTCCAGGGATCTGGATTGGAAGGCTGGACATAAGAACTGGACTACATACTGGCCAGGCTATATAGAGAGGAACTCTAGCAGCAATGGAAGCTCAGGTATGAACACTGATCTATGCCCTAGCTATAACCTTGAAAGACAGCAGGGAAACAAGTATTCTCCTGAAAATGTTCCATTGAGAGATTCATCTGTGCCAATCCATGATATTGAACCCATGCTTGTTGAACAAGGGGGAATAATAGCAGATGAGGATCCTGTTTATATGGACTGCTCTCTATCTAAACTCCGTTGGTAACTTTCTGTTATAAAGTACAACAACCATCACAAAGAAATACAAATTTGTTCTTTAATCTACTCAGAAAAGCTCCTGAAGCAGGATTTGACCCACACAGTGGAAGGCAAGCCAGCTAAGGGGTTTCAGCTGGTAACTGAAGTGGAGTGGAGGAGTGGCCTAGTGGTTGGGGCAAGGTACTTCGGGCCGGAAGGTCGGGGGTTCAAATCCCACTAGAGGACAGCAACCTTGGGCCGGAAGGACTGGGGTTTCTAGTCCCACAGGTGCTCCTTGTGGTCTTGGGCAAGCCACTTAACCCTCCATAGCCCATGTTCCCTGTAAAATAGTTCTCTGTGTGCTGTGCTTTCCTGTCTAATCAATGTGTTTATACCTCAAAAATTTCCTGTCATGATTTGACAATTTCCAATCTGTAATCAAACCGCTGCTGATCGCTGGAAGTAGCGGTATACAAATGTATACTAAATAAATAAATAAGTAAACTGCTAGCAATTAAGCCTTACCTAATTGCTTGTGAGCTAGGTGAGAATCACTTCTGTATCTATGTGGGAAGTAATCAGAAGTTAACCTGAAAAGAACAGTTTGTTTCTTGCTTTGTGGCTTTTCATTTGTTGTTTTCCTGATTTTGACTTTGTTTTTCCAAGTTAACACTGAAAGCAAGTAACCTAATTTATGTGCTACCAAGCATATCTGTGTTGGGAGAAATAACCCCATAAATAAATATCTTATTGGCTTTACCCAAGAGCACAACTAAATTATTGTCAGCAGCTGTGTCTGGTGTGAATGAACTACATTGCCCACAATACCTTGCAAATCATATAGAAATATGCACTTGCCAAGAGTGTGAAGATTCTCACCCAGGCAGCCATCTGACAAATGGCGTAGTTGGCAGGATTGCTTTTGCACAAAGGGGATTTACTTGCTGAGGATTACAACTACAGTTCAAGTTTAAAGCTGGAAAAAAAGATTTTCCCTCAACTACACTTTGGAGGAAAAGGGGTTGTTCCAGGAAGCTGTCCCAGGAGGAAAAGACCCTGTGCAGAGCTGGGTTCATCACTAGCACAAGGTAATAAGTACCTGGGCATGTCTAGTGGTGGATGGGAGTAAGCACAGGGGTATTTGAAAAAAAAAAAGAGTGTAGAAAAAAAACACCTGTTTGGAAGGTGGTGCACTGTGTTTTTTTTTCTTTGCATTTTCTTACAGGGTTCAAGATGGATTCAAAGGAACTAGCTCAGTGGATGGCAGCCCAGTTCAACAGGCAGCAGGAGCTAGCACAGCAGGCTCAGGACATTGCTATGAGAGCCTTAATGGACCAGCAGAAGCCAGTGCTTGATCTGGTGCAAGCCCTAGTTCAGCTGCAGAACCAAAGTGGAACAGATGCAAGACCAGCAGTGAATACTGGTACACCACATGGATTGGGGCATTTAGTTTTGGGAAGCTAACTCCAGATGATAATGTTGATGATTTTCTAGAGTCTTTTGAAAGAGTGGCACAAGCATTAGCATGGCCAGAGACCCAGTGGGCAGTAAGGCTGGCAGCCTCATTAACTGGAGAGGCGCTTGCAGCTTACAGAGCAATGCCAGCAGCCCAGGCTTTGAATTGTTGTTGTTGTTAAGTGCCGTCGAGTCGGAGTCGACTCATGGCGACCCTCTGGATAGCTATCCTAAATTGTGTTCGGTCTTCAGTCAGGCGGCTCATTGTTGACAGGCTGGTACCCATAGCTGCTGTTATTGTAGCGATCCATCTCATTGCTGGCCTTCCTCTTTTGCGTTGACCTTCTATCTTGCCAAGCATGATGTCTTTCTCTAATGATCTCTCTCTTCGCATGATGTGTCCGAAGTATGAAAGTCGAAGTCTTGTCATCTGAGCTTCTAAAGAAAGCTTAGGTTTGATCTCCTCTAGTACCGACTGGTTTTGTTCTTCGGGCAGTCCATGGTATACACAGTATTCGCCGCCAACACCATAATTCAAAGGCATCAATTTTCTTCCTGTCTGTCTTTTTCACTGTCCAGCTTTCACATCCATATGATGTTATTGAAAATACCATGGCTTGAACAAGTCGAATCTTTGTATGGAGAGAGACATCTCTGCTCTGGAGAATCTTATCTAGGTCTTTCATAGCCATTCTGCCAAGAGCAATGCGTCGTATGATTTCTTGACTGCTTGTTGCTTCTTTATTGATAGTTGATCCAAGTAGGTTAAAGTTGTTCACGATTTCAATTTCTTCTCCTTCAACGATGAACCTGTTGATTTTGCCAGTTGTCATGATCTTTGTCTTCTTTACATTAAGGTGCAGGCCCATTTTGAGACTATGTTCTTTGATTGTGAGAAGCAAATGTTTCAGATCATCTTCACTTTCAGCCAGTAATGTGGTATCATCAGCATAGCGAAGGTTGTTGATGAGTCTTCCACCAATCTTCACACCTCTGTTGTCTCCATACAGTCCTGCTTCTCTGATGATTTGTTCTGCATATAAATTAAACAGGCAGGGGGAAAGTATGCAGCCTTGTCTTACACCCTTGCTTATTTTAAACCATTCTGTTTCTCCTTGTTCCGTTCGAACTGTTGCTTCTTGATCAATGTACAGATTGCGCAAGAGAACGATCAGGTGTTCTGGTATACCCATTCTTCTTAATGTGGTCCAGAGTTTCTCATGGTTTACACAGTCAAAAGCCTTGCTATAGTCGATAAAGCACAAATAGATATCCTTTTGGTATTCTTTAGTCTTTTCAAGGATCCATCTCACATCCGCAATGATGTCTCTCGTTCCTCGCCCTTTCCTGAACCCTGCTTGCACTTCAGGTAGTTCTTGTTCCAGGCATGGTTGTAGTCTCTTTTGAATTATCTTCAGTAGAATCTTGCTGGCATGTGGGATCAGAGCGATTGTGCGATAATTTCCACAGTCAGTTGGATCACCTTTCTTTAGTATTGGTATAAACACAGATCTTTTCCAGTCAGTTGGCCATGATGTTGTCTTCCATATTTCTTGGCAGAGCCGTGTAAGTACGGTAACAGCTGCATCAGATTGCTGCAATATTTCTATGGGAATGCTATCAATGCCTGGTGCTTTGTTCTTTGATAAGGCTTTCAATGCTGCTTCAACTTCTTCTTTCATCACCAATGGTTCCTGATCATAAGGTATAGGTTGAAACGGCTGTTGGTCCACTTGATCTTTATCATATAAAAACTCTGTATACTCCTTCCACCTTTTCTTGATCTTCTCAGCATCATTCAACATAGAACCTTGAGCATCTTGTAACATTCCAATTCGAGGCTGGAATTTTTCTTTAACTCTCGCAGCTTTAGGAAAGCCGATCTTGTTCTTCCTCTAATAGTTTCTGCTTCTATTTCCTTGCAAGTGTCATTGTAGTACTTTTCCTTGTCCTGTCTTGCTGCACGTTGGAAATCTCTGTTGAGTTCTACGATTGTCTTTCTTTCTCCTTTGGCTTTAGCTTCTCTGCGTTTCTGGGCAATTTTCAGAGTTTCTTTCTTCCGTCATCCATTTTGGCCGTTTTTGCTTTTTCACCTTTTGTAGAGACTTCTCGCTTTCTTCTAGCACAACCTTCTTGATGTCATTCCATAACTCTTCCGGAGCTCTGTCATTTGTATCTAAAGCAGCAAATCGATTTTGCAGGCAGTCTTTAAATTCCAGTGGTATATTCTCAAGGTCATATTTTGCTGCATTCATGAGTGGTTTGCTCTTTTTCAACTTTAGCTTGAGTTTGCATACTAGTAGTTGATGATCTGTACCACAGTCAGCTCCAGGTTTTGTCTTGGTTGATGTTACAGAGCTTTTCCATCGTTGACTTCCACAGATGTAGTCAATTTGATTTTTATACAATCCATTGGGTGAAGTCCATGTGTACAGTCGCCGCTTGTGTTGCTGGAAGAAGGTGTTTGAGATGAATAGATCATTGGTCTTGCAGAATTCTATCAATCTTTCTCCAGCTTCATTTCTGTTGCCAAGTCCATATTTTCCAACTACTTTGCCTTCTTCTTTGTTGCCAACTTTTGCGTTCCAGTCACCCATGACTATCAGGATATCCTGTTTGCATGTTCTGTCAATTTCAGCTTGTACTTGTTCATAGAACTCTTCAATTTCATTCTCTTCTGCAGCTGTTGTTGGGGCATATACTTGAATTATAGTTGTGTTGATAGGCAATCCTCGTAGACGAATAGAGATTAAGCGTTCGCTGACTGCATTGTATTTCATTACAGTTCTTGCAAGTTTCTTCTTTATTATAAATGCAACACCATTTCTTCTTTGTCTTTCATTTCCAGCATAGTAGACCATGTGATCATCTGATGCAAAGTGCCCGATGCCAGTCCATTTCAGTTCGCTGACACCCAACAGATCAAGTTGTACACGTTCCATTTCATTCTTGACCACCTCCAACTTCCCTTGGTTCATGCTTCGTACGTTCCATGTTCCAATGTGTAAGACATCTTTACAGCTTCTGACTCTCATTTCATGCGCAGCTACATCAGCAGTCAGACTTCCCGAGGGCTTTGATCCAACCACATTATAAATGCTGGCTTTACTCTGAAAAGTCTTCAGCTCTTCCCCAGTAGCTAGTTGAGTGCCTTCCGACCTGGGAGTCTCATCTTCCAGCACCATAGCACAATTTGTTTTGTTGTAACTATCCATTGGGTTTTCATGGCAAGATACAGAAGTAGATTGCCGGCCTTCCTTCCGCGCAGTTTAAGTTTGGTGTTGTTGCCGTTGTCACAGAAATGTGATCCTCCGCCGTCAACACTATCCCATTCTGCTGCTGCCCAGATGGGTGGTTTGTCTTCGTCTGGCACCTCAGCTGAGACCTGTCCATCTTGGGAGACCCTGCCAGTAGTTAAACTACCGATAGTTTAGCTCTCAGCATCACTGATGCACGCAAGCCCTCACAGCACGACAAGCTGCAAACCAAGTGAGAGGGCTTTGAATTATAAGGATGTAAAGGCTGCTATTAGAGATCATCTAGGGTTGTCTATTTCAGAGTATAGGCGAATGTTTAGAGCTGTTACATTGAGAGTGGGTGAAATACCCAGGGCTCTGAGTCAGAGAATCAGAGGTTTAGCTGTAAATTGGTTGGAGCCTGAGCAAAAGATGGTATAAATGTTATTAGATATTATAATGCTTGAACAATTTATGTCTGGGGTGCCTAAAGATATGCACACTTTCCTTATACAGCAAAATTGCCAAAATCTTGGAGAGGCAACCATGCTAGCAGAGAGATTCTTGGAAGCCACGCAGGCTTGCCATAGAATGGGTGGCCCTCTGAAGATTGATGCTGAAGCAAGATGTGCTGTATCAGAAAAGAAAATAATTAAAAATGTTTCTGAAAATGAATGTACTGTATCAAACCAGATGACACAGTGGAATAGAGAGAAATGTTTCAAGTGTGCAAAATGGGGACATTTAAAAAAGAGATGCCAGACACACACTAGCTTAATGGGTGTGGATTTAAAACAGCCCAAAGAAGGATTTCTTTTGATGGTTGATGTGCAAGGAATTACCACAAATGCTTTGTTAGACTCTGGGGCAGACCAGAGTATGATGTCAAAAGGCTTTGGAAGAGGATAGAGGCCCAAGAAGGATTTGTGCCTAGAACCCCTGAAAGCCAAGTTCACATCAGATGCATTCATGGTGCTGCAACATCATATCCCACCTATAGGCTAAAGGTTAAGTGCCTAGGGGAACAAGAGGAAGTCCTGTTAGCAGTGGTGCCTAGGCTACCCTTTGATTTGGTTCTAGGAAGAGACTGGCCAAGATTTAAGCAGGGTCTAGTGGAAGGACTAGGAAAGAAGGAGGGAGAAGGTTTAATGGTAATAGCTCCCGGGCCTTTATTTGGAAGTCCTCAGACCCCAGCTAAAAAGATGGTTAAGCGTCCAGAAGACCAAGCTACCCCAAAGCAGACATTCGTCCTAAAGTACCATAGGGTCACAGAGAAGGCCCAAGCTCCTAAGCGGGCAACCCCTCAAGCTGCTGGGTTTGACCTGTGCAGCATAGAAAATGTGACTGTACCTAGCCAAGGGAGAGCCCTGGTTGACACCGGTCTCCAAGTGGAAATACCTATTGGATGCTATGGAAGAGTAGCCCCAAGGTCCGGATTGGCCCTTAAATATTTCATCGATGTGGGTGCGGGAGTAATTGATCCCGATTACAGGGGCAATATTAAAGTTCTGTTATTTAACTTTGGACAGAATGATTATCACGTGAAGACAGAAGACAGAATTGCCCAATTGATCTGTGAGAGGCTGGGTTTTCCACCTGTGGAGGAGGTCACATCCCTGGAGAATTCTGAACGTGGAACCAAAGGCTTTGGTTCTACTGATGTCAAAGGGGTTAAAAGCCTAGCTGCCACCTGTGCCCGAGAGAGGGAGGTGAATGAAGAGGAAGATTGGGACCCCAGGTATCTGATTGTAAAGAAAAATCAGAGCCCCAAATAGGTGAGGACCTGACAGTGGTACAACAGGAAGAAATTAGGAAATTGCTTAAAGAATTCCCAGATGTGTTGACACCCATACCTGGGGAGACACATTTGGTTGCCCATGAAATAATAACTCCACCTGGGAAATTAGTTCGTCAAAGGCCATACCGCTTGCCTGAAGCCAAGAGACAGGAAGTAGTGGCACAAGTCCAGGAGATGTTGGACATGGGAGTAATAGAGGAGTCAAAGAGTCCCTGGAATAGCCCCATAGTCCAGGTGCCGAAGCCTGATGGATCTTTAAGATTTTGTATTGACTTCCGGCAGGTAAACGCCATATCAGTTTTTGATGCATATCCAATGCCAAGAATTGAAGAGCTGTTGGACCAGCTGGGACAGGCTCAATACTTAACCACCCTTGATATGACAAAAGGATATTGGCAAATCCCTCTCACCAGGAAGTCGAAGCCGAAGACTGCGTTCAGCACCCCCGTTGGCCTTTTCCAGTTCAAGAGGATGCCTTTCGGACTGCATGGAGCAGCGGCTACCTGCCAAAGGTTAGTGGATCAGGTACTTCAACCCCACCACAATTATGTTTTTGCATATATGGATGATGTCATAATCCATAGTAACACCTGGGCGGAGCATCTAAAGTGGATCAGGGCAGTCTTGTGCTCCATGAAGCAAGCGGGAATCACTTTAAACCCGAAGAAGTGTGCCTTTGCAAATAGGGAGGTAAAATACCTGGGCCACCTAGTGGGAAGAGGAAAAAGTAAACCTCTAATGAGTAAAGTAGATAGCATCAGGAATTTTCCTCCTCCAACAACAAAGAAACAACTAAGAAGTTTCTTAGGACTTATTGGATACTACCGCAGGTTTATACCGCAATTCGCAGAGAAAAGTGCAATTTTCACGGATATGCTGCGGAAGAATTGTCCAAACCAGCTAAAGTGGACACCTGAAGCTGAAAAAGCGTTTTCAGTCTTAAAAGGAAAATTGTGTACAGGACCGGTACTGAAAGGGTGGACTTCAAGAAACCCTTTCTGGTTCAAACCGATGCATCGGATGTAGGGCTAAGAGCGGTTCTATCCCAGTGTCATGATGGGGAGGAGCATCCTGTGATGTACCTGAGCAGGAAGTTGTCAACCGGCTGAACAAAAGTATTCCACAATAGAAAAAGAATGTTTAGCTATCAAGTGGTCAGTGGAGGCATTAAGGTTTTACCTTACAGGGAGAAAGTTCCAGTTGGTCACGGACCATGCCCCACTTAAGTGGTTGCAGCAAATGAAGAACCACAATGCCAGGTTGACACGCTGGTACATGGCCTTACAGGCATTTGATTTTCAAGTTGAACATCATGCTGGGAAGTTACACAAGAATGCGGATGCCCTTTCCCGTATTACGGACTGTAGAGAAGAAGTTTCACCAGTGACACCAGTCCGTAATAACTTAAGCAGGGGGGTATGTGATAAGGAAGCTTATCATAGCTCAGGAAGGAGCTATAGAAAAGGTGAAGTGACTCTGAACAAGCAACCTGTCAGTTCTGGTAGAAATAAGAAAACAGAATTTTCCCATAAAAGACTACCAGTCCCAGAATGCACCAGGTTTCCAACAGCCATTAGAGGAGCTGAAGTGGGGAAACGTGTGTTCAATCAGGAGGGCTATGAGGTAATCCCTAAGCACTCATCTCAAAGGGCAGGGCCTGATTCAGCACAGCTGCGCTGTGTTAGGGAGGAGCACTCATCTAGGCAGAATAAGAGTAGAGTTTATTCTACAGAGGACCATCTTCATGATCACCTTGGATATCCAGAGAATTATCCTCAGTTTCATCTGAAGGATCATCAGAAGCAGAAGCCAAACCGGATGGACAGAGAGGGAAAGAGACCCTTTGGAAGAAGGAAGAGAAAAGCCTTTGAGAGGTCTAGAAGAGTCCAAAGCAGTACGTATACTGGGAGGTATTCCAAGGGCCAGCATACACCATTGGACTGGGGCAAGCCAGAGGAATGGTGCTGCAGAGCTAGGAATCTCCAGAGGGTACCTGTGAGGGAGACGGCTGCACGTGGAAGGGACCCTAGGACCGGTGCCAGAAGGTATGTGAAGAGAGATCCAGTGTCCAGGGATCTGGATTGGAAGGCTGGACATAAGAACTGGACTACATACTGGCCAGGCTATATAGAGAGGAACTCTAGCAGCAATGGAAGCTCAGGTATGAACACTGATCTATGCCCTAGCTATAACCTTGAAAGACAGCAGGGAAACAAGTATTCTCCTGAAAATGTTCCATTGAGAGATTCATCTGTGCCAATCCATGATATTGAACCCATGCTTGTTGAACAAGGGGGAATAATAGCAGATGAGGATCCTGTTTATATGGACTGCTCTCTATCTAAACTCCGTTGGTAACTTTCTGTTATAAAGTACAGCAACCATCACAAAGTAATACAAATTTGTTCTTTAACCTACTCAGAAAAGCTCCTGAAGCAGGATTTGACCCACACAGTGGAAGGCAAGCCAGCTAAGGGGTTTCAGCTGGTAACTGCTAGCAATTAAGCCTTACCTAATTGCTTGTGAGCTAGGAGAGAATCACTTCTGTATCTATGTGGGAAGTAATCAGAAGTTAACCTGAAAAGAACAGTTTGTTTCTTGCTTTGTGGCTTTTCATTTGTTGTTTTCCTGATTTTTACTTTGTTTTTCCAAGTTAACACTGAAAGCAAGTAACCTAATTTATGTGCTACCAAGCATATCTGTGTTGGGAGAAATAACCCCATAAATAAATATCTTATTGGCTTTACCCAAGAGCACAACTAAATTATTATCAGCAGCTGTGTCTGGTGTGAATGAACTACATTGCCCACAATACCTTGCAAATCATATAGAAATATGCACTTGCCAAGAGTGTGAAGATTCTCACCCAGGCAGCCGTCTGACAAGCTTTATTAACCATAAACATTATCCAAACAAATTACCAATAACCAAACCTTCGTCATTCAGGTTCCAGCAGCGGGATGAACCCTCACCAGCCGTGTGAATAGCAAAGTGAGTTCTCTCCTGCCTCCACCAGGAACCGTCCCCCGGCAATTCCATCTCCCCCTCCTCCGGCTTCGCCATATTATTATCAAAAGCCCCAAGGGGTTCTCTGGGTCGGGGGTACCCCACCCCTGCCCTGCGTATTGCCAAGACTCCGGACCCCAGACACCTCTGGGATCCCGTCCCCCCCCTCCAGCTACAACCCCCCTCTCCCCGAATCTGCCCATCATAGGGATTGGAGGGTGGGGACACCCTCCTCGCTCAAGCCCTCCCATCTTCCTGCCCCCCATCCATTGGCTCCCGTGCTCCTCACACACCCACGGGAGCCAATGGATTTAAAAGATGCTTGCCGCCACTTCAGTCCCCCCTTCCTTACCAAAGGCCAGGGCCACGGACCATGCTGCCCACCCAGTTAGCTGCAGCCTGCAGGGAAGTGGCCCCGCGGCCTTCTCGTAACCGGGTAAGACGGACGTGGTGCACCCACCCTGCCACGACACCTTCCATCCCCCCACCCCCGAAATAACCACAACACTACACTTTTTGGCATTCAACTGGTCGCAGCTTTATTAACCATAAACATTATCCAACCAAATTACCAACAACCAAACCTTCGTCATTCAGGTTCCGGCAGCGGGACGAACCCTCACCAGCCGTGTGAGTAGCAAAGTGAGTTCCCTCCTGCCTCCGCCCGGAACCGTCCCCCGGCAATTCCATCCCCCCCTCCTCTGGCTTCGCCATATTATTAGCAAAAGCCCAGAGGGGTTCTCTGGGTCGAGGGTACCCCACCCCCGCCCTGCGTATTGCCAAGACTCTGGACCCCGTAAACCTCCGGGATCCCGCCACAGGCTCCAGGACACCTGTCCCTGAACCCCCCCCCCCCAGATGCAAAGCCGTGACCAGCTACCCTGCCCTCCATGACATACTCCAAAGCCTCTTGCCAATCATTCAGGAGCAAATCCACCCCGACCGGAGATAAATGTACTCTGTCAGGCCGATATAAGCCAGCACAATCCACCTCGACCCAAGGATGAAAAATCTGCCATCCCCCTTTTTCACACACCCATCGGTCAATTTGCCGATTAACTTTAACCAACCCACGAGACCACCTCCGGTGGCCCCAGCAAGCAGGCCTCGGAATTATATCCGACCATAACAAAACAACATCATTAAACATTAACAACACTTTGGCCAGGTCTCTCTTTGCCGCTCTG
This sequence comes from Ichthyophis bannanicus, assembly GCA_033557465.1. Classification (NCBI taxonomy): domain Eukaryota; kingdom Metazoa; phylum Chordata; class Amphibia; order Gymnophiona; family Ichthyophiidae; genus Ichthyophis; species Ichthyophis bannanicus. The sequence continues at coordinate 143,686,473 of CM066050.1, forward strand.
ATCAGTTGCTTAATGGTCCAAGTCCCCAAGTCGTTGCCTCCAAGATGTAGCAACAGCAATGCCGGGGATTCCCTTACACGCTGATGGTGCCAAAGCAAAGGCAAGAGCTGCATCCAGCAAAGACCAGCGCTTGCCCAGCCATGATACGGTCACCTCCGCAGCGTTCAATCTGATGTTCGCCCCGAGAGGCCTCGCCGCTGCTTGCTGACCTGCCCAGTACACAAACGAATGGCCGATCATCCAGCAGCCGCATGGCATCCAGCCCATATCTAAAAGAAAATGCACAGTTAAACACCGTTCCCGCAATCCCCCTCACAAACGCACATACCCCCGGAATGCATTACAGCGCCATCTGCCTATCCGCTGAATCTCCTGCTCATTTAAGCCCGCCTCCGTGGTGCTAGTGGCTGCACCAATCCTAAATGAATGAGGCGCGAAGTCGCCCGGCTCCAAACCCAACTGGTGCACCGTCATCCGCAGGACCGCCGTGTACTGAAACCAGATCAGACAGCGCGAATTCTCATGCAGGAAGAGAAATTCACCACCCCACCCCACCCCCCCGTGGCCTCGGCGGCAGCAGCAGCTGGTTTGTTTTTTTTTAATCTATCAGGGCTGATGGGGGGAGGGGGGTTAGGACTGGTAATGGGCTATGGGGGGGTTAGGACTACTAATGGGCTATGGGAGGGGCTAAGACTGGAAGTGGGCTGATGGGGGGCTAAGACTGGAAATGTGCTGATGGGGGCGTTAGGACTGGTAATGGGCTATGGGGGCTAGGACTGGAAATGGGCTAATGGGGAGTTAGGACTGGAATGGGCTGATGGGGGTTAGGACTGGTGATGGGCTATGGGGGGCTAAGAATGAAAATGGCGAGTTGGGGGGCTTAGAACTGGAAGTGGGCTGATGGGGGGCTTAGGACTGGTAATGGGCTACGGGGGGCTTAAGACTGGTAATGGGCTGGGGGGGTGGCTAGGACTGGAAATGGGCTGAGTGGAAGGAGGGCTTGAACTGCAAATAGCTGATGGGGACGGGGGCTTGGAATGGAAATGGGCTGTGTGGAAGAAGGGCTTGAACTACAAATAGCTGATGGGGAGGGGGGGCTTGGAATGGAAATGGGATGTGTGGAAGAAGGGCTTGAACTACAAATAGCTGATGGGGACAGGGGCTTGGAATGGAAATGGGCTGTGTGGAAGAAGAGCTTGAACTACAAATAGCTGATGGGGAGGGGGGCTTGGAATGGAAATGGGCTGTGTGGAAGAAGGGCTTGAACTACAAATAGCTGATGGGGTCGGGGGCTTGGAATGGAAATGGGCTGTAAGGGGAGGGAGCTAGGACTGGAAATGGGCTGAGTGAGGGGGGCTAGGATAGGATTGGAACTGGGCTGTTGGGGGGCTTGGATTGAAATGGACTCATGGAGGGGTTAGAACTGGAAGTAGGCTCATGGGGGGCTTGGATTAGAAATGGGCTGAGTGGAGGGGAGCTAGGATTTGACATGGGCTGATGATGGTGGGGCTAGGAAAGGACTAGAAATGGACTGATGGTGGGGCTGGAATTGGAAATGAGCTGATGGAGGGACTCGGATGGGGGAGCTAGGACTGGAAATGGGTTATGGGGAGCTTAGGACTGGTAATGGGCTATGGGGGGGCTAGGACTAGTAATGGACTGGGGGGTGGCTAGGACTGGAAATGGGCTGAGTGGAAGGAGGGCTTGAACTGCAAATAGCTGATGGGGACGGGGGCTTGGAATGGAAATGGGCTGAGTGGAAGGAAGGCTTGAACTACAAAGAGCTGATGGGGAGGGGGGCTTGGAATGGAAATGGGCTGTGAGGGGAGGGAGCTAGGACTGGAAATGGGCTGAGTGAGGGGGGGCAAGGACAGGCAATGGGCTGATGGAGGGCTAGGATAGGACTGGAAATGGGAAGTTGGGGGGCTTGGATTGAAATGGACTCATGGAGGGGCTAGAACTGGAAGTAGGCTCATGGGGGGGCTTGGATTGGAAATGGGCTGAGTGGAGGGGAGCTAGGATTTGACATGGGCTGATGGTGGGGCTAGAAAAGGACTAGAAATGGGCTGATGGGGGGCTGGGATTGGAAATGAGCTGATGGAGGGACTCGGATGGGGGAGCTAGGACTGGAAATGGGCTGATGCGGGGACTAGAAGGGAGCGGATGCTGGGTGGGGCTGGAACTAGAAGGGAGCTGATGTTGGGGGAGGATTAGAATGGGATAGAGCTGGGAGAGTGAAATGGAGAGGGAAAAAATATTTTGTGTGGGAGGGAAGACAAATCTACAATTGGCCGGATATTGGGAGAGTGAGTGGGGATTGAGGATGGCGGGGTAAAATTTGAGTGGATGAAATAGGAATGAGGAAAGAGCAAAAGGAGAAAGATTAGTATATTAAAGCAGATGTAGAGAGAGAATGGAAAAAAACTAGAAGAGTGAAGAAAGGACAAATGGAGAGTTAGCAGAAGACACGAAGAAACCAGAAGAAAGTGGCTGGAGCAATTGCAACTGAAAAAAAAAATGCACAAAAGATAGAAAAATATCTCTTTATTGAATTTATTAACTGAAATATGCCAGCTTTGGGAAATGTGCATCATTAACGTCTGCGCTTTGTTTAGTACAAGAGGAAATTAATTTATAGTTTTATTTCTACAGTGTTGTTGGGCTTTTGGGGTTCCCAGTTTAATTATTGTCTTCCTGTTTCTACATTGTGATTTCTTGTTTGGTGACGGTCTATGTTCTGCACGTGTAACTGAGCTGAGGTATTCTGTTTATGTAATTCCTATTTGACATTGCCACTTGTTCTCTTTCCCCAGTAGGTCATGTATTGTTGTTCTCTGAAATGTATTGGTTTAATATTTGTAGTGTTGCCTTTTGATAGGTAGGGTCTTGTGCTTTGTGAGTCCTGGTAGTGCTGTTATGATACGGCAGGTTTGCTATGAGTAGTGTCTGTAGTAGTTCCTAATGTGCCTGGCAGTTGTCACTGGATTATAGTAATGTAGAAATCTTTTAGTCTTTCTTTTTCCATACACTCATTAAGAGGCATGTTTACTAAAAGTTAGTGTATGGTAACATTATGCAAATATTTATGCAAATGAGGTCCCTTATGCAAATGAGGCCCTGCACCGAGTCTCCGCACATGGCCCCGCACCCCCTTGGGCTGCCCCTGCTCATAGCAGCAGCCGTCCACGTGCAGGCACTCCAGCCGATCGCCGCCTTCGATCCAGCAGCTGCTCTTCCGCCTGAGCAGCAGATGCGATCGCCGACCTGGGACTCCTACTCACCTTGAAAAACCACTGCTGCCCACTTCCTCGCTCAACAGCTGCCACCGAAAGACCAGGAACCCCAGAACTCCACAAGATGCCAGCCCTCTTCCCCCACTTCTCCGGACTGACGCCTCACTGGCACACTCCCGCCTCGCGCAAGCCCTCCCACCTTCCAGCCCCCCATCCATTGGCTCCCGCGCTCCTCACACACCCGCGGGAGCCAAAGGATTTAAAAGATGCTTGCCGCCACTTCAGTCCCTCCCCCCCCTTCCTTACCAAAGGCTGGGGCCACGCACCACGCCGCTCACCCAGTTAGCTGCGGCCTGCAGGTACGTGGCCCCGCTGCCTTCTTGTTTTTGAGTCTTTTACCAGTCTTCATACCTGGGTTGTCTTCATAAAGTCCTGCTTCTCTGATGATTTGTTCTGCATATAAATTAAAGAGGTAGGGGAATTGTATACCTTTGCTGTTTTTAAACAATTCTGTTTCACCTTGTTCCATTCAAATTGTTGTTTCTTGATCAATGTAAAGGTTATGCAAGAGAATTATCAGATGTTCTGGTATACCCATGCTTCTTAATGCGGTCCAGAGTTGCTCATGGTTTACACAGTCAAAAGCCCTGGTATTAATCAATAAAACACATAAAAATATCCTTTTGGCATTATTTCATGTTTTCAAGGATCCATTTCACATTCGCGATACTGTTGCTCGTTCCTCGCACTTTTCTGAACCCTGCTTGCTCTTCAGACAGTTCTCACTCCAGGTATGGTTGTAGTCTCTGCTGAACGATCTTGAGTAGAATCTTGCTGGCATGTAGGATCAGAGAACCATAGTAACATAGTATATAACAGCAGATAAAGATTAGTATGGTCCATCTAGTCTGTCCAACAAGGTAGCAAGAGTAGGTGCACTTGCTGCTCCGTGCAGGTCACCCCTCTTCATGCTTTTGTTTAAGGGTGTACCCACCACTCCATGTAGGCCACCCCTATTTGTTGAGATATAAGAGACAGTTATATTTATTTTGATTTTATCCTGTTGCTATAAAGCGATCCACTGTGTCTTTCCCATGCCATTTTGAATTCATAGAACATTATGGACACATCACTTAATCCACAAGGACTAACCAGCAAAGGCCCCCTCAACCCTGACGAGAGATTGCACAACGGCACAGGATTTAACTCAAGCCCTATCTGGACTGCACCTTGTAATATAGAACATGCTGTATCATAGCGCACTATGTACATAGCCCACCATAATCTATAACACCTCCCACATACGCACATTTTAAACAATACAGCCACTGCATGAACTTCCCCCCACACGCACATTATATCCTCCTGCACTGCATGAACTTCCCCGCACACCCTTGATTGTATTGTTGTGATACCGCCTTGATTTTACGATAAGACGGTCTAGAAATACTGTTAAATAAATAAATAAAATAAAATTTACCCCCATCACATCCATCGGGAGGGCATTCCAAGCATCCACCATCCTTTCAGTGAAAAAGTATTTCCTGACATTGCCTTTCAATTTACCTCCTTGCAGCTTCTTGTTATGCATCCCATCAGGTCCCATGGCCTTATTCACTTTCAGTTTTACAAGCTGTTCTAACACATCATCTTCTGTGAATGGTGCGGTATCTACTCCATTTTTATATTTGTGAATCATAGGTGGTCCTTCTCCAGGATTTTCTTTAGTTAAAAGGGAGCAGAAGTATTTGTTTAGCATTTTCACTTTTTCAATGTCACTTTCCATGAATCTGTTCCCAGCACTTTTGAGTCCTGCAATTCCACCTCTGATTTTCCTCCTCTCCCAAATATACCTGAAGAAAGCTTTGTCGCCACACTTCACATTTTTAGCCATCTTTTCTTCTGCCTTTGATTTTGCTATCCTTATTTCTCCTTTTGTTACTTTTAGTTTGATCATGTATTCCTTTCTGTGTTCCTCTGTTTGCAAACTTCTGATTTTTATGAAAGCTGTGGTTTTTGTCTTTATTAGAGCAGACACTTCTTTGGAGAACCAAATAGGTTTCCTTTTCCTCTTGTTTTTATTTAGTTTCCTTACATATGTATCTGTTGCCCTTTTTATTGCCACTTTTAGTTTAGCCTATTGCAATTCCACTTCCCTTATCCTCTCCCACCCTGCCAACTCCTCCTTCAGGTACTTGGCCATTTTACTGAAGTCGGTGTTTTTGAAGTCTAGGACTTTGAGCTTGCTGTGATTGGACTGCACCTTGGCTTTTATCTCAAACCACACCATGTGATGATCACTGCTGCTCACATAGGCACCCAGCTGGACATTCAACATGCTATCTCCATTGGTGAGCAGTAAATCCAGTATCGAGCTTTCCCTAGTTGGTTCCATCATCATTTGTCTAAGTAACGCATCTTCGAAGGCATCCACAATTTTTTTACTTCTTTCCAGATTTGCAGAAGGATTACACCAATCCACATCGGGTAGATTAAAGTCACCCATTATGATCACTTATCCCTTTGTGGCAGAGTGATTGTGCAATAATTTCCATAATCAGTCAGATCATCTTTCTTCAGTATTGATATAAAAATAGATCTTTTGAAGTCAGTTGGCCATGATGTTGTCTTTCAAATTTCCTAACCCAACCCTGTAAGTATGGTAACAGCAGCATCCGATTGCTGTAATACTTCAATGGGGATTCAATCAATGCCAGATGCTTTGTTCTCTGATAATGCTTTCAATACTGCTTCAACTTCTTCATTCAATATGAATGGTTCCTGATCATAAGGTAAAGGTTAATAAGGATCTTGGTCCACTTGATCTTTATGATATAATGACTGTATATTTTTTCACCTTTTGTTGATCTTTTCAGCATCCTTGAGCATCTTGTAGCATTCCATTTCAAGGCTAGAATTTTGTCTGTAAACCTTGTAGCTATTAGCTTCCTCTAATAGTTTCTGATTCTATTTCCTTGTATGCATCATTGTAGTACGTCTCCTTGTCTCATCTTACTACATATTGGAAATCTCTGTTGAGTTCTGTGATTTCCTCTCTTTCTCTTCTGGTTTTAGCATCTCTGAATTTCTGAGCAATTTTCTGAACTTCTTCGATCATTCATTTTGGCCGATTTTGCTTTTTCACCTTTTGTAGGGACTTCTTACTTTCTTCAAGCACAACGTTCTTGATGTCATCACATAATTCTTCTGGGGCTCTGTTATTTGTATCCAAAGTAGCAAATCAATTTCAAAAGCAGTCTTTAAATTCTGGTGGTATGTTATAAGGTCATATTTTGCTACATTTATGAGTGGCTTGTCCTTTTTCAGCTTTAGCTTGAGTTTGCATACTAGTAGTTGGTGATCTGTACCACAGTCAACTCCAGATTTTGTCTTTGTTGATGTTATTGAGCTTTTCAATCATTAATTTATACATATATAGTCAAGTTTATTCTTCTACAATCAGTTGGGTGAAATCCATGTGTACAGTCACCATTTGTGTTGCTGGATGGTGTTTGTGACGAATAGATTGTCGGTATTGCAGAATTCTATCAGTCTTTCTCCAACTTCAGTTCTGTTGCCAAGTCCATATTTTCCAACCACTTTACCTTTTTCTATTTTGTCAACCTTTGCATTGCAGTCATCCATGACTATCAGGATACCCTGTTTGCATGTCCTGTCAATTTCAACTTGTACTTGTTCATAGAACTGAACAATCCACCCTCTACAACTTGCTCTCAACACTGCAGCTCACATCCTCTGCAATGCCCACAGAACTAAACACATAACCTCCTTACTCAAACAGCTACACTGGCTACCCATGACAGAACACATAAAATACAAATACATCTTCACAATTTTTAAAGTCACCAATAGCCTATCATTAACCCACCTCCAATCACTAATATAAAAGACAACCTGACAACTGAAAGAGACAAACTTTATTCCTCAACACACTATGCATACCAGCGCTATACACCAGAACCACATCTAAGAGAGCCTTCTCCCTATTCGCACTGTCCCTCTGGAACTCAATTCCTGATCATCTGCAAGCCACAAATGACTTAACAGCATTCAGAAAGAACCTCAAAACATACCTATTATAGACTGCTTCTCTAAGGACATAACATAACTACCTAACATGCATTATCATAAGCCTCCTCCTGCACTTCTTCCCTCTGTTATGAATCCTCCAAGTTGATCCCCCTCCCTGAATATCCCCTTGATATTATTAGTCCTACCTATATGAAACTTAAACACCTTATATTAGAATATTTCAAGTTGATAGATCTGTTATAATGTATACTGTTATGTTACAACATAAAATGTTTTGACCACAAGATAAAGCAGTATAAAAAAATCTGTTAAATAAATAAAAAAATAAATAAATAAACCTCTTCCTCTTCTGCAGCTGTTATTGGGGCATATACCTGAATAATAGTTGTGTTGATGGACGAATTGAAATTAAGCATTCACTGATTGCATTGTATTTCATTACAATTCTTGCAAGTTTCTTCTTAATTATAATTGCAACACCGTTTCTTCTTTGTCTTTCATTTTCAGCATAATATACCACGTGATCATCAAATGCAAAGTGCCCAATGCCAGTCCATTTCAGTTCACTGACACCCAACAAATCGAGTTGTACATATTCCATTTCATTCTTGACCATCTCCAACTTCCCTTGGTTCATGCTTCGTACGTTCCATGTGCCAATATGTAAGACATCTTTGCAGCTTCTGGATCTCATTTCCTGCACAGCTATTGGGCAGCAGCAGAATGTATTTGAATAGCAGTCCTACATTTAGTTTCCTAAAACTTATAGATCTGCTATTCGTAAGGTCAGTATTACTGGGATAGGAATGTGGTAGAAGCAAGCTGTAGGCTAAAGAATGCATGAAATTTACCTTTTGCCTTCTCCCAGTGCACCCAACAGTTTACTGAGTTTCAAAATTGGGGTAAGTTTATTTAAATAAATGAACATCAATGTGTCACTGCATCTCAGGTGCTGAACTTGTAGCTCACTCAAATATCAATTTCCACAACACCACAAATTTTGAAGATTGTGCCAGTGCATTTCTGAAGTAATGCCAGCCCCTGTTGCAGCGTAGAGAAACCTGCCATGGATCAGGCTATCTGGGCGTTTTGAGAAATGTTTGCACAAAAGTAATCTCGCTTCAGATAAGTTATAAGCAGAGCTTCCTCGCTCTCTTTCTGCAATGTTAAAGCAAGAGGAGCAGTGCTGATTATGCAAGTGTGCTGCTTTAATATCATATATAGATTATTTGCTATTTATCGCACTTATTGTTCACATGAAGTGGTGACTCATATGGATATCGATAATGACACTAGCTCATTTGGGACCAATGACTGATATATGGGTCTCTCCTTGTAGGTTCTGAGGAGAATAGGCAGGTAATTACCTATATCTGATGATCCCCTTAATTCTTTTTTTAGTGTTTTGGGTTTTGTATACTTTTGTATTTTTTCCCCTCTGCAATTGTGGATATAATAGTTTATTTTGGCCTTGAAATTGTGTATCAGCAGACTTTTTTTTTTAACTTTTCATGTTGCATTTCTTGAAGAGACTATTTTAAATTCAAATATCAACTTTGTGTTTGATATAGAAAATGAAATTCTATAAACAAATAGCATTGTATAAATTTTGGAAATAACATATATAAGTATAGGAGTTGGCATTGTAAGGGCCTGATGGACAGTTCATGCATCATGCATCATGTAAACCGCACTGATGCAGAATAGTGCGGTATATAAGAGAATGTAAATAAATAAATAAATGCCAACAGCAGTCACTGTGGACATCTACAAGTAACTGGTATATCCTGCTAAACTCTCTGGCCAACACTTTCTCTTGATGGCCATCTTGCTTCCTCCCCAGGAGATATATATTCCCAGCTTTCCAGTTTACTAATTGCTATAATTTGATGTTGCAACTTTCAGCCAGTAAACAGTAAACCTCTGCACCAAGACCACGATCAGAGTGGAGAAAATATGGGTCACCTGCCTATGCAGGATGCCCCTCACTCAGATTGGGTCTTCAAGTGCAGAACAAATCTGGACAGATAAGGATCCAAGGAATCAAGTAAGTGATCTTCATAAATAAGCAAGTGCAAGAAACTGGAATCAACTGAAGAGGTGGGCAAGTAGAAATTTGGTGTTAAGGACACAAACAGTGACAAAGTTCTGGCAATCAGTTGGCTGGAAAGCTGGGAGTATATTTCTCCTGGTTAGGAAGCAAGACAGCCACCAAGAGAAAGTATATGCCATAGAGCTTAGAAAGCCTAGAAGCCAGGTCCACAGAGCCCCTTCTTGTAGGAAGCATGAACTGCCTATTGGACCCTTACAGTTATTCAAAATGCTTTAGCCAATTAATAGTTAACCATCTAACTCATTAGTGCTGAAATAGTTGGCCTAGAAAATGACTATGCTTTGACTGAACATTCAGTTGGCTAGTCAGAAATTATGAGGCCATTTCCTATTGGGATCCATCAGGCCTGTCCAGACATCTGAAATCTGGATGGGACGGTCCTGCACCCAATTCTGATCCTGTGGGGATGTCCAGCCCCAGCAGGATCAGAAAGAGTAGTTACTCACCTGTAACAGGTGCTTTCCAGGAGCAGCAGGAATCAGTCCTCACTTATGGGTGTCATCGACGCCGATGAAGCCCCAGCGGAGCATTTCCCCAGCTTTCCATGAAAGCCTTTGGGAATGCTGGCATGCATGCGCAGTTTCCTTCCCACCTAAAGGTGCCATCTTACCTCAGTCAAATGACATAGCTAAGAACAGCACACAAAAATGTAAAAATTAAACTATGTACAACTGCAACTCCAAGGGGAGGAGGGAGGGTAGTGAGGACTGATTCCTGCTGTTCCTGGAGAACACCTGTTACAGGTGAGTAACTACTCTTTCTCCAGGACCAAGCAGGAAGTCAGTCCTCACTTATGGGTGACTCCCCAGCTCTGGGCTACCAGGAACCCAGGCTGAACAAGAGAACTCCCTCTAGTCTCAGCAGCAAGGAAAAACTTTCCAAGGACACAACCTCCACAGGTAGTCCAACCAGAGGGCAGGAGGGCAGGAGTTGCCTAGACCTCAAAGAGATTCCGGAGTACTGCTTGCCAAAAGCACTGTCCCTACAGGACTCCCTCTCCAGACAGTAGTGGGCTGCAAAAGTCTGGCTTGAAGACCAAGTAGCAGCCCTGCAGATGTCTTGCAATGGAACAGAACGGAGATGAGCCACTGATGCAGCCATGGCCCTCACACGGTGGGCAGTGACCCTACCCTGCAAAGGAAGATCAGCTGCCTTGTAAGCCCAGGTGATAAGTCAGCCACCCAGATGGACAAGGTACGCTTGGACACAGGCCTCCCCAAGTTATTGGGGTCAAAAGAAAGGAAAAGCTGAGAAGTCTTCCTGTGAGCCTGCGTACGTTCAAGGTAGAAGGATAAAGCCCTCCTACAGTCCAAGGTATGGAGAGCTGTTTCAGCCTGACTTGCATGAGGTCTAGGGAAGAAAGTAGGAAGAACCACCTCCTGGTTGAGGTGGAAGGAGGAGACAACCTTAGGAAGGAACTTAGGGTGAGTCCTGAGGACTACCCTGTTTTTATAGAACCTGGTGTAAGATCTATCACAGACCAAGGCCTGAAGCTCACTCACTCTCCTAGCCGAAGTAAGGGCTATCAGAAAGAGAGTCTTCCAGAAAAGGAAGCGTAGAGGGCAAGTAGCCATATGCTCAAAAGGTGGGCGAGTCAGTCGCTGCAAGACCACATTAAGCTCCCACTCAGGAGCAGGAGGACGTATGGGAGGCTTGAGCAGAAGCAAGCCCCTGAGAAACCTAGACACCAAAGGGTGCACAGACAAGGAATGGCCCTCCACTAGGGAGTGGTGAGCTGCCAAAGCAGAGAGGTGGACCCGAACAGAGTTGGACTTGAGACCCTGATTGGACAAGTGCAGCAGGTACTGAAGCACTACAGACACAGTACAGGAGAAAGGATCCTCAGCATGTAGCTGACACCACACAGAGAACCTTTTCCACTTGAGAGCATAGGTCTTTCTAGTGGATTGTTTCCTGGAGGCTAGGAGAACTTCCTCAATCTCGGGAGCAGGCCCCCAGGGAGCCAACACTACCCTTGCTGCCTCCATGCCTTAAGATTGAGAGCTTTGAGATTGGGATGCAGCAAGGAGCCCTGATCCTGAGAGAGAAGGTCAGTCTGCAATCCCAGAGGCAGAGGTAGATCCACTGCCAGCTGAAGCAGGAGGGGGAACCAAGGCTGTCTTGGCCACCTGGGAGCTACCAGGAGGACTGAGGCTCTGTCTCAGAGAATCTTGAACAGTGTTCGGGCCACCACAGGGGTGGGAGGAAACGCATAGAGCAGGCCCTGAGTCCAGGGAATCAGAAAAGCATCCGCCGCTACTCTGAGAGGATGCGGTTGCCTGGAGCAGAACTTTGGCAGCTGGTGATTCAGTGGACTGGCAAACGGGTAATGGAGGGAAGCCCCCATTTCAAGAAAATCTTTTGAACCACCATAGGATGGAAATTTTGTTTATTAACACATGCAACAGAAGAACAAACAAAAAGCAAACACAATCACCCCAACCAAGTCCCACACCCCCCCAAAACCCCCACCCCCCCGACATATCACAAAACAAATATCACAACCCCCCCCGTGACCCACCTCCCCAAACCCACCACCAAACCCAGCAATCAACACACGTGCCCTCCTCCCAACAACAACCCCCCAAAAAGTCCTTGTCAATGTCCGTGTCCCCTCCCCCCCCCTCAGTCCAATGTCCATGCCCGACCCAACCTCCCCCAGCAAGAACACCCCAGCAAAATCCACACATTGCATCTTTCAATAACTGAACCCCTGCCTGCACAACACCCCCACCAGTCCAAATGTCCAAATGTCCAGTCTGTCCGACTCTCAAACTCCCTCTCCCCACCTATCCATAAACAAAGCCCCCTATCCCCCTCCCTCCCCCTTCAGACCCATCCCATCCAAACAAACACCTCAAAAACAAACCTCCCCACCCCCCCCCCCCAAACCACAAGAAAACATAAGGCCCCCTTAGCCCATCCCCAACACAATCCCATCAAAACAAATCATAAGTAATCATACAAATCAAATAGCTAAATACAGAACCCTTGTACTGCCCTGCCCTCCAGACAACGGAGCGGGATGCCCAGAAAACAAAAAGAACAGACAAACACGGAAACCAAAAATATTGGGACGGCCACCCTCTAAGAAGAAAGGGAAAGCGGACAACCGGTCAAAACCCCCTTATGGAGCCCCAGCTCACCCCCCCCCTCCCCTCTCGGGAGGAAAACATCCCAAAATCATAAAGAGAAAGAAACCCCAGGGAAGGGAAAACTAACCCCTCCGATCACACCCCTCCCCCCAGGGAACAACAAAACAAACCTCACAGTCCTACAGGGATGGGAACCCCAGGGAACCCCTCCCCCTCATGGGGGGCGGAGGGTGAGGTGACGCCACAGACGCTCCCAACGATGGACCTCCACCACCCGCCTTTCGCGTTGCGCCATGCTGGACACTTCCTCCAGAATGTCCCGCACCACCTCGTCGAGGGGCAGGACCAACCCCCGGGTCGAGACATGACAGCGCGCTTGCCACAGGTGGTAGCGCACTACAGCCGTGACTAGGTAAAGGGTCCCGGAGTCCTGCCTTAGAGGAAAGGACCAGGCCCCGTACACCCACTCCGCATACGTGAGGAGGGAAAGGTCGCGCAGGTGAAGAGCAGCGGACACCAACCGGCAGGCCTCCACGTTAAAGGGGCACTGCCGGAGGAAATGGTCCATGGTCTCCGCCTGCCCCTCACACCCGGCCCTCGGACAGACCCGCTCGGCCTGTGACCTGTACTTGAGGTTGTCCCTCACGTACAAACGCCCGTGGAAAGACAACCAGGCTACATCCCGAACCTTCTTCGGTAGCCGAGGGGAGTTCAACAGCCGAAGGCCCCGCTGCATCACATCCGCCGGACAGTCCCGCAGGGCCCACCGTGGTTGATAGTGAGAGGTGAGTACCATCCGGTATAATCCTTTCCGCCCCAAGGACTGGGCGAGCGGGTCGGTCACCCCCCACCGCCGAATGAGCCCCACCATCACGAATACGTACGATGGGGCCTGTTCCCCTCTCCGGCGCACACGTAGGACCGAGGACTCCCCCTCCCACTGCTCCCAGAAGCGGGAGAACCATTCCCAATAGGAGGCCACCCACCAAACCCCACCCCCTTCCCTCATCCTACCTAAGTGAAACGCCATAGACAAGACTGACAGGAAAACAAGGGGGTGCAACATACCCAAACCACCCTCTGCCCGATCCAGGCAGACGATGTTGCGCTGGACAGGGTTCAAGCGGTTACCCCACAGAAAACAGAAAAAGACGGCACAGACAGACGCCTGACGGGACAACGGAAGGACGAAACCGTGGCTACGTGCAGAAAAGAGAGGAAGCAGAAACGTCCCGAGGAGTTTGATCTTCTCCTCGTACGTACACCTCCACCCCCTCCACCGCAGCACCCGACACCGTGCAGTCTCGAGACAACGGTCCCAATTGGACTCCGCACAGTCCTCCGACCCGAAGACGAGGCCCAAAACGCGGACCTCCCCCACGGGAGGAGGAAAGGGGGCGCAGGAAGGCGGGGAGGCCTCCGAGGAGCCCAACCACAGCGTCTGGCACTTGCTGTGGTTGACAACAGAATGGGCTACCTCCGAGTACTCCTCCACGGCCTCCCGCAGGGCCTCTACCCCATCAGTGCCGTCCACGTAAACTGAGATGTCGTCAGCATAAGCAACGACGGACACCGGGGGGGCGCACCGGGCGCCTCCAGGCCCCGCAACCCACCTGAGGACAATCTCCGGAGGAAGGGGTCGAGGGAGAAAACATACAGCAGGGGGCTCAAAGGGCACCCCTGCCGCACCCCCGAGGCGACACCAAATGGCCGTCCGAGCCACCCGTTAATAAACGGGAAGCTCACCCCCCCTCGGTACAGCGCCTGCACGACGAAGAGGAAACCTGCGGGGAGGCCGAAGTGCTGGAGCACCACCCACAGGTACCGGTGACTGACTCGATCAAAGGCTTTGGACTGATCCAAGGAGACCAACCAGTGGTCCCGTTGGAGCGACCGGCCTCTTTCCACCATCTCCCGGACTGTGGCGACAGCGTCCAGAACCCCTCTCCCCCGAACGGAACAATACTGGGAAGGGGACAGCAAATCGCCCGACACCTCCACCAGTCGGTTGGCCAAACACTTGGCCAAGATCTTCCGGTCCGCGTTCAGAAGAGAGAGCGGCCGCCAGAAGTCCAAGGAGCTATCGTCCTTCCCCTTGGAGAGCAGCAGCAGGACAGACTCGCGAAATGACCGCGGGAGATACCCCGTGTCCATGATCTCCTGAAACAGGGAGGTCAGGAAGGGGGCCAGCTGGGCAATGAAAGTGCGATAGAACTCCACAGGGAGCCCATCGCGCCCAGGCACCTTCCCCAACGGCATGGCACGAATCGCCCTCTCCACCTCCACCTGCTGAATCGGTGCAGCGAGTGCATCAACCTGTGCCTGGACCACAGCCGAATACACCGGGGGAAGGCCCAGGTACGTTCGGATATGGGTGAGGTCCACGGGGCGATCCCCAAACAGGTCCGAGAAGTATTCCCCCACCATCCGCAAAAGGTCCTCCTGGGAGGTATGAATGGTACCGTCCTCGCCCCGCAGGGCCATGACCTCCCGACGCTGGACCCTCTCCCTGCAAGTCCGAAAAGGGTCTGGAGTGGCGCCCCCACCGGCCGCCCCCTCGAAGCATAGGGAGGCATGGCGATCGTAAAGCAGGCCACGGAGCTGGACGCGCACCTCTTCAACCTCCTCCCGCGTTGCCCCTCGGGATACCAAACGATCCAGCGACCTCCGGAGGACAGTGTAAGTGAGGTAGCGGGATCGAGCCATGGAGGTACCCCGGGAACGGAAGAGTTGTCGGGCACGCGTCTTCACCTCATCCCACCAGGCGCCACGGGAAGGAAAAACACTCAGCAGGGTCTCCTGGTCTGCGAGAAAGGCCAAGAACTCCTGGACCACCTCTGATGTTGCCAACAACTGCACATTCAGTCGCCATAGGCCAGGACCCCTGCTAAGCTCCTCGTGGTTGGCCAGGAAGGACACAGAGAGGACACGGTGGTCCGAAAAGTCAACCGCCTGCAACTGCGGAGGGGAACACTCCACCCGGGCACTCACATATATCCGATCGATACGACTCCTGCAGGTCCCATGGTAGTAGGTGAAACCCGGCGACCGTGGAAAGGCCCGGTGGAAAACATCCACCAGGTCAGCCGTCCGGGTCATCTCGGCCAAAAAGAGGCCCTCGTAACTAGGTGGGCAACGCTCCCCCCCTCGGTCCTGCAAAAAGGTGGTGGTGTTGAAATCCCCGGCAAGAACCACCAAACGGGAGGTGTGTAAGTAGGGGCGGATGACCCCAAACAGGGTCTTCCGCCCCAGCTTAGACTGGGGCCCGTAGACCACCACGAAACGAAACCGATGGGGCCCGCTGTAGCCATCTAAAAGCAAGCACCGGCCCTGCTCCAGTTCCCACACGTACTGCACCTGAAATCGGTTGGACGTGAACAAAACCGCCACTCCTGCATAGGGCTGTGCCGCAAGGGACCAGTATGAAGGGCCCCACCTCCACTCTCGCTTCGCCCGATGAAGGCTAGCGAGCGAGGTGAGTCTGGTCTCCTGCAAGAAGATGACATCCAGCCCGCTCGTAGAAAGAAAATCATAGGCCGCAGCCCGCGCCTGGTCTGTCAAAATGCTAGCCACGTTGATAGTGGCGCACGAGAAAGCAGGAGTGCACGCCATACCTATTTCTTGTGTAGTGACCCCTTCCTCCTTTTTCCCCAACCCCGGGGATCCCCTGAATCCCGCTTACAGGAGATGCCCGCAAGCTGATATAACTCCTCCAGGTCCACGTCGACCACCTCAAGGAGCTCCCCCTCCTCCTGTTCGACCCAGTCACCCCAGCGGGTGCTGGCGCCCTCGGGACCACCAGGCAAAGCTGTCGCGAGGGCAAGTCCAGTCCCCACGGAACGAGGGGGCAGAGACAGGTCAGGGGTCGGAGGAATGACCTCCTCCGTGGGGTCCACCACCGGTGCCTCCTCCCCCTTCCCTTCCCCAGACAGAGACTGAGACAACAAAACAGTGCCCACCCTGGCGGGGGAGGCCGGGGCGGCCGGGTCAGCAGGGGGCCCCTGAGAAGGCCCAGCACCCAACTGTGGAGGCAAACGCCTATCCTCCCTCACCCTCCCCGGTAGCTTTTCCAGGGCCACTACCGGAGGCCGGGAGCCAGTTTCCACGCTCTTAGGCGGACCCTGACTGCGGCGTGCCCTCGGGACCTTCTGAGGCCGCCGCTGAGGAAGAGGGGCTGTCTCCGCCGCTAACCGCACCGAACGCCGCACAGGAGGCCCTGCCTCCACAGGCAAGCCCTTATCTGCCTCAGCCACATCAGTAGCCAAGAAGACGAAACGATTGACGTCCAACACGGGCTCTAACTCCAACAATGGGGAGGTCTCCCGTTTCTTCCTCTTGGACTTGCCACCCTTGGAAGAGACGGTAGTCCATTCCTCAGGCGGCACCACCCGCAACCCCTTCTCCTGTTGTGCACCAGCAAACCTCCACCACATCAACCCTCTCCTCCGTCCTACCCGACTCCCCTCCCCCTGGTGGCTCCCTCGGCTCGATGGACTCCTCTGCACTAGGGCCCCGGTCTCCTCCTGAGGGAGAGGGGCCTCTACAGCCTCCTCCCGCACAGGAGCCCGAGGTGGAGTGACGGCAACCCGCCCCGGTCCATTGTGTGACGCGGAGGGGCAGCGGGCAAAGGGGGTGGCCCAACTCCCCGCAAAGGTTACACCGAATTAGCAAACACCCGGCCGAAGCGTGACCCCGTCCACCACAACGGGTGCAGACCTGCTCGGGACAGTTCATGCTCAAATGGCGAAATGAGCCACAGCGGTGACACTCACGGGGTTGCCCGGGGTAATAGCACAAGATGCGATCCCGACCGAGGAAACCGGCCGAGGGCACGTGCTGCACCACGTTTCCCACCTCACGCAAACGGATCCTGCCCTTCCACGACCCGTCCCACACCCCTAGGGGCCCAGCGCCCTTAACCAGGGGTGCGAGAAGCACCGCATGGCGCGGACAACCAAAACTGGATGTCCTGCCCTGGGAGCGACTCATTCCTGGAGAGGATGGTCACAGGTACCGTCCCCTGGCGAGAGATAGGCACAACACGAAAGTCAGCCCACCCTCCCTGCCCCCTCTGCTGCTGGTATCGGTCCCAGAAAATCTCCAGCCCCCGTCGCAACATGAAACTAACATCATATTCAATGGTGTTGTTCATGTGGATAAAGGCGTAGAGATCTCCCGGGAGAAACCCCAGCCCAAGGACCATCCTCAAGACCTGTTCCCTGGCTGGAGGGGACCCCTCCCCAGCCCATCGGATCTGCGCCACGTTGCGCCGTCGGACCTCACCCCCTACTCCCCTTTGAAACCCTCCCCCTCCTCCTTCCCCTCCTACGGGACCATTCCCCTGCATACCTCCCCTCCCCCCACCCTACCCCGACGTCCCCGGAGTGGTGCCCGACCCCTTTAGAGCCTCCGCAAAGGTACGGAGGGGGGGAGCCGACCCCCCAGCCTCCATCCCCCGCCCTTCTGGACGTTCTACTCCTTCCACCTGTGGGGGAACCTGTTGCCGGACCACAGGATCCGTGATCTCCTCACTTGGAGCAACCTGAGGACTGGGTAGGGTCAGCTCCGCAAATACAGAGTCCGGGATGCTCTCCCTTCCGGATCCCTGGGTACCACCCAGAACCCCTGGATCATCCCCCGTCGCCACCGCCTGATGTTGAAATGCAGCAAAGGCCCCAGGAGGGCCCGTCGGGGTCTCCAAAGCCAATTTTAAAGCGGCACAAACCTGGTTCTCGTTAATACCCAGGGAACCGGAAAACCCCCCCAAACCTCCATCCAGCCTCTCCGACCCAGCAGAAGGCTCCTGGGTTTCGGCCACCACTACCTGGGACGAACCCCGCTCCCCTTCAATCCCGGAAGCCAGGGGAACCATCCTCTCCCTCACTCCCCCTTCTAACATCCCCTTCCTTCCATCCTGAGCAACCTCCCCCTCCTGCCCTACAACGAAACCTGTCGTCCGCTCCCCCTTTCCCTCCGCCATACTCTCCCCCAACCCACCGTCCTCCACTCCCTGCATGGCCACCGCCAACAAGGCAGGACCATCCCGGGACAGTGGGGCAGATCCCTGCATATCAAAACCCCCCAAACAGCCACCCCCCTGCCCCTCTGCCCTCTCAGGTCCTACCTGGTCGTCGGTGCCAGCCGTGGCACAGGGATCCAGAGAAGTCCGGCCGGCAGCCAGGGCTCCAGCAGGGAGGGCGGACACCCCCCTGCGAGCCAGGCTTACCTCAGCCATGCCACCAGACAGGAGAGACACCGGTGCATCCCGCTCCGCTGATCCAAAACTCAAAGATAGTGGCCCCCTATCTTTCCCTATCCCTTTACTCATGCCTTTCCGGCGCCAAACAGCCGCCTCAGGGAAAGCCGGGCGGCCATCCCGCAACTGTTTGAGCACCGGAAAAACATCCACATTAGGGGGGGCCGAACTTTCAACCTCCCCCCCACCCAAAACCATGGTAGATTGTACGGTCCCTTGACGCTGCAGATCCAGACAGGGAATGGACAAATCAGCCACCCTCCGGATTTCCACAGACTCAGCAGGCTCAAAGGACGGGGGGCAGCCAGTCTTCAGGCTCCTGGCCACGTTGAGAGAGGGCTCAGCCAAAGAAGAGGAAATACTGCTCCGCGGGATCGTAGAAGGCAGCCCCGAAGCTGCTGTTTCTGAATCCAATCCCCGACAGGAGGGAACAGCAGACAAACCCCTACTAGGCAGCACCGACTCCCCTCCGACAACAGGCCTTCCGATGGGGGTCCGGTCTGCATTCCTGGAACCGTGCCGGTGCTTCAGTGACAGGAGAGGAGAAGGAGAATTAGCTGTGACACACTTCCTGGAAAACCCAGAAGTGACCTCATGAACTTCACGGCGGCCATCTTTGTAGTCCGAAGTATTGGGAAAACACCCCTGAACGACATCCCGCATCGGGGCTCCCTGCTCTAGACCAGTGCTGCTCTCTGCAAGCATCCCTCGGCGATCATGCTGCCAGGAATCTTCTGCCTCTGGATTTTTGTATGGCGCCGGAAAATGGGTCTCAGAAATCCGCGATGTTTGGGGGGGAAGGATATCACCAGGCCCCTCTCTGACATTGCTGAAAACAGAGCTTTCTGGACAGGGAGCCACTATACCAGCCCTTGGAGGTGGGACAGCGACCGGACCAGGGCTCACAAAGTGGGCAACTCTCCTTCCAGTCCGATGAGACGTATTCAGGTAAGGGTCCTTGGACCATCTATCCTCTTCTCCCCTCGCCGGGGCATGATAGGAAAAGGGCAGACTATGAGAATGGGGAGTCCCATCCATCCAACCTACCCCCGGGGGCCCCCCCTGAACTGCTCCCTGTACTGCCCATCTATCACAACCCTGCTGCTTGAGGTACATTATTTCTCGGTGTTTGCCCTTCAAGGCCCGCTTCACCCCTTTCCAATAGGTGACATAGGCCACCCATTCCTCCCCGGAAATGGTGGCCTGCAGGCTCTCCAGGTGGGAGAGCTGGGCTCGCAGCTGGGCCGCCTCCTCCTGGAGACCCCGAAGCCGTCGCACCGCTGCTACAATTGCCTTAGGGGCCCTAGCGGGCTGCTGGTAAGAAGGCAGGACCGACCCCTCCCCCTCATCCTCACTGGAGGAGGTAGAGGCCTCCTCCAGGACCCGAGGTGGAGGGGGGAACCCACCTCCCTCAGTACTACATTCCACGGTCCTCCAGGGTCTCCCCAGGGCCTCTCCCTGCTGCCACCCAGCCTCCACACCATGCCTGGGGAGGAGACAGGAGCCTCCTCCCTGGGGTGGCGGGCCCATACCTCCATACCTGTGGGTCCCTCGGTCCTGGCCAGGTGCAGTCCTACTGGGGAAGCCCCCTCCCGGGGTTCCAGCTGTTCCAGGTTTCTGGCTCCGCCAGCCACTTCCAAAATAGGAGGCCCACCCGGCTTGGCAGGCCTCTGGGCCTGGGCCTCCCCCGCCGGAGGCGGCCCAGGTCCCGACATCCAGGCACGAGCAGAAAAACAGGAACCTCTCCCTAGCAGGAGCTCTGCTCAACTGAGCCTCTCAGTGCTGCAGCCAAACAGGAAGTGGGTGGAAATTTTGAGTTTATTAAACAAGCAACAAAATACATACAAAAAGCAGAAACAAGCACCCCAACCAAGTCCCACACACCCCCAAAACCCCCACCCCCCGACATAGCACAAAACAAGTATCACAACCCCCCCGTGACCCACCTCCCCAAACCCACCACCAAACCCAGTAATCAGCACACGCGCCCTCCTCCCAACAACAACCCCCAAAAAGTCCTTATCAATGTCCATGTCCCCTCCCCCCCCTCAGTCCAATGTCCATGCCCGACCCAACCTCCCCCTGCAAGAACACCCCAGCAGAGTCCACACATTGCATCCTGCAGTCCCTGAACCCCTGCCCCGCACAACACCCCCACCAATCCAAATGTCCAAATGTCCAGTCTGTCTGACTCTCAGACTCCCTCTCCCCACCCATCCAGAAAAAAAAACCCACATCCCGATCCCGCCCCCGACAGACCCATCCCATCCAAACAAACATCTCCAAAACAAACCTCCCCATCCTTTCCCCCCAAAGCAAATGAAAACATAAGGGCCCCTTTATCCCATCCCCAACACAGTCCCACCAAGACAAATCATAATTAATCAAATACATCAAAAGCAAAAAAACAAGAGAAAATACAACCCTTGTGTTGCCCAACGGAGCGGGATGCCCAAGACACAAAAAGAACAAACCAACACGAAAAACAAAAATATTGGGTCGGCCACCCTCTAAGGAGAAAGGGAAAAGGGAAAGCGGACAACCGGTCACAACCCCTTATGGAGCCCCAGCTCACCCCCCCCCCTCCCCTCCCGGGAGGAAAACATCCCAAACTCCTAATGAGAAGGAAAACCCCAGGGAAGGGAAAACTAACCCCTCCTATCACACCCCTCCCCCCAGGGAACAACAAAACAAAACAAAACAAAACAAAAACCTCACAGTCCTACAGGGACGAAAACCCCAGGGAACCCCTCCCCCTCACGGGGGGCGAAGGGTGAGGTGACGCCACAAACGCTCCCAACGATGAGCCTCCACCACCCTCCTTTCACGTTGCGCCATGCTGGACACTTCCTCCAGAATGTCCCGCACCACCTCGTCGAGGGGCAGGACCAACCCCCGGGTCGAGACATGACAGCGCGCTTGCCACAGGTGGTAGCGTACCACGGCCGTGACGAGGTAGAGGGTCCCGGAGTCCTGCCTTAGAGGAAAGGACCAGGCCCCGTACACCCACTCCGCATACGTGAGGAGGGAAAGGTCGCGCAGGTGAAGAGCAGCGGACACCAACCGGCAGGCCTCCACGTTAAAGGGGCACTGCCGGAGGAAATGGTCCATGGTCTCCGCCTGCCCCTCACACCCGGCCCTCGGACAGACCCGCTCGGCCTGTGACCTGTACTTGAGGTTGTCCCTCACGTACAAACGCCCGTGGAAAGACAACCAGGCTACATCCCGAACCTTCTTCGGTAGCCGAGGGGAGTTCAACAGCCGAAGGCCCCGCTGCATCACATCCGCCGGACAGTCCCGCAGGGCCCACCGTGGTTGATAGTGAGAGGTGAGTACCATCCGGTATAATCCTTTCCGCCCCAAGGACTGGGCGAGCGGGTCGGTCACCCCCCACCGCCGAATGAGCCCCACCATCACAAATACGTACGATGGGCCTGTTCCCCTCTCCGGCGCACACGTGGGACCGAGGACTCTCCCCCTCCCACTGCTCCCAGAAGCGGGAGAACCATTCCCGATAGGAGGCCACCCACCAAACCCCACCCCCTTCCCTCATCCTACCTAAGTGAAACGCCATAGACAAGACTGACAGGAAAACAAGGGGGTGCAACATACCCAAACCACCCTCTGCCCGATCCAGGCAGACGATGTTGCGCTGGACAGGGTTCAAGCGGTTACCCCACAGAAAACAGAAAAAGACGGCACAGACAGACGCCTGACGGGACAACGGAAGGACGAAAACCGTGGCTACGTGCAGAAAGAGAGGAGGAAGCAGAAACGTCCCGAGGAGTTTGATCTTCTCCTCGTACGTACACCTCCACCCCCTCCACCGCAGCACCCGACACCGTGCAGTCTCGAGACAACGGTCCCAATTGGACTCCGCACAGTCCTCCGACCCGAAGACGAGGCCCAAAAACGCGGACCTCCCCCACGGGAGGAGGAAAGGGGGCGCAGGAAGGCGGGGAGGCCTCCGAGGGGCCCAACCACAGTGTCTGGCACTTGCTGTGGTTGACAACAGAGTGGGCTACCTCCGAGTACTCCTCCACGGCCTCCCGCAGGGCCTCTACCCCTTCAGTGCCGTCCACGTAAACTGATATGTCGTCAGCGTAGGCAACGACGGACACCGGGGGCGCACCAGGCGCCTCCAGGCCCCGCAACCCACCTGAGGACAATCTCCGGAGGAAGGGGTCGAGGGAGAAAACATACAGCAGGGGGCTCAAAGGGCACCCCTGCCGCACCCCCGAGGCGACACCAAACGGCCGTCCGAGCCACCCGTTAATAAACGGGAAGCTCACCCCCCCTCGGTACAGCGCCTGCACGACGAAGAGGAAACCTGCGGGGAGGCCGAAGTGCTGGAGCACCACCCACAGGTACCGGTGACTGACTCGATCAAAGTCTTTGGACTGATCCAAGGAGACCAACCAGTGGTCCCGTTGGAGTGACCGGCCTCTTTCCACCATCTCCCGGACTGTGGCGACAGCGTCCAGAACCCCTCTCCCCCGAACGGAACAATACTGGGAAGGGGACAGCAAATCGCCCGACACCTCCACCAGTCGGTTGGCCAAACACTTGGCCAGGATCTTCCGGTCCGCGTTCAGAAGAGAGAGCGGCCGCCAGAAGTCCAAGGAGCTATCGTCCTTCCCCTTGGAGAGCAGCAGCAGGACAGACTCGCGAAATGACCGCGGGAGATACCCCGTGTCCATGATCTCCTGAAACAGGGAGGTCAGGAAGGGGGCCAGCTGGGCAATGAAAGTGCGATAGAACTCCACAGGGAGCCCATCGCGCCCAGGCACCTTCCCCAACGGCATGGCACGAATCTCCCTCTCCACCTCCACCTGCTGAATCGGAGCAGCGAGTGCATCAACCTGTGCCTGGACCACAGCCGAATACACCGGGGGAAGGCCCAGGTACGTTCGGATATGTGTGAGGTCCACGGGGCGATCCCCAAACAGGTCCGAGAAGTATTCCCCCACCATCATCGTAAAGCAGGCCACGGAGCTGGACACGCACCTCTTCAACCTCCTCCCGCGCTGCCCCTCGGGATACCAAACAATCCAGTGACCTCCGGAGGACAGTGTAGGTGAGGTAGCGGGATCGAGCCATGGAGGTACCCCGGGAACGGAAGAGTTGGCGGGCACGCGTCTTCACCTCATCCCACCAAGCGCCACGGGAAGGAAAAACACTCAGCAGGGTCTCCTGGTCTGCGAGAAAGGCCAAGAACTCCTGGACCACCTCTGATGTTGCCAACAACTGCACATTCAGTCGCCACAGGCCAGGACCCCTGCTAAGCTCCTCGTGGTTGGCCAGGAAGGACACAGAGAGGACGCGGTGGTCCGAAAAAGTCAACCGCCTGCAACTGCGGAGGGGAACACTCCACCCGGGCACTCACATATATCCGATCGATACGACTCCTGCAGGTCCCATGGTAGTAGGTGAACCCCGGCGACCTAGGAAAGGCCCGGTGGAAAACATCCACGAGGTCAGCCGTCCGGGTCATCTCGGCCAAAAAGAGGCCCTCGTAACTGGGTGGGCAACGCTCCCCCCCTCGGTCCTGCAAAAAGGTGGTGGTGTTGAAATCCCCGGCAAGGACCACCAAACGGGAGGTGTGTAAGTAGGGGCGGATGACCCCAAACAGGGTCTTTCGCCCCAACTTAGACTGGGGCCCGTAGACCACCACGAAACGAAACCGATGGGGCCTGCAGTAGCCGTCTAAAAGCAAGCACCGGCCCTGCTCCAGTTCCCACACGTACTGCACCTGAAATCGGTTGGACGTGAACAAAACCGCCACTCCTGCATAGGGCTGTGCCGCAAGGGACCAGTATGAAGGGCCCCACCTCCACTCTCGCTTTGCCCGATGAAGGCTAGCGAGCGAGGTGAGTCTGGTCTCCTGCAAGAAGATGACATCCAGCCCGCTCGTAGAAAGAAAATCATAGGCCGCAGCCCGCGCCTGGTCTGTCAAAATGCTAGCCACGTTGATAGTGGCGCACGAGAAAGCAGGAGTGCACGCCATACCTATTTCTTGTGTAGTGACCCCTTCCTCCTCTTCTCCCCAACCCCGGGATCCCCTGAATCCCGCTTACAGGAGATGCCCGCAAGCTGAAATAACTCCTCCCGGTCCACGTCGACCACCTCAAGGAGCTCCCCCTCCTCCTGTTCGACCCAGTCACCCCAGCGGGTGCTGGCGCCCTCGGGACCACCAGGCAAAGCTGTCGCGAGGGCAAGTCCAGTCCCCACGGAACGAGGGGGCAGAGACAGGTCAGGGGTCGGAGGAATGACCTCCTCCGTGGGGTCCACCACCGGTGCCTCCTCCCCCTTCGCTTCCCCAGACAGAGACTGAGACAACAAAACAGTGCCCACCCTGGCGGGGGAGGCCGGGGCGGCCGGGTCAGCAGGGGGCCCCTGAGAAGGCCCAGCACCCAGCTGCGGAGGCAAACGCCTGTCCTCCCTCACCCTCCCCGGTAGCTTTTCCATGGCCACTACCGGAGGCCGGGAGCCAGTTTCCACGCTCTTAGGCGGACCCTGACTGCGGCGTGCCCTCGGGACCTTCTGAGGCCGCCGCTGAGGAAGAGGGGCTGTCTCCGCCGCTAACCGCACCGAACGCCTCACAGGAGGCCCTGCCTCCACAGGCAGGCCCTTATCTGCCTCAGCCACATCAGCAGCCAAGAAGACGAAACGATTGACGTCCAACACGGGCTCTAACTCCAACAATGGGGAGGTCTCCCGTTTCTTCCTCTTGGACTTGCCACCCTTGGAAGAGACGGTAGTCCATTCCTCAGGCGGCACCACCCGCAACCCCTTCTCCTGTTGTGTACCAGCAACCTCCACCACATCAACCCTCTCCTCCATCCTACCCGACTCCCCTCCCCCTGGTGGCTCCCTCGGCTCAATGGACTCCTCTGCACTAGGGCCCCCGGTCTCCTCCTGAGGGAGAGGGGCCTCTACAGCCTCCTCCCGCACAGGAGCCCGAGGTGGAGTGACGGCAACCCCCCCGGTCCATTGTGTGACGCGGAGGGGCAGCGGGCAAAGGGGTGGCCCAACTCCCCGCAAAGGTTACACCGAATTAGCAAACACCCGGCCGAAGCGTGACCCCGTCCACCACAACGGGTGCAGACCTGCTCGGGACAGTTCATGCTCAAATGGCGGAATGAGCCACAGCGGTGACACTCGCGGGGTTGCCCGGGGTAATAGCACAAGATGCGATCCCGACCGAGGAAACCGGCCGAGGGCACGTGCTGCACCACGTTTCCCACCTCACGCAAACGGATCCTACCCTTCCACGACCCGTCCCACACCCCTAGGGGCCCAGCGCCCTTAACCAGGGGTGCGAGGAGCACCGCATGGCGCGACAACCAAAACTGGATGTCCTGCCCTGGGAGCGACTCATTCCTGGATAGGATGGTCACAGGTACCGTCCCCTGGCGAGAGATAGGCACAACACGAAAGTCAGCCCACCCTCCCTGCCCCCTCTGCTGCTGGTATCGGTCCCAGAAAATCTCCAGCCCCCGTCTCAGCATGAAAACTAACATCATATTCAATGGTGTTGTTCATGTGGATAAAGGCGTAGAGATCTCCTGGGAGAAACCCCAGCCCAAGGACCATCCTCAAGACCTGTTCCCTGGCTGGAGGGGACCCCTCCCCAGCCCATCGGATCTGCGCCACGTTGCGCCGTCGGACCTCACCCCCTACTCCCCTTTGAAACCCTCCCCCTCCCCCTCCTCCTTCCCCTCCTACGGGACCATTCCCCTGCATACCTCCCCTCCCCCACCCTCCCCCGACGTCCCCGGAGTGGTGCCCGACCCCTTCAGAGCCTCCGCAAAGGTACGGAGGGGGGGAGCCGACCCCCCAGCCTCCATCCCCCGCCCTTCTGGACGTTCTCCTCCTTCCACCTGCGGGGGAACCTGTTGCCGGACCACAGGATCCGTGATCTCCTCACTTGGAGCAACCTGAGGACTGGGTAGGGTCAGCTCCGCAAATACAGAGTCCGGGATGCCCTCCCTTCCGGATCCCTGGGTACCACCGAGAACCCCTGGATCATCCCCCGTCGCCACCGCCTGATGTTGAAATGCAGCAAAGGCCCCAGGAGGGCCCGTCGGGGTCTCCAAAGCCAATTTTAAAGCGGCACAAACCTGGTTCTCGTTAATACCCAGGGAACCGGAAAACCCCCCCAAACCTCCATCCTGCTTCTCCGACCCAGCAGAAGGCTCCTGGGTTTCGGCCACCACTACCGGGGACGAACCCCGCTCCCCTTCAATCCCGGAAGCCAGGGGAACCATCCTCTCCCTCACTCCCCCTTCTAACATCCCCTTCCTTCCATCCTGAGCAACCTCCCCCTCCTGCCCTACAACGAAACCTGTCGTCCGCTCCCCCTTTCCCTCCGCCATACTCTCCACCAACCCACCATCCTCCACTCCCTGCATGGCCGCCGCCAACAAGGCAGGACCATCTCGGGACAGCGGGGCAGATCCCTGCATATAAAAACCCCCCAAAACAGCCACCCCCCTGCCCCTCTGCCCTCTCAGGTCCTACCTGGTCGTCGGTGCCAGCCGTGGCACAGGGATCCAGAGAAGTCCGGCCGGCAGCCAAGGCTCCAGCAGGGAGGGCGGACACCCCCCTGCGAGCCAGGCTCACCTCAGCCATGCCACCAGACAGGAGAGACACCGGTGCATCCCGCTCCGCTGATCCACAACTCAAAGATAGTGGCCCCCTATCTTTCCCTATCCCTTTACTCATGCCCTTCCGGCGCCAAACAGCCGCCTCAGGGAAAGCCGGGCGGCCATCCCGCAACTGTTTGAGCACTGGAAAAACATCCACATTAGGGGGAGCTGAACTTTCAACCTCCCCCCCACCCAAAACCATGGTAGATTGTACAGTCCCTGGACGCTGCAGATCCAGACAGGAAATGGACAAATCAGCCACCCTCCGGATTTCCACAGACTCAGCAGGCTCAAAGGACGGGGGGCAGCCAGTCTTCCGGCTCCTGGCCACATTGAGAGAGGGCTCAGCCAAAGCAGATGAAATACTGCTCCGCGGGATCGTAGAAGGCATCCCCGAAGCTGCTGTTGCTGAATCCAATCCCTGACAGGAGGGAACAGCAGACAAACCCCTACTAGGCAGCACCGACTCCCCTCCGACAACAGGCCTTCCGATGGGGATCCGGTCTGCATTCCTGCAACCTTGCCGGTGCTTCAGTGACAGGAGAGGAGAAGGAGAAGTAGCAGTGACACACTTCCGGGTTTTCCCGGAAGTGACCTCATGATCTTCACGGCGGCCATCTTTGTAGTCCAAAGTATTGGGAAAACACCTCTGAACGACATCCCACATCGGGGCTCCCTGCTCCAGACCAGTGCCGCTCTCTGCAAGCAGCCCTCGGTGATCATGCTGCCAGGAATCTTCTGCCTCTGGATTTTTGTATGGCGCCGGAAAATGGGTCTCAGAAATCCGCGATTTTTGGGGGGGAAGGATATCACCAGGCCCCTCCCTGACATTGCTGAAAACAGAGCTTTCTGGACAGGGAGCCACTATACCAGCCCTTGGAGGTGGGACAGCAACCGGACCAGGGCTCACAAAGTGGGCAACTCTCCTTCCAGTCCGATGAGACGTATTCAGGTAAGGGTCCTTGGACCATCTATCCTCTTCTCCCCTCGCCAGGGCATGATAGGAAAAGGGCAGACTATGAGAATGGGGAGTCCCATCCATCCAACCTACCCCTGGGGGCCCCCCCTGAACTGCTCCCTGTACTGCCCATCTATCGTAGGCCTGATATATCTCTGTGAGGGACCCACAACCCTGCTGCTTGAGGTACATTATTTCTCGGTGTTTGCCCTTCAAGGCCCGCTTCACCCCTTTCCAATAGGTTACATAGGCCACCCATTCCTCCCCGGAAATGGTGGCCTGCAGGCTCTCCAGGTGGGAGAGCTGGGCTCGCAGCTGGGCCGCCTCCTCCTGGAGACCCCGAAGCCGTCGCACCGCTGCTACAATTGCCTCAGGGGCCCTAGCGGGCTGCTGGTAAGAAGGCAGGACCGACCCCCCCCCTCATCCTCACTGGAGGAGGTAGAGGCCTCCTCCAGGACCCGAGGTGGAGGGGGGAACCCACCTCCCTCAGTACTACATTCCACGGTCCTCCAGGGTCTCCCCAGGGCCTCTCCCTGCTGCCACCCAGCCTCCACACCATGCCTGGGGAGAAGACAGGAGCCTCCTCCCTGGGGTGGCGGGCCCATACCTCCATACCTGTGGGTCCCTCGGTCCTGGCCAGGTACAGTCCTACTGGGGGAAGCCCCCTCCCGGGGTTCCAGCTGTTCCAGGTTACGGGTTCCGTCAGCCACTTCCAAAATAGGAGGCCCACCCGGCTTGGCAGGCCTCTGGGCCTGGGCCTCCCCCTCCGGAGGCGGCCCAGGTCCCGACATCCAGGCACGAGCAGAGAAACAGGAACCTCTCCCTAGCAGGAGCTCTGCTCAACTGAGCCTCTCAGTGCTGCAGCCAAACAGGAAGTGGGTGGAGCTGCCACTCGTGGGGCTGCAGAATCCTGCTCAATCTGTCTGCCAGGGAATTCTCCTGGCCTGGAAGATAGACTGCTTTGAGGAGCATGTTGTGTTTCAGGGCAAAGGAGCAGAGGTCCTGGGCCTCCTGGCAAAGGGGCTGGGAACCAGTTCCGCCCTGTTTGTTGACATAGAACATGGCTACCTGGTTGTCTGTCTGGATCAAGACAGACCGTTGTGCCAGGGAAGCAGTAAAGGCCTTGAGGGCCAAGCGGATAGCTCTGAGTTCCAGCAGATTGATCTGCTGGGACACCTCCCAAGGAGACCACAGGCCCTGGGTGCACTTGTCTAGGCAATGTGCTCCCCAACCCAGCAGAGAGGCATCAGTGGTGAGGACCACTGTATGTGGTGGAATCTGAAAAGGCACCCCTACCAGCAGATTGGGGGGGTGTAATCACCAGTTGAGGGAGGTCAGGAACCGGTGGGACACTCTGATCCTGTCTCTGAGACTGCCTGAGGCTTGAGACCACTGAGTCCGAAGGCACCACTGGGCAGGTCTCATGTTGAGCCTGGCATTGGGGGTCACCTGTACTGTCAACGCCATGTGGCCCAGAAGCCTGAGACAGAGTCTGGCGGAGACTAGGGATCTGTGTAGAAATTTGCTGGCGAGGTCCATGAGCCTTTGTGCTCGGTCCACTGGTAAGAATGCTCTTGCCAGCTGAGAATCCAATCTTGCCCCTATGAACTCCAAGTTCTGGGAGGGGAGAAAAGTAGACTTTGCGAAGTTGATGACAAAGCCTACTCTTTGGAGTAGGTCTATGGTCCTGTTGGTGGCCTGTTGAACCTCCAAGGAAGTCTGGCCTCTGATGAGCCAGTCGTCTAGGTAAGGAAACACAAAGATACCCTGATTTCTCAGGCAGGCTGCCACCACTGCCAGGCACTTTGTAAAGACCCTGGGAGCGGAGGTCAGTCCAAGAGGTACTTTCTGTGGTCTGGATGGATGAGGATGTGAGTGTAAGCATCTTTTAGATCTAAAGAGCAAAGCCAATCTCCCTGCTGGAGGTAGGGCAGAAGGGTTCCAAGAGTAACCATCTTGAACTTTTCCTTCACAAGAAACTTGTTCAGGTTTCTGAGATCCAAAATGAGTCGAAGACCACCGGTTCTTTTTGGCACCAGGAAATACCTGGAGTAAAAATCTTGACCTCGGAAGTGGGGAGGCACAGGCTCCACCGCCTTGTCCAGCAACAGACCCCTGAGCTCCTGGAAGAGAAAGGCTGTATGCAGGGGAGGCCTTAAAGGCTCCCCTGGAAAGTGTGGCGGAGGTAGTTGGTGAAAATGCAGGGCATAGCCTCGATGGACTATGTCCAGCACCCAATTGTCCTGAGTTATCAGGGGCGAACAAGGCTAGGTGGCCTCCTGTGCAGGGCTGGGTCTGCAAGGGAGGATTGGCCGGACTCAAGGAGTCAAAAACCCCCACCCTGCTGAGTGGGAGCAGGGGCGTAGGCTTGGGAGCAGTCTGCCTACGGGGCCCATTACCCCGGCCCTTGGCTTGCTGACCCTGTGGGACAGGTTGGGCAGCCTGATAGTGAGGGTACTGTTTGTAGGCAGTGCCCTTCCTCGGGTAAAAGGGCTTCTTACCCGGGCCCTTCTTCTTTTGTGAAGGGGCAGAGGTCCATCTGGACAGCCTGGTCCTGGTGAGGTGCTCAGTCTCGAGCTGTGCGGCCTTCTCAGCCACAGGCTTGCCAAAAAGGTTTTCACCTCGGCAAGGGACATCGACCAACTTGTCCTGAACCCATGGCTCGAGGTCCGATGACTGGAGCCACGCCTGGCGTCGAGCCGCGATGCCAGCAGCTGCCACTCGAGCCGAAGCTTCGAAGCCATCGTAGGCAGCGCGGGACATGAACTTAGAGCATTCCCGGATCCTCGAGGACAAGGACTTAAAACTCTGCAAGGGTTCCCCGGAGAGACCAGCAGAGAATCCGGCCAACTCCTTGGCCAGGTCTCATAAATACGTGCCCATGTACAGCTGGTAAGCTTGGACACGGCAAGCAAGCATCGAGCCCTGAAAACACTTTCTACCGACACCATCAAGGTTTCGGGCTTCCCTTCCAGGAGGCACCGCGGAGTGCATCTTCTGACTCTTCAGATGATGCATGGCCGATTCCACTACCATGGAATGGTGTGGTAGCTGCGCTTTGTGAAAGCCAGGACTCTTACGGAGTCGATAAATGGAATCGATTCGCTTGCTCAAAACCGGCGCCGAGGCCGGTGCCTCCCACATATGGAAGATGAGCCGTTACAGCATTGGAGGAACCGGGACAATAAAGGCCTCCTTCGGAGGAGAGTCATACTGTAGAGCATCGAGCTCCTCGGCTCGAGGCTCTTCCTCAGGATCAGCCGGGATAGCCAAGGCAGCGGCCATATCCCTGATGAAGTCCGAGAACCTAGTATCCTCCGGAGGGGATCTACTCAGGGGTTCAGACTCAGGTGAGTCCGAAGGGACACACCGAGTCTTAAAGGTGTCAGGAGACTCCTCATCCTTGGATTCCCATGCAGACTCGTCCGATGTCGAGTCATGGTCTGACGCCACGGGGCCCCCGGGCACCCGCCCCGACGCCGGAGGCACCGACGTCGAGACCCTCGGTCCCGAATGGGAGGTCGAGGGAGACCTCGACCGAGGACGACCTCGAGCCGCAAGGAACTCGAGTATCGGCTCGGTCTCCGGGGTTGACTTGGAAGTCGATGTCCCGGTGGTCGGGGCAGATGCACCAGACAGGCTGGCCATCAGTGCCCGCTGCTGTTCCATGAAGGCAGACATTCTGCTCTCCAAGGCTGTCAACCTGAGACTCAGCTCGGGTGACGCAGCAGCCCCCGACTCGGGCCCCGGCAGCGCCGGGCCTGACGTCGGTACTCGGGGAGGCGAGTCCTCGAGGACTACAGGACTTACGTGACCAGCAGACTCTGGTTCTACACAAGGAACTTTGGGCGGCTTCTCCTGGTCCACGGGCCCGGGACAACGTTCGGGGGTCTTAGACCGGGACCTCGAGGTTCCAGAGACCTCCACCGACGCCGCCCTCACGAGCCTCTTCTTCCTCTTACATTCCCGCTCGGGGGACCCCCTGTCCGAGGAGCTCCGACGCCGCTCAGGATCGGAATCCCGAGACGTCGAAGCCTCAGACGAGGTCTGGGCACGAGCAGAGGCCGAGTCAGAGAAAAATCTTTCACTTTGCTGCTGACGACTTCGGAGGGCCTTGGAAGACATTTTTCCACATGGCCCACACGATTTGGAATTGTGATCCGGGCCGAGGCACCGAAGGCAGCAGCCGTGTGTGTCGGTGAGAGACATAATCTTCTTACACCGATCACACTTCTTAAAACCACTGGAAGTCATGGGGGAAAAAACAGTCCCCGCAAGGTCAAAAGACCGGGCTTCCAGGGAAAAGAAAAAAGTGTTTGGCGTGAACGCCTAGCCACTAAGGGCAAAAACCGAAAAAGGAAAATAGGGGTTCGACACTGGTGTACCGATCCCGGCGGGAGGGGAACCGTCGAATCCGAGAAAAAAAGTGAAAAACAACACTAGAAAAAAATCAATTTTTAACCGGGAAAGAGGACACACGTCCGATGGGCTTCACGGAAAAAAGAGACTGAGGTAAGATGGCAACTTTAGGCGGGAAGGGAACCCCGCATGCGTGCCAGCATTCCCAAAGGCTTTCATGGAAAGCTGGGGAAATGATCCGCTGGGGCTTCATCGGCATCGATGACACCCATAAGTGAGGACTGACTTCCTGCTTGGTCCTGGAGAATCAGGTGCAACATGCCTGGATGTGTAGGTCATGCCCGATTCTGAGGGCCCAGATGTCCAGCTCGGTCCCTGCACAATTCAGCCGTAGCTCCTGCATAGAGCCCAGTGGTTGTTGGGTCCCATCGCCATGGCATTGGGACACCATGCAGGAGTCCTGACTGCTGGACAGCTCCTGCTGTGTACAGTTCCCTGCCACCTGACCCCCGATCAACCTTCCAAGGCCAGGATCAGGTTGTGGGGAACCCCCTGCCCCTGCTCAGCTCCTTCCAGGTCTGCACTGCTTCTGCTGTGATCTTAGTGGGAACTTATTCCACCCCTGAGGTGGAATAAGTTCCCCATTCAGGCTTCTTCCCCTGGACACACAGGGCTGCAACCAGAATTGGCCCTGTATGTCCGGCCCAAGGTCCCGACTCCGGCCTGCCCTCACTCCTCCTCTGGCCCGCCCACTCCCACCCCCATACCGAGTTCCCCACACATCTCCTCTCTATGTGCACGGAGCTGTGTGTTGGGAATCAGACCCCTGGTGTTTAGCAGGGATGGATGTCCAAACCTGACATCCATCCTTTCTATATGTGACTCGGAATGACCCCCTATCTGTTTAAAATTAGCAGTAGTGGGTTTAAAGTTTAGTGGAATAGCAGCAATATCCAAGTGTTATCTGACTAAAGTTAACTGGATAAGTCAATCACAGATAAAGATGTTCAGGTATCTTAGGTCTACTGTAATAACCTATATTCAGCAGCACGAAATGATCCAGTAATATCACTGACCAGTCAATTAAGTTGACTGAATAAGTTATCTAGTTAAATTTAACAGTATAGGCTGCTACTGAATAGTATAAATTCTTCAAATAAAAGGAAGAAGAAACCCTCAGTATGTAGGACACAATGCCATCCACCAGCTCAGACCAATTCATTTTGATCTCTAGAGAGTGAATAGCAGGGAATATTTGGGTTATGCTGAATAGTAACAGTCAGAAAAAGAAATATTCACAAGGTATTCTGTGCAGTAAAAGAAAGACAAATATATTTCACATCCTCTATAAAGATTTAAGGTATGCAAGAGAAGATGTAATTATAGCTGCTCAATTAACACCCTACACCTCATCCACAAATAGTTAATCGCCTAAATCAGTGTGTTTTCCATTTATCTGTAAGAACTCACAGATTTGAAGATATTTGGTTATGAGTCAGCACACTGGAACAGCCACATAACTCCATTTTTTTCCATGAGATCAAATTTGACACATAGGGAAGGTCATTTCACAATTACGTTTTTGGTAGGTCCTAGGTAAAGAAGCACATTGGGTCCTCTCACCCCCATCGTAGTATACCGTAAATACATTTTAAATCTCAAACAGGGCCCCAGGTAGTTCCAACTATAGAAGGAATCTGGAAGAAGAAGAAGTCACACATGCTCCCCTCAAATAGGACCTCATTTCTCCAGGACCCTGCAAAGCGAAACAGCCCCCCCACCCCCCCACACCCCCGTCACACACTTAGGCATATTTTAGAAGCATTTCCTCGTCCAAAAGGCAGCATTGAGATGAGCAGATGGAAATACAGTACATGTCTCAGTGCTGTTTTAGAACCTGTTTTTTTGCAGGAGTGGTACGGGCACTTGGGCACGGAGTGGGAGTGATGTAGGTAGCACCTTCAATGCAGACATTGATTTCCTATTTTATATAGGGAATCTACTTCTTGGAAAAAATGTAGTTGTCAGCATTTAAACCTGCCCCTAGGGATCATGCCAATGTCGCCCCACCCACCTGCACTGCAAACCCCAGAAACCCTCCCCCTAGCTGGCCCCAGATCCAGTAACTAAACCCCTCTAATGCTACAGACCGATTCCTTCCCACGCCACATACTGGTCTGATCCCCTTCTCATCTCCCCAG
Source organism: Ichthyophis bannanicus (assembly GCA_033557465.1). Classification (NCBI taxonomy): domain Eukaryota; kingdom Metazoa; phylum Chordata; class Amphibia; order Gymnophiona; family Ichthyophiidae; genus Ichthyophis; species Ichthyophis bannanicus. Next base: position 143,721,392 of record CM066050.1, read on the forward strand.
TGCTGTAGGCCAATCCCCTTCCACTCCCCTGATATTGAAGTCTGATCCTTCCTCTCCCCAAAGTTCCCCCCAACCAAATAGTTAAGTGAGGACTCCCCTCCTAACAGTTCTTCCTCCAAATTACCAGGACCCCCATCTCCCTCCCACCCATGATCGCAGTTCTCATGCTTACTGTGTCATTCGTGTGTGTATTTCCTAAACTACCTGCAAAAATGCTAACCCCTGCTCATCCTTAACCCTGGAATGCACCTGCTCAGTTCAATTAAACATGTGCATACAGACTTTCTGCACTTTTGCCCTCCTATCATGATGGTAATTTGTACAAGCCTAGTGGTTAGAGCAACTGCCTAGTACCCAGAAGATCAAGGGTTCAATTCCCACTGGCACTCCTTGTGACTTTGGGCAAGTCACTTTACCCTCCATTGCCTCAGAAGAAAAGGCTGGCAATCTACTTCTGGAGATACATTGCCAAGAAATCTCAGAGGTAGCTCGGTCGCTATGAGTCAACACTGACTTGATGGCACTAAAAAAAAAAAAAAAATTCTGCACATGAAACACTCTCCTACCTGCAGAAGTGTTTTTTAAAATCATCACCTTACTTATCTGGATGAGAGAGAGAAATGTTTTATTTTCTTTTTTTTTCCTTTTTTGTAAGTTATTGAAGTATATTTCTGTGCAAGAGGGACTTTTTATAAATTATTTGAAAACTGTAAAAGTTAAAATAGATCTGAATAGTCTGTATGGAAAAGTAGCTCACTAATTAAGACTCCCGGCTGACCTGTAGAATGATGATTCTAAGACTTACCCTACCTAAAACAATATTCATACCATCTTCCTCATTCTAATCTAAGCCACCTTCTCTTTTATCCTCGGTATTATACCCTCGCTCTCCTGTGCAGGAGAAAAGAATCCTTGCAATGGGTCAGGGTGGGGAAATTAATATGGCTTTTACGGATGCTGACATGAATTTTGAGGCTCCAGATAATTTAATGACATAGAATTAGCTCCAGAGACTTGTTTAAAAAGCATGAAAACATCTTTTTAAGATTAAGCATGCACCAATGAGTTGCGGATAAAAGTAAATGGCATTATAATGGGGGATTAACAGGGCTGTGCTTAAGAAAGATGCATATTTAATCAACATTAATTAGTGTAAATGATCTGATAACAGGGATGATCTAGTAGGCATCAGACTGTCCCAATTACTTTTATACTTCTAGTAAAACTTGTCTAGCATGAGGAAACTAAATCTACAATTCTTGCTCATGACTGTTCAGTTACAGTGAGACCTATTAAGATCCTATTTTCATTGTATTGGACCAATTAACAGCCAGTTTCATTTTTTAAATGTTTTACAGCAAGAAAAAAATGAAATCTATGCATGACCAAATGGCTCATATCAGTCACTAACTTAAGTATAGGCATGTAGAAACAATGCCATTGAATACCTTAAATTGCCAGATAATAGTGATGCTCTCCTCATTCAAGCTTTAGAGGGAAAAAAATGAAAGGTAAATAAAAATGCCATTTCCATTTTCCATTGCAATCATTCCTCTGTTAACTCCAGCATTATTTCTGTAAATTGCTAGTTACAATCCTCGACTGGCATGTTTGTCCTGATAATGTGACAGTTGTGTAAAAGAATTCTACTAGATGGCATAATACACGGGTATTAAGCTAAAGCATAAAAACAAAAAACAAAAAAAAACAGCAAACGAAATGAAAAAGAAAAATATTTTTCCCCCATGAACACATCTACAGTAATAATGATTGAAGATTTTTTGGTGATTGCCCAGAGTGATGCAGTATGTCTAATCTTTTCACATATGCAATAAAAGCATGTGTACTACATGTTGGCGTGTGCTATCCTGCTACAGAGCCCATGTTATTATTATGCTCAGGGTGTCAGATAGTACTCACTAATGTTTAATAAGCATGGCTCTTGTTCTCAGAACTCTCTGGGCTTAACATGAAATCACTCGGTTTTGAATTTGAGTTCTGGATCGTCAGAAGGTTTATCATCATCTTGTGAGCTTGGGGGCTTCCAAAAAAAGCATGATGGCTTAGAAAAGTTCTAAAATTACTGTGTACCAGGAAATGCTGTTTCTCCCTTTCATCCTTAATATCAGGATGAACAAAATAGCAAAGAGTCCAAGTATACATGTTTTTGGAGATAATATTGTATACAGGATAAGAAACAGAATAGGGAAGGGAAGTCAACCAATGTATAAATATGTGTCATACTTCCCAGTATTTTATAATACTAATTAGTCCATTTATGCCTAATTTAATAATCTATTGTTAAGAGACCTTAATAATTAAAATGTAACTAAGGTGTAGTAATACTAAATGCCTAATGTAAGAGATATAGTCATTCAGCTCTCTTCCCAGAGTATCTATTTTAGATAAATGCTGGCTCATAATCTTTCTTTTCATTTCCTGAGGGTCCCATCTGAATTACCTGCTCATTCTCCATTGCTATATTGCCTGCTTTTTCAGGGACCCATTTACTGCCAGTTTGCTGTTTTAGTTATCAGGAAGGCTGTAATGAACAGTTCTCTATCTTTAATAGTAAGGTCTGTTCATCCTCTCCATTTTATTTATTTAACATAATTTTTATCATTTCAATCAAAGCAATTTACATTGTAACAAATTTGGAAATGTACATTAAACAAGGACATTGATAACTTGGATTTTTCTGAGGCAATGGAGGGTTAAGTGACTTGCTCAAGGTCACAAGGAGTGCCACTGGGAATCAAACCTTGGTCTTCAGGTTCTTAAGCCAGTGCTCTAACCATTAGGCTACTCTTCTACTCTACCATGTCAGTTCTAAGCACAATATTTTAGAATAAATTTTCATGCAGACACAAAATGAAAATACATATAGGGGGTAATTTTATTAAAGCATTTTCACATTTACACTAGGATACACACATAAAATGCCACCTATAAAGTTATCCCATACCTCCTCATAATGGAAATGCTGAGAATAACTAGCTGTACTTGTAAAGTCATGGCTGATTGAGGAAGCTTCAATGGGGATAGGGAGGGTAGACCTAGATTGGTTGGACCTGGTTAGGATAGACTAATGTTGAGTGGTTGGAGAATACTGGGCATCTACTGTAGGTATCTTGATATATGGTGGGACTTGGCTATGTATGTTTAACTTATTATAAGCTCTTCTAGGATCTTGATTGACTATGAGTGGTATATTAAGAACAAACACATAAATGAATAAGAATGCATATATTTGTACACAACTTTGGTAGCAGGCATGTTCAGGATGGATTATGGGTGGAATACGTACTTTATAAAAGCAGGTAAATGCCTACAACTTCATTTTGTCAGCATTATGTTAGCATTTCTTTGCTCGGAAGCCTGCTGGTTGGAGGTTTTTTTATGACCGTTGATGTAATTTCCAGTCTGTTCAGTTTCTTTAGACGTTTTGGCGTCTGTAGACAGACTTGATTCCTGTCACTTTTGTGCAGGGAGATACTGAGGTCTTTTTTCCTCCTATACCAGTATACGGCTAGTCCTGAGCCTTTTTTTGTGCATATATTTTTTGTGCATATATTTTTTGTGCATATTTATGGTTTTGGTTTTGTTTGTTTTTGGGTCATATTGATTGGGGTTGTACCTGTTTTTTTATGTATAGTTTTCTTGCCCCTTGAGAGGATTTTTGTTAAATTGATTACAACTTCATTTTAGCCACAGTCTTCTAAATTTCTGCTAGAATTTCAAAAAGGCCCATAAATGCCAATGTGTCTTTATGAAAAAAATAAATAAAGTAGACACCCATTTGATCTCTCCATCTAAGCAACCTGTTATATTATCAATATGGAGAATGGTTGTATATCTGTATAAATCAAAGACTGAACATTCAGTAGCCCAACCCATGCAGATCTCTTTATACATGTGGTATCCCTCTGAATATTTATATTCAAGTTTCCAGAAAATTTCTGATCAGTATTTAAACACTGTGATTGGTGGTGTTTTTAAACACCAGCGTGGCACTTAAGTAAGGTATGTATATTCAGTGTCACTATCCTGATAATTCTGACAGCCCAATAATCTCTTTGTAGTAGCCTAATTTTGATGCAGGGCTCACCTAATCTGAGTTTGTCATGACGCACATGAAACAACCAAACCTACCAAAGTGAACTCATTATCAATAGCAGTAGCTATAATAGCTGTTGTTTCTACCATCTTCCTTTTGCCAGAGGCTTCAGACACATTATTTCCTTTTATTTGGACAAGTTAGAGATCCGCTCAGTCAATCCACATTCCACTTTAGAATAACTTATATTGCTGACAGGAAAATGTCATATTTCTTATGAAAGATGACCGGCTATAGTCCTCTTTTTACTATTACTTCTACTATCACTATGACTAGTTATCACTTCTACAACATTACTCAATGGACACCGTATTCTACAAATATATATGAGAAAGTTCCTTCTTCATGGAGCTCACAGTCTAATCTATGCTAATTTATAGGACAAAAGAGACTTTAGGGATTTCATTTGTTAAGCAAATGTCTAAAACCAAAAAAGCTGTGAGAATCGGAGATTAAGATTTAAAAGCAGCCTGAAAAGGATGAGCTCTTAGATGAAGTTTGAATAAAGTCAGAAAGGAAGCATAAGCATAAGACATCTGCTCCTATCATACAGTGAAACACGCTGGAAAGCATGGAGTCAGGAGTTGGCAGTGGAAGAGGGCTTGGCCAATGAGCAGAGTTCACAGAATATAGGGAGAGATAAGAGGAATGCATGAAATTGTAGATGAATAAGAAGAGTTTGAACAGTGTGTAGAAATGTTGTGAAAGAAAAGGGGTTATATGGGTGCAGTCATGAACTATAAAATGCGACTAAATGTTGGATAGATTATAGTGGAGAGAGATGGCTCAGTTAAAGACCTGTGAGAAATAAGTTGCTGCGGTCTAACTGAGAGATGATGAATGAGTACAGAAACGTTTTAGTAGTGTGTTCAGAAAGGGACAGATTTGAGTGATGTTAGAAAGAAAAAGATGACATATTTTAGCAATTTTGTGCCTTTCTCTTCCACTGCCAACTCCAGCCTTCGATTTTTCTACCTTGCTGTTCTTTATGCCTGGAACAAACTACCTGTCTTGGTATGTCAGGCTCCATCTTTGGCCCTTTTCATATTCAGGGTAAAACCTCACCTTTTCAAGGATGCTTTTGGATCCTGATCCTGATCCACGCCTCCTGCTCTCCAACTATGTGTTTCCTTACCACTCCCCTAAACATATCTTAGTCCCTAGTTGTTGTATTTTGTTGTTTGTCTTGACTAGACTGTAACCTCTGATAAGCAAGAACTGTCTCTTACATGTCTCTGTACAATGTTATGTATACTTTGTAGTGCTATACAAATAATTAGTACTACTAGTAGTAGTAGTAGTAGTATCTGTAGTAGATATGTGTAGAGAAGGGGAGAGAAGAGTCAAAGATGACCCAAAGTTATGGGCTGAGGAGACCAGGAAGATGGTAATGCTCTCCACAAAAATAGAGAAGGGAGGAATATGGGAAATGGGGGAAAAGATAAGGGATTCTGTCTTGGCCTTGTTAAGTATAAAGTATTAGTGGGCTATCCAGATACTAATGTAAAAGAAGTAGGCTGAGATTTAAGACTGGATTCCTGATTATATTTCTGGTGCAGAGAGACCTGGAAGTCGTCAACATAAATATGGTGCTGAATGCCATGGGAAGAGATCAGAGCACCAAGATAGAGAAACCTGGACAAACCTTTTAGGCCCTCAACTGATAGTTGGATAGTAGTGGAGGAAGTTCCACCAGAGGTCATATTAAAAATATGATGGGGTGATTAAGAAGAAAACTAAGGAGGAACAGAGTCCCTAAATCCAGGTAAGAACAGGTTATCAATATTACTGAAAATAGTGAATAGATCAAGGAGGATGATCATCAAGCAAAGGCCCTTGATATAGCAATGAACAGATCACTGGAAACTTTGGCAAGACCTGTTTATGTAGAAGGAAGAGGTCAAAAGCCAAATTGGAGTGGATCAAGAATAGCTAGAGATTAATGGCACATTCAAGTAATTTGAATGCAAAGGGGATGAGATAGATGAGATGAAGCAAATACCTTGTTCTTAGTGTAATAGTTTTAGAGTAATATCACTGATTGAGGTAGATTCAATATGTAAATAAATTTATCTTGTACAAAAGATTAATTGATCCTTTACTACTATGGTGTTTTCTTCTGAAAAAAGTATAACAAAAATAGAAATGTTAAGCTGCTAAGCAGTGGTAATTGAATTTCTATTTGGTTTAAATAACCAGGGTATCCGGATGCCCGGCTTCTCTTGTCACAACATGAACACCCCCAACCAATGCCCACCCAATTAACACGATACCCCCCCCCCTCCCCATTCCCTCACAAAACACGCACACTCTGAATTCTGGAACAACATTTGGTCACAGCTTTATTAACCATATTCTTTTTTTTCTTTATTTCTAAATTTTTCAATTACATCAACCAATATTTCTGCATAGTTCAAAGAAATGGAAAGATGCAAATTTGCAGAAATAATATCAAACAGCAACTTTTAACAACAATTCAAAATTTCAAATTTAATCTAACACTACAGCCCAAAAATTAAGGAGGAAAGAATCCTAGTAACAAGGCTATAATAGCACTTCATAAAATTAAAAGGGAAATAATTCCCTAGGAAAAAGCCACCGTGATGACGCATAACATATCTAGTGTCCAAGATGAGTTGATCTAATTAGGTTCCACTGGGACTGGGACTACTTCAGGAACAGTTCTAGCTTCCAAAAACGTATGTAAATGTTTTGGGTCATAGAAAATAAATCTAGATGAAACAGACTTAATTACACACTTGCATGGAAACCTTAAAACAAAGGAATAACCCAATAAGATTACCTCAGGGCGCATGGATAAAAACAACTTCCTTTTTTCTTGAGTAACATAAGAAACATCCGGGAATACCCAGGCTTTTTGACCAAAAAAGAGTTTATCAGAATTCCTAAAAAGCATTTTTAAGGTCCAAACTTTGTCAGGTTCCAATACAAACACCACCATAAGAGTAGCTCTCCTCGGATTTTCCTCAGCAGAGGATTCCAGTACCTGAGAGAGATTCAGGATGTCAAAATTGTCCCTCTGAACACTCACCACATTATCAATAGAACTAGAACGTTTCTTCATAGGCAAATAGTAAACCTTAGGAGTGGGCGGGAGGGCAGCTTCTGGCATCCCTAAAACCTCCATCAAGTATGTTTTAAATAACTCCACGGGGAAATACCGGGGGATACAGGAAAATTAACAATACATAAATTTAACCGTTTGGAGAAATTCTCCAACTTCTCAAATTTAGCATGAAGAAGAGTGCTATCCTTAACAAAGGTAGAACACTGAGTATGGACATTAGTCATTTGAGAAGACAAATCTTCCAGTGTCTGAATGGAATCCTTACTAGCTTGTTCCTGTCTATCTAACCTCATCCGCGAATCCTGAGAAATCTGTTCCACGATATTCAAATGATTGGTGACAGAACGTTCCAATGAAGTTATCGCAGTCCAAATGGAATCCAAAGTCACTACCACTGGCTTCACCAGGGTACTGTGAATGGCCAGCGCACCAGAATCCACTGTAGCCCCCGAAAGTAAGGCTTCCGTCACACCAGATGCCATGGGAGTCAAGGCTCCTGCTTCATAAGCAGAAGCCTTCAAAGTGGAAACCTCGGTGCCTCCAGCATCATCCAACAGCAACCCCATGCTCGGCATTGCCCCCGAAGATGGCAGACCCACAGCTACCCCACACTACCAACAAGCTCCGCACAACAAAGTTTCATGCACCAACCTATTTCAGCTATCACATAACAAAATTAGCAACAAATCACTAAGGCTAAGAGGACCTCAGGATGGCTAAAACCCACACATAGTGAAAAATCACTATAGGGAATAGCAGACGCTTACATCACAGGTCCCATAGCCACCTAACCTTACCACCAATTTCACCTATTCTACAATTTCAAAAACACCAAAACTACCACTGGGAATACATTACCAAATCTACATAAACCTACTATCATACACCATTCATACAACATACAAAACAAGATTTCTTTAAAAAGTGTCTCAATAATAATGAATATGCTGATGGAGACAGCGCAGGAACCTTCAACGCTCTTCCTAAATTGAAGAAAAACAAAAATAAGAGCATACAGAATTATTTCATGTCCAAAATAAAGAGCATACAGCACTTATCTGTAAAAGACGATACAACAAACAGCTCATAGAGAAGGTCTGAGCGACGCTCAATCGCATAACATTCAACTTCTAATCCAGGACAACACCGGAGAACGTTTTCAGTCCAACAGATCTTCGATAGTAGCACTTGCCCAATCTTCAATAATCCACTCACCCGACGGAGGCTTCCGTTTCGCCACAAAAGGGCTTCTTCAAAGGGCCAATTCAGAAATTCAACGACCACAGGCTACTCACATGGACAGTCTCCGATAACCGGCAACATGGCGTCTGACGCACATTAAAAAGACACTACCACCAATCACATCACTATTACATCATAGAGGGAGGAGCTGCAAGGTGCACACTAGCAGAGATACCGAAAAAAGTCAAAGAAATTTTTAAAAAAATAGAGACCATTCAATTTTGTCATTTAAGCCATGGGGATACAGCGTATTTAAAGCATAAATCCACCGCTGCTCTTTCTGTAACAATAACTTCCCACGGTCCCCCCCTCCCCGCCGAATAGTCAGAGGGACGTGATCAATCACAGTACAGCGAAGATCTTCAAACTGATGAGTAAACTCCAAACAATGCTGAATCAGAGGAGTATCTATACGTGATTTCCAAAGGCTATATTTATGCTCTGCCAAACGAGTCTTCAATGGGCGAGATGTCTTGCCAACATATAATCGTGGACAAGGGCACCAAAGACCGTAGACCACAAAAGATGTAGAACAAGTAGTAGAAGCCCGCAAACAAGGGGTCTTCCCCCGATGTTTAAAAAAATCACAAAGTTCGTGCACCATAAGTATACAAAAAGAACAACATTGACATGCCACATGGCCTTGAATCGTCCCCGGCACTGAAGACTGACGTAGTACAGCAGGACAAAGGTGATCCCTTAAATTGCATCCTCGACTATATGCCACATGTAAACGACAATCAAAGAGTTTTGGATGAGTAGTTAATAATGTCCATCTTTTATGAAGAGTTGATACAATCCGACGAGACAGGCTAGAATGTTGCAATACACATGTAACAACTGTCCCAGAATCTGGTTCAACATTAGAAGGAGTAAACAGCCATTCCCGATGATTAAACCTCGCTCGTCTATAAGCTGTAGATAATACTGCTGCAGGATATCCCCGATCTTCAAACTTACGGCGCATAACATGCGCTTGTGATTTAAATTCTGATAAAGTAGAACAATTACGTCTACAACGTAAAAATTGAGAATATGGTAAATTACATCGAAGATGAGAAGGATGAAAGCTGTCAAAATGCAATAATGTATTTCTATCAGTAGGCTTTGAATAAACGGTAGTCAAAAACCCACTAACAGTCTTCACAATCCGGACATCAAGAAAATGAATTTCTCTTGCTTGAACATTTATTTCAAACGAAATACAAGCTTTACAGCCATTCAAATACTGAAAAAATTCTTGTAACAACACTGCTGAACTACGCCAGAGAAGAAAAATGTCGTCAATATAGCAGTACTATTTTATAATATGAACTGCATAAGAAGAAGAATAAACAAATTGGGCTTCAAAAAAACTCATGTACAAATTAGCGAGAGAAGGCGCAAAAGTGGCGCCCATCGCAGTTCCCGAAATTTGCTGAAAAAAACTCTGACCATATATAAAATAATTCCTCTTCAATGCCAAATCTGCTAAAGATAACAAAAACGAAGTAGGTACTGTGTGTGGGGAAGGTCGAGCATCCCATACTGATTGTAAAACTACAAGAGCTTCTTCCTGTGGAATTGATGTATATAGTGCCGCTACGTCTAAACAGGCCATTAACTGAACTTGACCGGGATTCTCAACAGCTTCCAACACTTGCAGAAAATGTGTGGTATCTTTGAGAAAAGAGGGTGTCTTACAAACTTCAGGCTGAAAAAATACATCAAAATATATCCCTACTCGCTCGAGCAAAGAATCGTTGCTCGACACGATGGGACGCCCTGGCGGAGATATTAAACTTTTATGTATCTTTGGTAATATGTAAAAAGACCCACAGCTACCTCATTTAGGTGCTGCTGCAGCCGACAAGCCGAGCCAGCAGGTAGCGAAAGAGGCACATCAGGCGGGACATGCTGCTCGGGGCTCAGACTCACGTCCGATATCGAAAGGACCGCCTTCAAGTCAGCTCCGACGCTAACCCCAGCAGACTCCTGCGTTACTCCGATGGTGACAAAGTTGGTTATGGGCTGCTGCTTAGGTAGAAGATCCGCTTCAGGGTAAGTAACCTTCCCCTATTCTAACACCGGCCCAACATGAGCCAACACAACATTCTTATTTACTAAAGAAACTGCCCCTCACCACCCCCATTCCGGATAATGCCCCCCACCAGACATTTATTAAAAAGGTGGTGCATTATCCTCCCCCCCATGCCCCCCTACCGTCCGCCTCGCAATATTTTTAGTAAAGGCCGGCTCCACTTGCCTTACACCGGTCAGAGACCCCAACGGAGATGTCTCTCCCACCCTGAGGAGCATGCCGCTCCCCTCAATGCGGCCTCAACCGTATATGCCCCCGCCATGTTGGCGAGCACTAGCTCAATACCCCGCCACTGGCACAAAGTAGCCTACCTATCCTTGTACCGCCCCTCCCAAAGAAAGCTGCAACCAACACAATCCCTCCAGCACTTCCTGCCAATCATTCAGTAACAAGTCTTGTCCCACCGGAGCGAGGTGTACTCCATCCGTGTGATATAATCCCGCACACTTCATCTCAGCCTAAGGGTGCAACATCTTCAGCCTGCCAGTCTGCTGGACCCAGCACCCTATCTGTCTATTGATCTTGACCAGGCCTCAGGACCACCCATGCTGTAGCCAGCAGGAAGGGCATGGAATGATATAAGAACATAAGAACATAAGATATGCCATACTGGATCAGACCAAGGTCCATCAAGCCCAGTATCCTATTTCCAACAGTGGCCAATCTAGGTCATACGTATCTAGCAGTTTCCCCAAAAGACACAGGTTCCACGATGCTTGTATTGGGTCAAGCATTGATATCCTGGGTCCCTTCTTAATAATGGTTTATGGGCCTTTCCTCCATGAACTTGTCCAAACCTTTTTTAAACCCAGCTACACTAACAGCCTTTACTACATCCTCCGGTAACAAATTCCAGAGTTTGATTACACATTGAGTGAAAAAATATTTTCGTTTATTAGTCTTAAATAGTTTACCCTGTAGCTTCATTGCATGTCCCCTAGTCTTTCTATATTCTGATAACATAAACAATCGATCTACGTTACCCGTTCCACTCCGTTCATTAATTTATAGACTTCTATCATATCTCCCCTCAGCTGTCTCTTTTCCAGGTTAAAGAGCCCTAATCTTTTTAGCCTTTCTTCATAGGAGTATCCTTCCATCCCCTTTACCATTTTGTTGGCTCTTCTCTGAACCTTTTCTAATAACGCTATATCCTTTTTAAGATACGGCTACCAGACCAGGCAATCACGACCCCAGGTAATAATTCCCGTACAAGTCCAATATCCCTCTGAACAGTCCGGATGAGCTGACTACAAGACCAGCTGGATAGGTCATTGCCGCCCAAATGAATCAGCAGTCTGAATGGCTGCTGCCGCTTTCTGATCTTTGACTGCACCAAGGATACCAGCTGCCACCATCGCATGCCGCGCTCTCCCATCCAACACAGCTGAATGCCGGATGCCGCCAGCCTGAGATGCCCTACCAGAGGGCATGACATGGCCCTGCGCTCTGCCCAGTACACGAATGAATGACTGATGATCCACCACTCTCCAGGGTATGAACCATCTGCAAGAAGACAAAGCTGACTGCAACCAGCGGGCAATTCTGCAAAAGGAATAAAACTGTTAGTACCCCTCCAACCTCCCACCCATATTCCCAATGGGCCACCGCTGCATCATTAATGTGCAATCAACCACTGGGGAACTTCTGCAGATGGACCCCACTACCCAGAGCAGAGCTCAGGACTCCTGTGAGCGCACATAACCCACATATAATAGAACTTATCTCCCTCCCTCCCTCCCCAGCACCCACCCACCCCTGGGGTAATTGTAGTTTTATAGGTACTTGCACATCTTTTTTTAGCACCACTGTATATAGCCCACATTGTACATAACTCAAACTAATCTAGCACACAACACAACACGCACCCAACTAAATTTTCACCCCCACTGCATGTATAACACACTCACACTACCAGATTGTTTGCTGTGATACCACCTTGATTATTATGATAAGGCGGTTTAGAAATACTGTTAAATAAATAAATAAATAAAAATCTTAGAGGAAAGGGGCTGCTCTCAGGTGCAGCTCGTTATCCACATCAGTCACACACGGAGGACCTGAGATTAATTAATTAATTAAGCTTTAGGTACACAAGGTGTATTAGGGGTATTAGATACACTTTTATTGGTATAAGCATCTATACCAATCCTTATTATATACAGAATTTAAAAGATCTAAACACAAGCTTTAAACTAAGATGCAGACAGACGTCCAGCAACGAGATGGGGGTTCTCCGGTCTTTTGCATTGAGTGTCACATGTATGATTTTCTCCCAGCTGGTGAGAGGTCTTACATATGCACTAAGTGCAAAGAACTCTTTGATCTCAGGGAACGAGTCCGTTCTCTAGAGGCTAGAGTAGCAGACCTGGAAGACATAAGAAAGACAGAGAAGTACATGGACGTGACCTACAGGGATATAGTCCTGAAGTCCCACCTCCAGTCTGGCAGCATCCCTGTTGCCATGGAGGAGAGAGGTCACATGACAGGAGAGCATCACCCTGGTGTGGCAGGAAGTGATCCTGTAACTAGGACCTGTCCTCCAGGTGATGTAAAACCCTCTCACACCAGGGTGTTTCTCCAGGGCCATGTGCCCATGAGGGGAGGGTCAGGACAGCTGTTATAGTCGGTGATTCAATCATCAGGAATGTAGATAGCTGGGTGGCTGGTGGACGTGAGGATCGCCTGGTAACATGCCTGCCTGGTGCGAAGGTAGCGGACCTCACGCACCACCTAGATAGGATCGTAGATAGTGCTGGGGAGGAGTCTGCTGTCTTGGTACATGTTGGTACCAATGACATAGGAAAATGTGGTAGGGAAGTTCTGGAGGCTAAATTTAAGTTTTTAGGTAGGAAGTTGAAATCCAGAACTTCCAGGATAGCGTTCTCCGAAATGCTTCCTGTTCCACGTGCAGGACCCAAAAGACAGGCAGAGCTCCGGAGTCTCAATGCGTGGATGAGACAATGGTGCAAGGATGAGGGTTTTGGATTTGTTAGGAACTGGGGAAAATTCTGGGGAAAGGGGGGGCTCTTCCGAAGGGATGGGCTTCACCTTAATCAGGATGGGACCAGACTGCTGGTATTAACCTTTAAAAAAGAGATAGAGAAGCTTTTAAACTAGAAAATAGGTGAAAGCCGACAGTCACCCAGGAGCTCATGGTTCGGACAAAGGTATCCTTGAAGGATACTACCAAAAGCAGTGAGGTTCCAAAAGGGAGTATAGTAGCCCAAATGCCCTTGAGTAAGGAGCAGACAGAGCATAAAGATTCCAAATTACCCCTGCCTACCAATAGCCAGATTAATATGAATAAAATACAGTCTCTAAAATGCTTGTATGCCAATGCTAGAAGTCTAAACAATAAGATGGGAGAGTTAGAATATATAGCACTAAATGAGAGGTTAGATATGATTGCACTCTCAGAGACATGGTGGAAGGAGGATAACCAGTGGGACACTGTGATACCTGGATACAAACTATATCGTAATGATAGAGCTGACCAAATTGGTGGAGGGGTTGCGCTCTATGTTAGAGAGGGCATTGAGTCAGAAAGGATTAAAGTTTTGCAGGGAACAAAATTTGCTGTAGAATCTCTATGGATTGAAATTCCATTTATGAAGGGGAAGGTGATGGCAGTGGGAGTCTACTATCAACCGCCTGGCCAGAATGAACAAATGGATGATGAAATGCTCAAAGAAATCAAGGAAGCTAACAAAAGTCACAACAGAGTAGTAATAATGGGTGATTTCAATTACCCCGGTATCGACTGGGTCAGTGTCATGGCAGGACAAGCTAAAGAGATAAAGTTTCTAGATGGAATAAATGACTGCTTCTTGGAGCAGCTGGTTCATGAACCGACCAGAGGGGAAGCCATATTGGACCTAATCCTTAGTGGAATGCCAGATCTGGTGCAAGAAATAAGGGTGTTGGGACCACTTGGCAATAGTGATCATAGTATGATCATGTTTGATTTAATTAGTGGAGGACAGATAGTAAAGGAATCCACAGTATTACCTTTTAACTTTCAAAAGGGAGACTATGATAGAATGACGAATATATTTATTTATTTACATTTCTTCTATACCGCACTATTTGCGATCAGCGCGGTTTACATAGAACTAACAGTTTCCGACAAAAAACAAGAGTCAGGTCATTACAAAGAACAGGAGCATCAACTTGGCTAACCAGGGAAAACTATCTACATGTGTGGAACATTGAAATAAGTAATTGTATGCATGTGGGATGGAGTTATTGTGTGTTAGTCATACATGGTGGCTGTGGTTCGGAGGAGTCTATTAGGTACTTAGTGAAGAGGAGGTGTTTTAAGGCCTTCCTGAACTGGCTCAAGTTTGGGATAGCTCTGATGTGTGGTGGTAGGGAGTTCCAGAGGCTTGGGGCGCTCAAGCTGAAGGCTCTATTTGAAGTTGTTATGGAGCATCTTGTCATAGCCTTTGGTATTGCTAGCATGTTGGCTGCAGCGGTTCTTCTTGTCCTGTTGGGTGTGAGTGGTTGTATGAGGTCACTTATTGAGGAGGGGGATAGTCCGTTGATAGCCTTGAATGTCATCACTAAGGTCTTGAAGCTAATCCTGGCTTGGATGGGGAGCCAGTGCAGTTGAATCAGTAGGGGTGTGATATGCTCTCTCCTTGGTGCTCCGAAGAGGATTCGCGCTGCACTGTTCATTGCGAGTTGTAAGGGATGTAAGGTTGCCTGAGGAGTCCTTGTAGGATGGCGTTTGAGTAATCAAAATGAGGGATGATGAGAGCTTGATAAATGGTGCGGAAGTCGCTCGGTTCGAGTAGGGGGCGTATGTGTCTAAGGGATCTGATCTTGAAGTAGATCGCTCTTACTGTTTTTGCAATGTGCTGCTTCATGTTGAGGTTTTGATCCAATGTGACTCCAAGATACCGTATGGCTGATTTTACTTGCAGCTTGGCGTTGTCTACTTCCAGGTGGTTAGGTGGTGTAAACTCAGGATTTCTAGAGATGAACAGGACCTCAGTTTTCTTATGTTGGATGCGCAGATTTTGTGAGAGGAGCCATTCGGATATTGCGTTGAAACACTTAGTTAGGAAAAAACTAAAAGGAGCGGTTCCAAAGGTTAAAGACTTACAGCAAGCTTGGGTGTTATTTAAAAATACTATCCTCGGGGGCGGAGCCTGATGTCCAGCGGGTAAGACGCTTCGCGCTGAAGCTCCCGAGAGGCCTACTTAGAATCCTGACTTAATACCTATACAAACTTACTATTTCGCTCCGGGTTGACCGGGGTACCTCGGGGGGGATGGCGGCCCATAAACCAGCGCGCTTGGACTTCGGGTCTCCTTCTTCTTCTCACGGAAAACGCTCCAAAACAGAGGTGTCCTCCCCACAGAAGATGGTTCCATTTCGTGAAAACCCCGAAATGCACCTGGAGATTTTGGAGGAACTACGCGGCGTGAAGGAATTGGTGCAGTCCAATGGAGAAGCGCTTAGAGCCCTGCGAGAAGACTTTGGAGTGCTCCAGGACCGACTTGAAAGACTCTCATCACGGCAGGACAATATGGCGGGGGTCCTTGATTCGCACGCGGTGCGCTTGGGCGCACTGGACAAGGCCGAGCGCCAGATACAGAATCTGCAAAAGGAGTTAGAAGATAGCAATAATCGAGCCCGTCGCAACAATGTGAGGCTCATTGGAATACCGGAGGGGGCGGAAGCGGGAGATATGAGAGAATTCCTGCTCAAAATTCTTCCCTCCTTGCTGAAGATCACCTTTCATAAAGAATTGGAAATCGATCGTGCACACCGTGCTCCTACCCACATGGCGCTCAACCGAACGACCCCCCGGCCTATTATCTTTCGCTTGCTACGATATCAACAAGTGGAACAAATTTTAAATGCTGCCCGGGCGAACCATCATTTGGAATTTGAAGGTCACAAAGTCTCCTTCTTCCCTGACTTGGCAAAGCCTACCGTTGACCGACGGAAGAAACTCCTTGCTTTTCGCCCTCGACTTCAACAGCTACAGGCTCGCTTTGGCCTGTTGTATCCCGCGAAACTCCGAGTGACTCTCCACAACCAAACCAGGACATTCGAAGATCCTGATCTACTATCAACATTTTTAGACTCCAAAGAGGCAGAGCAGATGCGCTAATCCAACGACGTGGACTTTTATTCGCCGGCTCTGTCCGCCATTTTGAAGGGCCCGATGCGGCGGTCATAGTCAAGCACAGAGACTTCCTGGACTTTCTTTCTTTCTTTCTATGACTCTTGTTTTGTGGTCTCCTCTCCCTCCATGATGTGTGCCTCGGTCGGATTCGGAGCACGCACAGTCCTACAGGTTATGTGTTTTTCAATTTTGGCCTTCTCTGGGGCTTCTCCCCGCAGACACATGGTCGCCAGTAATTTTTGGGGTTTTGCTTCTTCTCTACCGCGCTGCGGTTTTTCTTTTTTAATGTGGGGCGCTTCATTATGTTATCTAAGCTTAGTTTCTTTTATGCCATATGTACAGCCTGATACAGTCAATATGAGGGACATTGTGAAATTAGGTGCGCTATCATGCTCAGAATTTTTAACTTGTCTGAATGGCTTTATGTAAAATTTTATCACTCAACGTAAAGGGCATTAATAGTCCAATCAAAAGAAAGAAAATCCTTAGCTATCTTAGCCATGAGCATGCTGATTTAGCGTTTCTTCAGGAAACGCATTTAAACTCTGCTGAAACACTGAAACTCAATGTTAAGCCTTACATGGTGGCTGCCTATTCTCCCGCCGTTTCTAAACGGTGCGGGGTTGCCATCCTGGTTAAGAAATCTTTGCAAGCTACTGTAATTGATACTAGCGCTGACAAGGAGGGTAGATGGGCCCGAGTACATCTTAAGGTCGGAGATAGTGAATTCACATGTATTTGCATTTATGCCCCGAATGTGGACAACCCTGCTTACTATGCAAGTATTGCGCAGTTGGCACAGGCCTCTGCCAATACTCCATTAATACTTGGTGGTGACTTTAATCAAGTGTTAGACCCTCTGATAGATAGACAGCCGCCAAGAACGAGTAGTCCACCCAAGAGTCTTGCTACCCTTACAGCTCTGATGCAAGATCTTGCGCTGGTAGATATATGGAGGCTGCTTCACCCCTCCGACTTAGAGTTCACTTTCTTTTCTGCCCCCCATCACTCCCAATCTAGAATAGATTTCTTTCTCATTTCCAAAGCACTGATTTCTCAGGTAGACACGACTAGGACTCATCCTCTCCATATTTCAGATCATGCTGCCATATCTTTATCATTACGTGTCACTGCGCGGGACGATTCTCCCCGAGCTTGGTTTTTTGATAGATCCCTACTGGGTCAAAAAGATTTTCAGATCGATATAAAGGCCGCTATCCAAGATTATTTTCATTTTAACTCACCCCATGATACAGCGGGCTGGGCTTGGTGGGAGGGTTTTAAAGCATCTATCCGTGCCACTATAACTAGCTATCAAATTCGGCAGGGGAAACAAAGAAAGCAGCTTTTACTGACTCTAGAGCAGCAGATACAAGCTGGGGAGCGTCTCCTCACGTCCCGTACTGACCCATGTATTTTACTCCGTTTACAACGCTTGCGTTTTCAATACAATCAGCTTTTGCACACTGCTGCTGTTAAAAATATTGAATCACAACAAGGGCTTTATTATCGGGAAAATAATCGTGCTGGCAAATTATTAGCAAATGCCCTAAAAGGTCGAAAAGAAGCCAAGCGTGTTACCGCCCTCCGCAATCCGTCAGGGGGGGGCTTGGTCACTAAAGATACCGAAATCTTAGAACTCTTTCGTGACTTTTATACTCGGCTTTATCAATCTGAATGTGATTTTGAGCCAGATGTATTTGAACGCTTACTTTCAGGAGTACAAAGACCGACCCTATCTGACGAAGATAGAGTGGCCTTAGACACACCATTTACTGTCTCAGAAATTCATTCTGCTATCAAGAAATGTGCCTCAGGTCGAGCCGCAGGCCCAGACGGTCTCCCCGCTGAATTCTACAAAACCTTTCACGCTGATTTAGCTCCAGTTTTGAAATTTTATTTTTCTGCTCTGGCCGAGGAGGGTTCTCCTTCTGGGTCCTTTTCAATGGCAAATGTAGTAGTTTTTGAGAAAGAGGGGAGAGACCCGCAACTAACAGCTAATTATCGTCCAATTTCCCTCCTAAACGCGGACTATAAAATCTTTGCCACCATTCTCTCTACCCGGCTCTCGGATAGGATGCCTACCTTAATACACCCAGATCAATGCGGTTTCATTCCTGGTAGATCGACTGCTGACAATGCTCGGACTCTATGCCATGTATTGACTACCGCAGTTAATCTTGATCGCCCATTTGTTGGCCTCTCACTTGATGCTGAGAAGGCCTTCGATCGCTTAGAGTGGCCCTTCCTGTTTGCAGTCCTCCGCTGGTACGGATTCGGGGAAGGTTTTCTCCGTTGTCTTCGCACCATGTACGCTCAGCCTACAGCCAGTATATGTGCAAACGCTTTAAAGTCTCAACCTTTTCCCCTTCAACGCGGCACTCGCCAGGGATGCCCACTGTCTCCACTCCTCTTCGATCTTGCACTCGAACCCTTGGCTTTACTAATCCGGCAATCGGAGGAGATTCATGGAGTCCCCTTCACCCATAGGGAAATCAAAATTTCAGCGTATGCTGATGATCTTATGCTCTTTGTCTCTATAGACTCAGTACCGGCTGTCTTAGAGCAAATTGGTAAATACTCACAACTGTCCGGTTATAAGATAAATTGGACCAAGTCGGTAGCCTTTCCATTAAATCCTCTGCTTCATCAGGCAGATATGCAATCCTTCCCCTTTTTATGGCAACCTCGCATGGTCAAATACCTTGGGGTTCACTATTGTTCTCCTTTGGAAGACACTATCTCCTTCAATGCCAAAGACTTAACCTCTAAAGTCCGGGCGCTTACTCACCGCTGGACTCCTTTAACGCTTACCTGGTGGGGCCGATTAGAAACCATAAAAATGATGATTGTTCCGAAAGTGAATTATATCTTAGAAATGGTGCCCTGTCTCTTCCCTCGACGTATATATAAAGATATCGAGGGCCTTCTGACTAGATACTTGTGGCAAAATAAGACACCTAGGATAGCGAAACATAAGCTGCAAGCAGATAAGGAATATGGGGGTGTCAGATTCCCTGATTTCCTGAAGTATCATCAATCTTTTCTTCTCAAACAAGGTGCTCGTTGGCTGGAAGATCCAGTACCGAGTAGACCTGTGTGGCTAGACATAGAAGAGGACCTTTGCAAACCGATTCCTCTTACTTTTCTCCCTGGTATGACTCTTCCATCAGACTCTCACTTCCCACCAATGCTTTTAGACACCTTAGGTGCCTATAATAATCTCATGCAATCTTTAGACTCCCGACTCTGTCCATTAGACAAACTCCCACTTTGGTACAACACTCGATTTAGAATACAAAATAAACCGATGGCGTGGAGCCCCTGGTACACTAGGGGCATTTGGATTCCTAGCCAATTGTTCCATGAAGGTCGCTGGAAAACTTTTAGTGAATTGCAAATTGAATTTGGTCTCCCAGCGAAACACTACTTTCAGTTGGTGCAACTTCAGCATTGCCTTAGGAGTGCTAAGGTGCTCCCGCCATCGGCCTCCCCTACACAAGGTTGGTTGGAGACTATCCGATCTATCGGTAGTTCACCGGGTGTAGCATCCAATTTTTACAAAACCTTATGTAATGCTATAACTAGGGATACCCCTATAGCGCAGAAAGCATGGGAGAGAGAACTGCATGTGACTTTGACCCCGGAGCAATGGAGCCTTGTCTGGAGTAGAGTGACACGGGTCTCCCGATCCGCCTCACTCACTCAGACACTCTTCTTTCTAGCCCACCGGTGTTTTTACACTCCTGACAGATTAGCCAAATGGAACACTGCTCAGGGCATAATTGTTGGACATGTCATGCGGCCATTGGTTCACTACCTCATGTTATGTATGAATGTCCTGCACTACAGTATTACTGGAGTCGGGTCTGGGGCCGTATCCAGTCTATTTTGCACTTTCAAGAGCCCCTTTCTTGGAGGATAGTGGGACTTCGCTCAGCAGCGGGGATCCCCTCTCTTCCAAAAACGGCTTACTTCCTTTTGGACTTTATGCTAGGTATTGCTATTTCCCTAATTACGAAATACTGGAAAAATAGCTCCCAGTTGAGCCCCAATGAATGGTGGAATCATGTCTGTCTCTACAGTAAATATGAACAAATACCTCGTATGTTTGCTTCCCCCATTCAGACTCCTCATCATCGGCCTAAATGGAAGATGCTCAATGACTATGTACATTCTGCTCAATGCTCTCATCTGACTGTCTAAATTTATATATCTTTGTCTCATGATTATTCTGTATCGCAGATATTCTTTTGATTGTTTTGCTGTACAATCACGTTTGTTTGGAAGCGCTCACATGCTGACATAATCAGCTAGAGAAGAAGCGTGGGGGTGGGGGGTAATTGGGTTTACTTTTCTTTATTGTATAATTGTATTGTTTCCTTTGGTGTGTTGTTTCTTTTGTTTGTTGCAAAATGAAAATAAAAGTTTCAAAAAAAATAAAAATACTATCCTCGAAGCCCAGACCAGCTGTATTCCACGCATTAAGAAGAGTGGAAGAAAGTCCAAAAAACTGCCAGCATGGTTTAAAGGTGAGGTCAGAGAGGCTGTTGCTGCCAAAAAAGCAACCTTCAGGAAATGGAAAAAAGAGCCAAATGATGAAAACTGGAAACAGCACAAGCACTGGCAAGTTAAATGCAAAGCATTGATAAGGCAGGCAAAGCGGGAATTTGAGAAGAAACTTGCTACGGAAGCAAAAACACGAAATAAAGACTTTTTCAAGTACATTCGTAGCAAAAGGCCTGTGAGAGAGTCAATTGGACCATTAGATGATAGAGGGGTAAAAGGGGCAGTAAGAGGAGACAAGGCTATAGCGGAGAGACTGAATGAATTCTTTGCTTCGGTCTTTACTGAGGAAGATGTAGGGATGTTACCCAAGACTGAAGTGGTATTTAAAGGTGATACTGCAGAGGAATTGAGAGAAATATCGCTACACCGGGAAGATATATTACAACTATTTGATAAACTGAATAGTAGCAAATCACCTGGACCGGATGGTATACATCCCAGAGTGTTGAAAGAACTGAAATATGAGATTGCAGACCTGCTATTGGTAATCTGTGAACTTTCATTAAAATCATCTGTAATGCCTGAAGATTGGAGGGTCGCCAATGTAACACCAATTTTTAAAAAGGGTTCCAGGGGTGACCCGGGAAATTACAGACCGGTGAGCCTGACGTCAGTACCAGGGAAAATGGTAGAAACCATCATAAAGAACAAAATTACACAGCATGTAGATAGTCATGGCCTAATGGGAGACAGCCAACATGGCTTTAGACAAGGAAGATCTTGTCTTACTAATCTGATATGTTTCTTTATTTATTTATTTATTTATTTATTTAACTATTTCTTTTATACCGCCCCTTCCAGAGATCAAGGGCGGTTTACATATAACAGATTAACAGTCTTGTACACAATTTGTATACATTTTACATAGAACAGTAGAAATCAACTATTTACATTGAACAGTAAATATAAACTTTCTTTGAAGGTGTGCATAAACAGGTAGACAAAGGTGAGTCGGTTGATATAGTGTATCTGGACTTCCAGAAAGCTTTTGACAAGGTCCCCCATCAGAGACTTTTGGCAAAGCTAAAATGTCATCGGATAGGAGGCAGTGTACTATTGTGGATCGGGAACTGGTTAAAAGATAGAAAGCAGAGGGTAGGGCTAAATGGCCAATATTCCCAATGGAAAAAAGTGAATAGTGGAGTACCCCAGGGATCTGTACTGGGTCCGCTACTTTTTGACATATTCATAAATGACCTGGAAAAGGGAATAACTAGTGAGGTTATCAAATTTGCAGATGACACAAAACTGTTTAAAGTTGTTAAAACCCAAGAGGATTGTGGAAAACTGCAGGAGGATCTGGATAAATTGGAAGACTGGGCATCCAAATGGCAGATGAAATTTAATGTGGACAAATGCAAAGTTATGCACCTAGGAAAGAACAACCCACACTATTGTTACACGATGCAAGGCTCCACATTAGAAACCACCACCCAGGAAAAGGATTTAGGAGTCATCGTGGATAACATGTTAAAACCCTCCGCCCAGTGTGCAGCGGCGGCCAAGAAAGCAAATAGAATGCTAGGTATCATAAGGAAAGGGATGGAGAATAAAACAAAGGATATTATAATGCCTCTGTATCGCTCCATGGTACGACCGCACCTTGAATATTGTGTGCAATTCTGGTCACCGTATCTTAAAAAGGACATAGCGTTATTAGAAAAAGTACAGAGAAGAGCCACCAAATTGGGGAAGGGGATGGAAGGCTACTCCTATGAAGAGAGGCTAAAAAGGTTAGGGCTCTTTAGCCTGGAAAAGAGACGGCTGAGGGGAGATATGATAGAGGTCTATAAATTAATGAATGGAGTGGAACGGATAAACGTGGATCAATTGTTTACGCTATCAGAATATAGAAAGACTAGGGGACATTTAATGAAGCTACAGGGTAAACTATTTAAGACAAATAAGAGAAAATATTTTTTCACTCAACGTGTAATCAAACTCTGGAATCTGTTACCGGAGGATGTAGTAAGGGCTGTTAGTATAGCTGGGTTTAAAAAAGGTTTGGACAAGTTCCTGGAGGAAAGGTCCATAAACCACTATTAAAAAGTGACCCAGGATATCAATGCTTGACCCAGTACAAGCATTGTGGAACCTGTGTCTTTTGGGGAGATTGCTAGGTACGTATGACCTAGATTGGCCACTGTTGGAAACAGGATACTGGGCTTGATGGACCTCGGTCTGACCCAGTATGGCATGTCTTATGTTCTTATGTTCATATGTGCCCAAGCGCTACCTGCCAATCCGCTGAATCACCTTTCCTTCCAGCCTAGCCGCTGCCGCACTAGTAGCAGCACCAGTCCTGAAGAAGTGTGATGCAAATCGCCTCTCATCGGAGCCCAGATGCCGCTAAGTCAAACGCAAAACAGCAGTAAATAAATAGCCCGCTGCCCCCGGTCAACGATGCAAAGTCATCTGCAAATTATGCACTGGACAGGATTGCAAGGGAAATATTACCTTCAGTATCACCCAACCCCCTTTTCCCATCTGATCCGTTAGAACATAAGAACATAAGATATGCCATACTGGGTCAGACCAAGGTCCATCAAGCCCAGTATTCTGTTTCCAACAGTGGCCAATCTAGGTCATACGTACCTAGCAGTTTCCCCAAGGGACACAGGTTCCACAATGCTTGTATTGGTTCAAGCATTGATATCCTGGGTCCCTTCTTAATAATGGTTTATGGACCTTTCCTCCAGGAACTTGTCCAAACCTTTTTTAAACCCAGCTACACTAACAGCCTTTACTACATTCTCCGGTAACAAATTCCAGAGTTTGATTACACGTTGAGTGAAAAAATATTTTCTTTTATTAGTCTTAAATAGTTTACCCTGTAGCTTCATTGCATGTCCCCTAGTCTTTCTATATTCTGATAAGGTAAACAATCGATCTACGTTTACCCGTTCCACTCCGTTCATTAATTTATAGACTTCTATCATATCTCCCCTCAGCCGTCTCTTTTCCAGGTTAAAGAGCCCCAACCTTTTTAGCCTTTCTTCATAGGAGTAGCCTTCCATCCCCTTTACCATTTTGGTGGCTCTTCTCTGAACCTTTTCTAAAATTGCTATATCCTTTTTAAGATATGGCGACCGTTTTAGATTGCAGGAGAAAAATGCGCACCTGCGCCGCCTCCACAGTCACATGCTTGACATCCAAACCCCCAAACATGCCCCTCCTTCCTGACCTCGGTACAAGCTCACACACACCGAATGCACCAAAAAATGCAGTCACAAACAATGCCCGAAACAAAACTGACTCGAACTCAGAAACTGCAATTTGTGGCATCACCTTGCAAATCCACAAAAGGAGCTCATGAGACACTGGGAGTTGCCAGTCATGCAACTTAGGGTTCACCCTGGCCCAACCCGCCAACATGCGCTTCACCAAAAACGACACCCAGGTGTTACCCCAACCCTCGGCCTTACTGAAAAATGAAAACCCTGCTATCATCAATGTGACCGCCGATCTGGACCAGTCCTCCCTTTTTGTCCACAACACAAATTGGCCAACCAGCTCCTCTGCCACTTTTCCACCACACCACCCTCTCCCATTCAAAAAGACACCCACCTGAGAGTATCCACGCAGATGCGTCACCCATGTTCCTCGCACCACTGACGCAGACACCAACACCATCACATCAGGGTCCCAACCTGCCAGAGATGATCCGGAACCACCGAGGCCGTCTCCTCCGCATCCGGAGCCAATAGATGAAACTGCGTCCACTGAACAAATGGGACAAAGCATCAGCAATTGAATTCTGGGTACCCGGCACATGTCGCGCTCTTGCGGTCACATTCAGATGTAAGCAAGCCAATACGAATACCCTCATCAATGCCGCTACTCGCAGGCACTTGGGCACATGCCAGTTGATAACTTCTACCACCGCTTCATTGTTGCACCAGAACACCACCCTCCTATTCCGTAAATGCTCTGGCCACACCCAAAGCATGACCACGATGGGAAATAACTCCAGGAATGCAATGTTGTGAGTCAGCCCGGACACCCCCCATTCCACCAACCAAGCCTCTGCATACCAAGCCCCTTGACAGTATACACCGAATCCAGAGCTGCCCGCAGCATCTGAAAATAACTGCAAGTCCGCGTTTGATACTTCTGGCAACTGCAATACCGTGCAACCATTGAAATCGTCTAAAAAGGAATCCCAGACCCGCAAATCTTCTCGCATTCTGGACGAGACGCGAATACTGTGATGCGGATGCAGCACCTCTGCCATTGCCAGGAACAGCCTCCACGCGAAGGGGTGCCCCATGGGAATAATTCAACAAGCATAATTGAGATGCCCCACTAATGACTGCTGGACTTTGAGAGTAGATCCCACCACCATTCGACTTTTTGCAACGGTAGGCGCACCACCATCTCCAGTGAATCTATCTCTACTCCTAAAAAGGTGAGGTACTTGACAGGACCCATCGTTTTATCCATTGCTATAGGGATATCAAAGTAACCTGCCAACCTATAAAATGAGTCCAGCAGAGTGGAACAAGTCTTAACCTGACTGGGCCCCACGAATAAAAAATCATCCAGGTAATGGACTATGGTGGAAAATCCTGTCCTCTGTTTTAAGACCCAATGTAAAAAGTACTAAAAGCTTCAAAGTATGCACAAGATATCGCACAACCCATAGGCATAAACTTATCGAAGTATAACTGCGAACAAAACTGAAATCCGAACAGCAGAAATGCCGAAGGGGGAACCGGCAACAATCGGAAAGTGGATTTGATGTCCACTTTTGCCATCAGTGCACTGGACCCGCACTGCCATACCAAGGAGTGGAGGAGTGGCCTAGTGGTTGGGGCAAGGTACTTCAGGCCGGAAGGTCGGGGGTTCAAATTCCACTAGAGGACAGCAACCTTGGGCCAGAAGGACTGGGGTTTCTAGTCCCACAGGTGCTCCTTGTGGTCTTGGGCAAGTCACTTAACCCTCCATAGCCCATGTTCCCTGTAAAAAATAGTTATCTCCAAGTTCAATGTAATTTCAGTTTGTTCAATGTAAACCACACTGATGCAGAATAGCACAGTATATAAGAGAAAATAAATAAATAAGGCAACTGCCATGTTGAAGGAAGCATAACGAACCATGGACAACTCATGAGGAATGTGATCATTCACGGAATTCCCAGGTGGGAAAGACAAGTTATGAATTAACCTAAAACTACCCCATTCCTTTTTGGGAACTATCCCCAATGGAGAAACAATAAAAGGCGAAAATGTGGGTTCTTGAAACGGACCAGCTATTCTGCCCAAAGCACATTCGGCCTCAATTTTCATATGAACAACATCAACCAAAGACCTTACTGAACTGGAATTCTTAGACACTCTGCCCACCACCATGTCATGAAACAGAATACAGAATCCTTCCAAAAAAACCTAACAAAATCACTCTCCATGCCTTGCCCTGCCGGCACCCCCCAAAACGAAGCAACCATGGATGCAACGCCAATGCACAACTTGCTCCCTCACTTACTCCCTACTGGGGCTCCTGCCACCCCTTTTCGACTACACTTTGTGGCTGCATGCCCACCTCCACAAAGGGAGCAGGAATGTCTAAACTTACAGTCTGGGAAAGGGCAGGAAGATTTGTTAAAGCGCCAGCACACATCTTCCCCTCCTGTACCTCCCTTCGGCTGAGCAATGGTGACGACTGTACTGGTATCGCTGCGTGAGACCCTGCCCATGATCCGCCCCCCCCCCCCCCCCTGTTCTTTGCGGACATTTGAGTCAGGCACAAATTAATGTCTTTTGTCCCCCACAAGAGTTGAACATTGTCTTCCATCATGTCCCTGATTTCCTCATCATAGTTTAGCCAAGCCCAGCCCTCGTGGGCCTGTGATGGTGCTAATATCACATTCGCATAAGCTATCAATGCACCATATTGTCCCGGAAAGTAATGTCCCCATACGCTCGCTAGCCTTAAGAATGCCCGCATCCTGTTAAGGGTATTGCGGGCACCTTCCGCACCCTACCCACTTTTTCGTCTTCTTTACGCTTCTTTCTGCTTTCCCCCGAGCGTTTCCTACCCTCCAGCAGGCGAAAGATATCAATGTACCTGCGCCTTTTAATCCGATGTCTCAACTTATTTATTTATTTATTTACATTTCTTATATACCGCACTATTCAACATCAGCACGGTTTACATTGGCACAAATTCAGACAGAAAACATGTGTCTGAGTTTACAATAAACAGGATCATAAAACTTGGATAATGAGGTAATTACAAATAATAGGACAGTAAACTTGGATTGCAAGGATAACTATTTACATCTTCGAGTTACAGAAAAAATAAACACATAATTAATAGTCAAAAGACACCTTACTACGTGAGGTATCCTGGCTCACTAGGTGCTTTGTTGTAGCTATAACTAATGGAGAGGGGACGTGCTTCTGTGCTCGCTGGGAAGTATTTGAGGAATAAGTAATGTTTGATGTGACATAGAAGCCCACACAGAGCCTATGCAGATAGATAGAAAGGAGAAATTTACCTTATAATCTGTTAGGCAGCCAGTATGTGCAGCTCAGGAGAAGCAAAGGAACAGAGGAGCAGAACTACCACACTCAAGCTATGACGTAGCAGAAAGCTTGGGGATTGATTATGATCACCTGTCCAAGAAAGTACAGTCAGCTTACAGCGAACAGGGAGATAAAAGCTGGTTCGTAGATCCAGCAAGGGAGAAGAAGGAGGAGGAGAAGGAGAGAGCAGAGGTCAGCAACCAGGGAAGCAGAGGTCACAGAGGGAGAAGCCTGCTGAACAGAGGAAGCACTGGGCGTGTCACTGGAACAGGAAGCAGCAGTGGCAAGGCTTCAGAGGAACGTGGCAGGGGAAGTGCTCAGACTGCCGGTAGCTGGAGGTCCTACGAGGAACCTGTTTATAGCCCAGGGAGAGAAGCCAGTGCTCCAGAGAGAAGGAGGGCACAACCTGGGACTAGGAGGCTGCCTAGACCGAGTGAGCAGGAAAGTCCCCAGTCCTCACTGCCAGAGGAAAGACCTCAACAATTATACAGGTGGGAGCCTAGCACTGTGAGAGGGAAAGCTAGAAGCTCCATTCGGAACGGAGGGTCAGAGCAGTGCTCCAGACCAGAAATATCTGCAGGAAGCTATAAAACAATCGCTAACAACTGGAGGGTGGAAAAGGAGAGCTGGAGAGGCAACCATACAGATACAGGTACTCTTAAACATACTTGCACAGAACTGTGTCCCTGTACGCTATCTGAACTTTCAGAGAGGGGTTTTCATAAAAACAGCTGTGAAGGTTTAAACCCAAGCACAACGTATGCTGAAGGTGAGGAGATGCAATGGGAAAGTAACGCCAGGGTTCTAGAACAGGCTCCTATGGATTGTACATTATGTCTTGCGGATGATATTGAGTCTTTGTGCTGAAGCCCTATAAAAAGAGCAAAGAAAAAGAAGATATTTTTCTTTGAGAGAAACTGTTTTGTTTTCCCTGTTTTTAGTTATGCACATGATATCCTTGGAGGAAGGGGAATAAAGCCCTTGTTTTGTTTTGCCTTAACCACTCGACTTGAGACTATTTTTGACCACTAGAAGATAGCAAGGCAACTCCAACCTCGGGGCCCTAGGTGAAGGCCTGCAGCCCCTAAATTGAATTAGGTTAGTGATTGCTCTAATGTTTGTTGGCAATTGGTTCCATAGTTTTGGTGCACGGAGACTTAAAGCCCTGTTTGCTGCTGATGCGGTGCATCTTGTAAGTTCTCGAGGAATCATTAGCATATTTATTGCTGTTGATCTTCTTGATCTATTCGGGGTTATGGGTTTGATGAGGTCGGTTAATGATGTGGAGGAGAGACTATTTACCACTTTGAAGGTCAGTAGCAATGTCTTGAAGATGATCCTGGCCTGTATAGGAAGCCAGTGTAACTGCTTCAAAAGGGGCGTCACATGGTCACTCCTAGATGCCCCATGGAGAACCCTCGCTGCGCTATTCATTGCGAGCTGTAAGGGGTTCAAAGTGGATTGAGGGAGGTCTAGTAAAGTGACATTAGCATAATCAAAGTGAGGCATGATCAGAGCCTGGTAGATGGTACGGAAATCCTCTGGTTCAAGCAAGGGGCGAAGATGTCTGAGTGAACGGATCTTGTAGTATATAGCTCTTACAGTGTTAGCTATATGTGCCTTCATGTCAAGGTTTTGATCAAGTGTAACACCTAGGTACCGTATTGTGGGTTTTGTTTGTAGATCGGCTTCTTTCACCTTCAAGTGTTGTGGAGGGCTAAAATTCGGGTTCTTCGACAAGAAGAGCACCTCTGTCTTCTTGTGTTGAATCCTGAGGTTTTGTGACATGAGCCATTTCGATATGGCATTGAGGCAATTGGTAAGGGGGGATAGGTCCAATTTGTCTATGTCGAAAGGCATATAGAGCAGGACATCATCCGCATATACCATGCAACTTACATTGAAAGACCGGATGATCTTACAAATGGGTTTCATGTATATATTGAACAACAAAGCAGAGAGGGAGGATCCCTGTGAAACCCCCTGACTTTGGTGAAATGGTTCTGACATCGCTCCAACAGATCGAACGTGTTTCCATCTTCCGGACAAGTATGATCTGCACCATTCAAGTGCAGTTCCACTGACGCCTTTCTCTTTTAGCCGTATTAGGAGGAGCTCATGACTTACGGAATCAAAAGCTGCGGCAATGTCCAGGAACATGAGTGCAAATCCCTGCCGGATGTTGTCGATACCAGAAATTACATTATTGAAGAGGGTGGTAAGGAGTTTTTCTACCCCATGTGACTCTCTGAAACCATGTTGGCAAGGATCCAGCAGAGCAGCAGCATCGATGTGGTATTGTAATTGACATTGTACCTCTTTTTCAATTAACTTTGCGAGAAAAGGAATACATGATGGGTCTGTAGGAGTCTACCCTTTGAGGATCCAACTTACTATTTTTTAGAAGCGGTCTGATAGATGTTTGCTTGAGGGCAGAGGGGAACGTACCAGAGGTGAAAGACAGGTTTATTATTCTGGTTATTATTGAGCTGAATTCACTGCACAGTTCCTTTATCCAGGAAGCTGGGCAAGGGTCTGTCTGTGCAGTGGTGGAATTGAGAGACATGATCAAATCTTCAATTTGCTTCTTGGCAGGTGTAGAAAAAATGGTTAAAGCTGTTGGGCAATCTTGGACTGTGGAGGCAAATTCTATTGAAGGTTTGTTTGTCTGTGTAAGCTTGGATTGTAGGTAAACTGCAAACTCCCGAGGATGGATCTCACAATGCCTTTCAGGAGCTGGTTCTTTAGAGAGGGTCTTGACTAAATTAAACAAATCATGAGGTTTATTTAATGCACGCTTCAGGGTGTCTGTGTGGTACTGTTTCATTCTCTGTGTGATGGCCTTGCGGTGGACAGATAGCTGATAGATGTAAGCTGCCTGGTCTACCATGGAGCGTGACCAACACCAGCGTTTCTCAAGACTCCGTAGTCGGAAGAGTGATAGTCTCAGCTCCTCTGTGTACCATGGTGCAGAAGCTCTTTTCCTTAGCGGCCTGCTGAGTGGTGGTCGTAGAGCAATCGCATTGAGACTACTGTTCCAGCAAGTGATTAGATCTTCCAGATTTAGGGAGGTCTCATTATGAAGCAAGCACGTTCCAGCAAGGATACGATCCCTGTTGAATGGAAAGAAGCTTCTAGCCAGAGATCTAGAGCTGTTGCTTGGCGCACTGTTGATCTTTGATTGCCTGTTGTGGGTGGGAATCTGGAAGGTAATAAGTTTGTGGTCTGACCACAGCACAGCAGATATAGACATCGCGGGTTTGTTTGATTGGCCATACACTGACTGTGGGGCAAAGACAAGGTCAAGAGTGTTTCCCTTCACATGCGTAGGTTCGTTCACTAATTGTTGGTAGCCAAGGGTTTCGAGAGCTTCGAGGAAGGCTGATGACTGGCTATCTTGGAGCACTGGCAGGTTAAAATCACCTACAATCCAATTTGGGGTATTAGGATTCTGGATGTTGGATGCTAGGTTTATAATGGCTGGGAGGTTGTCTGGGGAGGCTGAAGGTGCTCTATATAGAAGGTTTATAGAGCAGAGCTTGTTGGAGATAGAGACTAACTCTAGGTGGTCAGTGCTAGTGGCGTCGACCAGCTGGAAATGTAGGTCTGACCTGGTGAGGATGAGCACACCCCCTCCTCGCTTGTTATGTCTGTGACTAGTAAACACTGAGAAATTTGATGGAAGGAGCTGGTTGAGTAGGACATTGCCTTCCGAAGAGAGCCATGTTTCAGTAACCATGAGAATATCAAGATTATGAAGGGAAATTGTGTCTGCAATCACCGACCACTTCTTACAAATTCAGCGGGAGTTGATGAGGGCACATTTTAAACTTTGTGGGTAGAGGCTTTCGTCCTGTTTGGCTTTCGTCGAGTGTTGGAGTGGAATGTGTATTAGATGTGGGTGATGTGAGCGAGGGTCCCAATTGTAGCTGTGCTTAGGTATACCTGTCCATATTTTTCCATGGTTATGTAGTATAGGTATCTGGTTGAACTCGGAGGATAGAGCTTGAGAGATTGAGAGGCAGAAAGAGAAGAGGAAGTAGAGGCCAGTTAAGGTGATAGGGGATCCCATCTTACTAACTCTAGGCGCTATCACAGAGACAGTGAATTAGTTCTAGAGAGAAGAGAGAACTGAAAGATTCTAGTGGGCTGTTTCTCTTTGAAGTTGCATACAGGCAGATCGTGTTAATCTAGGTATAGGTTGGTTCTGGAATGCAATATCTATTATCAAAAGTAGAACAGGTTAGACAGGCAGGTTGTAAACTATCAGACTAGAATGTTCAAGCTGATCTACAAAGTTGTAAATAAAATCCATTTATCCATGCGGTATCCCTTCGCAAAGCTCCGTGCAAGGGACTACAGTGGGACCAGATCCATCGCCCTTCTCGACCGCCCCTGCTGCTGAGCCCACTGACGAATCCCCAGATGAGGTCGAGGACGATGACGAAGATGAATCACGCTGACAGTGGCGTCCACGTTTATGCTTTGCCTTGGCCTTCCTGCCAACTTCGAGGCCCGCCCCCGAAGGATGGGCCCTGCCTACCATGCCGGCCTCACTGCCCGCATACTCACCAGCTTCTGGGTTGGAAGACGCACGCTCACTCGCTCACAGTCTGTGATCCAGCCACTGGGCTGGGTTGCACCAATATTTGGACTGTAGAGACCACTCCACTGGCCCGTCTGGGGTCAGACATATTCATTCTTATGCCTGAACTCTCTGGGATCTGAACAAATAGAGAAGGAGAAACACCAGCATCAACAGCCCCAGGAGCCCTAGCCATCCTACTCTCCCCCCCTCCCCAGCTCCAAACTGAAGAGCCCATGCCCCCGGCCTCCAAACCAGCTATACCCCTCACATGTGTCATCCCTGCCCCACCAAACCCCGCTCCCGGCCAATCACTCCACCCGTAACCCCACGGCCCCATTCCACCATATTGTCCTGCCCCAAAAGGCCAATGCCCGGGAGTCCCAGCGAATGCTGGCTATGGAAAGAGCCCGCCCGGATGACATGGGGCATAATACCCAGGAAAGGGAGATGGAAAAGAAACTCCTGGTGCGCCATGCCCTACCATGTCGGCACTCTGCCCGTCCGCCTCCACACCAAACTCCCCCATTGCTCCAGCAGCATGCGCTGACCCCCTCTCCCCCCTCGGCTGCTCAGCACTGGCGACCACATTAGACCCTTCCACTCCTGCACCAGCCTCCTCCATCCGCATCATCCCTGCCCCCTCTGTTCCCGAGACCTCACCTGCAGAACCCCCTACCCTGCCCCATGACCCTGAACCCCTCCAGAGCCCCCTGCTTTGCGACTTCCTTGCTCCCTTTCGTGAGCCTCCGACTGTCGGTGAACCTATGACTGCTGACCCCCTTGCCCCTGCTGCCGGGCAACCACGCGGCACTGCCCCCCCCCCCCGCCCACTAGCCCATTTTACGGTGGGTCCCGACCCTGCACCTCTACTCCTCTTACCCACCCGCTGCCCTTTTGGGGTTCGCACCATGCTTGTAGACCTTGGCAGGACTGTACAATCCCCACCACCACCTCAAGATATCAAAATGAAAGTTACACTTGATCACAAATCAAACACCCCTCCCCCCATCACAGACTGCTCTTAATAACAGTGCAATGTATGCTTAAATACCGTGTGGACTGCTGTCCACAACTCCTTGTGCTTGAATAAATTAATTGCCAGGCCTGTACCCGGCAGCCAGGGAAGGTAAACTGACTGCCAGAACCCCAAAGGCTGCCTGTGGGCTCCCTGAACAACCCCAGGACTACTTGGCCGCCCCAAGGTTTTTTTTTTTTATACTCCCCTCAGCCTGCCGTCGTACACTACCCTCCCCCACCAAACACACTGCTCAAACCTCCCCCCCTCCCGACGCGGATAAAAAAACCCCAAAGAACCATCCCCCCCTTCAAACACCCTCTACAGATCCTCCAAATCTGGCAAAATTTACCACCCGAACCCTCACCGCGCCTGCAGAAACTGGACCCAGCCGTCCACACACCTTTTGCTAGCAGGGAAAGCAGAAAGAGGGAGACCACGCTCCGCTGGACTTCCACTGTTCCTGCTTGCCCCACCCCCAAACCGCTGTCCACCAATAAGATCGCCCCACGCGTCTGACATGGGGCGATTTGAAGAACGCTCTCTGCGCTCTTCGCTCGCCCCCACCCCCTCGCAAATCGCCGGCAAAAACCCGGGCCCCGGGAACCCAATTATTATACCGGCCTCAGGATCCGGCCCTGCGGCGCGTCGGGATTTTTGTGCTTTAAAAAAAAGTTCCGTAGTTATGAATGCATATACCCTTATTTGAATGTTCTTATGTAACGTTCCTTCCTTTGTGAGCAAGATGTATATGCTAATTAAATTGAAGTGGAGAAATAGCTTTTAGAGCACTAACACTCCTTGTTTCAGCAAGTCACTTAACCCCTCATTGCCTTACAAGGAAAAAAAATTCCAAGTTATCAATGTTCCTGTTTAATGTCTGAGTTTTAGTTGCAATGTGAACTACTGTGACTGAAATGATAAAGAGGTATTAAAATAAAAACCTGTTAGATATATTATATATTACTGACAATATTCAAAGTAATGTGAGTTGAACTATCACCTAAGATAAGACAGCCTTCCTAATAATTTTTGACAAACAAATGAAATGAGTCTACATTGAAATGAATTTAATTTATTTGTCATAAACTGCTAGCTATGTTTAATGTTTGTTACCCCTTGAGTAACAAGATTGACTACGTCTTTTATATTGTTATAACTGGAGAGTAAATCACAAATTTAATTAGTGATATAAATATGTACAATTGTATTCCTGACAGAAAAAAGCGGTGTGTCTATTAGGCCAATGTGAACATTTGATTTGGCAACTAAACAGAATAAGTTTAGGAATGTAGATGTAAAAATAGAAGTATGCTACAAACTAGCTTGGCCTATATTTAAATAATATGTAATAATTTAGTGTTAGCAGTAGATGTATTGTAATTAACAGTAGATATGATGATTCTGTTCAACAATCCTATATTGCCATTAGGGATGAATAATTGTGCTTTTTTGCAATTATATGGAATCAAGAGAGATCCTGTAGTGGAGAGTTGGGCTTTTGCAAATTATGCATTGTATGCACTGAATCCTATGGGCCGAAGAACAGGCTGGGCTGATGGGAACAGGCATTTCCTGTTTCCCATCAGTCCCGGCTGGCTTAACAGAACCGCGAGAGGGAAACTCTCCCTTCGCGGCTCTGAAAGCCGCGCCGAGGAGAGTGATCGAGGGAGGGTTCTGCCGGACAGGAGGGAGGGCTCTATTGGATGGGTGGGGGCCCCACGGGAGACACAATTCTGCTGTTGCCACGGCGGCAGTGGCAGCAGCAGCAGCAGCAAGTTTGTTTTTTCTTTTCTTTTAAAGTTTCCCTGGGTTGATGGGGGGAGGGGGGTTAGAACTGGTAATAGGCTGGGGGGGTCTAGAACTGGAAATGGGCTGATGGGGGTTAGGACTCGTAATGGGCTATGGGAGGGCTAGGACTGGAAATGGGCTGATGGGGGGTTAGGACGGGTAAAGGGCGATGGGGGGTTAGGACTGGTAATGGGCGATGTGGGGGCTAGGACTGGCAATGGGCTGAGGGGGGTGTGGACTGGTAATGGGCTATAGGGGAGCTAGGACTGGAAATGGTCTGATGGGGAGCTAGGACTGGAAATGGGCTGATGGGGGGTTAGGACTGTAATGTGCTATGGGGGGGGGGGGCTAGGACTGGAAATGGGCTGATGGGGGATTAGTACTGGTAACGGTCTGATGGGGTGGCTAAGACTGGAAATGGGCTGATGGGGGGGTTAGGACTGGTAATGGGCTATGGGGAGGGGTAAGACTGAAAATGGGGTGATGGGGGGTTAGGACTGGAAGTGGGCTGATGGGGAGCTTAGGACTGGTAATGGGCTATGGGGGGGGCTAGGACTGGTAATGGGCTGAGTGGAAGGGGGGACTTGAACTGCAAATAGCTGAGGGGGAGGGGGACGGGGGCTTGGAATGGAAATGGGCTGAGTGGAAGGGGGTTTTGAACAGCCAATAGCTGATGGGGAGGGGGGTTTGGAATGGAAATGGGCTGTGAGGGGAGGGAGCTAGGACTGGAATTGTGCTGAGTGGGGGGGAGCTAGGACAGGAAATGGGCTGATGGAGGTGCTAGGATAGGACTGGAAATGGGCTGTTTGGAAATGGGCTGTGAGGGGAGGGAGCTAGGACTGGAAATGGGCTGAGTTGGGGGGGGGCTAAGACAGGAAATGGGCTGATGGAGGTGCTAGGATAGGACTGAAATGGGCTGTTGGGGGGTGCTAAGATTGGAAATGGGCTGTGGTGGGGGCTTGGAATGAAATGGACTCATGGAGGAGCTAGAACTGGAAGTAGGCTCATTGGGAGCTTGGATTGGAAATGGGCTAAGTGGAGGGGAGCTAGGATTTGATATGGGCTGATGGTGGAGCTAGGAAAGGACTAGAAATCAGCTGATGGGGGGCTGAGATTGGAAATGAGCTGATGGAGGGACTCGGATAGGACTGGAAATAGATTGGGGAGCTAGGACTGGAAATGGGCTGATGGTGGGGCTAGGATAGGACTGGAAATGGGCTGATGGGGGGCTAGGACTGGAAATGGGCTGATGCAGGGGGCTAGAAGGGAGCGGATGCTGGGTGGGGCTGGAACTAGAAGGGAGCTGATGTTGGGGGATGATTAGAATGGGATGGGACTGGGAGAGTGAAATGGAGAGGGGAAAATATTTTGTGTGGGAGGGAAGAAAAATATTCAATTGGCTGGGTATTGGGAGAGTACGTGAGGATGGAGAGGTAAAATTTGAGTAGATGAAATAGGCATGAGGAAAGAGCAAAAGGAGAAAGATTAGTATGTTAAAGCAGATGTAGAGAAAGAATGGAAAAAGACTAGAAGAGAGAAGAAAGGACAAATGGACAGTAGATGACGGAGAGTTAGCAGAAGACATGAAGAAACCAGAAGAAAGTGACTGGAGCAATTGCAACTGAAAAAAATGCACAAAAGGTAGAAAAATATCTCTTTATTTTGAATTTATTAACTGGAATTATATCTGATCATGGGTGAGGAAACTTATATCCCCAGTGAGTCATTTTGGAGGTAATTTAAGGAGTCTATAAATTAATGAACGGAGTGGAACGGGTAAACGTAGATCGATTGTTTATGTTATCAGAATATAGAAAGACTAGGGGACATGCAATGAAGCTACAGGGTAAACTATTTAAGACTAATAAAAGAAAATATTTTTTCACTCAACGTGTAATCAAACTCTGGAATTTGTTACCGGAGGATCTAGTAAAGGCTGTTAGTGTAGCTGGGTTTAAAAAAGGTTTAGACAAGTTCCTGGAGGAAAGGTCCAT
This sequence comes from Ichthyophis bannanicus, assembly GCA_033557465.1. Taxonomy (NCBI): domain Eukaryota; kingdom Metazoa; phylum Chordata; class Amphibia; order Gymnophiona; family Ichthyophiidae; genus Ichthyophis; species Ichthyophis bannanicus. Next base: position 143,758,545 of record CM066050.1, read on the forward strand.
AAACCATTATTAAGAAGGGACCCAGGATATCAATGCTTGACCCAGTACAAGCATTGTGGAACCTGTGTCTTTTGGGGAAACTGCTAGGTACGTATGACCTAGATTGGCCACTGTTGGAAACAGGATACTAGGCTTGATGGACCTTGGTCTGACCCAGTATGGCATATCTTATGTTCTTATGGAATATGTCAGCTCTGGGAAATGTGAATCATTAACATCTGTGCTTTATTTAGTACAAGAGGAAATTAATTTATAGTTTTATTTCTACAGTGTTGTTGTACATTCCAAGTTTGGCTTTTGGGGTTCCCAGTTTAATTATTGTCTTCCTGTTTCTAAATTGTGATTCCTTGTTTGGTGATGGTTTATGTTCTGCATGTGTAACTGAGCTGAGGTATTCTGTTTATGTAATTCCTATTTGACATTGCCACTTGTTCTCTTTCCCCAGTAGGTCATGTATTGTTATTCTCTGAAATGTATTGGTTTAATATTTGCAGTGTTGCCTTTTGATAGGTCTGGTGCTTTGTGAGTCCTGGTAGTGCTGTTAGGATAAGGCGGGTTTGCTATTGGTTCTAAATGGGCAGTGTTTGTAGTAGTTCCTAATGTGCCTGGCGGTTGGCACTGGATTATAGTAATGTAGAAATCTCTTAGTCTTTCTTTATCCATACACTCATTAAGAGGCATGCTTACTAAAAGTTAGTGTATGGTAAGATTATGCAAATATGTATGCAAATGAGGCCCCTTATGCAAATGAGGTCCTGCACCGAGTCTCCGTACAGGGTCCCCCACTCCCCTTGGGCCGTCCCTGTTCTGCAATGCTACAGAATGTGGAGACTCCTAGTAGAGATAAGCAGTGAAGCCTGGATGGACAGTCACTGAAAATGTTCTGTCGAAGATGTGCATGGCGCAGCCCATGGTGAGAAAGGATGCTGCTGAAGAATCTGGAGTGATGACTGGTGTCATGATGTTGGTGACTAATCTCTGAACTGTTGAAAGATCTATGTGAAGTAGTTGGCCACTGCTAGAAGAGGTAGTGCTTACAAGAATAATTGGTAATGCCTTGCCCTCTGTACACATTCTTATTGAGGCTAGGCAAAGGCAAACAATGTCACATGGTTTTGGGTTAACTTACTGGATTATTGTAATATTTTTCTATATTGTATGAAGTATATGTTATGTATAAAGATTTCTTCCAACTAGCAAGATGAAGCTTACCTATGGACCAGATGTGCCTCGTACTCTGAAAAACTATCAATGAGTCAAGCAGAAGGCATTCCCCATTATAGAAGATTTATTCTGGACTTGGACATATTTGAGCTACAACACTTTTGTAACGATTCTTTATAGAATCACAGGGGGACAGTAGGAATGCATAGATAGGGGGATACCAGAATCCCCAATATGTAATAGAAGATAGATGAATTTCTTAATACAGATCTCTAAAATGTGCTGATTAGATGAACCTTGGTACCAATAACCGTCACTCACATTTATCTTTTCACCCTCTTAAATAGAATAAGATATCATTATCATGTGCTTTATCAACTATAGCAAGGTTTTTGACTGTGTAAACCATGAGAAATTCTGGGCCACATTAAGAAGCATGGGTATACCAGAACACCTGATCATTCTCTTACACAATCTGTACATTGATCAAGAAGCAACAGTTTGAACGGAACAAGGAGAAATGGAATGGTTTAAAATAAGCAAAGGTGTAAGACAAGGCTGCATACTTTCCCCCTACATATTTAATTTATATGCAGAACAAATCATCAGAGAAGCAGGATTGTATGAAGACAACAGAGGTGTGAAGATTGGTGGAAGACTCATCAACAACCTTCGCTATGCTGATAATACTACATTACTGGCGGAAAGTGAAGGTGATCTGAAACATTTGCTTCTCACAATCAAAGAACATAGTCTAAAAATGGGCCTGCACCTTAATGTAAAGAAGACAAAGATCATGACAACTGGCATAATCAACAGGTTCATAGTTGAAGGAGAAGAAATTGAAATTGTGAACAACTTTAACCTACTTGGATCAACTATCAATAAAGAAGCAACAAGCAGTCAATAAATCAAACGACGCATTACTCTTGGCAGAATGGCTATGAAAGACCTAGATAAGATTCTCCAGAGCAGAGATGTCTCTCTCCATACAAAAATTCAACTTGTTCAAGCCATGGTATTTTCAATAACATCATATGGATGTGAAAGCTGGACAGTGAAAAAGACAGACAGAAAGAAAATTGATGCCTTTGAATTATGGTGCTGGCGGCGAATACTATGTATACCATGGACTGCCCAAAGAACAAACCAGTCGGTACTAGAAGAGATCAAACCTAAGCTTTCTTTAGAAGCTCAGATGACAAGACTTCGACTTTCATACTTTGGACACATCATGCGAAGAGAGAGATCGTTAGAGAAAGACATCATGCTTGGCAAGATAGAAGGTCAACGCAAAAGAGGAAGGCCAGCAATGAGATGGATCGATACAATAACAGTAGCTTCGGGTACCAGTCTGTCAACAATGAGCCGCCTGACTGAAGACCGAACACAATTTAGGATAGCTATCCAGAGGGTCGCCATGAGTCGACTCCGACTCGGCGGCACTTAACAACAACAACATCATTATCATGAGAACTATGTAACTGTTTTAAAATACAGTAGCTTAAGAACATTGTTAGCGCGAGCATAAAGTGTAAACATAGGTTATGAACTGTACAACCATAGTTCAATGTACAGTCAACTATAGGTCACTGCTGGCACAGCGTAATTTCTGCAATTCTGCAGTTATAAATAATTTTGTCATAATCAAGTAAATTTCATCTAATACATTGTAATCAGCTCTTACTCTATAAAAGAATTCTAGCAATACCTTGTGTTATCTTTATCTTTATCTTTATTTGCTCATTTAATATACCGCTCTTTACCAAAGGCACCAGAGCGGTGTACAATAACAAAATGTTTATGAATGACACAGTTACTTCCTCATTTTACTATAATAAAAAAACAATCTCTGTAGGGAAGAATCTTTTATTTATTTATTTATTTATTTATTTATTTAACAGTTGCTTATATACCGTTACCTTCCACAGATCAGGTGCGGTTTACAATGAACGAAAAATGAACAGAGTAACAGATCTGTTTTACATGAAACATTAGTTAACTAGGTACAAGTTTATCCAACGGAAGTAGAACTGTGCTGTGTCCATAGACCTTCCTGCTGGCTTCCCTTTGAGCTCAGAGAAAGAGGAACTTTGTGTTTCAGTATTTGTGTCTTGTGAGTTTCTCTCTGCATTTCTTGCTGTTTGAGGGACCAGAGGAGACCAAAAGAGCCGAGGTGTAGTATCATCAGACCATGCATAAGATGTATTACCCCTCTTTTAGCCTCTAAGCCACCTTGATATTTTCTGAATATTACCTTGTATTACAGTTGAGTTTTCCCTCAGTCCAACTGGTTTTTGTTTCCATACCCCTCACATAAAGATATCTCTGTTTATTTTATTTCCTAAGGTGTTGCTTCATGCATGTATTTCCAGAGGATTTATCTTTCTGTATACGCTTTGCTTGATACATTTGTAAAAGTTTATATACTAGTATATTAATTATAATTAATTTTAAAAACACAGGACTTTTTCCTTTGGAGGATGATATGTATACGAGCAGCTTTCTGATCCATTACCTTGCTGAATTTGATGTATTTTATGCCTTTTTATGAAGAGATTACAAGACACTATGGTATGTCCAAGTTGAATATATATATGACCTCTGACACAGGCTATTAATCGAAACACTGCCATGTCGGGTTGCTAATAAAGATATTTACCCATCTATTGGACATTTTGGCCTGGTTTGTCTTCCTCCCTGTGTTTTTAACATTTCCTGGATTAGTGGGGTAGTTCTACATTTTTTGCTGATGCTAACACTTGTACCAGAGGTTCTGGGTCTGTCATGAAATGTGCTGGAATTGACACTTCCAAGTCAACCTAATCTGAAAAATCTAGCTGGCCATTGGTGATGGGCCAAGTAACAAATAAGAGGGAACTGGGACCATTTTGTAAAATGATGCTGACAGGGCAGAAGAGAGTGGGGGTTGCTGCTGCCCTCACTGGAATCCAGAGATACTGATGTAAGATGGGGGTAAAATGTTCTGAAGTAATGGGCTTCAAAGGTTTAAAAGGGGATAATAATTTTGGATCAGAGATGTTTTTGGCGGGAGTAAGACTTCAGAGAGTATTTATTTCTTAAGGTCTAGATAGTGGTAACGGTGGGAGTGCTAGGATATCCCACATGCTACCAGGGTTATTTTTTAAATATGGGAGTGTGGAAGGGATTTTTAAAAAGGAGTCTACCATGTCAAGAATGTGGCCAAGAATGTTCAACGTTCCCAGTTGCTGCAATGACATAAAAGTTATAGTGTATTACAGATTAGTGAATCCCATTGCAATTTTCTTCTGGTAAAAGAACATGGTAATATACCATTTTAATATACTTTAATAAATAGGCCTCCTAATTTTTTCCCTGTCCTAAGTCCGCCCCTGTAGCCACACACTTTTAGGTACCTACAATTAGGAGTCTAATGAAACTAGAAACCTCAGTTTAGGATCTCAGCCTTAGTTACATTTAATAATATCCCATTTATGCATTTAACTCCAAAATTAGGTGTCTAAACCCTTTGAAAATTGGCCTATGAATAGTTAAGATGATCAGAGCTCTGTGTAATAAAGGGGAGATTGATCTTAAATCAATGTCATCCTGGACATAGGAGTAATTTTATGACAGGGCACCAAGTAAAGTGTCAGGAAAACATCTAATTTATACTTTTTATGTGTTTTTATAAAATACCAGTACAAATCTAGCAACAATAGCACCTAAATTGAGACAAGAGCATTATGCCTTCTTGATAGCAGTTGCAATGTTAGCAGATAGTTTAAACATTTTTTTTTTAGTGCCATCAAGTCAGTGTTGACTCATAGTGACCCAGCTACCTCTGGGTTTTCTTGGCATTGTATCACTGGAAGTAGATTGCCAGCCTTTTCTTCCAAGGCAATGGAGGGTAAAGTGACTTGCCCAAAGTCACAAGGAGTGCCAGTGGGAATTGAATCCTTGATCTTCTGGGTATTAGGCAGTTGCTCTAACCACTAGGCTACTCCTCCGCTCCAGTTTAAACATATATACATGTATTTATGAAATATGCACATAAATCTCAACCTCACCCATACTCTTCCCAAACTCTACTCCTGCGAACCTGTACTGTGCAAGTATGCCCCTGCTTGCACCATGCCTACTCGTAGGCATGACCTAATTTTATGAACCCATTTATGCATGTAAAACACTTTCAGATGTGAAAATGGTTTATAAAATGACTCTCCTATTGTCCTATATTTAGACAAATTGAAACTACATATCATGGGGTAAAGCTCAGGCTGACATAGCCTGTCCCAAGAGACATGTAAGTCACTTTATCCATGGTGAAAATCATGACTGCCATTTTCAAAGCTAGTGTTCTGGACTGTTCGTATGGCTAACAATACTTCTCAGCATGGAGTTATTAAAGGAAACGATTATAAAGTAATACCTTAAAAATGAGCTGATTAGTATTCATGCTCTGTAACCACATTTAGGCCCTATTTATAAAATCTATTCTGTTCTATTGCTCGGAAAAAAATGAAATGCAGCTGTTTAATACATTGATCATTTTCATTAGCTCTAAAAAGCCTCAATAGAATTTAAAATTTTATTCATTACATCTCAATAATGTTGGGTAACTGAATTGAAGGTGACCTTACCATTTTTTTCTGTTTACTGAAAGAATATAATATAAAGGATAGAAGAAAATTAAAGAAAGAAAGACAAATAAAATAATACAAGGGATCTTGTAGATGTCTCTCCCCCAACTATGACAAATATTAACATTTACAATAAAAACATCTGGATCTAATCATTGCAAGGGTACTATGCATCTTAACATGTTAATCATGGCATAATTGGTAATTATCTTCAGTTTTTAAAATTGTCGTATTCAGAGTGTTCTTCATGTGCAATGCAGCTGTAATGTGCTCTCAAGTAAGAAGCAATTTGCCCACTGATAATGTTTTTCAGAGGTATGCACTAGATTAATTGCTCTGTGAAGGGAATAAAAACAGAAAGTGATCTATAGGCATGAAAGGTAATCTGGTTGTCTGTCCTCTAGTGTAAGGTTACGTGGTTGTAGGTCTTCATTATTGCAATGTGCGTGGAGTGCAATGAGGAATGGAATTTATGAACATGCAATGGTATAGAGGTTTAAGCCTTAGGCAATTGTGCTTGGGATGCCAAACGTTCCCCATAAGAATTCTTGTATTAGCTTCCAGTTTTTTAATATCATTTCTGCTATATTTATGGTTATAGTGGGATTTTGTAGTGTTTCTGAGGAAGAATGCTGTTCAACACCATCAGCAAATAAAACAAATCACATCCTATGTTAAGAATAGCAAAGCTTGGAGGTGCCGTGTATCTTGGAAGAGTTGTGTAAGCCACTCTATGTGTCTTTTCATTCCACTTGCCACTTGAAATTGTGTTTATACACTTTTTAGTCTCATGGCAATATCTCTTACCTTCATTGTCTCATTCTCCTGTGCAGTTTTCAAACATATCTCTGATAGCAGTAGTCAATGTGCATTCTCCCTAGTCCCACTGATGCCTGGGTTCATATAAGCAGGAGTCGCAGATTCTTCCTAAAACAACTAAAGTCTCCCAGGGAGGTAATTTCAATTCTGGATTAGTTATCCCAGGAGCAATGACATGCAGAATGGAGTTTTGATGAGAAATGCAGGATTAAGTATGAATACAAATGAAATCTAGGATATATTCAATCCTTGAGCAGTTTCGTAGGGTAAGAGAAAACAGAAGTCAGTTTACCTAACCCAAAACTGATTATGTTATTAAATAATGTAGCCAGCTGCTAAAATGGGTTTATAATATATTCTGTCTCTCTGTATTCCTCTTCATTGTTCCTGCCAGGCATGGTTACACAATCTATGGAAGAATTTAGCAGAATATGAGTTTTTCTTGCAGGTTCTTTTTCAAATATATCTGTGAACTGAATATTCACGTTGTATTATAGTCAACATACTTATTCCTTGGACAAATATTAGTATAGTTTTATCACACAGCACTACTTACAGTATATCTGAACTGATGGTTGTTATAGTATCTACATGCTTGCTCTTGAACTTCCTTCTTCTTTTAAATATTTGAATATTCATTTCAAAAGTCTCCCTGTTGGCTCAGTTCACTCAGGAGAGGGCATTAAGGTAAAGATGTACATTTTATGTTGTTGAGAGGTCTTGCTTCTTTTCCCTTCTAGATTTCTCTTTTGGGTAAGTACTGCAGGTTTATGATGTAGCTTGTTAAAGGAGAATGGAGAGTGGAGGAGTGGCCTAGTGGTTGGGGAAAGGTACTTCAGGCCGGAAGGTCAGGGGTTCAAATCCCACAAGAGGACAGCAACCTTGGGCCGGAAGGACTGAGGTTTCTAGTCCCACAGGTGCTCCTTGTGGTCTTGGGCAAGCCACTTAACCCTCCATAGCCCATGTTCCCTGTAAAATAGTTATCTCCAAGTTATAATGCCCTGTTCAATGTAATTTCAGTTTGTTCAATGTAAACCGCACTGATGCAGAATAGCACGGTATATAAGAGAATGTAAAAAAAAAAAAAAAAAAAATCTTACTACCACAACCCATAGTGTGCTCAGTTCTGGCTTTGGTTATAGATGAAGGACTCATAGAGATCTGCCTGCTACTCCACTTGATATGAAATGTGAATATGTTTCCACTTGATATGAAATGTGAATATTTTTTATTAGTTTCATAAAAACTGAATATGCACTGCACTCAGAGAGACCAAAGATACATCAAGTTCTGCATCCTGTCTATGAGAGTAGCCAATCCAGGACACAAGGCTCGGAAGGACACTAAAGAGTAAGTACTGTAGATTTGTTCCTCCTTATTTATACCTGAAGATATGTGGTGACTTTCCCATGACTACATGACTAAAAATGGCCTATGGATTTTTCCTCCAAGAACTTGTTAACCATTTTTTAAACCTACTGTAAATATGATAACGGCTTTGACCATATGTTCTGGCAAAAAGATTCAATAGTTCAATTGTACATATGAGTGCAAACCATTCTCCAGTTTTTTTTAAATGAGTTTCATAGAGTGTCTGCTCATCTTAGTACTATTTGAAAGGGTAACATTCTAAAATGTTCTGTTCTGCCTCACTCATGGCTTTATAGACTTCTAACATAACTCTTCTCTAAGATGAAAAGCCCTAACCTGTTGAGCCTTTCTTCATAGGGAATCCATTCAATCCCCCTTATCATTTTGGTTGCTCTTCTTTTCTAATTTTGCAATGCCATTTTGAGATGTGGTGACTGGAACTGTACTCAGAATGATACAGAAGCAGTATGATAGTCTGCCTTTTATTCTCCATCCCTTTGTGAATACTTCTGAATATTCAGTTTGCTTTTTTGACCACAGTCACACAATTAGCTGAAGATTTAACATATCATCTACAATGACTCAAAGATGCTTTTCCTGGGTAGTGGCTACTATATGGAATCCAGCATAATGTATCTAATATTAAGCTTTTTTTTCCTATATCATCATTTTACATGTGTCCACTTTATATTTCCCCCACTCTCCGGATCATTCTGCAACTTAAAAAAAAATCTGCTCATGATATACAGTAACTACTGAATAATTCTGAGTCATTTGCAAATTGAATCACGTTGGCTTGTAATTCTCTTTTCCATATCATTTATAAATATGTTAAAAAGCACAAATCCCAGTACAGATGGGTGCCTAGGTCTCCACCGAAAAAGACTGGCCATTTAGTCCTAGTGTCTGTTTTCCTGTCTTTCAGCCAGTTTCCTATATGCAACAGGACTTCTGGATAGGAATTAACATGTCTAGGTTAGCACAGTCACACTTCCCTCAGTATTTACAGAAAGCTCTGCTGCATGTGAAGCCTTTTAGAAAATAAGTAAAAGTATGCCGAGAAATATACATGTGGGAGAAACCAGTTCATAAACAAGAGTAGCATCAGTTTCTATCTGCAAGTGCTGGCAATTACTGTTACTACTGTTTATCATTTGTGTAGCGCACGTAACATTCCCTGCTCATCAGAGCTTACAATAAAATCAAAACGAACGGCACAACAAAACTGGGGCTACAGTTTGGTAAGATAAACATAAGTGCTGAAGAAGAGTTGAGGGAAATCAGGATCCAAAAGCAGCCTTGAAAAGATGGGTTTTTAGCCTGGATTTGAATAGGGACTTAGTCCTGATTTGTACAGCTTCCACATAAAAATGTTGATGATTATACATATAAGAGCTGAATTCCAGAAGGTGACTTGGTTTGCAGTTTGTCATGCTGTGCGTGCTTGTGTGCACCAGTGATGCTGAGAGCTAAGCTATTGGTAACTTAACTGCTGGCAGGGTCTCCCAAGATGGACAGGTCTCAGCTGAGGTGCCAGACCAAGACAAACCATCCATCTGGGCAGCAGCAGAATGGGACAGTGTTGGCGATGGAGGATCACATTTCTGTAACAACGGCAACAACATAGAATTACCTGCGCAGAAGAAAGGTCTGGCAATCTACTTCTGTATCTTGCCACAAAAACCCAATGGATAGTTACAACAAAACAAATTGCCCAATAGTGCTGAAAGATGAGACCCCCAGGTTGGAAGATACTCAGTTGGCTACTGGGGAGGAGCTCAAGACTTTTCAGAGTAAAGCCAGCATTTAGTTGTGGTTGGATTAAAGCCCTTGGGACATCTGACTGCTGATGTAGCTGCGCTTGAAATGAGAGTCAGAAGATGCAAAGATGACATATTGGGACATGGAATATACGAAGCATGAAACAAGGGAAGTTGGAGGTGGTCAAGAATGAGATTGAATATGTACAACTTGATCTGTTGGGTGTCAGCAAACTGAAATGGACACTTTGTATCTGATGATCACATGGTCTACTATGTGGGACATGAAAGACAAACAAGAAATGGTGTTGCATTTATAATCAAGAGGAAACGTGCAGGAAAAATAATGAAATACACTGCAGTCAGTGAACACAATTTTTATTCATCTACGAGGATTGTCCATCAACACAACTATAATTCAGGTATATGCCCCAACAACAGCTGCAGAATAGGATGAAGTTGATGAAAAAAGTTCAAGGTGAAATATGGACTTGGCAAAAGAAATGAAGCTGAAGAAAGACTGATAGAATTCTGCAAGACCAATGATTATTCATCTCAATACCTTCTTCCAGAAACACACGCGGTGACTGTACACATGGAGTTCACCCAATGGATTATACAAAAATCAAATTGACTACATCTGTAGAAGTCAATGCTGGAAAAGCTCAATAAAATAAAGGCCGCGTGGCCTAGTCCATGCTGGCCGCCTGTAACCAGGCGGCGCGGCGCGCAACGGAAGTCATCGGGTAGCAGGGGATGGGGGGGTGAAGAGTCAGCGGGGTGCATCTTTTGAATTCATTGGCTCCCTCCCCAGTGTAGGCATTGGGGGGAAGCCAATGAGGGGGAAGGAAGGAGAAGGTGGGCTTATTATGCTCGCTAGGCCCTTAGCGAGCAGTCGCGGAGCCTGGGGTGCCGATGTCTGTGGTTCTGGGCTGTTTCTGGTGTCGGCAACAGCTGGGGAAATTCCAGCGTTTGTTGGAGCATTGCCGCGGGTCGAGCTGCAAGTGGCTTTGAGTCGTGGGGAAGACACGTGGGCGGCGAAGAGAAGGCCAGGAGCGTCAGTGGCGAAGGGAGCAGCAGAACGGGCAGGCAAGCTGGAAAGGTTATCTTGTGCAGAGAAGAAGAGACCCAAGAAACTAGAATAATAAACTAAATTAATTTAAAAAAAAAATAAGAAGAAGAACACGAGCAGAACAAAAATACATTGCTGCCTGGTTGAGCTGTGCCATGCTGGCTTGTCAACGGCAGCTGGGTAGGGGGCTTGGGAGGGCTGGGGTGTTCTCGGGGAGGCGAGTAAGGTAGTCAGAGAGGGGTGCCAGGGGTGGGGGGGCCGGGGATGCCATGGAAGGGCAAGGGGGAGTGGGTCAAGGTGTACGGGGGAGAGGAGTCACAGCGGGAAGGGATGTCAGAGGGGCAAGGGGAGTGCGGTCCACCTTGCGGGCTGGGAGGGGGTGGTACAGTAGCACAGGGAGGGGGGAATAGGGGGGGTATGAACCGGGGGTCCTGCTCTCATGCAAAGCAGTGTGGGAGACAGAGAGGAGAGGAGTTATTGATGCAGAGGGGAGTTTTGGGGGGCTCAGTGGTGGGTTTAAATGGAAGGGGGGTGACTAGGGGGCAAGGTGTACCATTCTGGGGGGTGCGATATCAGTGGTGACAGGGATCCGGCCTTTGAATGTTTTGGTGGGCAAAATCCGCACATGCGTTCTGCTGGCTGGGGGAAGCAGGGGGTACATGGCCTTCAGGAGGCTCGGGTGCATGGGAGCATTGGGCAAGAGGGGGGCAGGGTTCTTCTGGGGCTGAGTGGCTTAGGGCTTGGCAGCTAACTTGGCCTGCGGTGGTCCTTCCCCCTGCGTTTCCTTTCTTCTCTCCACAGATGCCAGTGATGGGTTCCTACCCTGCAGCGATGGAGGGAGCAGTATCCAGGGCAGATGGTCCTCCAACTGAGCAACGGACGGTTGAAGGGAGAGGGAAAATGTGTGGCCAGGGGAGCAGCAGCAACTCATTGAAGAGAGCAGCGTGGCAGCGTATGGGGCAATTGTGTTGTGACCGCTTTGATTGAAGGATAAGGTGGTATACAAAAACTGTCTAAATAAATAAATAAATGGGGCAGCTGGTGGAAGTGCTGTGGACACGGCCACAGGTGAGTTCCCAGTGGATCGAGGCGAGGCGTCCGGGAGGATAGGGGATTCGTTGGAAAACAAAGGAAAAGCGCGCAGGAAGCATAAGCATGGAGGGAGAAGGCGACATAGGTCGGATTCCACATCGTCTTCATTCAGCTGGTCGTCGTCCTCCTCTTCGAGTGAGAGGGATGCGGGGCCAAAGGAGATAGGTGGCGGCGGGGTACCAAGCAGGCAGGCTGGGGGAGCCCCTTCCTTGGCGGCTTACGCGGAGTTGTGGGAAGGTGTCCCCAGGAAATTGCGACGTAAGATTCGAAAATGTCGGTATATTGACATCTTCCGCTTGTTGGAAGGGCGGCGGCATTCGGGGGATAGTAGGAGGAAGAGGAGGGAGGACGAGAAGGCGGGTTGGGTGAAGAAGGTGTCTCAGAACGTGGTAAATTGGACGCGAGCATTTCTGCGTTTAGTGAGCGTGTGGGGGCATTATCATCCCGAGCAATACGGGCTACTGTTAGCATATGCGGATGCTATTTTGGAGGCGGTGCAAACACACAAAGGTTGGTCGTGGTTGAACTACGATGAGAAGTTTAGAGATAAGATGGAGGAGAATCGCTTCTTGTCTTGGGGCTCCCAGGACATTAATTTATGGCTAACGCAGATGTCGGCAAAAGGGGGGATGGTTGGCATAGGTGGAGGGAAGATTGGGGGAGCGGTACAAGGGGGTGTCGCTCATTCCTTTCGGACTGCAAGTGCCGGCTTGCAACAAAAAGGGTTGGGGGGGGATCTGGGGATGTGTGCTGGAGATTTAATAAGACGTCGTGCCCCTTTCCCGACTGCAAATTTCGGCATGCATGCTCCAGCTGAGGAGGGGGACATTCGGCAGCAAAGTGCGGCAAGAAGGTCTCCACTCCTACAGGTGGGCAGCTGCCGAAGAAGGGCTGAGATCTGCAGTTTGGCCCCTACCCCAATTAAGGTAAAGGAGTTACAGACCAGGTTGTTGGGTTATCCAAAGAAGGGGGACAGGGTGATTTTAGACAAGGGCTTTCGGGAGGGTTTTGTTATTCCGGTGGAGGGACAAGTGGGGGGTAGGTTGTCACATAATGCACCTTCGGTACGGCGGTTAGCGAACATTGTGAGGGAGAAGTTGTCCACGGAGTTGGAGTTGGGGCGAGTGGCGGGCCCTTTCGCTGATAGGCCATTCTCGAATTTGGTGGTTTCCCCACTAGGGATTATTCCTAAGAAAGAAGTTGGGAAGTTTAGGCTAATTCATAACCTGTCTTTTCCGGTAGGAGATTCAGTTAATGATCAGATACCGCGGGATAAGTGTGCTGTGCATTATGCTTCCTTTGACCGGGCGGTGGAGTTGGTACGGTGTGCAGGGAGTCGGGCTTGGATGGCAAAAGTGGACATTGAGTCAGCGTTCAGGCTGCTCCCGGTTCACCCGGATAGTTTCCCTTGGTTGGGCTTTCGGTTTGAGGAGAGTTTTTATTTTGATAAGTGCATGCCCATGGGTTGTTTGGTGTCCTGTGCGTACTTTGAGAAATTTAGTTCATTTTTGCATTGGGCATTAGTGAAGGAGGTGGGTTGCGCTAATGTTGTCCATTATTTGGACGATTTTTTGTTTGTGGGAGCCGAGAGGTCCGGAGAGTGCCAGTTACTGGTGACAGGTTTTTTGGAATTGGCGAAAGAGCTGGGCGTGCCATTGGCGGAGGGAAAGACAGAGGGTCCTTCGAGGCGGTTGACTTTTTTAGGGGTAGAATTGGATTCCGTGGAGATGGTGGTTCGGCTTCCGCAAGAAAAGGTGGTCCGGTTGTGGGTGTTGGTGGCCAATGCAAGGGCAACTAGTAAGTTGACATTAAGGGAGTTGCAGGCTTTTCTGGGCGCTTTGAATTTTGCGTGCCAAGTCATCCTGATGGGAAGGGTGTTTATGCGGCATTTGTCAAGAGCCACAGCGGGATTGCGCAAACCGCACCATCGAATCATGGTGTCCGAGGTGATGAGGGCGGATTTAAGGATCTGGGATATCTTCTTGAGAGACTTTAATGGGATTTCGATCATGATGGCGGAAGAGATTTCGTCAGACGATTTACAGTTGTATACTGATGTGGCTGGAGGCATAGGTTTGGGAATTTATTTTGCCGGAGCTTGGTGTGCCGTGAAATGGCCTCAAGCGTGGCTGGATTCAAGTTTGGTGAAGAATGTGCCATTTTTGGAGCTGTTTCCCATTTTGGTAGCTTTGGAATTATGGCCGGAGCGCTTGCGTAATAGACGGTTATTGTGGTGGTGCGATAACGCTGCGGTGGTTAGCGTTGTCAATCATTATACCCCAAGGTGCAAGCAGGTGGCGGAACTCATGAGGGAGGTGGTGTTGTCATGCTTACGTTTGAATGTGGTGATTAGAGCGAGACATATCCCGGGATGCACCAATGAGTTAGCTGACGCTCTTTCTTGTTTGCAGTGGGAACGTTTTCGCAAGCTGGCACCAGGAGCAGAAGCATCAGGATGAAGGGTCCCAGAGCGATTGTGGCACATTGGCCTGACGGGATGTTGAGTTTGCTGCGGAGTTCAGTGGCGCAGGCAACATGGACGGCGTATCAGTGCGGCTGTGGCAAGATTGAAGAGTTCTGCGTGGCGCAGGGCTGGTGGATGGAAGCAGTTTTGGATGGGATGCTGGCTCTGTATGTAGTGGAAGGAAAACGGAGAGGAATATCCAAGGCGGCGGTGCGGTCTCATTTGGCGGGGTTTATGTTTTTTGCAAAAGTGGTGGGCTGGGCTCCAGTGGGGGCAGGGTTTTTAACCAGAAGGCTAATGCAAGGGTGGGGAAGAGTGGAGCCGAGTCAGGCGGACCGCAGGCGGCCGATCACGCACGATTTGCTAGGGCGGTTGTGCGAGGTGCTACCTGAGGTGGCGTAATCGGGTTACGAAGTGGTGCTGTTTAAGGCTATATTTTGTTTGGCGTTTTTTGGGCCTTTCGTATTGGGGAGTTAGTTTCTACTTCTGGGGGGTGGTTGGGGGAGGGGGTTTGCTATTGCGGCATGTTAAGCTTGAGGGCAGAAGCTTGCGGGTCTTGCTGGCTCGGTCTAAAACTGATCAGCAGGGAAGGGGTCTTTCGGTGGTGCTGCGGGAGCTGCGTAGTGGGCTGACTTGTCCAGTATTGGCTTTACGGGCCTACATGCGGCTCCGTCCGGCAGTTGACGATTCGTTGTTTGTCCATGCCGATGCAAAAATAGTAACAAGGTTCCAGGTGACGGCAGTGTTGCAATTGGTGCTGCAGCGGGTGGGGGAAGAGCTGCTTCACTTTGCAGCACATTCTTTCCACATAGGTGCGGCGACTAGTGCTGCTGCGGCGGGTTTGTCCGCGCAGGAGGTGCAACGCATAGGGAGATGGCGGTCTCAGGCTTTCCTGGGTTATGTCTGTTTGTAATGGGGTGGGGGGGTTGAAAGGAAGCGGGAGACTAATTGTTTTTTCTTTTACAGAACACTGGCGTTTACCGCATAGCTGCTGGCTGATCGGCCACTCGTTTGTGTATTGGGTGGGGTGGCGAGCAGCGGTGTGGCCTTTGGGGTCAAACTTGGGCCTGGATCCTACTTTGGTGACCGTTTCATGGCTGGGTGAGTGAGGTCTGCGGTGGACGCAGTTGCTCCCTTTGCTTCGGCACCATGCGCGTGGTCGGAGTGCACCTGGCTTGCTCATACTGCATTTGGGAGGCAACGACTTATCTGCATGGACCTGCAAGCAACTGATCAGAGCGGTGCAAAAGGACTTGGAGCTGGTGTTGCACTTGTTGCCGAGGGTGATTTTGTTGTGGTCAGACATTATCCCGTGGCCGAGTTGTCGGGACCAGCGGCGTTGGTCATGGGGCCTCGCAAAGATAAAGTGACAAATCGGCCGCTGGGTGTGTGCACATGGCGGTTACCAAATAATGCATTCCTGGGTGGAAGTGAGTTGTGCAGGTTTATACGGACGGGATGGGGTCCATTTATGCCCTGCTGGGCTGGATTTGTTATTGAACGATTGGCAGGAAGCAGTAGAGTGGGTTGCACTGCATGATTGTCGCTGGTCGCAGCTTTGTTCTGGGGGGGCGGCGGAAGGATGATCTGGACATCTGCACTGGTGGCAGGATCCTGGAGGTTTCCGGGGTCCAGACACTTTCGATAAGCTTGGGACGGGGGTTGGGTACCCCCAACCCAGACAACCCCCTGGCTGGGCTTTTGCTAATGACATGGTGAAGTAAGGGGCTAAGGGGGGGAAAGAAAGGAAAAAGCGGAGGCGCTATCACTTTGCTAGTAATATGGCTGGTGATGTAGTAGCCCGCGGTTATGTTAATTAAGTTATGTTTCATGCATTAATGTTTAATAAAGCTGCGACCAGGTGTTTTTGCCAATCTGGTGAATGGTGTCTGATTTTTGTATCTTGTAAGGAGGGGAGGGAAAGGGGGGGAAGGGGCTGGACAAGGGTGAAGGGAAGGAATGAAGCTGGAAGGTAAGGAGGAGCGGCGAGTCCGCGCTCCCTTGGTTAAATAAAGGCAGCGTGGCCTAGTCCATGCCGGCCGCCTGTAACCGGGTGGCGCGGCGCGTGACGGAAGTCATCGGGTAGCAGGGGATGGGGGGGGGAGAGTTGGTGGAGTGCATCTTTTGAATTCATTGGCTCCCTCCCCAGTGTGAGCGTTGGGGGGAAGCCAATGAGGGGGAAGGAAGGAGAAGGCGGGCTTACGAGTGCTCGCTAGGCCCTTAGCGAGCAGTCGCAGAGCCTGGGGAGCCGGTGTCCCACCCACCCTCCCTTTGGTTGGTGGTTGTTTTAAATGGGAGTGAGGCAGGGGTGTCACAGTTGGAGGAGGGGGGTTTCATGGTTGGTGGGATCCCGGAGGTTTCCGGGGTCTGGACGCTTTTGATAAGCTTGGGACGGGGGTTGGGTACCCCCGACCCGGACAACCCCCTGGCTGGGCTTTTGCTAATGACATGGTGAAGTCGGGGGCTAAGGAGGGGAAAGAAAGGAAAAAGCGGAGGAGCTATCACTTTGCTAGTAATATGGCTGGTGATGTAGTAGCCCGCGGTTATGTTAATTAAGTTATGTTTCATGCATTAATGTTTAATAAAGCTGCGACCAGGTGTTTTTGCCAATCTGGTGAATGGTGTCTGATTTTTGTATCTTGTAAGGAGGGGAGGGAAAGGGGGGGGAAGGGGCTGGACAAGGGTGAAGGGAAGGAATGAAGCTGGAGGGTAAGGAGGAGCGGCAAGTCCGCTCTCCCTCGGTTACATCAACAAAGACAAAACCTGGAGTTGACTGGTATAGATCACCGATTATTAGTATGCAAACTCTAGCTAAACCTGAAAAAGAGCAAGTCATGAATGTAGCAAAATAAGACACTGAGAATATACTACTGGAATTTAAAGACTGCCTGAGAAATTGATTTGCTGCTTTAGATACAAATGGCAGCGCTCCAGAAGAGTTATGGGGTGACATTAAGAAGGTTGTGTTGGAAGAAAGTGAGAAGTCTCTAAAAAAGGTGAAAAAGCAAAAATGGCCTAAATGGATGACTGAAGAACCTCTGAAAATTGCCCAGAAATCCAGATAAGCTAAAGCCAGAGGAAAAAGATGGGCAATCACAGACCTCAACAAAGATTTCCAATGTGCAGCAAGACAAGACAAGGAAATGTACTACACTGATGCATGCAAGGAAATCAAATCAGAAACTTTTATTTATTTATTTGGCTAAGATTATATACCTTCCAGTCTAATAGTCAGGATGGTTTACAGAGAAATAAGTGAGCCAGTGTGACTTTACATAAATTAAGTAATAAATGAGGGGGGGGGGGTGGGAGGGAAGTAAAACCATGGAAGTGACTATAAGGTAAGTAACACAGATTCAGTGATATTTGATTTACAAATCATATTTAGGCAGTCCATGTCTGTGCAGTCTTGTTAACCGCAAAGTAGTTGGTGAAGAGAAATGTTTTTAATGTCTTTCAAAATTCTTGAAGGTCACTGATGTCATGTAGTGCAGGGGGGATTATATTCCTCCTCTTTTAGAGATGGATCAAGTAGTTTTAGTATTTAGTGTTGGTATATGTAACATGTTGGCAGAGATGGATGTTCTGTTTCTGTTACTGGACGCTTTTGAGATGAGGCTCAAGGTGGGGGGTTAGCTCTTAAGTCATTGTGGAGGGAGTTCCACAATATTGGGGCATTGTAAGAGAAGACTCTGGAGCTGGTGCATTGGTTCATGTTGTGGATGTGAGAGGGTATTTTATAGGTGTTTTGGGAACAATGCCTTCTCACCCTGGAAGTATTGGGTGATATGAGGAGAGCGGACAGAAGTGTTCCCAAAACACCTATAGAATACCCTCCCACATCCACAACATGAATCAATGCACCAGCTCCAGAGTCTTCTCTTACAATGCCCCAATATTGTGGAACTCCCTCCACAATGACTAGCACAAAACCTAACTGCATGCTTAGTATCAAAGTCAAGACGCACTGATTACATCACCCTGAAACTCCATGACCTCCACTGGTTAGCAGTCACCTCAAGAATAATCATATAACACAGGTACGCTACCAAAAAACTGCCTCCAGTTTTGCAACTGATTCCTATAGATTTTGGGGTGCTGAATCCAGCAAAAATAGCCAAAATGTTCCATCACGTCATGTTTTCTTGCAAAATTAGATTTCTTACCCATATAAGGAATGTTCACAATAATTTCTTTTTAGCCGACTGCAGTTTATTTTCTTGGCCCAAATAGAGGTTGTAATGGTTAACTAGAAACACTCCCTCATGATATTTTAGAAGTGTTTTGTATTCATTTTATACATTAACAGGACAATTGGGAGGAGGGGGGCTAAAATCCAGTACTCGCGCTGGCGCATGTTTCTTTCCTGTTCGGCTCGCCTCGTTCGCTCGCTCAAACACGGTGGTTGCGACATGAACGTTCCTGTCAAATTTCAGTTTCTTGCAAGTTCATTATTACCTTTTGTTTGCTCAGTCGTATCCAGCTTTATTTTATTCCGAAGTGGTTCACTACAGTTGTAGTTTTGCAGTGCTGTGTATTTTTGTGATGGCTCACAGCAGCCAGAGGTTGCGTCAACTCTCCGGACAGTTTTTGTTTTATTTTTGTGGAATATACCGTGAAAAAGCGGCAGAGGAACATTTCTGCATTTATTAAAAAGTATATTTCGCCTATTTCGGTTTGAAGTTAGGCGATCAAGACAAACCGTGGGCTCCTCACAAAGTGTGCAAGACATGTGAGGAAGATCTACGCTTATGGATGAAAAGGTAAAAACAAGCATTTCGTTTCGGAATACCTATGATGTGGCGTGAACAAAGAGACCACAGCAGTGACTGCTATTTTGCTCTTGCATTGTGAAGGAATACAACTTAAAAAATAAGAACGTAATAAGTTACCCCAACCTTCCCATCAGCAATTAGGCCTATGCCTCATAGCAACGAAGTACCTGTGCTGAACACCAAAATCTTTGGATCATATTGTGTGGGAACGGTTTCTGATCATGATGAGACTCATCAGATGGCTTTTTCCCGATGAGCTCCAGTTACTTCCGAGTTTGGAAAACTGAACCAGATCCGAAACCTGAACTTTTCTCCTCAAGCTGAATTGAATGATTTAGTCCGGGATTTAGGACTCCCAAAAGATGCTGCCCAACTGCTAGGTTCTCGGCTTAAACAGAAAAATCTATTGTCACCAGGAACAACTTTTTTATTGGTACCGCAACCGCGAGACACAATTTTTTGAAGTATTTCAGCAAAGAGGAAGATTTGGTATTTTGCAACGATATATACGGAGTGAAGGAAAACTTTAAACTCAAGTATGATCCTGCTGAATGGCGCTGTTCATTGATTCGTCAAAAGACAGCATATAAAAGGTGTTCTTCTTCATATGGCAACACATTTGCTTCAGTTCCTATTGCTCACTCTGTTATTCTCCAAGAAAATACGAGATTTTTGGCCCTGATTCTTCAGAAGATTCGTTATGATGAGCATAAGTGGATGATTTGTGGAGACTTTAAAATTCTATCCATGCTATTAGGGCAGCAATCCAGTTTCACCAAATATCCCTGCTTCCTTTGCTTGTGGGAATAGCCGGCCCGCGACCTACACTGGGGGAAAAAAGACTGGCCAATTCGGGAGTATTTGAGACCCGGTGAGAAAAATGTTCTTCATGAGAGCTTGGTACCTCGTGATAAAATTCCCTAAAAATTACCACCTCTCCACATTAAGTTGGGTCTCATTAAGCAATTCATCAAGTCCCTTCCAAAAGATGGTGAGTGCTTTCGGTACCTTTGCGTCAAAGTTTCCCCCGCCTTTCTGAAGCAAAGCTAAAGGAAGGAGGTGTTTGTTGGCCCTGATATAAGGAAACTCCTTTTCAGATGGAGCATTCACTGAAACGATGTCTGAGAAGGAAAAAGAGCCTGGGATTCCTTCAAGGATGTTGTTCTCAATTCTTGGGGAACAGGCTGGATGAGAACTATAAGGATATTTTTGCCAGGATGCTCAAGCCTTCCAAAGAACAAGGCTGTAACATGAGCCTGAAAGTCCATTTCTTGCACTCCCATGTGAACTACTTTCCCCGAAAACTTGGGGGCGTACAGTGAAGAACAAGGTGAAAGGTTTCACCAGGACATCAAGGACGCAGAGAGAAGGTATCAAGGAAGATGGAAAACCACTATGATGGCTGATTTCTGCTGGTTGCTGCTGCTGGGAAACCCCAGATGAAAAATACGCCAAGCAGCGCACCACGAGAAGCAACTTCGGGGGGAAGAAGAAACGGGCCCACCAGGAGATTGATTGACCCAAGAATGACTTTAAAATCTAAACTATGTTGACACAATATCGTGTTTTTTACTAAACTTTGAAATAAAAATTTGCTAGTTATTACCACAGTGTTTGGATCTCATTTATTAGAATTTATTTTCACACCATCGGGTGTTTGTCTTCATGTATTGCAATGTTGCGGTTGCGTTTTCTATTCTTACATACATACCTGTACAACATTTTTTTTGCACATTTCTTTGCTTTGCTTTGTGTCTAACCTCGCTCTTATATGCTCAGTGTTTGTGCACATGTTTTGTGGGCTGTTTAAGTGCAGACAATTTTGCTACCATCACAGTGTGTTTTGTTGACATTACTCTATTCTTATGTGCTGCTTGTTACAATTTTCTTTATGCTTATTTGAATAACTACTAAACAATTAGTATAAAGAATTCATCCAAGAAACTTTTATCTCGATCGCACTCAATCTGAAAAATGTTCACCTCAAACTGCTAACCCAATGTAGCAAAAAATCTGTACGTGATGGAGCAAATTGGTTACCAGATTTGGATTCAGCGCACCAAAAAACGTAAAAATCAATCGAAACATTAGAGGCAGTTTAAAAAAATTTTTTTTTAGTGTACCTGTGTAATCATTAGGTATTTGTATTTTATTCTTGAGGTGACTGGAAACCAGTGGAGGTCATGGAGTATCAGGGTGATGTAATCAGTGCGTCTTGACTTTGATAATATGCATGCAGCTAGGTTTTGTGCTAGTTGGAGCTGGTGAATGGTTTTCTTTGGACGTCCCTGGAGGATACTATTGCAGTAGTCAATGTGTGGAGTTATTAGTGATTGGAGGACAGTTCTGAAGTTGTGATCTTATAATAGTGGTCTGAGATGTTGGATTGTTCGTAATTTAAAGTATATGCTTTTTGTGACTGCTTTTATGTGGGAAGTCATGCTTAAAGATTGATCTAGTATTACCCCTAGGTATTTCACCTCATCCTTAACTTCAAGTTCTGCATCTTGTAAGAATATTTTGCTGGGGGGGTGAAGTTTGAATTTCTGGAGATATAAAGGACTTCAGTTTTTTTAATGTTGATTTTGAAGTTATGGGTATTGAGCCACACTGTTATTTCAGTCATGCATGCGGTTATTTGGGAGTGGTCTGGATTGGTAGTATCTATTGGATGGTACATCATAATATCTCAGCATTTAGAGATGATAGTTAATATGTTTTTTGAATATGTTGCATATTGGATGAAGGTAAATGTTGAATAATAGGGTGGATAAGGAAGAACCTTGGGGGATACCCTGTTTCTGATTAAAGATAGAGGATGAGTTTTGGCCTATTCGGATCTGTTGTGTTCGGTTGGTTAGATAGGATGTAAACCATTATATGACTGTTCCTTGCAGTCCAATTTGTTTTAGTCTGTTTATAAGTAGTTTGTGATTCATGCTATCAAAAGCTGCAGTGATGTCTATAAACATTAGGATAAAGGCCTGTTTATTAGAGTCTAGGCCACGTATAAGCTTCTCTAGAAATGATAGCATAAGAGTCTCAACACTATGGTGAGGTCTAAACCCATGTTGATTCTCATCTAGTGGTGCATTTAGTTCAATGAAACCTTGTAGTTGCAATTGTACAACTTTTTCTATGACCTTCGTTAGGAATGGCAAGCTTGATATTGGGCGATATTGAAAAGGAGGGAGGATAGTGCTGACCCCCATTGAACTCCTTGAAGTTGGGGGAATGGAACTGATTTTGATTCACCTATTTTTACTTGTAATTGCCGATTGGAAAAGTAGGATTTGAACCATTTTATTGTAGTACCTCTTAAGCCAATGAATTCCAAATATTGAATAATCTAATTGCGTAGTATTGAGTCAAAAGTTGCTTTAATATCAAGGAAAATGAGTATGAAGCCATCATTGAACTTGTCAATATCTTTAATTTTGCTGTCTACAAAGGCAGCCATCAAATATTCTGCACTGTGATTGGGTCTGAATCCAAATTGATGTGTATCAAGAGGAAAATGAGAATCAACATGTTCCTGAAGCTGGATTAAAACAGTTTTTTCAATAATTTTTGCTAAGAAAGGGATGCTTGCAATGGGCCTATAGGGTGATAGTTGTTAAGAGTCACTTGTTGATGCTTTTTTCACTGGATGGATAGAAGTCAATTTTAAGGTGGGAGGTAGGTAACCTTGGTCTAGTGATTGTTGACCAATGTTTAAAGTAAAAGGCGAGAGTTCAGTGCGGGCAGATTGGATCCAGTTAACAGGACATGGATCTAGAGGTGATATAGTGTTTCTGATACCTGTAATGATTTTTACTTGTTGATCCTTGGTGGCAGTTGCAAAAGAATTCTAGGTGACTGGATTGTCCGAGTGTGTGGATAAAGTGGCATCTAGCTTATGGAAGTGGAGACTTTTTGGTGGGTGAGTTAGGGACTGAAAGTGGTTAGCCTTTATGGGGGTTATTCTGTGCCACGAATAGCAGGGATGGATGTCCCAACAGTTGTACAGGGAAGTTAGATGGGGGTGGGGAAGGGGCGGCTCAGGGCCAGAGTCTGGGTGGACAGTGGGCAATCGTCAGCTCTGGACATACAGGGCCAATTCTAACGTCAGCCCTGTAAGTCCAGGGCCGGCGACTTGTACGGGGACTTTATTCCACCTCTGAGGTGGAATAACTTCCCTGTACATCCAGGATCAGTGACCCGGGGCACGGATGGGGCACAGGGGGTCCAAAGACATTATCCGCAGCCCAACCCTGGCCATCTGAGACCTGATCAGAGGTCAGGCTGTGGGGAATGCAGCGTTGAAGTTCAGTGGCCAACATTGTCTCTCTTCAATGGAGCCGCGGTGCCATGGCAACATGATGCCATGGCACCGCAGCTCCATTGAAGAGTCTTGATTGAATTAGCCAGAAAAGTCCTGTACGTGCAGGCTGGGCTGAATCGCAGTCCCAGTCTGCACGTACAGGACTGTTTGCTATTCTGATCCCACGGGGCTAGATGTGCCCCGTGGGATCAGAATCGCTATCCCTTCTGTACATTCGGCTCAGACCAGACGTACAGAGGGGATCTACATCTGGGACAGAATGAGCCTGCATTTGGGCAGTTATCTGAGGGTCATCTTTATGTGAAGAAGGATCTTTTGTTAAGGATTTGATTATATCAAATAGCTCACGTGGACGATTTAGTGACTTGTTCAACAGATTAGTCTTTTTTAGCCTTATAGGTGGCTTCTTGGTATTCATGCAATTTGGCAATGTAGAGATTTATTTATTTTATTTATTTAGACAGATTAGTATACCACCTTATCCTACAATCAAAGTGGTTACATCACATCACAATTGGGGTTGCATTTAACATGTGGGTGCTTTACAACATTTAACATGAGGGCATTTAACAACATTAAGACATCACAATTGGAGGGTTACATTTAGCATGAGGGTGCTTTCGTGAGTCTAGTTGGGTTGATTAAGTATTGAGTTTGCGTGGGTAGTTATGTTGCAATAACACTTGGGTGTGGACTGTTGTCTATCTGCTCTTGAGTTGGAGGGGGTGGGGACTGTTGTCTATCTGCTCTTGAGTTGGTGGGGGTAGTTGCAATACCGCTCGGGTGGGGACTGTTGTCTATCTGCTCATAGGTTTCTGTAAGGAGCAGGGTTTTAAGGGCCTTGTGGAAGTCTGTGATGTCTTCTAATGCCCTTAGGCTCGTTGGGAGGGAGTTCCATAGTGTGGATGCCAGTAGTGATGGAGCTCTTCTTGACGTATTTTGTTTAGTCTTGTGGTATCTTGCAGGTGTGCCGATCATGTTGTTATTATTGTTCCTTCTTTGTCTATTACTGATGTTCCTTGTTATGATTTCTTGTAGTGCATCTGCTGAGAGATGGTGGATGATTTTGAAGATAATCAAGATTATTTAAAATTGTGCTCTGGCCACCATTGTGAGCCAGTGTAATTGTTGTAAGATGGGGGTGATGTGTTCAGATATTTGAAGGTGGTCTGGCAATTTGGTGTTTTGCCACTTTATTTCTAGAGCTCTAAGCTTACATTTCAGATCCTTAAGTTGAGGAGAATACCATTTTGCAGATTGTTTCCTGTTAGGTGTTGTGTGTGAGTCTTCCTTTAAGGCTATCTTTGAAATAATCTCATTCCAATTGTACACAATAGTGTCAAGGTCCATAATGAATTTTGTAAGGTGGGAGATGATTTTATTTTTAAAATCGTTTGCGTGCATGTTGTAAAATTGACATTTAGTAGTTCTTTGGGGGCATATGTCACAATTAATTACTTGTGAGTGCAGTAGGATGGTGATGATCTTGTGGTCAGACCAGGGTATTGAGAGTATTTCAGGATGGGGAGGAGTATAATGTTGAGGTATAGCGGGGGAAAAAATATCATGATTAGTAGGTTCCCTTTGCTATTTGTTGGTTGGTTGACAATTTGTGTGCAGTGCATGGCGTTCATTGCATCCATGAAAGCTTGCGATGTTTTTGGGAGGATAGAGGATAGGTTCAGTTGCCTAGTAGGATCAGTTGATTGTTATGTGAAACACGACTACAGACTTTTTCTAAGATGATGTCAAGCTCGCTTGGAGTAGTGCTTGGGAATCTGTAGGCAAGTAGGAGTGATAGGTGTTTGAGAGTATTAGTTTATCTAATTTTTTAACTGTGTCAAGAGGAAGAGGTTTGAAATTGAAAGTGTGCTTGGTAATAATAAAAACCCCTCCATCTTTTCTATTAGAGGAAGAACAAGATCAGCTTTCCTAAAGCTACAAGAGTTAAAGAAAAAGTTCCAGCCTTGAATTGGAATGCTAAAAGATGCTCAAGGATCCATGTTGAACAATGCTGAGAAGATAAAGAAAAGGTGGAAAGAATCTACAGAATCATCATCATCATCATCTATACTATAAAGATCAAGTAGACCAACAACCGTTTCAGCCTGTACATTGTGATCATGAACCATTGGTGATGAAAGAAGAAGTTGAAGCAGCATTGAAAGCATTATCAAAAAACAAAGCACTAGGCATTGATGGCATTCCCAATGAAGTATTACAGCAATCAGATGCAGCTGTTACCATACTTACAAGGCTCTGCCAGGAAATTTGGAAGACAACATCATGGCCAACTGACTGGAAAAGATCTGTGTTTATACCCATACTGAAGAAAGGTGATCTGATTGACTGGAAATGATCCCACAATCACGCTGATCCCACATGCCAGCAAGATTCTACTCAAGATGAGGGAGGAGTAGCCTAGTGGTTTGGGCAAGGTACTTCAGGCCGGAAGGTCGGGGGTTCAAATCCCACTAGAGGACAGCAACCTTGGGCCGGAAGGACTGGGGTTTCTAGTCCCACAGGTGCTCCTTGTGGTCTTGGGCAAGCCACTTAACCCTCCATTGCCCATGATCCCTGTAAGTATTAGTGTGTGTGTCTCATATCCCCGCGTGTTAAATGTATCCCCCACTTGTGTTGTGACCGCTTTGATTGAAGGATAAGGTGGTATACAAAACTGTCTAAATAAATAAATAAATAAGATAATTCAGCAACAACTACAACCATACCTGAAATGAGAACTGCCTGAAGTGCAAGCAGCGTTCAGTAAAGGGCGAGGAACGAGAAACATCATCGCGGATGTGAGATGGATCCTTGAAAAGACAAAAGAATTCCAAAAGGATATCTATATGTGTTTTATTGACTATAGCAAGGCTTTTGATTGTGTAAACCATGAGAAACTCTGGGCCACATTAAGAAGCATGGGTATACCAGAAAACCTGATAGTTCTCTTGCACAAACTTTACATTGATCAAGAAGCAATAGTACGAATGGAACAAGGAAAACAGAATGGTTTAAAATCAGCAATGATGTATGCCAAGGTTGTATATATTTCCCTTACCTGTTTAATTTATATGCAGAACAAATCATCAGAGAAGCAGGATTGTATGAAGACAACAGAGGCGTGAAGATTGGTGGAAGACTCATCAACAACCTTCGCTATGCTGATGATACCACATTGCTGGCTAAAAGTGAAGACCATCTGAAATATTTGCTTCTCAGGATCAAAGAACATAGTCTTAAAATGGGTCAGCACCTTAATGTAAAGAAGACAAAGATTCTGACAACTGGCAAAATCAATAAGTCCATTGTTGATGGAGAAGAAATTAAAATAGTGGACAACTTTATCCTAGTTGGATCAACTATCAATAAAGAAATGACAAGCAATCAAGAAATACAACGATGCATTGCTCTTGGCAGAATGGCTATGAAGGACCTAGACAAGATTTTTAAGAACAGAGATGTCTCTCACCTTATAAAGATTTTACTTGTTCAAGCCATGGAATTTTCAATAGCATCATATGGATGCAAAGGTTGGCTAGTGAAAAAGATAGACAGAAAAAAAAACCCTGATGCCTTTGAATTAGGTGCTGGCGACAAATACTGTGTATACCATGGACTGCCTGAAGAACAAACCAGTCAGTACTAGAGGAGATTAAATCTAAACTTTTTTTAGAAGCTCAGATGACAAGACTTGAACTTTCATACTTTGGACATATCATGCGAAGAGAGAGATCATTAGAGAAAGACATCATGCTTGGCAAAGTAGAAGGTCAACACAAAAGAAGAAGGCAAACAATGACATGTATCAATACAATAACAGCAGCTATGACTTTCACTCTGTCAACAATGAGCTGCCTAATTGAAGGCCGAACATGGTTTAGGACTGTAATCTAGAAGTTCACCATGAGTCGACACCAACTCAATGGCACTTAACAACAACATACATTTTGAAAATTGCAGGTCCCCTGAGCCCTGTAAAGAGACAATAGAACCTGGACAGACAGTCTGTAGACTGCCTTCAACATACAGAAGTAGGTAGGAACAATACTCAGATGTATAGAATTGGAGGCAGGTTCCCAGGACACTCTATGAAGCACAGAGTGCGATTGGGAGACAGTCCCTAAAAGGAAGGCAGTCCTCAAATACCTGAGATGGGCAGTATTACTCAGCAGTTCCCAGGATAACTAGTGGAGAAGTGTAACTGAAGTGTTCTCTGTGTATCTGTACAGTCTTTGGTCTCCTTGATGAACCAGAGGAACAGTCATTGACATGGAAATTGAACCCAATGAGGAAGCACAATGCAGATCCCAGGATGATGTCATGGAAATGGAATATGAAGAAGCTAGTGGCTAAAGGGCTGTCAGCTTACTTATCTACTGCTTGGAAAAAACCTAGAGGAAACTCTCAAGATGAGGGAGGAAGCAGGTTGCTAGGAATATTTACTTCTCTCCAACAAGTATGTGTAAAAATAGTAGTTGCTGAGACAGCAAGGGAAGAGGGATGATTCCCTTTTACAATGTATGAGAGTGAACTGATGAGAGTGAAGCCAGGTGGTTAAAACTCTGTAATACTGCAGAGAAAATCTAGACTGGACTTACATGTTTAGGTAGGAAGTTCAAATCCAGGGTAGCATACTCCGAAATGCATCTCGTTCCATGTGCAGGACCGAAAAGGCAAGCAGAGCTCTGGAGTCTCAATACGTGGATGAGATAATGGTGCAAAAAGAGGGGTTTGGATTCATTTGGAATTGGACAGTATTCTGGGGAAGGGAGAGACTTTTCTGAAGAGAGGGGCTCCACCTTAACCAGGATGGTACCGGGCTGCTGGTATTACATTCGTAGTACATTTGTAGCAAAAAACCTGTGAGAGAGTCAGTTGGTCCATTAGATGATAAAGGGGTTAAGGGGGCACTAAGAGGTGAAAAGGCGATAGCGGAGAGACTGAATGAATTCTTTGCTTCGGTCTTTACTGAGGAAGATCATAAGAACATAAGATATACCATACTGGGTCAGACCAAGGTCCATCAGGCCCAGTATTCTGTTTCCAACAGTGGCCAATCTAGGTCATATGTACCTAGCAGTTTCCCCAAGGGACACAGGTTCAACAATGCTTGTATTGGTTCAAGCATTGATATCCTGGGTCCCTTCTTAATAATGGTTTATGGACCTTTCCTCCAGGAACTTGTCCAAACCTTTTCTAAACCCAGCTACACTAACAGCCTTTACTACATCCTCCGGTAACAAATTCCAGAGTTTGATTACATGTTGAGTGAAAAAATATTTTCTTTTATTAGTCTTAAATAGTTTACCCTGTAGCTTCATTGCATGTCCCCTAGTCTTTCTATATTCTGATAAGGTAAACAATCGATCTACGTTTACCCGTTCCACTCCGTTCATTAATTTATAGACTTCTATCATATCTCCCCTCAGCCGTCTCTTTTCCAGGTTAAAGAGCCCCAACCTTTTTAGCCTTTCTTCATAGGAGTATCCTTCCATCCCCTTTACCATTTGGGGGCTCTTCTCTGAACCTTTTCTAAAATCGCTATATCCTTTTTAAGATACGGCGACCAGAATTGCACACAATATTCTAGGTGCGGTCTCACCATGGAACGATATAGAGGCATTATAATATCTTTTGTTTTATTTTCCATTCCTTTCCTTATCATACCTAGCATTCTATTTTCTCTCTTGGCCGCTGCTGCACACTGGGCCGAGGGTTTTAACATGGTATCCACAATGACGCCTAAATCTTTTTCCTGGGTGGTGATTCCTAATGTGGAACCTTGCATCGTGTAACCATAGTTTGTGTTGTTCTTCTCTAGGTGCATAACCTTGCACTTGTCCACATTAAATTTCATCTGCCATTTTGATGCCCAGTCTTCCAATTTATCAAGATCCTCTTGCAGGGGCGGAGCCTGATGTCCAGCGGGATGGTCGCATAACACTGAGGCTCCCGAGAGGCCTACTCAGAATCCTGAATTAACAACATACATACTTGGAACTTCTACTCTGATCTTGCAGGGGCACATTGGTGAGATGGCGGGGACCAAACCCACGCGCCTGGAATTTGGATCTCCAGCGGCTTCTCACGGCAAACGTTCCAAAACTGAACCCCCGTCCCCGCAGAAGGGGCTGGCCTTGCGTGAGGGCCCCGAAATGCAGCAGGAAATCCTCGCAGAGATTAGAGGGGTCAAGGACCTCGTGCAGTCAAACGGTGAAGCACTCCGAGCGCTGCGGGAAGATCTTGGTGTACTGCAGGGCAAGCTCGAGGGGCTCTCTTCGCGTCAGGACAAAATGGAGAGCATATTGGACTCCCATGCGGCCCGGTTGTCCAAACTCGACAAAGTTGAACGTCAGGTACGGGCCTTGCAGAAAGAAGTGGAAGATGGCAATAATAGAGCGCGCCGCAACAACTTACGACTCGTGGGCATACCAGAGGGAGCGGAATCGGGAGACCTGAAAGAGTTTTTATGTAAAATCCTCCCTTCCCTGCTCCAAATCACCTTTACCAAAGATTTGGAGATCGATCGCGCTCATCGTGTACCCTCAAGCATAACGTTCAACAGGAAGACCCCGCGGCCTATCATTTTTCGACTTTTGAGATATCAACACGTGGAGCAAATTCTCAGTGCCTCTCGGGCAAAGGGCCATATGGAGTTTGAGAGCCACAAGATCTCCTTCTATCCTGACTTGGCTAAACCCACGGTCGACCGCCGAAAGCGCTTTCTGGAATTCCGACCGAGGCTTCAACAACTACAAGCACGCTATGGCCTGATGTACCCGGCCAAGCTCCGAGTCACGCTTCACAATCAGACAAGAACATTTGAGGACCCTGATCTACTAGCGGAGTTTTTGGATTCCAAAGAAGCCGACTTGATGCGCTGACTTCCAGAATATTCCTGCCAGCATTCCCATATCCGCTGTACCTTCCATACTGGATCTGCCGCAGCCCAGCACAGAGTCAGGCGTGGGCAGTTTGTTTGCCTTACTTTTGATGATATCTGTGACCCGACTCCATCTACCCACAGTAGCCTCGATGAGTATCAGAGACAGTGTTAATTATGGACTCTGGTGTTTCTTTTCTTTTTTTTCATGTCTTTCTATCGCCTCTCTAGGGCCTCCTCCCGCAGACATATGGTCGCCATATTCATTGGGGGTTTTGCTTCTTCTCTAAGATACGTTGGTACATGCTTTTCAATATGGGGTGTATTAGCTAGCATACTCGGTGATTATGTCATTGTTGCACAGATTCTGATTATGTTGTATGTTTTCAAGTGCCCTTACCTAAAATGTCTATTACCGATTGATGGCACCATGTAAGCTTTTCTCATTGAACGTAAAAGGAATCAATAATCCGATAAACGGAAGAAAATCCTAAGCTACCTAAGTCAGGAAGCTGCTGATCTGATTTTTCTCCAAGAAACGCATTTAAATTCGAAGGAAACTCTTAAACTCAATATTAAACCTTACATGGTGGCCGCCTATTCCCCAGCCGTTTCTAAGAAATGTGGGGTTGCCATACTGGTTAGGAAATCTTTGCATGCTACTATTATTGCGACTAGCTCAGATACAGAAGGTAGATGGTCCAGAGTTCACCTCAAGATAGGTAGCCTTGAAGTTACATGTATATGCCTTTACGCTCCTAATGTGGATGATCCTGCCTTTTTTGCTACCATTGCTCAGGTTGCGCAGGCCTCTGCTAATACTTCATTGATAATTGGGGGGGATTTCAATTTAGTCCTTGATCCCCTGATTGACAAACAGCCGCCTAGGACAAGTGGTCACCCCAAGAGTCACACCACGCTTACCTCTTTGATCAAAGATCTTGCTTTAGTTGATCTATGGAGGTTACTACACCCCAATGAGCTTGACTTCACCTTCTTCTCTTCCCCTCACAAATCCCAGTCTCGCATAGATTTCTTTCTAATATCAAAACTGTTAGTTCCTCAGGTGGACACTGCAAAGATTCACTCCCAACATATTTCAGATCATGCTGCTATTTCCTTTCAATTACACACTACTGCACCCCAAGGGAATTCGGGGGCCTGGTTCTTTGATAGAGCCCTGTTAACTCAGCCAGAGTTCCAGTTAGAAATTCGAGCAGCCATACAGGATTACTTCCATTTTAATCTACCCCAGGATACTGCGAATTGGGCTTGGTGGGAGGGCTTCAAAGCGGCCATTCGAGCAACGATCACTAGCTATCAAATCCGCCTGCGGAAACAACGCAAGCAGCAGCTACTCATACTAGACCAACAAATTAAAGCAGGCGAACGAGTTCTAACTTCACGTACTGATCCATGTGTATTAATTCGATTACAGCGTCTCCGTTTTCAATATAATTCAATCCTCTCAACTGCAGCTTCTAAGAGTATTGAGCTTCAACGAGGGACATATTATCGTGAAAATAACCGAGCCGGTCGACTCCTAGCCAACGCCTTGAAAGGCCAAAAAGAAGCCAAACGTGTAGCGGCCCTTCGAGCCCCACAGGGAGGGGGCATATTGACCACAGACTCCGACATTGTAGAACTCTTTCGGGATTTCTATACCCGCCTATATCAATCTGAATGTGAGTTCTCGTCAGAGACATTCGAGCGACTGCTTTCTGGCATTCAGCGGCCGACCCTCTCTGAAGATGATAGGGATGCGATGGATGAACCCTTCTCTACTTCAGAGATCCAATCTGCCCTAAAACGAACAGCCTCGGGCCGTGCCGCAGGGCCCGATGGTCTCCCGACCGAATTCTACAGAACGTTTAGTGCAGATTTAGTTCCCTATTTAAAACTCTATTTTTCTGCCCTTGCGGTAGATACATCCTCTTTGGGATCCTTTTCTGCAGCTAATGTGGTAGTATTTGAGAAAGAAGGCAGAGACCCGCTGCTAACCGCCAACTACCGTCCAATCTCCCTACTTAATGCCGATTATAAGATCTTCGCAACGATCTTGGCCACCCGGCTATCTGACAGGATGGCCACCCTAATCCACCCCGACCAATGCGGTTTTATACCCGGCCGATCCACCGCTGACAATGCTCGGACTTTGTGCCATGTGCTATCCAGTGCTGCCAATCTAGATCATCCATGGGTGGGTCTTTCCCTAGATGCCGAAAAAGCCTTTGATCGCCTAGAATGGCCCTTCTTATTTGCAGTTCTCCGATGGTATGGCTTTGGGGAGGGCTTCCTCCGATATCTCCAAGTCATGTATACTCAACCCGTCGCCAGTATTTGTGTAAATGCCATCAAGTCTCAGCCATTTAATCTCCAAAGAGGCACGCGTCAAGGTTGCCCCCTATCACCAATGCTCTTTGATCTAGCTCTTGAACCCCTAGCCCTCCTTATTAGGCAGTCCGCACGTATTCGAGGTGTCCCCTTCAGTCATAGAGAGATTAAACTCTCTGCATATGCAGATGACCTTATGCTTTTCGTATCCCTTGATTCGGTTCCAGCTGTTTTGGATCTGATTGACGGATACTCGCAATTATCGGGCTATAAAATTAACTGGACCAAATCTGTAGCATTCCCACTGAACCGCTGGGTACATGAGGCTGACATGCAGGCCTTTCCCTTCCTTTGGCAATCCCGCATGGTGAAGTATCTCGGGGTCCATTACTGTTCTCCTTTAGAAGACACTATCAGTTTTAATGCCAAAGAGGTAGTCTCCAAAGTCCGTGAGCTTACAAATCGTTGGTCTCCCTTATCTCTTACATGGTGGGGTCGCCTAGAAACTGTGAAAATGATGATAGTCCCCAAAGTGAACTACATTTTAGAAATGCTGCCATGCTTACTCCCGTTACATACTTATAAAGATATTGAGGGCCTTCTCGTCCGTTATCTCTGGCAGGGCAAGCCACCAAGGATAGCTAAACAAAAACTACAGTCTGCAAAGGAAATAGGGGGTACCAGATTTCCTGATTTTCTTAGATATCATCAAGCCTTCCTACTTAAGCAAGGTGCCCGATGGCTAGATGCCCCAACAGACAGCAGACCAGTTTGGCTTGACATAGAAGAGGAGCTTAGTAGCCCAATTCCGTTGACCCATCTCCCCGGTATGTCCTATCAAGTAGACACCCGCCATCCACCAATGATTGTCGATACTCTAGCGGCCTTTAACACTCTCATTCTATCACTGGGTCCGAACGTATGTCCTCAGGACGGACTTCCGCTATGGAATAACCCCAGAATTCAAGTCCTAAATAGAACGATAGCATGGAAACCCTGGTACTCAAGGGGGATCTGGACACCCCAACAGCTTTTTCTGCAGCTCGTTGGAAAACCTTTTCTGATTTACAAAAGGAATTTGCGTTACCAGCGAAACACTACTTTCAATTGATGCAGCTTCAACACTGCCTCAAAAGTGCTCAAATCATGCCGCCCTCTGCCCCTACTGAGGACGGGCTATCAGAGATAGTTCACTCTATTAGTAGTACACATGGGGTAGCCTCTAACTTTTATAAAACATTATGTCAGGGTACAGACACTGCCACTTTTAGAGCTCAACAAGCCTGGGAGCGCGAACTGCAAACCACTTTAACCCCTGTGCAATGGAGCGTTTTCTGGAGCAAAGTAGTGCGGGTTTCCCGGTCCGCCTCTGTTACCC
This sequence comes from Ichthyophis bannanicus, assembly GCA_033557465.1. Classification (NCBI taxonomy): domain Eukaryota; kingdom Metazoa; phylum Chordata; class Amphibia; order Gymnophiona; family Ichthyophiidae; genus Ichthyophis; species Ichthyophis bannanicus. Next base: position 143,792,609 of record CM066050.1, read on the forward strand.
AAACTCTCTTTTTCTTTGCACACAGATGCTTTTATACCCCAGAAAAAATAGCCAAATGGAACACAACTGCTAGGGACCAGTGTTGGTCTTGCCATGCTGCTGTGGGAACCCTCGCTCATGTTATTTATGAATGCCCTCAACTACAGGTTTATTGGAGGCGGGTTTGGGGTTGTATTCAATTTATCTTACGCCTTCACGAACCTCTCTCTTGGAAGATCGTGGGACTCCGCTCTGTGGCGGAGGTCCCCTCTCTTCCTAAGAAGGGTCGCTTTCTCCTTGATTTCATGCTGGGTATAGCCATATGCTTAATCACGAGGAATTGGAAGGATAGCTCTCGACTTACTGTCAATGAATGGTGGAACCTCGTCTGCTTATATAGTAAATATGAGCAGATACCTCGGAGAGCTATTCCCCATGCCCAAACTCACTCTCGCTTGTCTAAATGGCAGATGCTTAATGAGTATGTACAATCTGCTCATTGTTCCGACATGCCTGTTTAATGTGCACTCATCATGTTTCAGATCACCGTTAGGTTTTGTAACACAATAATGTAAGTACACGCCCGCTTCGGGAATGATTAGTTTTCTAGAGAAGAAGCAGGGGGAGGGGGGTGGCAGGGGTTTACTTTGATGTATGTATCACACTTTATGTATCTGTCTCTTAGCTGTAAAGATCCTCTTGCAATTTTCCACAATCCTCTTGGGTTTTAACAACTTTAAATACTTTTGTGTCATCTTCAAATTTGATAACCTCACTCATTATTCCACTTTCCAGGTCATTTATGAATATGTCAAAAAGCAGCGGACACATCACAGATCCCTGGGGTACACCACTATTCACATTTCTCCATTGGGAAAATTGGCCATTTAGCCCTACCCTCTGCTTTCTATCTTTTAACCAGTTCCTGATCCACAATAGTACACTGCCTCCTATCCCATGACTCTTTAGTTTTGCCAAAAGTCTCTCATGAGGGACCTTGTCAAAGGCTTTCTGAAAGTCCAGATACACAATATCAACCGACTCACCTTTGTCCATCTGATTATTCACTCCTTCAAAAAAACATAACAGATTAGTAAGACAAGATCTTCCTTGTCTAAAGCCATGTTGGCTGTCTCCCATTAGGTCATGACTATCTACATGCTGAGTAATTTTATTCTTTATGATGGTTTCTACCATTTTTCCCGATACTGATGTCAGGCTCACCGGTCTGTAGTTTCCCGGATCACCCCTGGAACCCTTTTTAAAAATTGGTGTTACATTGGCAATCCTCCAATCTTCAGGTATTAGAGATGATTTTAATGATAGCTCCCAGATTACTAATAGCAAGGTCTGCAATCTCGTATTTCAGTTCCTTCAACACCCTTGGATGTATACCATCCGGCCCAGGTGATTTGCTACTCTTCAGCTTATCTAATAGTTGTAATACATCTTCACGATGTATCGATATTTCCTTCAATTCTTCCGTACCTTTAAATACCACTTCAGTCATGGGTAACATCCCTACATCTTCCTCAGTAAAGACTGAAGCAAAGAATTCATTCAGTCTCTCCAGTATCGCCTTGTCGCCTCTTAGTGCTCCTTTAACCCATTTATCATCTAATGGACCAACTGACTCTCTCACAGGTTTTTTGCTATGAATGTACTTGAAAAGGTCTTTACTTTGCGTTTTTGCTTCTGCAGCAAGCTTCTTCTCAAACTCTCCCTTTGCCTGCCTTATCAATGCCTTGCAATTGACTTGCCAGTGCTTGTGCTGTTTCCAGGTTTCGTCGTTTGGCTCTTTTTTCCATTTCCTGAAAGATGCTTTTTTGGCAACAACAGCCTCTCTGACCTCACCTTTAAACCATGCTGGCAGTTTTTTGGACTTCCTTCCACTTTTCTTAAAGCGTGGAATTCAGCTGGTCTGGGCTTCCAAGATAGTATTTTTCAACAACAGCCAAGCTTGATGTACGTCTTTAACCTTTGCAACTGCTCCCTTTAGTTTTTTCTTAACTGTTTTCCTCATTTTATCATAGTCTCCCTTTCGAAAGTTAAAAGGTAGTACTCTGGATTTCCTTACTATCCCTCCTCCACTAATTAAATCAAAGGCAATCATGCTATGATCACTATTGCCAAGTGGCCCCAACAACCTTATCTCTTGCACTAGATCTGGTGTTCCACTAAGGATTAGGTCTAATATGGCTTCCCCTCTGGTTGGTTCATGAACTAGCTGCTCCAAGAAGCAGTCATTTATTTCATCTAGGAACTTTATCTCCCTAGCATGTCCTGACGTGACACTGACACAGTCGATACCGGGGTAGTTGAAATCACCCATTATTATTACTGTGCTGTAACTTTTGTTAGCTTCCTTGATTTCTTTGAGCATTTCATCATCCATTTGGTCATTCTGGCCAGGCGCTCGATAGTACACCCCCACTGCCATTGCCTTCCCCCTTTTACATGGAATTTCAATCCATATAGATTCTACAACAGATTTTGTTTCCTGCAAAACTTTAATCTTTTCTGACTCAATGCCCTCTCTAACATAGAGAGCAACCCCTCCACCAATTTGATCAGCTCTATCATTACGATATAGTTTGTACCCAGGTATCATAGTGTCCCACTGGTTGTCCTCCTTCCACCATGTCTCTGATATTCCAATCATATCTAACCTTTCATTTAGGGCTATATATTCTAACTCTCCCATATTATTTTTTAGACTTCTAGCATTTGCATACAAGCATTTTAGAGAATGTATTTTATTCATATTAATTTGGCTATTGTTAGACATGGGTAATTTGGGATCTTTAAGCTCTGTCTGCTCCATACTTGAGGGCATTTGGGCTACTTTACTCTTTTGTGTGTAGGGATGTTACCCATGACTGAAGTGGTATTTAAAGGTGCGGAAGAATTGAAGGAAATATCGATACATCGGGAAGATGTATTACAACTATTAGATAAACTGAAGAGTAGCAAATCACCTGGGCCGGATGGTATACATCCAAGGGTGTTGAAAAAACTGAAATATGAGATTGCAGACTTGCTGTTAGTAATCTGTGAACTTTCATTAAAATCATCTGTAATACCTGAAGACTGGAGGATCATCAATGTAACACCAATTTTTAAAAAGGGTTCCAGGGGTGATCCGAGAAACTACAGACCAGTGAGCCTGACGTCAGTACTGGGAAAAATGGTAGAAACCATCATAAAGAACAAGATTACTCAGCATGTAGATAGTCATGGCCTAATGGGAGACAGCCAACATTGCTTTAGACAAGGAAGATCTTGTCTTACTAATCTGTTATGTTTTTTTGAAGGTCTGAATAAATAGGTGGACAAAGGTGAGTCAGTTGATATAGTGTATCTGGACTTTCAGAAAGCCTTTGACAAGGTCCCTCATCAGAGACTTTTGGCAAAACTAAAGAGTCATGGGATAAGAGGCAGTGTACTATTGTGGATCAGGAACTGGTTAAAAGATAGAAAGCAGAGGATAGGGCTAAATGGCCAATTTTCCCAATGGAGAAAGGTGAATAGTAGTGTACCTCAGGGATCTGTGCTGGGTCCACTGCTTTTTGACATATTCTTAAACATTCGTAAAATGTTAAAACGCTCGGCCCAGTGTGCGGCGGCGGCCAACAGAGCAAATAGAATGCTAGGTATCATAAGGAAAGGAATGGAAAATAAAACAAAAGATATTATAATGCCTCTATATCATTCCATGGTGAGACCACACCTAGAATATTGTGTGCAATTCTGGTCGCCGTATCTTAAAAAGGATATAGCGTTATTAGAAAAGGTTCAGAGAAGAGCCACCAAAGGTAAAGGGGATGGAAGGATACTCCTATGAAGAAAGGCTAAAATGGTTAGGGCTCTTTAATCTGGAAAAGAGACAGCTGAGGGGAGATATGATAGAAGTCTATAAATTAATGAACAGAGTGGAACAGGTAGATCGATTGTTTACATTATCAGAATATAGAAAGACTAAGGGACATGCAATGAAGCTACAGGGTAAACTATTTAAGACTAATAAAAGAAAATATTTTTTCACTCAACGTGTAATCAAACTCTGGAATTTGTTACCGGAGGCTGTTAGTGTAGCTGGGTTTAAAAAAGGTTTGGACAAGTTCCTGGAGGAAAGGTCCATAAACCATTATTAAGAAGGGACCCAGGATATAAATGCTTGACCCAGTACAAGCATTGTGGAACCTGTGTATTTTGGGGAAACTGCTAGTTATGTATGACCTAGATTGGCCACTGTTGGAAGCAGGATACTGGGCTTGATGGACCTTGGTCTGAACCAGTAAGGCATATCTTATGTTCTTATGTTCTTATTAACATTTAAAAGGAGATAGAGCAACCTTTAAACTAAATAAGAGGGGAAAGCCGACAGTCACCCAAAAGTGCATGGTTCGGATGGATATATCCTTGAAGAATACTAGCAAAAGAATGAAGTAAGGACAGAGAGGTTTCAATAAAGATAAAATTAACCCAGATACTCTCAAGTACAGAGCTAAAAGATTCCAAATTACTTATATCAGCTGATAACCAGATTAATATGAATAAAATATAACCTCTGAAATGTCTGCATGCAAATGCTAGAAGTCTAATAAATAAGATGGGAGAGCTAGAATATATATCACTAAATGAAAGGTTATATATAAATGGCATCTCAGAGACCTGGTGGAAGGAGGACAACCAATGGGACACTGTAACACCTGGGTACAAACTATATCACAATGATAGAGTAGATCAAATTGGTGGAGGGGTTGCACTCTATGTTAGAGAGGGCATTGAGTTACAAAGGATTAAAGTTTTGCATGAAACAAAATACACTGTAGAATCTGAATGGATAGTAATCCCATATAAAAAGAGGAAGTCAATGACAGTGGGGGTGTACTACTGACTGCCTGGCCAGAATGAACAGATTCATGATGAAAAGCTAAGAGAAATCAGGGAAGCTAACAAAAGTTACAACATAGTAATAATGAGTGATTTCAATTACCCTGGTATTGAATGGCTTAATGTCACAGCAGGACATCCTAGGGAGATATAGTTTCTAGATGAAATAAATGACTGCTTCTTAGAGCACCTGGTTCATGAACTGTGTGGTGGCGCAGAAGAGGAAGAGCCTGAGAAATAAGGGAGAAATCAGGCATTTTTCCCAGAGAAGAGAAACAAAGCCAGAAGTTCAGGGGTTAAAACTCCTGGTTTAAAAAAAACTCCTCACAGAATACTTGTTGTCAAGGGACACGCCCTAGCTCCCTAGTTACCAGCCCTGCTCATGAGGGACAGCTAGGGGAGGAGCTAGCAAGTAGGAAGGGGAAATACAGATATAAACGCCAGGAATATGGAGAGAGGGGGAACAGACAAAGTGCAGGAAGTGCAGAGAACTCGAGGATTCCGGGAAGTGCAGGACGTGCTCAGAGTGCAGGTGTGAGGTACACTGCAAGAGAAAGCAGCCTTAGAGAAAGGTGCTTTGGGAGCCTGACTTCCAGTGAAGGAGAATCTTCTTCTGAGAGAGAGAGAAGAAGGAGGAGTTCCAGTTCTGAGTCCAATGCTAAGGTGAATGGGTCTGAGAGTCCTAGAAGGGAAAGAGGCTCTAGGAGCTCCGCAGAATTACCCAAGAGCGGCTTGCAGAGAGTGAAGGAAGCTTCACCCAAAGCTCCGTGGAGAAAGACAAAACCAGCCAAAGGTTTTAAAGCTTATCCAGGGGAATTTCCAAGCCATGTGAGTAACCTGAAACATGCTCCAAAAGTTTATATGGAACAAGAGCAGTTAGCTGTAGAGCTGGCTAAATCCTTATTTCCTCAGACTAAAGTGAGCAGTGTTAAACCCTCTAACAAACTTGTGAAAGTTAAAGAATTACCTAAGAGTAAAGACATCTCTCAGAGGAGAGGAGAATCTGCTTTAAATAAGGTTTTACAAATATTAAAAGGTTTAAAGCAAGACAATTCTGAATTCATGAATAATGCTTCTCTAGCAAACTCAGATGTTGAGAGCATGGAATTTGAATCTTCTATGACACAGGAACCTGACCCTGTTGAAGAAATGGAATGTTCTTTAGTTTTTAGAAGTAGCTAAAAACTAGAGTGTCTCACGAAGCCAAAGCTAGCAGCCGTTTCAAAGACGCAGAGCTGAGAGGAATATGCTAATTAGGAGAGCTGTGATTCTCTAAGCTTAACCCCTTCTTTGAAAGACTGCTTGTACAAAGTATAGAGCCTGGCAGATAGCAGGTGAATAAACCATTGTATGTGAGAAGAGAGAAAACAGTGTGCAGTGAAGTTTTACTTTGTGGGATTACTTGAAGCTGTACATGTTTTAAAAGTCACATTCTGGAGAACAAGATTTTTGCACCACAGTTCTTTTGCTATGATTTTGGTATGAAGAAATACTTTGTTTAAGTTTGCTGATAAGCTGAATACAAAGCCTCTTACCTTGTTGTTTTTCTCTGGAAGTTTCCATACCTTATGTTGATATTTGGAACTGTTTAAGAAGTTCCTCTGGCCTAAAGGAATAATACAAATCCTGTGTGCCTATTTTCCCTCTTGGCTGAAGTTATTTCAACTACACAACTACAACTATAGGCATGTTTTAAAATAAATAAAGACTATCATCATTCCCAGCACCTAGGCAACCGCCTAGGGTAAAGGGCGTGGTGACAACTGACAAGAGTGGAAGTTATTCTGGACCTAGTCCTTAGTGGAACATAGGATCTGGTGCAAGAGATAAGGATTTTGTGGCCACTTGGCAATAGTGATCATAGCATGATGACATTTGATTTAATAAATCAAAAGGGAGATTATGATAAAATGAGAAAAATAGTTCAGAAAAAACTAAGAGGAGCAGCTGCAAAGGTTACAAATTTACATCAAGCATGGGCGTTATTTAAAAATACTATCTTGGAAGCCCAGACCAGATGTAGTCCACACTTTAAGAATAGTGGAAGTCCAAAAAACTGCCAGCATGGTTTAAAGGTGATGTCAGAGAGACTCTTGTAGCCAAAAAAGCTTTTTTCAGGAAATGGAAAAAGGAGCCAAATGACCAAAATGGGAAACAACATAAGCACTGGCAAGTTAGATGCAAGGCATTGATAAGGCAGACAGAGAATTTGAAAAGAAGCTTGGCATGGAAGCAAAAACACATAATAAAACCTTTTTCAAGTACATTTGTAGCAAAAAACCTATGAGATAGTTGGACCATTCGATGATAGAAGGGTAAAATGGGTGCTAAGGGAGGACAAGGCCATAGAGTAGAGATTAAATTAATTCTTTGCTTCAGTCTTTACTGAAAAATATGTATGGAAGTTACCATGCCTAAAATGGTATTTGAAGGTGATATATTGGAAGAATTGAAAGAAATATTGATAAACAGGGAAGATGCATTACAACTATTTGATAAACTGAAGAGTAGCAAATCACCTGGGCCAGATGGTATACATTCAAGGATGTTGAACGAACTGAAATATAAGATTGCAGACCTACTATTAGTAATCTGTGAACTATCATTAAAATCATCTGTAATATCTGAAGATTAATGAATGGCCAATGTAATGTCAATTTTTTAAAAGGTTCCAGAGGTGAGCCTAATATCAGTACTGGTCAAAATGATATAAACCATTATAAAGAATAAAATTACTAAAGATGAAGATATTCATGGTTTAATGGGAGAAAGTTAACATGGATTTAACCTACGAAAGTCTTGCCTTACTCATCTGTTATATTTTTTTGAAGGTGTGAATAAACAGATAGACAGAGGTGAGCCGGCTGATATACATATAGCTGGATTTATCTGGACTTTCAGAAAGCCTTTGACAAGGTTCCTCATGAGAGACTCTTGGCCAAATTAAAATGTCATGGGATTGGAGACAGTGTACTATTGTGTGTTCCAGCTTGGACCATGGCAGTTTTAAGGAGCTTGCCTGGACATGGGAATAACAAGTGAGGTGATCAAATTTGCAGATGACACAAAATTATTCAAAGTTGTTAAAACACTAGAGGACTGTGAAAAATTGTGAGAGGACCTTGATAAAGTGACAGACTGGATGTTCAAATGGCATATGAAATTTAATGTGAACAAGTGTGAAGTTATGCACCTGGAAAGAACCACCCAAACAACAGTTACATGATGCATAGTTCCATTAGGAACCACCACCTAGAAAAAAGATTTAGTTGTCATCGTGGATATTATGTTGAAACACTTCACAGTGTGCAGCGGCAGACAAGAAAGCATATAGAATACAAGGAATTATAAGGAAACGAATAGGGAATAAAACCAAGGATATTATAATGCCTCTGACTCGTTCCAGAGTGCTACTACACCTTGAATATTGTGTGCAATTCTGATCACCATATCGTAAAAATGATATAGCAGAATTAGAAAAGGTATAGAGAAAAGCCACTAAAATGGTAAAGGGAATGAAAGGATACTTCTATGAGAAAAGGCTTAAAAGGTTAGGGCTTTTCAACTTGGAAAAGAGATGACTGAGGGGAGATATGATAGAGATCTATAAATTAATGAATGGAATGGATCGGGTAAACGTAGTTCAGTTGTTTATGTTATCAAAAAGTAGAAAGACTAGGGGACATGCAATGAAGCTACAATGTAACCGATTTAAGACTATTAAAAGAAAATATTTTTTCACTCAACAAGTAATCAAACTCTGGAATTCATTACCAGAGGATGTAGTAAAAGCTGTTATTGTACTGTAACTGGGTTTAAAAAAGGTTTGGACAAGTTCCTGGGAAAGGCCCATATACCATTATTAAAGAGAACACAGGAAATCCAAATGCTTGCCCTTGACTTGCATAATGAAATCTGTGTGCCATTTTGGGAACCTGCCATGTACTTGAGACCTGAATTGGCCATTGTTGGAAAGAGGATACTGGGCTTGATGGACCTTGGTCTGGCACTATATGTAAAAAATAATATCAAATCTTTGGAACTATAGAGCTTAAAAGGGAGAGAGGAGGCACTGTGGGTTAAACTAGAAAGAGGGGAAGGGAAATCTATTTGCATTGGAATGATATACAGACTTTCCTCACAGGAGGAAGAGGTGGACAGAGAGTTAATTGAAGACATGCGCAACATTGCTAGGAAAGGGGAAGTGCTACTGATAGGGGATTTCAATATGCCAGATGTTGATTGGCACATTCCTGCTACAGTATCATCTAGAAGTAAGGAGATCCTGGACTCTCTACAGGAAGAACTATTCAGGCAACTGGTAACAGAACCCACAAGTGAAGGAGCCATACTAGACTTGGTGCTTACCGATGGTGAAAGTGTTTCTGATGTTATAGTGGGAGATCATTTTGCATCCAGGGATCACCAGGTGGTGTGGTTCAGTATTAGGACTAGGGCTATTAGAATCCATTCAAAAACTGCTGCTGCTCATTTTTAAAACCTGAAGCCAGCATACACAGGCAGGACTCAAGGCACTACAGCAGGACATGGTTCTCCACCAAGCTGCACTAAACACAGCAGAAATGCCTGGTAGTTGCTGCACCTGGTAGTGGTCCTGAATTGTGCAGAGAATGCAAGGAATTAAATAATAGGGGTTCAGGCAAAAAAAGTCATTTTGTTTCAATAATTTTTTATTTTGTATTGTTTTTATAAATTTTAATTTTAGGGTAATTTTGCTAATTAAGAGGTGGTTGTGGCTGTGGCCCAACATAAAGCACAGCTGAAAGGTTACTAGAGGTTTCAGGTAAATAAAGAAAACCCCAAATCTTATTTTATTCCCTCCACTTATTAATCGTTGTTTTTTTTTCAACCTTCAGTGTCCTCGCAGTCTGGCATAGAACTTGTAACACGTATTAAAAGACAGGTGCCCTGTGAGAGAAACTATTATGTCTCCAGGGAGAATAGGCTTTGACCTACTTATTCTTAATTGTAAGCAACATGTATCAAGCCTAATCCAGATCCAGATTGCTAATTGGGCAATCAGGATCTGTATTAGGCTTGGTAAATGTCTTTGATAGTATGCTTAGAATTTCTGGCACAAGAATATGGCAAAAGAAAGTATTTTGAATAAGACTCTAGAATGGAAGTCAATAGATTCAAAAGGCAAAAAAATCCAGTTAGGGTTTTCCACTGAGCTCAAGAACAGATACATTTTGGGCCACTCAAAAAACAGAAACTAAGGGGGTCTTTTACTAATAGGCACTAAGGTGTTGCACCAAATGTGCCCATAACACCAAAATCATGGCACATTAAATATTAGGGGCGTGGAAAGCATTTCCCTGGCAGTTAACATGGAGCTCTATCCCATAGTACATGCTGTATTAGCATGAGTGCACCTAACACTATCTATTGAGGTGGTGTTAGATGAACCCACAGTAATGGAGTTAGCATGGTGTGAAACAGCACTAATTGCACCAAGCTCACCATGCTCACTCTCTGTTCCTACCCCGGCCACTCATGCTCTAATGTGGGTTGCACAGCTAGCGCACGGTGATTTCCATGCTAACTGTCATGGACCTGCACTAACTGGTAATGCACGTCCCAATGTGCCTTTAGTGCACACCAGAACACATGCTGCGAGTCAGTGTCCTTTAGTAAAAGACCCCCTAAGAGCCCCAGAAATACAAGAAACAGTTAAGGGCAGGTTGGCTGAAACATGTCCTCCCTGGAGATGTAATAATTTCTCCTAGAAGACTCCTTTTCTCCTAGTACAAGAGTGACTAGTTTGAAGATAGGCTGTGACAACAGAAAGGAACCAGAATTCCATGTTTTTCATACTGTGATCTGATTAAAAATGAATGATAATGAAACAAAGGTCACGTGGCTCATATCAAGCTGTTCTCCAGGCAGAATTTCAATGGGAAGAGGGCAAGTAAATCAGCAGCTGGTTCCACCACTGGAGTTGAAATTTCAGTGATGTCACTTCCTAAGCTGAAGAAGTGTTGGAATGCTGCCCCACCCTGTTCCAACACAATCTAAACCTGTCCTCAAACAATACTCTATTGATACAGATCCAATTCATGTTGTTTATTTTGAGTCTTCAAGAATTCATCAAACTAAAGGGGATCCAAAAATATTGAAGCATTGTGTTTAGGAAATTTGGGGCAGAAAGGAGTTTTGTCAAAAATTTATAAAGGCATAATGGAGGGGTGGGGGGGATAACAAATTGAGATACATGATAAAATGGGAAGATTTGGAGAGGAGGAATGGGATAAGATAATATGAACAGTGGCAAGTATATCCATACCCACAAGGGTAAAAGAGAATGCTTATAAATTGTTGCTCAGATGGTATTGGACTCCAGTATGTAAAAGAAGAGCTGGAAGGGGGATTAATGATCAATGTTGGAGGGGATGCAATGAGAAAGGGATTTGGTTGCATATGTGGTTGAATTGTAAGTGGATACAAGCCTTTTGGACTGAGATTTTGGAGTTGTTATATAACATGACAGGATATCGAATACAAAGAAAGCCAGAGATTTGTTTACTACATCAATTAGATGTGGACATTCCAAAGAGAGTTAGTGGAGTGATACATCACTGTATAGTAGCTGCTAGAAATGAAATAGCCCAACATTGGCAGGGGAAATCCATGCCACATAAGGCAGGATTTGTGAAAAGAGTGGCAGAGATGTGTTTGATGCACAGATTGATGGAGATGAGGCGGGGGACAGGTGAGAAAGTTGTGGAACAATGGAAGAGTGTGTGTAAGTGGTTGGAAAAATGGAAGGAAGAATGAGTAGGAGTGCTAGAGAAAATATAAGAGGGATTTTATACAAAATTTAAATAAAATTTTACTGGAAAGATAAATGGTGATTGGGTGAAAGGAGAGAGGATATTAATTCAATAATACAGGTACACTAAAAAAAAAATTTTTTTAACTGCCTCTAATGTTTCGATTGATTTTTACGTTTTTTGGTGCGCTGAATCCAAATCTGGTAACCAATTTGCTCCATCACGTACAGATTTTTTGCTACATTGGGTTAGCAGTTTGAGGTGAACGTTTCAGATTGAGTGCGATCGAGATAAAAGTTTCTTGGATGAATTCTTTATACTAATTGTTTAGCAGTTATTCAAATAAGAATAAAGAAAATTGTAACAAGGCAGCACATAAGAATAGAGTAATGTCAACAAAACACACTGTGATGGTAGCAAAATTGTCTGCACTTAAAACAGCCACATACATGTGCACAAACATTGAGCATATAAGAGCGAGGTTAGACACAAAGCAAAGCAAAGAAATGTGCAAAAAATGTTGTACAGGTATGTATGTAAGAATAGAAAACGCAAACCGCACCATTGCAATACATGAAGACAAACACCCGATGGTGTGAAAATAAAATTCTAATAAATGAGATCCGACACTGTGGTAATAACTAGCAAATTTTTATTTCAAAGTTTAGTAAAAACACGATATTTGTCAACACAGTTTAGATTTTAAAGTCATTCTTGGGTCAATCAATCTCCTGGTGGGCCCGTTTCTTCTTCCCCCGAATGCTTCTCTTGGTGCGCTGCTTGGCGTATTTTTCATCTGGGGTTTCCCGCAGCAGCAACCAGCAGAAATCAGCCATCATAGTGGTGTTCCATCTTCCTTGATACCTTCTCTTTGCGTCCTTGATGTCCTGGTGAAACCTTTCACCTTGTTCTTCACTGTACGCCCCCAAGTTTTCAGGAAAGTAGTTCACATGGGAGTGCAAGAAATGGACTTTCAGGCTCATGTTACAGCCTTGTTCTTTGAAGGCATTGAGCATCCTGGCAACAATATCCTTATAGTTCTCATCCCGCCTGTTCCCCAAGAATTTGAGAACAACATCCTTGAAGGAATCCCAGGCTTTTTTTTCCTTCTCAGACATCGTTTCAGCGAATGCTCCATCTGAAATGAGTTTCCTTATATCAGGGCCAACAAACACTCCTTCCTTTAGCTTTGCTTCAGAAAGTCGGGGGAACATTGAGCAAAGGTACCGAAAGCACTCACCATCTTTTGGAAGGGACTTGATGAATTGCTTAATGAGACCCAACTTAATGTGGAGAGGTGGTAATAGAATTTTATCACGAGGTACCAAGCTCTCATGAAGAACATTTTTCTCACCGGGTCTCAAATACTCCCGAATTGGCCAGTCTTTTTTCCCCCAGTGTAGGTCGCGGGCCCGGCTATCCCACAAGCAAAGGAAGCAGGGATATTTGGTGAAACCGGATTGCTGCCCTAATAGCATGGATAGAATTTTAAAGTCTCCACAAATCATCCACTTATGCTCATCATAACGAATCTTCTGAAGAATCAGGGCCAAATTCTCGTATTTTTCTTGGAGAATAACAGAGTGAGCAATAGGAACTGAAGCGAATGTGTTGCCATTATGAAGAAGAACACCTTTTATGCTGTCTTTTGACGAATCAATGAACAGCCGCCATTCAGCAGGATCATACTTGAGTTTAAACTTTTCCATCACTCCGTATATATCGTTGCAAAATACCAAATCTTCCTCTTTGATGAAATACTTCAAAAATTGTGTCTCGCGGTTGCGGTACCAATAAAAAGTTGTTCCTGGTGACAATAGATTTTTCTGTTTAAGCCGAGAACCTAGCAGTTGGGCAGCATCTTTTGGGAGTCCTAAATCCCGTACTAAATCATTCAATTCAGCTTGAGAGAAAAGTTCAGGTTTCGGATCTGGTTCAGTTTCAAACTCGGAAGTACTGGACTCATCGGGAAAAGCCATCTGATGAGTCTCATCATGATCAGAACCGTCCACACAAATATGATCCAAAGATTTTGGTGGTTCAGGCACAGGTACTTCGTTGCTATGAGGCATAGGCCTAATTGCTGAGGGAAGGTTGGGGTAACTTATTACGTTCTTATTTTTAAGTTGTATCCCTTCACAATGCAAGAGCAAAAATAGCAGTCACTGCTGTGGTCTCTTTGTTCACGCCACATCATAGGTATTCTGAAACGAAATGCTTGTTTTTTACCTTTCATCCATAAGCGTAGATCTTCCTCACATGTCTTGCACACTTTGTGAGGAGCCCACGGTTTGTCTTGATCGCCTAACTTCAAACCGAAATAGGCGAAATATACTTTTTTAATAAATGCAGAAATGTTCCTCTGCCGCTTTTTCACGGTATATTCCCCACAACTAAAACAAAAACTGTCCGGAGAGTTGACGCAACCTCTGGCTCTGTGAGCCATCACAAATACACAGCACTGCAAACTACAACTGTAGTGAACCACTTCGGAATAAAGCTGGATTACGACTGAGCAAACAAAAGGTAATAATGAACTTGCAAGAAACTGAAATTTGACAGGAACGTTCATGTCGCAACCACCGTGTTTGAGCGAGCGAACGAGGCGAGGCGAACAGGAAAGAACATGCGCCAGCGCGAGTACTGGATTTAGCCCCCCGCCTCCCAATTGTCCTGTTAATGTATAAAATGAATACAAAACACTCTAAAATATCATGAGGGAGTGTTTCTAGTTAGTTAACCATTACAACCTCTATTTTGGGCCAAGAAAATAAACTGCAGTCAGCTAAAAAGAAATTATGTGAACATTCCTTATATGGGTAAGAAATCTAATTTTGCAAGAAAACGTGACGTGATGGAACATTTTGGCTATTTTTCCTGGATTCAGCACCCCAAAATCTATAGGAATCAGTTGCAAAACTGGAGGCAGTTTTTTGGTAGTGTACCTGTGTAATGGATGAGGATGGATGAGCAGGGGAGGGTGGGAGAGGGTGGTTTGAAAGGGAATTATATAAAGAGTATTTAGAGTAATATTATATGAATTAATAAATAGAATATATAATTGTTAATAAATACAAATGTTGTGGGAAGTTTGATACATAAATGTTATGTGTAGTTTGATACATGTTAAGTGATGTTTGTAATGATATTAAATACTTAATAAAATGATCAAATAGAAAAAAAACATATCTATTGCTTTAAGGGTGACCAGGCATTTACAAGGAAATTAAAAAAAAAGGTTGTCCCAATTGACAACAAAAGAAAAGACTTACCTGAGTCACCCTGCAGACATCTGGAAAAAAATAAATGTTCTCTCCACAAAATAAAGTATCTTTCTGGCAGATGAAAGCTTTCAAAATGTTTAGTTTATCTGATTCACTATGGAAAACTACAATAGGTATGTCTCTGGTGGGAATTTCATTGAAAGAAAATTTTAAAAAATAAGTTAAATCCAAATTACTCACAGGGGCAGGGCTGGCACAAGGAGATGAGGTGCCCATTACCATCACTGCTACCTCTCTCCGGGAGCTGCATTAATGGACGCAAACAGCCCTGTGGTGCCAACCTTACAGCTTTCACCTCCATTAGATGCCAAATTACAGAATGAATAAAGATGTAAGCATCATACAATAGGAACGCACTCCAAAAAACATGAAGAGCTCTCAAAATCCCAACACCAGGATCGATTAACTTGAGGAGAAAATGATCTCAGAACCATTTGAGCCTATCACCCTGGGCAGTATAGAATCAGCCCCGGACCAATGCTCAGAACATCCCTGATCCTGAAAAACACTGGGGATATCATCAGATAAGTGTTAAAGTTAACTGATGATCACTGCGCTCTAAATGCTATCGAGATGGTTAAAGTTGTTTTGTGGGCTAGAAGGTTGTGATTAAAGATTCTGATTTTTAAATCCTGATGTTATTGTTGTTGTTAAGTGCCGTTGAGTCGGTGCTGACTCATGGCAACCCTCTGGATAATTGACCTAAACTATGTTCGGTCATCAGTCAGGTAGCTCATTGTTGATAGAGTGGCACCCATACTGCTGTTATTGTAGTGATCCATCTCATTGCCGGCCTTCCTCTTTTGCGTTAACCTTCTACCTTGCCAAGCATTACGTCTTTCCCTAATGATCTCTCTCATTGCATGATGTGTCCGAAGTAGGAAAGTTGATACTATTGATATTTTGAGGAGTTTTGATAACCCCATTGATAGGTTTGAGAAGTTTTCTGATACATAATAAAATAGAAAATAAAGGATTTTTTCAGGATTAGTGATGTTCTGAACATTGGTCCTGAGCTGATTCTATACTGCCCATAGTGATAGGCTCAAATGGTTCTGAGATCCTTTTCTACATGAGTTAATTGATCCTGGTGTTGGGATTTTGAGATCTCTTTGTGTTTTTTGGGGTGAGTTCTTATTGTATGATATTTACCTTAAAGCTTTTGCACCACGGGGCTGTTTGCTTCCACCCATTTCCGATGCTTGATGCTGACTTCCTGTGCAACTCGAAGCTGGCATCGTGCATCAGAGAGGGGCAGAAGCAAACAGCCCCTCTGCACCAAAGCTTTAAGGCACTTTGCGCCCATTGCCCCCACTGTAGGTCCCAGGAGGGGCGAGAATGTTGGCTGGACGCACCTGAAAAGCCCACGTTCTAAGCGACTGTCTTGTTTGCCTAATGGTACTAGCCCTGTACAAGGGATAAAACATCCAAACCCCACCTCCTGATCATTTTCTAACACTCGTTTGCAAGGCACATAATAAAGGTTAGAAACAGAAATTTTAAATTTCTCAGGAAATTTTAAAACGTCATTCAAGTACTTCTTAAACAAGTCTTGAGGAGAAAGCGACCTTTGGAAAATTCAGGAGCCTAAGATTTTTTTTCTCTCTTTGAATTTTACAATGTTTCAACTTGATGATGTAAATCCAAATTGGAAGTAAATCCCGATACCCCAACAACTTGGAAAGTTTGTATTGGCGAGTTCATCTTCACAAGCTTAGACTCCACTTAGCTCCTCAGCCAGCTTGTCAATAGTCTCCCTGGAAAATCCAGACACCTGCACTATAAATTTAACCAAAATATTGTCAGCATGGGAGACTACATACCATATATTCTAAAAGGAAATATCCCCAGTCTTCAATGCAACAGCATTAGAAAATATTTCTTTGCCTCTGCAGTTCCTTTCATAGGCAATGATCTTTTATTTTCAAGAAGATCAGAAGACACATTAACTTCACCAGCACGTTGGTCAATTAGCTGAGGGTGGGGGTAGAGCTTGATGAGACACCATAGGTTTGGAGAGATGCATTGTTTTAACTGTCCCTTTGCCTTTACATTTCACCATGACAGAGAGAAGTCCACAAAGTCACACTGAACTAGCACCAAAGCGACTACACACCAATGGCTGCATGCCATGTCCGTGTATCACAGAGGAGTTGCATTCTTATGTGCTGACCCTCCTGTGATATCACCAGTGGGACAGAATCACTAATTTGGCAGGCCACCTAACACTCTATCAAAAGTACTGTAAGCTGTAGCCCTGACTGGGCTCCTCCATCCAGGAACAGCACAACATTCTCCAAATCCTCTTCTGTCCTCCGTGTAGACAGTATTTCAAATCTTTGTGTGTACTTTTCCATCAAAAATCTACTTACAGAAAGAGGTATACTTTGTACCCATGACAAGTTTTAAACCAAATTTGTGTGCTTACTTTGAAAAGTGGTAAGAAGTCCATGAGTAAAAATTATGCATGCTCTTTGTCGCAGTGAAGGCAGCTTGAAAATGTATCTTTAGAACATTCAATTTTAAAACTATTCCTTTTTGATGTTGCTTCTCAGTGTGTATACTGTAGTCCAGAGGTTCTATATTTTTCTGGTTGTGTGGACCCTTTATTAACCTCAAAAAGTTCAAAGACCCCCCCCCCCCCAGTGCATCTCCACTATTCTTCCCAGCTCCCTTCCTTCCTCAGTGCTAAGTCTGTCCCTATAAGACATCTTTTCTCCCTTCCACTCCCCCTCCACCAGTGTCTCGCTCTCGCTGTCTCTCTCTTTTCCCCTCCAACCAACTGGGCAAAAACAAAAATCCCCATTTCTGTGGTAAAACAGCATATTACCTGCAGAAACATTTTCATTATTTCCCTCCCTATGCTTAAGGTTTGTGAAATAAGACATTTTTATTAGTACGGATTTCTCTGTTTTTGCCTCAGTACACTTTATACTGAGAAATGGAGAGAGGGTCAATATACGAGGTTTGAGAAAAGAGAAACAAGACTGCCCCATAAATGTTTCATTACAAAATCTACAGAGAAATTACGCATTGTCCTCTTCAAAGTAATCCCCTCCAGAGTTAATGCACTTCTGCATTCAATTCTGCCACGTATGGAAGCACTCAGTAAAGTCCTCCTCCTTGAGGTCCCTCAGCTCCCTCGTCAAAGTGGCCTTGATCTTTTCTACAGAGGCAAAATGAGTTCCTTTGAGCACAGTCTTCAGCCTCGGGAAGAGCCAGAAGTTGCACTATGTGAGATCTAGGGAATAAGGAGGGTGGTTGAGAGCTGTGATCTGTTTTTTGGCCAAGAACTGCCTCACACTGAGTGCAGTGTATGCAGGAGCATTGTCATGGTGGAGCATCCATAACGTGTCTCTCCACAGAGCCCACCTGCTGCATTGAACCCAGTCATGGAGGCGATTGAGGACCTGCTGGTAGAAGTGCTGGTTGACTGTCTGACCCTCAGGCACAAACTCACGATGTACCACTCCCTTTTGGTAGAAGAATGCAATCAGCATGACCGTGATCCTTGATTTGGACATACGGGCCTTCTTGGGTCTGGGTGACAGTCGAGTCTACCACTGTAGGCTCTGTCTCTTGCTTTCAGGGTTGTACTGGAAGACCCAAGTCTCTTCACCTGTGATGACTCGGCCAACAAACTTTGAATCTTCTCTGATCTTCTCTAACAAGTCTCAACAAACATTGACCTAGTCATCCAATAAAAGCTTGGGCACCATCTTGGCGCACACTTTCCGTATCCCAAGCTCCTGCACCAAGATGGTCCACACTGACTCACTGTTCAGGCTGAGCTCCTCAGCAATCATCCGCACCATCAATCTGCAATCACTCTGCACCAGCTGGTTTACTCTGTCAATGTTCTCAGCCGTCTTTGTCGTGGAAGGCTGTCCTGACTTGGGTCATCCTCCACCTTCTCGTGGACAGTCTTGAAGCATTTGTGCCACTAGATGACTTGTGGCCTTGACATTGCATCTTCTCCTTAAGTCTTTTGGAGAAGTTGGAGACACTTAGTTGGGCCCTTCTCCAACTTAACCAGAAATTTCAAGTTGATTCTTTGCTCCATATTTCTGCCACCTCCAGTTGCGTGACAAAACGATGGAGCAGTGTGCTACAAAAAGACCTGAATAAGAAATACAGAATGAGAGAGATGAAAAATATTATAGCAGAAGAGTGGTGAGATGTTGCACAACACAGTGACATAAGCAGTTAGCCATCTGGCATTGAGTCATGGGCGTGGCTGCCACAGTCTCGTTTTTTTTTTGTCACACCTCGTAAATACTCTGAATGAAAAAAAAAAATTGTACAGAAACTATGCCATAAATCTGTTCAAACCAAACAAAGCTTTAACAAAAAATTGAAGAACGTTCAATTTCAGATTTGCATGAGGTATTAAAAAAATGCTTTTCTGGAAGAATGTGCACACTGATATAATTGTATATCTCAGGAAAATGCAGTGCAGAAAATGAGAATGAATGTCTTGCCAATTAAAAAATGCCATAGTTACTATGTTATGGGAAGCTGAATTCTTGTGTTATGAGCTTCATATACAGTGCATAACAGTACAGGCATTTACTTTTGTTACCTGCTAAGAGAAAGTCTTTCAGATTTAGGAAATATAAACAGACAAAATAAATCATAAAACAGGTGGTGTTGTGTTCACCGTATGCTATCTCATTGTACTGAAAGTAAAATGGACTGTATTATCTTATTTCTTAGAGGGCAAAACTCAAAACCTCTGGTTTAAAATGCATACGTACTACTCTCACATTGAATTTTGACACTCCCAAAAGATTAGAAGCAAGTTTGCTTAGCTCCACTAGTTACATAAGAACATAATATATGCCATACTGGGTCAGACCAAGGTCCATCAAGCCCAGTATCCTGTTTCCAACAGTGGCCAATCTAGGTCACAAGTACCTAACAGTTTCCCCAAAAGACACAGGTTCCACAATTATTGTATTGAGGCAAGCAGTGGGTATTCTGGGTCCATTTAATAATGGTTTATGGACCTTTCCTCCAGGAACTTATCCAAACCTTTTTTAAACCTGGCTACACTAATATCACCGAAGACACAGCAACGGCTACCAATGACCTCACCGCTCTGTGCAATCAACACCGCAGCCCAGCCTGGTCCCCAAACACCAGGTACCCTCACCGATTATGCCACCTTTCATAGCCCCCATCTACCTTCTCACCCCCCTCTTGACCCTCTACCCCCCCCCCCCCCCAATGCACTCAACAACCTACCCTGGCCCATTCAATCCACCCAACCAACACTCACACACAAACCGAATCACACTCACTCACAGGCTCAGCACACATCCACTCACACCACCAACCCCCCACCCCATCTCCACATCACCATCTCTCTAATCAATGCACGCTCTGTTAGAAATAAATACCACATGCTCCGTGACCAAATCACAACCGAGCACGTAGACATCCTGGCTGACCGACACCGACACAGTACTAATGAACCAACTAGCCCCAGAAGGATATACCCTCCATCACTGCTCCCGGGAGCATGCCAAAGGAGGGGGTGTCGCCATCATAGCAAGAAACGACCTCCACTTCAGGACCCATTCCTCGGAAACCACCACTGAAGCTGATCTCCTCACCCTCACCAACAAACACCTCTCAATATGTCTAATCTACCGTGCACCCACCGCAACCACTGACCTACCAAGATTACTACAACACATATCAGCAAGCACCAGCTTGACTAAAGAACAAATCATCCTAGGAGACTTCAACCTCCCATCACTTCAAGAAGAACATACAACAACCTTCCACACCGCTATGACTGCAATGGATCTGGCACAGATCATACAGGAACCCACCCACGAAAAAGGCAACACACTAGACCTCATCTTTCTCAACTCCACCACCACCGCCTCAGCAAAGAACCCACGGATCTCGCCAGTACCTTGGTGTGACCACCACCTCATCACCTTATCCTACACATACCAACATAAAACCAATAAGGATGATAGACACCACATAAGACGATTTAAACCATTCAACAAAAAGGACTTCTTAGAACAAATTCTACCCAAACTACAAACGAACTCCAACGACATCAATGACCTCATAGACAACTGGAATACTATGATCTCCACAGCATATGAAGCTTCAACAAACATAACCAGCACCAGACCCCCTTCCAAAAGGGCTAGATGGTATACTCCCAGTCTCCGCAAGCTAAAAACAAAACTCAGGAGAACTGAAAGAAAATGGAGAAAAACCAACAACGAAAATGACAAAATAAAATACCTTTACGAACTCAATGCGTATCACTATGAGACTGACAAAGCAAAGAAAATCTACCACATGAAAATCATCAATACCTCCATAAACAAACCTCGGGAGCTCTTTCAGATAATCAAAAGGCTGACAAAAACACCACATAGCTCTGACCAATTACCGCAGATCCCAACAGAACTACTGGCCCGTCAATATAAACAGCTACAACAACCACAAAACCCGCAGCTAACCGCACAGTCAACTACGGAGAACCTCCACCCCAACCTGCACAGTGACTGGACCACCTTCAAAGAAACATCAACAGAAGAAATCTCAACCACTATCTCCTGCCTCCACACCACCACCTCACCGCTGGACCCATGCCCCACTGACTGGATAAAGAAATCGAAAAACGAACTGAGCACACCACTAACCCGTATCGTCAAAGAATCCTTCTCCACAGGACACATGCCAGACGCACTCAAAACCACGATCATCCAACCTTCCTTGAAAAAGCAAAACCTGGATCCTCTTGACCCTACATCCTACAGACCCATAGCAAGTCTACCTTTCACAGCCAAAATAATCGAGAAGATCATCCAGCAGCAGCTTCAGGAACACCTGGATGTTAACAAAATACTGGACCCTCAACAACATGGCTTCCGCCCGCTACATGGAGTCGAGACCCTCATGACCACGCTGATGAACACCCTCCTCACAGGAACTCAAGGGAGACAATCTGGATATGCCATGATCTTCCTCGATATATCTGCAGCCTTTGATACCATCTCCCACAACATTCTCATACACCGACTACAGACTATTGGGATCAAGGACACCATGCTGAAGTGGTTCCAATCCTACCTGACAAACAGACAACAACTCATCCGCACCAGCACCTCAACTTCCCCCCCATTCCAACAACATCAGGGAGTACCCCAAGGATCCACACTATCAGCCATGCTCTTCAATATTTACCTCCAGCCACTCTGCACAGTCATACGCACCCACAACGTCAGCTTCCACATCTATGCTGACGATATCATGCTCTACGCCCCCATTACAACCACAAACCCTACAAACACCCACCTATCAGCATGCTTCACCGCAGTCTCTGACTGGTTACAAACAAACAACCTATCCATCAACATAAAGAAAACTGAAGCCCTCATAGTGACAAAGGACCCTGACTTCACACCACCCACACACCTCCTCATTGGAACTACAAGCATCCGAATACAACCACAGATAAGATACCTGGGCATTATTATTGACCAAGCCCTCACCTTAAAGCAACAGATCACTAAAACCTCTGGAACTATATTTCATAAGGCAAGAACAGTGCAACGTCTCAGACCCCTCCTGGAACATCAAGACTTCCGAACAGTGATGCAAGCCATGACACTCCCACATCTAGACTACTGCAACATAATCTACCATGGCCTTCCAGCCACACACACCAACCCCCTCCGAACTGCATTAAACACCACTGCGAGAATCATTCAGAGGGCAAAGAAAACTGACCATATCACCCCAATTCTGAAAGAACTACACATTCTCCCCCTCGAAGCACGGACAAAATACAAAGCCATCCTACTCACCCACAAAGCTATCCATCAAACACAAGACACCCAGCTTCGCACCCTACTGGCTCGTCCAGCCCACGGCAGATCTACTAGACAAACCTCCAGCATTTTCCTCACCGTCCCTCACAAAAGAACCAAATGCTCGCAACGGACCTGCAATCGAGCCTTCGAACTTTATGCTCCGTCCTTATGGAACTCTCTACCGAGCTATCTCAGAAGCAATGCTGACCTAATATCTTTCAGAAAACAGCTAAAAACCATCCTTTTCCAGGAATACTTCAACTCGAACCCCACCGAAAAACCCACAAACCCCTGAACTCACCCACAATGAACCTCTAACTCAAAGCTACCTTAACCTGTCTATGTCCAACGTTTGTCCTATGTCCAAAGTCTTTCCTATGTCAAAATCATCAATGTTGCCTCCCCGGTGATGGCCCTACCCTTGTACTTAATTCCCCCACCCCCATGTAACACCACTTTGACCCGGTGAAAAGCGGTATATAAATACAGCTAAATAAATAAATAGCTTTTACTACATCCTCGGGTAGCAAATTCCTGAGTTTGATCGCACGTTGCGTGAAAAAAAATATTTTCTCTTATTAGTCATAAATAGGTTACCCTGTAGCTTCATTGCATGCACCCTAGTCTTTCTATATTTTGATGGCATAAACAATCGATCTACATTTACCCGTTCCACTCCATTCGTTAATTTATAGACCGCTATCATATCTTCCCTCAGCCGTCTCTTTTCAAGGTTGAAGAGCCCTAATCTTTTTAGTCTCTTTTCATAGGGGTATCCTTTCATCCCCTTTACCATTTTGGTGGCTCTTCTCTGTACCTTTTCTAAAAACACTATATACTTTTTAGCCCTGGAATTACCAAGCTTTTTTGCACACACTGAATACCGTTGGGGTCATAAATGACCCCACGACAAATTTTAATTGTTAACCATGAAAATTTTAAACTAAACAGACAAAATATTATTCTGAATTAATTATTTATTATATGAAGGTTAAATGTTTTGAAATGTAATGCTTTATCATAAAATTACATGAAGAAGAGTTGCAATGAAAGCAGTTTTTGCATGCATTTGATGAACACAGTAAAGTACTACAGTCATTTGCATGAGACACAGGCAATTTCTTTGCAAACATTGTGCTTGCAGGAGGTGCAAACTATGTTGCTTTTCTTGTCTTTTTCTCTGGAACATCAATGACACCTTGCCCTTTTCTTTGGGATCCCGACATTGCAAACAGCATCAGTGGCTTCTTCAATGCTGTAAGAAGTCTCGCTGCAATTACTCTAAAGCAGCTGCTTTCCTAATTCCAAGAGGAATAGATGACGTCTGTGCTTTGACTTGGACTGCCATTCTAGATTTAGTGACATCCAAACAATGAAGGCGTTCAAAGCACTGATGTCCAACATGTTGTAGAAGATTGTCACTGGCCAGAATCTTGTCATTTGTTTTGTGGTATACGTGTGCAACATTTGATCTGCCGTATCTACTCCACCTTTACTAGAATTATAGTCCAAGATCATGCGTGTTTTTTTTGTCTGGACGTGTGTTATCTACTTCTTCTTGATCATGCAAACTGCTCAGAATAACAACCACTTTTCCTTTCTTCAGGCAATAGGAAACCAGAGTGGCGACATCGTGAAAGGCAAACAGTGAAGTGAATACCTCTCGACCCTTTGCTGTTACAAATTCTGGAGGTAATTCTTTTCTTTTCTTTCGAATTGTCCCCAAAAGTGTAATTTGTTTTTCTAGAAATTTCCGTGACAGGGATAAACTGCAGAAGAAGTTGTCAACAGTAACATTTCTGCTAGATCGCGTCAATCCTTCAGTGAGTTGCAGCACAACCCTTTCACCCTGATTCTGTTCCCTGTTTTGTCCGAGTTCCCTTCCTGTATATACTTGAAGACGCAGAACATATGACGTTGCACTGTCACACAACATCCACAGCTTTATGCCATATTTCCGAGGTTTGCTGGGAATATATTGTATGCCAATGCTAGAATGTATGCCAATGCTAGAAGTCTAAACAATAAGATGGGAGAATTAGAATATATAGCACTAAATGAGAGGTTAGATATGATTGCACTCTCAGAGACATGGTGGAAGGAGGATAACCAGTGGGACACTGTGATACCTGGATACAAACTATATCGTAATGATAGCGCTGAACAAATTGGTGGAGGGGTTGCGCTCTATGTTAGAGAGGGCATTGAGTCAGAAAGGATTAAAGTTTTGCAGGGAACAAAATTTGCTGTAGAATCTCTATGGATTGAAATTCCATTTATGAAGGGGAAGGTGATGGCAGTGGGAGTATACTATCGACCGCCTGGCCAGAATGAACAAATGGATGATGAAATGCTCAAAGAAATCAAGGAAGCTAACAAAAGCCACAACAGAGTAGTAATAATGGGTGATTTCAATTACCCCGGTATCGACTGGGACAGTGTCACAGCAGGACAAGCTAACGAGATAAAGTTTCTAGATGAAATAAATGACTGCTTCTTGGAGCAGCTGATTCATGAACCAACCAGAGGGGAAGCCATACTGGACCTAGTCCTTAGTGGAACGCCAGATCTGGTGCAAGAAATAAGGGTGTTGGGACCACTTGGCAATAGTGATCATAGTATGATCATGTTTGATTTAATCAGTGGAGGACAGATAGTAAAGGAATCCACAGTACTACCTTTTAACTTTCAAAAGGGAGACTATGATAGAATGAGGAATATAGTTCGGAAAAAACTAAAAGGAGCGGTTCCAAAGGTTAAAGACTTACAGCAAGCTTGGGTGTTATTTAAAAATACTATCCTCGAAGCCCAGACCAGCTGTATTCCACGCATTAAGAAAAGTGGAAGAAAGTCCAAAAAACTGCCAGCATGGTTTAAAGGTGAGGTCAGAGAGGCTGTTGCTGCCAAAAGAGCAACCTTCAGGAAATGGAAAAAAGAGCCAAATGATGAAAACTGGAAACAGCACAAGCACTGGCAAGTTAAATGCAAAGCATTGATAAGGCAGGCAAAGCGGGAATTTGAGAAGAAACTTGCTACGGAAGCAAAAACACGAAATAAAGACTTTTTCAAGTACATTCGTAGCAAAAGGCCTGTGAGAGAGTCAATTGGACCGTTAGATGATAGAGGGGTAAAAGGGGCAGTGAGAGGAGACAAGGCTATAGCAGAGAGACTGAATGAATTCTTTGCTTCGGTCTTTACTGAGGAAGATGTAGGGATGTTACCCAAGACTGAAGTGGTATTTAAAGGTGATACTGCAGAGGAATTGAGAGAAATATCGCTACACCGGGAAGATATATTACAACTATTTGATAAACTGAATAGTAGCAAATCACCTCGACCGGATGGTATACATCCCAGAGTGTTGAAAGAACTTAAATATGAGATTGCAGACCTGCTATTGGTAATCTGTGAACTTTCATTAAAATCATCTGTAATACCTGAAGATTGGAGGGTCGCCAACGTAACACCAATTTTTAAAAAGGGTTCCAGGGGTGACCCGGGAAATTACAGACCGGTGAGCCTGACGTCAGTACCAGGGAAAATGGTAGAAACCATCATAAAGAACAAAATTACACAGCATGTAGATAGTCATGGCCTAATGGGAGACAGCCAACATGGCTTTAGACAAGGAAGATCTTGTCTTACTAATCTGATCTGTTTTTTTGAAGGTGTGCATAAACAGGTAGACAAAGGTGAGTCGGTTGATATAGTGTATCTGGACTTTCAGAAAGCTTTTGACAAGGTCCCCCATCAGAGACTTTTGGCAAAGCTAAAAAGTCATGGGATAGGAGGCAGTGTACTATTGTGGATCGGGAACTGGTTAAAAGATAGAAAGCAGAGGGTAGGGCTAAATGGCCAATATTCCCAATGGAAAAAGGTGAATAGTGGAGTACCCCAGGGATCTGTACTGGGTCCGCTACTTTTTGACATATTCATAAATGACCTGGAAAAGGGAATAACTAGTGAGGTTATCAAATTTGCAGATGACACAAAACTGTTTAAAGTTGTTAAAACCCAAGAGGATTGTGGAAAACTGCAGGAAGATCTGGATAAATTGGAAGACTGGGCATCCAAATGGCAGATGAAATTTAATGTGGACAAGTGCAAAGTTATGCACCTAGGAAAGAACAACCCACACTATAGTTACACGATGCAAGGCTCCACATTAGAAACCACCACCCAGGAAAAAGATTTAGGAGTCATCGTGGATAACATGTTAAAACCCTCCGCCCAGTGTGCAGCGGCGGCCAAGAAAGCAAATAGAATGCTAGGTATCATAAGGAAAGGGATGGAGAATAAAACAAAGGATATTATAGTGCCTCTGTATCGCTCCATGGTACGACCGCACCTTGAATATTGTGTGCAATTCTGGTCACCGTATCTTAAAAAGGACATAGAGTTATTAGGAAAAGTACAGAGAAGAGCCACCAAATTGGTGAAGGGGATGGAAGGCTACTCCTATGAAGAGAGGCTAAAAAGGTTAGGGCTCTTTAACCTGGAAAAGAGACGGCTGAGGGGAGATATGATAGAGGTCTATAAATTAATGAATGGAGTGGAACGGATAAACGTGGATCAATTGTTTACGCTATCAGAATATAGAAGGACTAGGGGACATGTAATGAAGCTACGGGGTAAACTATTTAAGACAAATAAGAGAAAATATTTCTTCACTCAACGTGTAATCAAACTCTGGAATCTGTTACCGGAGGATGTAGTAAGGGCTGTTAGTATAGCTGGGTTTAAAAAAGGTTTGGACAAGTTCCTGGAGGAAAGGTCCATAAACCACTATTAAAAAGGGACCCAGGATATCAATGCTTGACCTAGTACAAGCACTGCAGAACCTGTGTCTTTTGGGGAAACTGCTAGGTACGTATGACCTAGATTGGCCACTGTTGGAAACAGGATACTGGGCTTGATGGACCTCGGTCTGACCCAGTATGGCATTTCTTATGTTCTTATGTTCTTATGTTCTTAGGGATAAACTGCAGAAGAAGTTGTCAACAGTAACATTTCTGCTAGATCGCGTCAATCCTTCAGTGAGTTGCAGCACAACCCTTTCACCCTGATTCTGTTCCCTGTTTTGTCCGAGTTCCCTTCCTGTATATACTTGAAGACGCAGAACATATGACGTTGCACTGTCACACAACATCCACAGCTTTATGCCATATTTCCGAGGTTTGCTGGGAATATATTGTCTGAATGGAACACGGCCACGAAATGTAAGCAGTTGCTCATCCACGGTAACATTTTCACCAGGAACAAAGGCGTCACTTAGAGTTGCTTCCCAGGTATCAAAAACATGTCTGATTGGAGCAAGCTTATCCACGCCTCGTTGTTCAGGTCTGTTGGTTGCATCATCAAATCTGAGAGCACAAGAAATTTGCTGAAAAGGGTTACGGGCCATATTTTTGCTGAAAACAGAATGACCATCTTCAAGGTTCCACAACTGAACTATGGATTCATTTCGTGACTTGTACACGCCTGAGAGGATCAGAAGTCCAAGAAAACATTGAAATTCTCCATCTGTCAAATCTTTCCAGGTGTCGTCATAAATGTGTCTTCCTTGTTTACTCGTCCACATCATGATTTCATTCAATAAGTTCTTCCTCATGAACAAGTGGAATGCTGTGAGAGGGCCATCAACATTTCGTACAGCATACCTTGTAGGACCTTGCTGTACGGGCATGACATTAGCTCTGGCTTGTCTTCCAGCAGCTTGCTTTATAGGTTTCCTGTTCCATGATGTGGCATCCTTAGATACATAGGCTTCAATGGCAACATTTGTGCTTATAGTTGATGACCTCTTAGCTCCTCTACGACCACAACTAAGATTCCTCACAAATGATACTCCTGCCTTCTTCCCCGTCCAGCACAGCCTCGACCTTTGCCTCGACCTGTAACTTGACTTTTTGCTGCAGGCGATGTTACCAGCTCAACATCAGTGTCACATTCACTTGGTGACCATCTGCTGTCACCATCTGAATCATGACTGTCATCATCAGATATATCACCCGAACTTGGCTGATATACTTCTTCGCTTGCTGAATATGCTGCATCATCAGACGACTCAGAGCCGTCACTGTCAGCATCTCGTTGCAATATTTCTCTTACTTGGGCAGCTGAATACTTTCGTTTTGACATCATAAACAATAACCTAAAATAAATGAATAAAGATAAAGTTGAATAAAACACAAAGCAGTTTTACTATAGGTGTACAATAATCGTGATGAACGAGCTGAAAGCCTTTAGATTTCATTGGAAATAATGAGAGAATGTATGATATCAATTACAGAAAATGTGTAATTTTCTTAAAATAAGAGTACAAAACATAAATGATACATAATTAATGATAAATACCTTTGTCAGATCAAAAAATTCACAAAACTGCAAATTGTATCACGATCCAAACCGGACGTAAGCAACTGGGGTCAAAAATGACCCCACTGGTACTCTGTGCTGCAATTCATCACTAGCGTCAACTAGCAGCCAAAAATTATTCCTCTCATGGCGCAATATAAAGAGAATATTGACATGTGAAAAGTCATAAAAAGATTGCATTCTTGAACAACTAGTTTCCGAGATACGCGTTGTGAAACTTGCAATGGGGTCACTTTTGACCCCATCGGTATTCCCAGGGTTAAGATACGGCAACCAGAATTGCACACAATATTCAAGGTGCAGTCACAACATGGAATGATACAGAGGCATTATAATATCCTTTGTTTTATTCTCCATTCCTTTCCTTATGATACCTAGCATTCTATTTGCTCTCTTGGCCACTGCTGCACACTGGGCAGAGGGTTTTAACATGTTATCTATGATGATGCCTAAATCTTTTTCCTGGGTGGTGGATTCTAATGTGGAACCTTGCATCGTGTAACCATAGTTTGGGTTTTTCTTTCCTAAGTGCATAACTTTGCACTTGTCCACATTAAATTTCATCTGCCATTTGGATGCCCAGTCTTCCAATTTATAAAGATCCCCTTGCAATTTTCCACAATCCTCATGGGTTATAACAACTTTGAATAGTTTTGTGTCATCTGCAAATTTGATAACCTCACTCATTATTCCCATTTCTAGGTCATTTATGAATATGCTAAAAAGCAGCAGTCTCAGCACAGATCCCTGGGGTACTCCACTATTCACCTTTCTCCATTGGGAAAATTGGCCATTTAGCCATACTCTCTGCTTTCTGTCTTTTAACCAGCTCCTGATCCACAATAGTACACTGCCTCCTATCCCATTACTTTATAATTTTGCCAAAAGTCTCTCATAAGGGACCTTGGCAAAGGCTTTCTGAAAGTCCAGATACACTTTATCAACTGACTCACCTTTGTCCACCTGTTTATTCATACCTTCAAAAAACATAACAAATTAGTAAAACAAGATCTTCCTTGTCGAAAGCCATGTTGGCTGTCTCCCATTAACACATGACTTTCTACATGTTCAGTAATTTTGTTCTTTATAATGGTTTCTACCATTTTTTCCAATACTGACATTGGGCTCACCGGTCTGTAATTTCCTGGGTCAACCCTGGAAACCTTTATCAAAAATTGCTGTTACATTGGCCATCTTCCAAACTTCAGGTATTACAAATGATTTTATTGAGCGAGAGTGTGATGTGGGCAGCCCTTGACCCTGGACATACACGGCCAATTCCGAGATTGGTCCTCTACGTCCAGGGCCTTTCAGGCTAGACGGGGGGACTTATTCTGCCTCGAAGGTAGAATAAGTCCCCCTGGATGGCTGGGGACCACGGCATGGGACAAGGGCAGGCAGGCGAAGGGGCTCAAGGGTTTCCCCGCAACTCAACCCAGGCTTTGAAAGGGCAGATGAGGAGTTGGGCTGCAGGAAAGAGGAGTCCTTCTGGGGCGATCAGAAATTGCGATTTGTGAATGGAGCCTCAGTGTCATGGCGATGGATGCCACGGCACTGCGGCTCCATTCATGAGCCCGGCTGAGTTAGTCGGGTAGTTGCCGGGATGTATAGCTGAGCTGAATCATGTCCCGGACCTCATGTCCAGGTGCTAGACACGATTCTGACCCTGTGGGGTCTGTGGGATCAGAATCGGGTCTAACTTTGCACAGCTTGATTTTGCCTGGCTGTACAGGAGGCTGGATGTCCTATTGTGAATAGGCCTATATATGTATAGCTTAAACATTTGGTTCAGACGGGCTACGTTATGCCTGGTTTTGGCACATGTAAACCAAATAGATAAATTACTCATATATTGCACGGAATATTGGCACCTATATGTTTAAAGGTGCACTGAAACGTCTCCACTGGCTACCAATAGTGCAAAGACTCATGTATAAAACAATCATTACCATCTTCAAATTACTGCAAAATCAATCAGCATCTAGTCTACAAATGCTAATAAAGAAAGCCTCAGACACAAGTTTGAGGTGAGGCAACCAGCAGAATTTACTCACCATCCCAGCTCTCAAAAGAAAAAACATTCAGCAGTTATGCAGCTGAGTTTTCACTCTATTTGCGTCCACAATTTGGAACATTCTCCCAGAATCTTTACAAACTGCCAAAACTGTACCTAAACTATGTAAAAAACTCAAAACCCACCTTTTCACTGAATTCTTTGGATCTGACAAAATTTCCACGCCCCTACACTTGTTACTAGATGTTACCACTATTTCTACCCAAATGTTAACCCAAGTTTGTGCTCCCCACTCCAATCCCAAGCAAATCAATGCTATCATAGTTGCTTTTACCACTATGTTAAACCCTAGTTCATGTTACCCCCATCTTAGATCTATGTAATCTAGTTCTACTGCTGTTAATGTTCCATGTAAACCACCTTGACTGAAAGAGAAAGTGGTATATAAACCTTGTGAGATAAATAAATAAATGCATTTTAGATAGGACATGTAGATCAGAATTGAGACATCTAGATCAGGATGAACTCCGTTATGATGGTGTTTTAGGAGTAGCTCTGCTAAACATGGAGCAGTTTCTATCATATACAACCGCATGCAGTCGGAAGGCCCATTTCAGAAATATACACGTGGGAAAAATCGACCAAGGGAACCTGGCAACATACACATATATCTGTCCCATTTTGCAAATGTGGATATGCAGGTACTCCTAATTAAGTACAGAGGACTCTCTCACACCCTCATTTCGGTTTAGAGGGGGAAATAAACATCAGGCAATGAAGGAAATATTGTCCCTAATCTCTCATATAAAGAGGTGGCCAAGGAGCAGGTGTGAATCCAGACATGAACCATTTTGGGCTTACTGTACATGTGTATGCGCTATTCGAAATGAGAAATACAAGTATTTTGGTCCTGTCCAGGGCCCATCCTTGCCATGCCCATATCTACTTTCAACATGGTGCTATCAACCACATGTAAACTGAATCCTTTCTAAAACTGCAATTTACACATGGAAGTGATTTGCAAGTGTACATGGCTACGTATAGGGGTATGTCTACTAAAAGGTGTTAGCTGTTAACCTGGTGATAATGTGGGAAAAGTGCACCACAGTAACAGATAACATGGACCAATAGCACAGGGATTCCGCATTATCGGCATACCATGCATTAACCGCATGCATGGGCAGGATGTGGGCAGATTGTGCGCATGCCTGCCATGAGCTGTTACTGTGAGCATCAACAGCATGGAGCAACTGCAAATTTCGCAGACATCATGGATGTAGCTAACATCAGCTCAATGACTGGTGTTAGCTGTATCTGCAACGCTGCCGCACCACAATTTCTGCAATTTCGCTGCATTATCTGCTGGGGAAGCTTTGTGCATGCCTCTAACAGATAATGCGTGATTTGTGCAGTAAATGCAGTGTTATTTGCACTAATGCCTGGCGTTAGCTGCATGCATAGTGCTATGCATTTTGCAAAATATTCATATCCTACCATAGGAATAATGCTGTGGGATATTTACAAAACAGCACTTAGAAATTCTGGACCAGCACTACAGTTAGAGTTAGTGCACACTTTATTTAGACTTGATATACCGCCTAAAGCAGTGCTTTTTCAATATTGAAGAGACAGTTTGGAAAAATGTCCTCATAACTTGTTGAAAATCTGCCATCTGTACATATAGCAAAAACCTTAAATTCCCCCATATGTCCATATTTCATCTGCCTTCATTTCACTGTAATACAGTTATATATACACATAGCGTTTCTGTGCTTAAATTGTAAAATGTATGAGTTGGACAGATTTAGGCATGTGCATAGTTGACTAATCTCAGAACAGAAATATGAAACAAGATTTCTCCTGCTTTGTTTCTGTATATCTTTTTTATAAACTATTTTACTATTTTGTACTGCCATATGTTAAAAGTCGTTATGGCCTTACACTAAATTAGCTGTATTAGAAGCATTTTTGGAAGTACTAGAGATGGGCAGAAATATGTTTTTGTTTTGTTTGTTTTGCTTATTGGAAATGAAATTTTAATAAAGGAAGAAAAAAACAAAACTAAATAATAAATACTGGATATGGTATCCATTCCCTCTCCCACCATCTAAATTTGAATACAAAGCCGTTTCAGCCCTCTCTCTATCCCCTCAGACTCCTTTCTGGCTTGGGATCGTTCCTACCCCAGGAAAACTCTGCAGATGCGTGGAAGACTAGGGAGCCTACCAGAAATAGGGAAATGGAGGGAAGACCCAGGGGACATTTTTGTTTGTCTTTGCAGCAGGGGCATGAGTTATACTTCAAAACAAAAAGAAAATAAATAAATTTTCACTGTTCTTTTGTTTCATTTGGAAATAATATTAAAGTAAAGTAAGGTCCTATTTTATTTTCAAACGAAGAACATCTCTAAAATACATTTTTCCTTTTTCTTTATTTGAGTCCCAAGCTAGTAAAGACCCACTGCCAGACCTTTAGAAGCACCTCTAGGAATCTCCCTCCCATTGCTATAATAATGTATTGCTCCATTTGCCAGAATGTGGTGGTGGTGTGACTGCTGAGAGAAATTTGATAGCATAGATTAAAGTTTAAGCGCTCTGCTTTCTTCTCTCGGTGTCTTGTTTTGAATGTTAGATTCGTTAGCCCTTCCAATTGCCAAATGTTAATAAATAAACATTTGGCAGGATGTCTATCTTTGAAGAAATGCCACAGCTGCACAGAACATTCTCCCCAAATTTTGGATACCTTAACTAAAAAAATGGCAGGAGAGAAATAATGAAAATGTGTAATTCAGATACTCAGACATGTGGCAGTGGCCTGTAATATGTTTGGATTATGTATTTATGTGCAGGTTGCTTTGGCCAGGAACTATTAACTGTGGCGATGAAAGCACATTTTGTTCTTCCCCCTGGAAGCGTTACAGCCAAGAAATGAGCACTTTTTTGTGCCTTATTCATGATCAGCAGAAGGTATAGGCATGGATGTCTCAATAAGAGGGCCAGACATACTCTATTTGTGCTGTTCTGCACCGCAATGTGTATCTCTCTTGCTCCACCCAGGGCACGCCGTCACCACACTGCTGTGCTACATGGATGTTCTCGCTCTGCAGCCTTTGATTTATTTGCTTGGGATATACTGATGGAGAGGTGTAGGCAGTTGGCTATGGGAGGGAAGGTTTTAATGTTGTTGGGCTCTTTTTTTGTATGGAAGGAGTTTTCAGGGTCATTGGAGGTCTTCAGTTAGAATGTTGTCACGTGGGGTACTGCTGGGATCAGCATTGTCTCCAATGCTCTTCAATTTATTTATTTATTTTATTGAACAGCTTTTCTATATCACTTTATCCTTCACTTGGATAAGTGTTCCATCCATAGATATGGTGGCAGGTGGTGTGAATCTCTGGTGATAAACATGGCCTCTGCCTTTTTTAGGTTTATGTTCGGGTTCTGAATTTTGAGCTAGTTGCAGAGAGTAGAAAAGCAGTTTGTTATAGGTGTGATATTGAGGCTTGTTGTGTTAATAGGTGTGTAAATCATTACATCATCCACATAGGTGTGGTACAGGATGTTGCAGGATTTAATTATGGTACATAGTGGTTGTAGAAAGAGGTTGAATAGTAAGGCCGAGAGGGTTGAGCCTTGAGGGACTCCTTGAGTTTAGGTATATGGGGTTGAATCTTTCTGGTTTATTCTGACATGCAGTTTGCAGTCTGTTAGGTAGGATTTGAATCAGGAGAGGGGGGTATTTGATAAACCAATTGATTGTAGTGGTATTTGATAAGCCAATTGGTTGTAGTGGTTGTATTATGAGGTTATGGGGGATAGAGTCAAATGCTGTTTTAATGTGTTGTATTCATTGTAAATAATTTCCCCGGTTATCCAAGTTTTTGTTCCTTGTTCTATGTAAAAAACAGATAACATGTACCTTATCTGATGTTTTCTTGTTCTATGTAAACCGCGCTGATTATAAATAGAGCGGTATATAAAAGATGTTAAATAAATAAATAAATAAATGTCCAGGAAAATGATGATGAAACTGGATTTCGGTTTATCAGTGCTTTTGATAAGGTTCTCAAGTAGATCAGTCATAAATGACTCTATTCTGTGGTGTGGTCTGAAACTGTATTGTTGGTATCTAGTGGGTAATTCATATCTATGTAATCCTGGAGCGGTCTGCATATGATTTTTTTCCAATACCTTGGTCAAGAATGGGAGTCTGGCTATGGGTCTATAGGAAGATGGTTGGTTGATGTCACTGGATGTTCCTTTCCTGACAGGACGGATAGAAGCTGACTTCAGTTCAAGTAGTACATATCCATGAGTTGGATGATTTTTAACATTGATGGAATGAGCTCCTTCTTGGAGGAAGTTTAGACATTCACTGCCTCTTTGGTTTGCTTTTGGATAACTGAATATATGATAGTCTTGTGGTGTCAGCTGGTTTAATAGAACTGTGTCCACTTCAGTGAACCATGTTTCAGTTATTTTTAGGATGTTGAGTTGATAGTTGTGTAATAAGTCAGATAAGATTTGTGTTTTGTTCCTTGCAGATCATGCATTTAAGAAGAAACATTTTATTTGATGGGTCTGTACTATAGAGTTAGGGGAAGGGGGTTTGGTTGTTCATGCTTTGAGGTTCGTTTGGATGAGGTGTTGTGTATGTGTGTAGAGGTGAGAAGAGGTTATATGTAGTGAGTATGTGTGGATGATAGGTATGGGTGATGGCATGTCTGTGGCTGGTAGGGGAGATTGTAAGCATGATTAGAATGGAGAGGCATAAGGTGGTAGCTAACCATTTGTTCATTGTGGCAATGTTGGAGGTAATTAAGAGGTTACCTTGAATGTTGGATGGTGGACTTGAGTTTGGCTGGTTGATTCTGCTGAGTTGGTTCCCTCCTAGGTTTGTTATTTGGAGCATTCAGTCTTTTCTTATCTTTTGTTCTATTTAGGCAGTAGAGTTTATAACTTATGGCTTTTCTGCTTGGTGAGCAGTCTGTGCCTAAAGGCTACGCCAAAGGGTCCTCTGGTGAGGCCCTCAAGTGTGGGTGTGCCTGAAAGCATGCTCTGGTGAAATCCTGTCATGCAGGGAGGAATTGTGTCCTGATTCACCTTGGCGGGGGGAGCAGGAGGGGTTTACTGCTCCTGCTTCCACCCCTGATGCTGAATTGGATGCCGGTGGTAGAGTCTTCATTCCTGAAAGTGTGCTCTGGTGAAATCCTGTTGTGCAGGGAGGCATTGTGTCCTGATTCGCCTTGGCGGGGGGGGGGGGGGAGTGGGAGGGGTTTACTGCTCCCGCTTCCACTACCGATGCTGAATTGGGTGCCAGTGGAAGGGGGAGCAGTAAACCAATATTTTTAAGAGCCCAGAGGGACAGATTATATGAAGCCATGGCTTTCAAGGGTTTGTTTATGCAGACAGCATTTCGTTAGTGATGATTTTTGACTAGGATATGAAGGAGGTAATCAGCAAAGTAAATGTCTGATTGGAGGAAGTTGCAGAGTGATTGGAGGATAACCAGCTGGTGTTGAATACTCAGACGTTGGAGATGCTGTTGTGTGGGGAGCTGGATGTGAGTAGCCTGAGGAAATGGCCAATGAATGGAGGGAACATGTTGGAATGGAAGATGAAAATTGGAATCTGGGGTTAGGTTAAGTTAGGTTGGGTTAGATGCAGATATGACATTGCATGCACAGGTGCTGCATATCTTTCATTAGGCCTATGGTGAACTCAGCATGATGCAGCAATTGCAGTCTTTTCTGAATGAGGGGGTGATGCACCTCTTAATGCAAGCACTTGTAATATTTATTTAATTCTCTTATATAGCGCGCTTTTCTGCATCAGTGCGGTTTACATTGAACAAAGGGAAATTACATTGAACAGGGCATTATAACTTGGAGATAACTCTTTTACAGGGAACATGGGCTATGGAGGGTTAAGTGGCTTGCCCAAAGTGTGTGAGTGGGGGGTGGGGTGGGGGGGGTACCAGATTATCTGGTGAGAAACTGCAGGTGGTGCAAAATACCGCTGTGCAAGTACTCTCTGGGCGCAGTAAAAGGAATTCGGTATCGGAGGTGTTGTGCCCATTACATTGGCTCCCATTCCAGCAAGAAAGTGTGTTTAAGTTGTCAGTGTTAACATTTAAAACAGCAAGGGACTGACATCTTTTCATTGAACACTTCGGACCAAATGATATCACATAGCTACATATACCATGCCTCATTCACAC
Source organism: Ichthyophis bannanicus (assembly GCA_033557465.1). Lineage (NCBI taxonomy): Eukaryota > Metazoa > Chordata > Amphibia > Gymnophiona > Ichthyophiidae > Ichthyophis > Ichthyophis bannanicus. The sequence continues at coordinate 143,830,023 of CM066050.1, forward strand.
ACTGCTGAAATCTCTTCACTCCCAAGTTGTTAAATCCAAGTTTGTATCCCCATGAGTTCTATATAATTTCAATTGCTATGAGTTTGTTATTGCTGTTCTATGTAAACAGCCTGGTACAAAGGTGGTATAAAAACCCGTTCAATAAATAAATGTAAAGGGATTAATGCTATTAGCTTGCTCACCACATTAATCGCCTTAGCTGGGATATTCAGTGGCACGAACATGGTTAGTGCCCCTGGATTTCTCCAGATGCCACCACTGCACGCCCTGATGTTCCGGGGGCAGCAGCTGGCATAAACCAGGCAGTGGCTATTAAGGGTTGTCACACATGTACCGGAGCCGCCGATGCTAACTGGGTAACGGTGATAGTGCATGGCTGTCCAGTTAGCTTTCGTAGGTACAACTAGACCAGCTTTTGCTATGCCTAGTTTTGCTCACCAATTGCTAACTGGGTATTGGTGCAATATTGCTGCTACCCAGTTAGCAACAGTCTCTGCCTCCGCTCCGCCCCGGAATGTCCCCAACAAGCCTCGATGCTAACCGCATAGCTTTGGGCGTGTAGTGGGGTTAGAAGAGGATATTTAATGGCACTAAACATGTAAGTGCTGTTGAATATCCAAATTTAAGACATTTACATGGTTTACTGGGCTGTAAACAGTATAAATGCCTTTCGAATATTGGGCTCTAAATTTCCAGGTAAGACTCATCTGCACTTGAATTTCTTGATAGACCTAACCTGGTCTGTAAAATAGAGTTGCCCTTGGAGATTTCTAATGATGTGTGCAATATCTATCCTGATCTGAAAGGATAAGAAACCTCTGGATGACTGGCATAAGCTAAGCACTACATCAAGGAGTCCAAACAGTCAGCTGTCATAAATTTGTTTGGGGTAGATATTGCATTCCTGAATAAAGCACAGTTTTGGTCCCCACAATAGTTCATGATCCTTTTAGTCAAGTACCTCTGCATTGGGAAATTTGGAATAGCCTTGCAGTCTTTCTTTACCAGCAAGCTGTCTCTTGCTGTATGTTCTATTAACTTTTATGGAGATGGATGGATGGATTTCCATATATTGTTTCTGTATGTGTAGATCATGAGTTTCTTATAACTGTTACTAAGATCTGTGTTGCAAAACTTGGCTGGTGTTTGGACCCTGGGAGTTTCCCATCTCTGTGCCTGAAGACCATACTCTAACTCTGAAGAACATGGTCCATGGAGATCAGCTTTCTTTGGCTCTGACAGGTGTTGCTTCTTTGCCAGTAAGCATGTCCATAGATGGAAGTTCCTTTATATGGTTAGTTTTTTTGAGTGTCCTGGAAATGGCTATGCATGTGCCAAGAAGTCAACATGAAAGGATTTGGTTGCCTGTTCTCTTGTTGAGGTTTCTTCCAGCAAGAAGTAGATGAGGACTTCCAAAACCAGTCAGTTTTTCAGGATATCCATAATGAATATGCATGAGAAATAACTGCATATAATGGGTCTCCAGTGTAAGCAAATTTAGCTCATGCATATTCATCGTAGATATCCTGAAAACCTGACTGGCTGTGGAGTACAGGAAAGTTTGGGAAGCCTTGAAGTAAACTGTCATATTTTTCCAAGCACAAAGCTCAGAGAAAGCTAGTTAATGTTGACTTACGAGGCCTTATTATAGTGCTACCATCCTATGCCCTTAACTCCATCCCAAGTCTATCTATATGAAAAAAAGTTGTCTTGTTAAATTTATTTGGTGACTTCTGACAGAATACTGGCCTTACATTGATAGAGCTATATCAATAGAAAGGTCAATTTTAGATCGATCACGGAGAGCAGAAATAAGACATCCAGATCAGGACATGGAAAATCCCCATTGTATTTTACAAAGGCTCTGCTAAACAGAGCCTCTTGTAAAATATTTGTGGGGATGTGCAGGACTGCTCACTGATGTCTTGCCAGATCCAATGGGAGCAGCGATTTTAAAAGGCTGCATTTGAAGAAAAGAACATATAGATTTCCCCCTAATGTGCCTTGGAACAGCTTTTTAAAATTGCTGCTCCCAACAGCATTCCCCTTATCCCTTGACATTCCATCCGCCATCCTGCATTAATCCTTCACCCATTGACACTCCTGACCCCCTCCAACATCCGGCCCCATGCCCCATTTCCCCCAACATCAAGCACCACTCCTCAACCCCACAGCATCAATCTTCCCTTCAGACTCCCCTGATATCAGTCACCCTTGATGGCCCTTCTCAGACTTGCCATATCCCTGATTCAATCTCTGGCTCTTACTGGGGTCCCTGGTAGTCTAGTGGGAGTAGTAGCAAGCCACAGTCACTGCTGCTCATGGCAGTTCAGAGTGCAAAATGGCTCCTGTGGCCCCTAACAATAATCTTGTGGTAATACTGCTGGAGGTCAAACTGCCAAGCTTTGTTGTCCCGGATACCGTTCTCATTATTACTGTTCTCCAGATTATTTGCTACTCTGCCTCTGAACTATCCAGATAATGGCTAGGTGGTCTATAAACAGGAGTGATTCAGCAGCACTATCCGCATAGTGCTGCTCAATATCCATGGATAGTGGAGGATTGCATCACTATCCGTATAGCAGCAGCATTGAATCGACTCATAAGAATTGTGGAGGCTAATTTAAGAAACTCCCATGCAGTTGATACACATTGCCATGCATGTATTTGGGGCCTATTTTATAAGGTGAGGTAAGCACATACTTTATAAAACAGGGGCGTAAAGGAGTGTCTCAATTTAATCATGGCAGTTATGCCTGCTCTAGAGCAGATCTTATGGTCATGCCTAGTTTGTTCAGAAAGGTGTGCAGTTTATAATATTTCATAACTTATGCTCATAAATTTAGGTTCTGATCCGTGCATACCCAAACTGAAACTATACATGATAGGACTTGTGTGCGCTCTTACAGAACAGTGACCAACTAAATCACACCCTCCATTGCCCATGTTCCCTGTAAGTATTAGTGTATGTGTCTCATATCCCCTCGTGTTAAATGTATCCCCCAACCGCTTTGACCCGGTGAAAAGCGGGATATAAATGCAGCTAAATAAATAAATAAATAAACATGTAAGTCCTTTAAAATAATGACTTGCATGCATAACTAGCACATAACCTACTGCACTTCCCTTATAAATACGCCCTCTTAATAACCAAATAAAGCAAGTGCTAGCAAAATGAAAGAAGAGACATGACAATTTAAAATGATACAGAATTAACAAAGAATTCAGGCCAACACTCAGGACTCAAGCTGGTGAAAACATTTTGAGAAAATTTTGAATACGTGGAGGTTGATATTCATCAATGAGATGAGAAGAAATGCCATTAAATAAAGAGGGGTAGCTATTAACATGTGTTAAGGGGATATGCAGGAATTTTGCTGTTTAACATGTATTAAATGTCTAAATCCTCCGTTATTTACTTTTAACACATTCCCTCAATGCAAGCTGCATGATAATGAGATGCAATGCATGCAAATGCATGGAAACAATTCATGTTAATGCAAATTAAATATCACAGCTTGTGTTAGACTGTGCAAGCTGCTTTATTCTTGGAAAAATGATGACAACTTTGAGCTGACATTATTTTTCCTTCCCTGGAGCAGCAGGCTAGAAGCATGTGACTCCTGCGAAGATCCTTAAAGGGACTGGAGCAGAGTCTGGTGCTTCCACTTAGGCACCTTGTCACTAAAAGTCACAGTTTCATTATCCCATGACCACCCCAACACTCAAAATCACATCCTGCACATCCCCTGAACCCCTTACACTCAAAGGAACACCTCCGTGCCTATGAACCACCCTAGGATGTACCAGGGGTTCCCTGTTGGGTAATAGAAGGAGAAGGAGTGAGCACCAGTCACTCCCACCTTGTGGGTCACTAGGTTCAAAATCACATTGGCCAAACCAAGCGATAGTCATTGGGTACTACTGCTAGGCATCAAGTGACTGGGGATTGCTCCTGCCTCCTCCACAAGCCATCTGCAAAATCCCTGAGAGGTACCATGGGATGCACTTTTGAATATCAGGAGGTTTGAGGGGAATTTAGGGTGTGTGATTATGAGTATCGGGGATCTTAGGAGGTAGAGAAGTGGGGGATGTGACTTAAAATATGGAGGATGAGGCTATTTGATGTCAGGGATGTTGGAAGGGGTAGTTAATGAATCGCACCACTGGCCCTTTTAGGACACAGAGGACCTGACTTGGGGTATGCTATCTGTGTTACCGCATCCAAGAATGGATCCTGGCTGCAGTAATGCAAATTTCTTTTTACAGTGGGAGCCACTAACCTGCATTCTGAAGAATCACAGGTTAATGACTCCCAAAGTAAACGTGTTATTTGACAGGTTTAGTAACTAACTGCAAAGCTATCTACATAATTTTATCTAGATATTTAGTGGGATTTATCTGCATAAATTTGCAACTAAATATATCCAGTTAAAATTGTCCAGATAACAACTTTAGGGTTGCCTTTCAGTCTTCCCAGATTTATTCAGTTGTCTTTAGCCAGATTGCACAGAGGATCCTCCCCAGAAAGGCCAATATTCAAAGAATTTGTGTGGCTAACTTTACTCCTACTCCTACTCCTAGTCCTACTCCTTATCATTTATTTAGTGCTACTGAGCATAAGTAGTGCTGTACAAATACACATCAAAGACAATCCCTGCTCAACAGAGCTTACAAACTGCTAAGACAGAGAAACAGAACAAATGGGCGACTAGGGAATTCTTAAGGGGAATGATTAAAATACAGAAGGATGTAGACAGGAGAATAAAAAGGCCGGGATCCAAAAGCAGCCTCAGAGAGCTGATGAATTTAGCATGGATTTGAATAGCACTAGAGATGGCGTTTGATATACTGTCTCATGAATTCTATTCCAGGTATATCGCAGGGATGGTGAAGAAAAAGGAGTGCGGAGTTCATAGCATAAGAGAAAGGCATAGATAAAAGTGCCTGATGAGTGTAGTTGCCAAGGTCACGAGTAGAGAGATAAGAGAGCCGAGGTAATGAGGAGCCACAGAATGAATGCATTTCAAGGTCGGTAGCAAAAGTTTGAACTGTATGTGGAAACAGATAGGGAGCCAACGGAGTGACTTGAGAAGAGGGTTTTGTAAGCATAGTGACACTGGAAGAATTAATTTATTTATTTATTTAACTGCTTTCATATACCATCTTTCTACAATTCAAGATGGTTTACAAGGAACTTAAAATAACAGTGGAGCACAGCTGTTTTACATAGAACGGTTACTTCTTAAACATGAACATGCATAGTTCAACAGAAAACGATTTACATATTTATGGTTGATTAGTGAGAGGGGCAGTTAGGTGGGGGACGAGGCAAATAAATTTGGGGGTAGGAGTGGGGGGGTAATATGAGGGGGGGTTAGGGTAGGAAGTGGCAGTAAAATAATGTCCATGCAGCTGATTTTTGAACAGATTGAAGGGGAAATAGATGATTCAATGGGAGATCAGTGAGGGGAGGTGATAAGAACATGGATAAGGGTCTTTTTAGTAGAGGTGTACAGGCAAAACTGTTATTTGCAAGGTTAATTTTGTTTTCTCTTTTTTAAATACATTTTTGTTTTGTGTTTTGTTTTTATACATTTTCATTTAAGGTCAATTTTGTTAATTAAAGAGGTAGTCATGGCTGCTGCCCAAATGAAAGACGTAGCTGAAAGGTTAGTAGAGGTTTCAAGCAAATCTAAAAAACTAACTTTTTTTCAGTCAGAGAATGGCTTCCAACCACTGGCCTTTGGGTTAGAATGCAGGCATCTTGTAGGAAGAGACACTATGTCTCCATGGGGTCTGGTTGTAGCCAGTCCTCTTAATTGTGTCTTGTACTGCTGGTAATCTTCATTCCTGCTTCTTGTTTGTGCCAAAGTTTGCCTGGTCTGTAACTGCACAAACTCTCCCTGGATTTTTTCCCTTGTAAATCAATTGTCTCCTGCTTTTCTAAAGATTTAGTCTAAAGATGTTGTTTGCTATGTTTTTGTGCCAGAAATTCTATGAAACTATGTCTAAGTATACTTTCAACCTTTTGAATATCGACCCCATACTACCATCAATAATGCACAGACTCAGAATACATAATATCTTCTAAGTGTACCCTGAATGGTGACTATAATTTCTTGACTAATTCTGTATCATTTTAAATGTTAAAACATATAATGATATCTGCACTTAGCACTAAAGAAATCGGATTGATCAGTCAGGCTGCTTGTTACTCAGCTTCATCTATTTGAATTTCAGGTCATCAGTCTCTCTGAAAAAATAATAATTTTAGCACTAAATTCCTTCAAATTATGGTGTGATCAAGTTCTGCTCTTTCAGCTTTGGAGGAATAATAACTCCTCCTGATTACTGTTCAGCTCCACCAGCAGCTGCAACTCTATAACATAAGAACATAAGAAATGCCATACTGGGTCAGACCAAGGTCCATCAAACCCAGTATCCTGTTTCTAAAATTGACCATTCCAGGTCACAAGTACCTGGCAGTTTCCCCAAAAGCCACGCATGCTCCACAATGCTTGTATTGGGGCAAGCAGTGGATTTCCCTGGTCCTCAATGTAAGTAAAATTTGACTTCCTCCTTCTTGCAGCCATTTTACCTGGCTGTTTTGCAATTCTATGCGAGCCATTGTACATTATTATTATTATTAATGTATTTAATTACGTATTAGAGCAGTTTACAATAAAGCAAAATTAACTGCTGAAACCAAACAGGAAGAAAGGAACGCCAAATGTTTGCTAGGACAGAGGAGTGCAGTCACACAGGGAGAGGAGAGAGAAAGAGAAGAGAGCATGGAGGACGGATGGGCGGGAGAGACACTATGCAGTGGGTGAGAGGAGGTCAAAGGTGAGCAAAGGAACCAGAAAATAGAGGACACTGCACTAATATGAATAATATCTCTACGGCTGTTGTCACCCACCTACTCACTCTTATAGGCGGAAGCCTAGGGAGCTTCGGTGGGGCCTCTACTTAATGTAGCTGGGACTTTACAATGCCCCCTGGGATCTGTAGTCCCACTAGCTAATCAAAAAGGTAGTTGTGAACGAGTAGCCAGGCTTTTTCAAAGAGGTATTTTATTTCCCTTCCGGGTGAACTTTTGCACGTAAGAATCAAAAGAAATAAACCATATTTTTCTGGTACAAATGAAAATGAACTACTGTTAACAAAAAGGTGCTTATCTTCAGCCAATCCAAAAAGGTAAAACAGTCCTTGTACTTTACACAAGTGAGTTCTTCATAATCTGTTTCCCTCAACGGATTTCTGTTTTAAACAAATCAGCATAGAGAGGAAATGTTATCTGAGAACATTAGTGCACACTCCATTTGGAACTCATCAGGACTTTCCCCACAAAAGTCACATTCCATGTCCTCATAGTTTTCCCCGTAGCTATCTTCAGAATGATTGTAACTCACATCATTGTTGCAAAAACCCTCCTCTCCTTTCCAAAGGCTTCTCTCCCCCTCTCTATCAGGGTGAATTGGAAGGTTACCGTATATAGTGGAGTTTTCCTCCAGAGGGCCACACACTCCTAGCTGTGTGTATGGGAAACTCTCCCTTTCAAAGTTCCCTCTATTACAAGGAATTAGCCTATCCTTTGGCTCGGTTCCCTCAGAGTTTTCTGAGCACGGAAACTTATCATGGCTTTTTCCCCAGGCAAGCCTTCTACTCCCTTTTACAGCAGGCTTCCCTTTGGGCAGGTAAGTATCCCTTTGATAATAGTTACTGCCCTCCCGGTATCTGTTCTCAGGGAGACTTCCTCTCACAGGTTCCTTCCGTCTGCCTGCATGAATACCTCCGTGGCACCAACCACCTGGTTCTTGTTCAGTGCTGCCCAGCACCCTGTAACCATCCTCTGGTATTCTCTCAGCTATCTCCTGTGGAACACTGCTTGAACCTCCGTGTGAAGTTTTTCCTTTTGTTTCCCAAACAGCTCTGCCGTACTCCTGCTTAGCTCCTCTAAGCTCCTGGTTAGCTCTCTTCCTGGAATCCTGGTTATCCCTCCTAGGATCCTGGTTAGCTCTCCTACTGACAAACTCTGAGTGAGTTTTATCTGCATCACTCCTAGTGTTCTGGTGAGCCTGCCCTGCCCTCAGCTGCCTCTCATCAGCTGATATGCTATGATGTAATCCCCTACTAGGGCGTGCTCCTACACCTGGTGCTTTTGTTTTTGCTGGTTGCTCATAGCAACCCTGATCCATGTGCTCTGAGCTGTCACTTTTAGACCTGCTCAGCTCTGTTTTTCCTATTTCCATAGGCAGATTCTGACCTACCCCATGACAGATCCCCCCCCTTAAAATATTACGGGCTGCTGAGCCTCTCAGACAGCACGTAATTTCTTTGTGGGACCTATGTTGCTGCTCTATGGTGACCAGACTGGCAGTGGCTGACCTGTCCTTCCACAGCTTCAGTACATTCAGGTGATAAACCTGTTGGCGCCCTCTTTCGTTTTCTACCCGATAAGACACAGGGCCAACCTTTCCTACCACTGTACCAGGGCCCTTCCACCTGGACTCGAACTTGGGTCCCGGGTCTGATACCTGACTGAGTACCTTATCTCCTATGTTCAGCTGCCTAGGTCTCATGCCCCTGTCATAATAATATTTTTGTCTTTGCTTACTGGCCTGTAAGTTTTCTATAGAGGCTTTGGATGTCCTCTCCAGGCGTTGCCTTAAATCTCTTAAAAACTGAGGTACCCTAACTTCTTGCACGTCCGGCTCGACCCACTGCTCCTGTAGGATGTCCAACACTCCTCTTGGAGCGCGGCCGAACAGCAGTTCATAGGGGGATGACCCAAGGATGCCTGTATGCGTTCCCTACACGCATATAGAGTGAATGGGAGCAGCGTGTCCCATTCAGACATTTCTCCCTTTTTCAAACCCCTCCATAGCAACTGTTTAATGGACTGGTTCATTCGCTCCACGAGTCCATTAGACTGCGGATGTTATGCCGATGTCCGTACGTGTCTGATGCCAAAGGCTTCCCAGACCATGGCTAAATGCTTGGACAGGAAATTGCTACCCTGGTCTGTTAAAACTTCTCTAGGGAAACCTATTTCACAGAAAAGGTTTATAAGTTCTAGGCCTATTATTCTGGCAGAGGTGTTCCTCAATGGGATAGCCCAAGGGAAACGCGTGGCATGGTCGACTATGACCAGGATATATTTAAAACCCCTCGGTGTTTTCACTAAAGGTCCTATAATATCAACCCCTATTCAGCTTATGGGGGCCGCTATAGTGGGTGTAGGCACCATGGGCACTGCCTTGGGTTTTATAGCCGTCACCCTCTGTCAATCAGGACATGACTCACAATATTGCCGGGTCTCTTTAAAAACCCCTGGCCAATAAAACCTAGCTAAAATCTGGTCAAGCGTACCCTGGATCCCCTTGTGACTACCTACTGGGTGGTCATGTGCCAATCGCAATACTGTAGCCTTAAAAGTCGTTGGCACAACTAGCTGCTTCCTTACGGCATCATTATGTGGGTTTATACTCTCCCTATATAATAGTTCATTTTCCAAGAAAAACCTAGGTAAGGTAGGTCGGGTTTCCCGAGCCCATTCAAACGCCCTTTTGAGAGCTGGGTCAGCTCTCTGCTCCATGGGGAATGAGGGAAACCTCTTAACTACCTCCGCAGGTACCCAGGGCAATCCTATACCAGCCTCTAAGTCGGCCCTCCCTCGGGTCCTACAATACCTCTCCCGATGTTTCTTGGACTTATCTTTCTTAGCTTCTTTAACTGGGGCATGTATCAAATCCTCATGTACAGGAAGAGTGTCTATCTCTTCCTCCTCTAGCTCCTCGCCTTGGGATCCTTCCTCCCCTTGGGCTCCTTCCTCCCCTTGGGATCCTTCCTCCCCCTCAGGCTCATCTGTGCTTCCTGCGGACACTACTCCCATCCCGGAGGTTCCGGCTTGAGACCGGGTGGACACTAAGCCCATTCGGGTGCCTAAGTCCCTTCCCAGCCCTTCATAAAAGGGAGGCCAGTCCTTACCCAGGACAACATCTTCTGGCAGTTTGGGGATCACAGCTACCTTTACTTCCCCAGTGGTGCTAAATCCTTGCACAGATACTTTATGTAGGGGATATTGAACAAATGCGCCGTGCACGCACCTAATACGTACTTGGCCTTCTGCTTGACTCGGGGGTGACGAACGATGCTTCTCAATGGCTTTCCAGAGCTCTCGTGAAACCAGGCTCTGGTCAGCCCCCGAGTCAAGTAGTGCCAGTGCATCCATACCTTCTACCTTGACTGGTAGGAAAAACCCCTCCTGGTTTGGTTCTTCAGCTCCTGACACCAGAACCATTCTTTCAGGGCAGCTTCTCTGAAAATGTCTGGCCTTCCCACAGGTGAAACATTTCCCTTTGGGTACATGCAAAACATTAACATTTTCAGGGTTATTAACAGAAGACATTTTAGCATTTAACCTGTTACCTTTTCTGCTAAAATTTTTCATCCCAGCTGCTTGCCACAGACCTACCCCCAAGGTGTCAGTCATCTCTGCTGCGAAAAACCTCTCAGCAAGAGTGGCTGCCTCATCGGTGGTTTGACAATGCTGGAGTGTCAGAAATGTTTTTACCTCACTGGGAATAGCTTGCATATACTGCTCTAAAACAATTTTGTCTATAATTGTTTCCAGTGTGCTTCCTTCCGGATTTAACCATTTTCCGGCCAAACTTTTCAGCCTTTGAGACAGGGCCTTAGGGGTCTCCTGAGGCTTTATCCTTGCCTCCCTAAACATTTTGTGGTAATGCATAGGAGTCTGCCCTAGTCTGTCTTTGACTGCTTTTTTGATTTCTGCATAATCAGATGCCAGGCTAGCCGGCATGGCTTTATATGCAGAAAGAGCCTCGCCAGATAGTGATATGGCAAACCTAGTTGCCCATTGCTCCTCTGGCCATTTCAAAACTGTGGCTATCCGCTCAAAAGCGTCTATATAATCGTCCAGATTATCATGCGGCTTTAACTGTCCTAACGACAAAGCATCTTGAGGGTTCAGTCCTGCTCCCTGGAATATGGAGGAGATGTCTGCTCCGGCATCCACTGGCTTCTTCAAAAGCGCCTCCATGGTGTCCATCAGCGACTTTTGCTGTTCCCTCATAGTCAGAGCGGTTTGCTCCTGCAGATACCGGACCAGCTCCATTTGTTTGTCCCACTGTGCCTGCATCCAGCCCATAACGTCCTGCGGCTCCATCTTCGGCGTCAACGTCCCTGTGGAGAGAAAAGACAGAAAAAAACCCCACCAAGTGCGGTACTGCGACTTTTCTCTTTCCTCCACCTATTTCTCCCAGTAGTGCCCACCAGCGCCCCCTTTCTCACACTTGTCCTGCCCCAGTTATGCCCAGGTACCCTTTACCTGAGGCTTCTTGCAGGATTCAGCCTGTGAGAAAGTCAGCTGGGTCATCAGCACTTGGCATCGAGAATCTTCCACGACGGCTCTCCTCAGTCTGGATACAGTCCTCACCAGTAGACAAGTAGTTCTTGTAGCTGTGTCTTTTTAATCCTTAGGCAAAAATCCAAAGAACTACGCCATTTGTCACCCACCTACTCACTCTTATAGGCGGAAGCCTAGGGAGCTTCGGTGGGGCCTCTACTTAATGTAGCTGGGACTTTACAATGCCCCCCTGGGATCTGTAGTCCCACTAGCTAATCAAAAAGGTAGTTGTGAACGAGTAGCCAGGCTTTTTCAAAGAGGTATTTTATTTCCCTTCCGGGTGAACTTTTGCACATAAGAATCAAAAGAAATAAACCATATTTTTCTGGTACAAATGAAAATGAACTACTGTTAACAAAAAGGTGCTTATCTTCAGCCAATCCAAAAAGGTAAAACAGTCCTTGTACTTTACACAAGTGAGTTCTTCATAATCTGTTTCCCTCAACGGATTTCTGTTTTAAACAAATCAGCATAGAGAGGAAATGTTATCTGAGAACATTAGTGCACACTCCATTTGGAACTCCTCAGGACTTTCCCCACAAAAGTCACATTCCATGTCCTCATAGTTTTCCCCGTAGCTATCTTCAGAATGATTGCAACTCACATCATTGTTGCAAAAACCCTCCTCTCCTTTCCAAAGGCTTCTCTCCCCCTCTCTATCAGGGTGAATTGGAAGGTTACCGTATATAGTGGAGTTTTCCTCCAGAGGGCCACACACTCCTAGCTGTGTGTATGGGAAACTCTCCCTTTCAAAGTTCCCTCTATTACAAGGAATTAGCCTATCCTTTGGCTCGGTTCCCTCGGAGTTTTCTGAGCACGGAAACTTATCGTGGCTTTTTCCCCAGGCAAGCCTTCTACTCCCTTTTACAGCAGGCTTCCCTTTGGGCAGGTAAGTATCCCTTTGATAATAGTTACTGCCCTCCCGGTACCTGTTCTCAGGGAGACTTCCTCTCACAGTGCCTGCATGAATACCTCCGTGGCACCAACCACCTGGTTCTTGTTCAGTGCTGCCCAGCACCCTGTAACCAGCCTCTGGTATTCTCTCAGCTATCTCCTGTGGAACACTGCTTGAACCTCCGTGTGAAGCTTTTCCTTTTGTTTCCCAAACAGCTCTGCCGTACTCCTGCTTAGCTCCTCTAAGCTCCTGGTTAGCTCTCTTCCTGGAATCCTGGTTAGCCCTCTTAGGATCCTGGTTAGCTCTCCTACTGACAAACTCTGAGTGAGTTTTATCTGCGTCACTCCTAGTGTTCCGGTGAGCCTGCCCTGCCCTCAGCTGCCTCTCATCAGCTAATATGCTATGATGTAATCCCCTACTAGGGCGTGCTCCTACACCTGGTGCTTTTGTTTTTGCTGGTTGCTCATAGCAACCCTGATCCATGTGCTCTGAGCTGTCACTTTTAGACCTGCTCAGCTCTGTTTTTCCTATTTCCATAGGCAGATTCTGACCTACCCCATGACACTGTTCAGTCCTGCCATAATGATGTATATAATGTTTTCTTATGACTAGGGACGACTATAAAATATCACTTAAGAACATAGGTCGCCATTAAAAATCCACAGCAGATTTCATGCATTCACAGTTAGGTGCACTAGTGAAAATATTTATACCAGGTCTGCTTCTTCCCATAAATTGCAATCTTTGCTATTTCTAAGGTTCTACTAATTTATTTGAGCTAATGGTGGAAAAGATGCTTGGATTAGAAGGAATATCCTCAATCTTTTTACACAAAGGACAACTGTTTTTTTCCAGGCTCATCACCTGTATAAACAGAATTTGGTGTCCTTTTTACAGACCACAGCTCATATCAGAAAAGCAATCATTGCACATTATTCAGTAGAATTGGCAGTCCTTGGTGGAATGAAGCTAGGGATAACTTTGCAAACAGAGTGAATAATCTATTATCCCCAGAGAGGATCCAATCTTTCATTCAGGACAAAGGTCAATAGCAATGCAGTGTGATGAAGGCAGATATTTATGACTAGATGCTGATAAATAAGATGCAACTTTCCTGTATTATCATTCCTTTGACTTTCTGAAACCCAACTGCTCCAAAGAGAAAAAAGGAAAATGAAAATGTTGCAAGCCATATTACATTTTCTTACTTGGCCTTTAAAACAGTTGGGCTTTAGAATATTGGTGCAAGATCTGTCAACAGTAAAGATCTATATATGTGATTTATATGTGCATGTGCTCCAGGAGTGGAAGATTGCAGAGTCGTTCTACTAGAAACCTCAGAATAAGTGGCCATCAGGAGTTTCATTCTGGTTGCTAACTTAAGGAAATTCAAGATTTTGTTTAATATTTAACTACTGCTATACCATTTGTCATGAATTGTAAAAGCCATTTGTAAGCTCTGTGACCTGAAGGTCATGAGAAGGTAATTTTATAACAGGCCTCATTAATTGTATGCATGAGTTATTCAGGTTTTCTAAAGATAACTAGGTGTATCCCTTTCCTTTGAAAATTACCTCAGAAAAAGTATGCATACAAATTTATCTTGGGTTATTTTAGATGCATATACCCATATTTTATAAAGTATGGGCATACTGCTCTCAGGAAACCCTCCTTTCAAGCTTCATTTATTTACAAATCTTACATACTGCATCTTCAATCCAGTTGAAAATTCTCACTTAGTTTGCAGCTTGTCGTGCTGTGAGGGCTTATATGCATCAGTGATGCTGAGGGCTAAGCTATTGGTAGCTTAACTACTGGCAGGGTCTCCCAAGATGGACAGGACTCAGCTGAGGTGCCAGACCAAGACAAAAAAAACATCTGGGCAGAAGCAGAATGGGATGGTGTTGGGGTGGCAGAGAATCACATTTCTGTGACAATGGCAACAACATCAAAATTACCAGTGTGGAAGAAAGGCCTGGCAATCTACTTCCATATCTTGCCACAAAAACACAGTGGATAGTCATAACAAAACCAATTGCACTATAGTGCTGGAAGATGAGACCTCCAGGTCAGAAGGCACTCAACTAGCTACTGGGGAAGACCTGAAGACTTTTCAGAGTAAAGTCAGAAATTATGATGTGGTTGGATCAAAGCCCGCTGGATGTTTGATTGCTGATGTAGCCGCACATGAAATGCGAGTCAGAAGCTGCAAAGATGTCTTACATATTGGGACATGGAATGTATGAAACATAAACCAAGGGAAGTTGTAGGTGGTGAAGAATGAAATGGAACATGTACAACTCAATCTGTTGGGTGTCAGCGAACTGAAATGAACTGGTATTGAGCACTTTACATCTTATGATCACATTGTATACTATGTTATAAATGAAAGACAAAGAAGAAATGGGGTTGCATTTATAATTAAGAAGAAACTTGCAAGAACTGTAATGAAATGCAATTCAATCAATAAACACTTAATTTCTATTTGTCTACAAGGAATGCCCAACAACTGTAGAACAGGATGAAGTTGATGAAGTCTATGAACAAGTATAAGCTGAAATTGACAGAACATGCAAACAAGATATGCTGGTAGTCATAGGTGACTGAAATGCAAAAGTTGGCAACAAAGAAAAAGGCAAGGTGGATGGAAAATATGGACTTGGCAACAAAAATGAAGTTGGAGAAAGACTGATAGAATTCTGAGAGACCAACAATCTATTCATCTCAAAAAACCTTCTTCCAGCAACACAAATGGTGACTGTACATGTGGACTTCACTCAAAAATCAAAATTGACTATATCTGTAGAGGTCAATGATGGAAAAGCTCAATAACATCAACAAAGATGGAGGCAAGATGGCGGCAGATAGCAGTTCCTGTGCTGTAGCACTGCAATGATCCTCCTCAAGCCAGTAAGTGCTGAGTCTGGGCTCATCTAGGATGGGTCGGAGGAAATGGAAACAGGCCAACCTACCCTCAGGTTCAGCATCTTCCATCATTGATGGTCAGAGGACTTTGGAGCTATGCAGTATTTTGGTGGTGGAAACAGGAGCAGTGTCTGACAATACCACATGATGATTCCTTTGCGGTGCTGGGTACATCAGGGATCTGGTTGTCCTTGGAGCATCGAGCCTCCCCCCCCATTGCAACCCGAAAGTTTGAGTTCATCTGATGTAGTGCTTAGCTCCGACCTACCGATGAGCACACCATTGCAGGGAAGTGAAGACGGCTCACAGGTGTTTTTGGCGCTGTGTTCTGGTTATCCAATGACAGCTGATTCATTCCCCCTTGATGTGGGTAAGCAGCTTGTGAGGTCTGGAAGAGTGCAACTTCCAGGAATTTGGGGTATAGAAACATAGAAAAATGACGACAGAAAAAGACCACATGGCCTATCTAGTCTGTCCTTCCATATCAACAACTATAAGAGTCCCCTTTTTTTTTTTCTTTAGAGATCCTCTGTGCTTGTCCCATGCTTTTTTGAAATCAGATACCATCCTCATCTCTGCCACCTCCACTGGGAGACTATTCCACGGATCCACCACTGGTAGATGGTGACAGCCGTACTTATAACTTTGGACATGCTATGGGACGCTATAGTAGCTTTGACCGCTTCCTTAACAACAGTAGTGGGATCTGTGAGTACTGAAATTTCTCAGTTTAAAGTGAATTTATCTGAGGTTTCCAGCATCCAGAAGCAGCAAGCAGGTGCTATTTCCAGAATGAATGAAGAGCTTGGATAGCTTCAAGAGACTTAGGGGCTTGTTTACAAAGCCGCGGTAGTGGTTCGCGATCGCGATCGCAGCCGCGGCCCCATTGAAATCAATGGGGCCGCGGCTCCGATTACGATCGCAAACCGCTACCGCGGCTTTGTAAACAAGCCCCTTAGACTGCTCAGGTTAAAGACAGGATTTTGCTTTCTAGGAAGACAGAACATTTGGAGAACCAAGTACAGAAGAACAATCTTGGATTATTAAATTTTCCTAAGTCTCCTGTTTTGTTTCCAATGGAAATGGTGAGGAAATACTTTTGCGAGGGTCTCAAGATCCCGCAGGAGCATTTTCTTCCCTCATCTAGGTTCAGTACCTGTCTTTGGGCACAGATGCTTGAGGTAATAGTCCTGGGAATGTTGCCCTAGGGGTTGGGATCTTATGGGGTTCATTTAAAGCTCCTTGCAGGTAATAGCTGTGAGAACTACCCTCTTGTTACAATGGCATTGGAATCCGATAAAGCTTTAATTCTTCATTCATATTTTAGGAACTTCAGTGAGCTATTTTTGGGCTCTCAAGTTTGTATGCCTCATGCTACCCAGGTTAGGAGGAAGGAATTTCTGGCATATAGAGCCAGGGTCCTCTCCCTGGGGGCTACTTTTGTGTTAATATTTCCCTCGCATTGTTATGGTTCCAATAAAATTTTTCTTTTCTTTGAGCCCAAGCAGCTCCTGCAGTTGCTAGTAATTAGAGAAGGGTTTGAGGTAGCTGTGGTGACTTATACAGCTGACACATACGACCCTGCCTGTTTTGATTTAGTTTTCTTTATGTGTTAACTAGGACATGATTAATATTGTATTTTTTATCTATGTATTTTTTCCTGGGGCCTCCTGTTTTTCCTTTTCTTTTTGTGGACTAATTGTTAATGGTTTAGGTTTTCTTTTTAGTGTTTTCTTGATCTTTGATTGATACCATTTTCTTTTTTATTCCTGTGTATACCTAGATGTTTTGTAAAAGCAAAAAATAAATAAATAAATAAAACAAAACCTGGAGCTGACTGTGGTACAGATCACCACATACTAGTATGCAAACTCAAGCTAAAGCTGAAAAAGAGCAAGCCACTCATAAACATAGCAAAATATGACCTTGATAATATACCACCAGCATTTAAAGATTACCTGCAAAATCGATTTGCTGCTTTAGATACAAATGACAGAGCTCCAGAAGAGTTATGAGATGACAAGAAGGTTGTGTTGGGGAGGTGGAGCTTGGAGCAAAGCAGAATGGACATGTAGAGTGTGAGCTCGAGAGGGACCTTCTGCCGAATACGGTGTCTGCGCTACTTACAGCAGGCTGAATAGAGTTCCTTGTTCAGAGGAAGAGTCTGGAAATGGCGGGACCCAAGCCAACCCGTTTAGAGTTTGCTGCGGGGCAGAGAACGAGTGCTAAAAGAATGAAGACAGAGCCCCCTTCCCCGCAGAAAATGGCGGCTGGGCGAGAACATCCGGAAGCGATGCAAGAGTTGTTGCACGAGATACGGGCAGTTAAAGAAATTGTGACTGCAAATAACGAATTGCTTTCGAATATGCAAGAAAACATCGGGCAACTTAAAAACAACATGGAAAACCTTGCGATCTGGCAGGAAAAGATGGAACAAAGAATGGCAGTGCAGGAAGAGAGATTGAAAGCACTGGCCAAACAGGCCAAACAAATTGAACGGGTGCAGAAGCTAGAGGACAACAACAACCGGGCCAGAGGAATAATTGTTGGAGTACCTGAAGGGGCGGACGGGAAAGAGATTTATGCCAACTACCTTAAAATTATCCTTTGATATGCCGTTTGAAATAGAGCACATCGGGTTCCCTCACAAGCTCTGCTCAACAACAAAAGGCCACGGCCGATTATCTTTAAGGTCCTACGACATCAACAGGTGGTTTAAGTCATGGAGACAGCTCAGGCTCGATCCCCAGTGGACTTTGAGCGCCACAAATTAATGTTCTTTCCGGATTTTGCTAAAAGCACTGTGGAAAAGAGGAGAAGATTTCTGGAATTGAGGCTGAGGCTGCAACGGCTGCAAGCAAGGTTTGGATTGCTCCACCCGGCAAGAATGAGGATTACGCTACATAACAACATGAGAACCTTTGATGATCCTGATGTCCTTCATGCCTTTATTGAAGAGAAGGAGTTGGAGCTAATGAACTGAGAATATTAGAGTGATAAATTCATTATTGGTTTGTGAGGGAAAGGAGAAGGAACATAGTAACATAGTAACATAGTAAATGACGGCAGATAAAGACCAGTATGGTCCATCTAGTCTGCCCAGTAAGAAGGCCGGAGTAAGATGGCAGGAGTAGGTACCACTCTGTGCAGGCCACCCCTCAGGCCACCCCTCCCCATGTCTTGGTTTAGGGGTGAACCCACCGCTGCATGCAGGACACCCCTATTTGTTGAGAAGTTAGATGGTTCAGTTTATTTTGATTTTATTCTGTTGCTATAAATAGATCCATTGTGTCTGTCCCATGGCATTTTGAATTCTGTCACTGTATTTGCCCCCACCACCTCCATCGGGAGGGCATTCCAAGTATCCACCACCCTTTCAGTGAAAAAGTATTTCCTGACATTGCCTTTTAATTTTCCACCTTGCAGCTTCATGTTATGCCCTCTCGTTTTACAGCTTCCCCAGCTTTGGAAGAGGTTTGTTTGTTCATTATTTTTCCTTAAGTATTTAAAGGTCTGAATCATATCTCCCCTATCCCTCGTCTCCTCCAAAGTGTACATATTTAGGTCTTCAAGTCTCTTCTCATAAGGCTTCTGATGCAGGCTCCAAATCATTTTGGTCACCTTCCTCTGAATAGATTCCAATCTTTTTACATCATTTGCAAGATACGGTCTCCAAAACTGAACACAGTATTCCAAGTGAGGCCTCACCAGTGACTTATACAGTGGTATTAGAACCTCTTTCTTTCTGCTGGTAATTCCTCTTTGTATGCAGCCCAACATCCTCCTGGCTTTTGTCACCGCCTTGTCGCACTGTTTTGCCACCTTGAGATCTACAGAAATAATCACACCAAGGTCTTTCTCCTGATCCGTGCACACCAACCTCTCGCCCCCTATCGTGTACATTTTTCTTGGGTTTCTGCTACCTAAGTGCATGACTCTGCACTTCTTTCATTAAATCTTAATTGCCAAGCATTTGACCATTCTTCCAGCTTTTGTAGATCTTTTCTCATGTCAAGGACTCCTTCGGGGGAGTCCACTCTTGCAAATTTTCGTGTCATCTGCAAAAAGACAAACCTTTCCATTCAGTCTTTCAGCAATATCACTCACAAATACATTGAACAATGAAGGGGCCAGGACCGAACCCTGGAGCACCCCACTAATCACCTTCCCTTCCTCCGAGTGAGCTCCATTTACCATCACCTTCTGTAGTCAACCAATTTCTGATCCAGTTTACCACCTTGGGACCCATCCCCAAACTACTAAATTTATTGATAAGCCTCCTATGAGGATTATTGATAAGCCTCCTATGAGGAACAGTATCAAAGGCTTTGCTAAAATCAGTTGGAAACTTAATTAGCCAACTGAATTCTTAATGTTTCTCTATCTGTCTTTTGTGTAAAGGTCCTTGTTGTATTTGGCACCCTTAGATTTCTGATTGGAGGGCTACTCAAGGAATGCAAGCAGATTATTCCCAGAAGTGAATGTAAAATCAGCAGTTAACTTAGCTACACAAACCACCAGGATAGGTAAACCCAATTAAGTAATATTATCAGCTACACAATCAACAGGATAGGTAAGAAAATAGGTAAGAGATTGCAAGCCTATTAAAGATAAAAAGCTATAAGCTTATCTGTTTGTATGAGAAGCTGTGGAGCCCAGATTCAACCAGGTGTCTGCAGGAAGTCCATTATTAAGAGCCCCTCCCTGGCAAAACGTTTGCAGACAAATTCAAACAATGGAAACTGAATTAGCCAACTGAATTCTTAATGTTTCTCTATCTGTCTTTTGTGAAAAGGTCCTTGTTGTATTTGGAACCCTTAGATTTCTGATTGGAGGGCTACCCAAGGAATGCAAGCAGATTATTTCCAGAAGTGAATGTAAAACCAGCAGTTAACTTAGCTACACAAACCACCAGGATAGGTAAACCCAATTAAATATTATATATCAGCTATACAACGGTTTGTTATAAGAGGTAGGAAGTTTCCCTCACAAACTAACTGCAAGTATGGATGATTGTCCAGCGTATAGATGATGTTAAGCTTATGTTAGATGGCGCAGTCAATTAGGGAGAGTGGGTATGGTCCCTCTGTGCTAGTTCTGCCTGCTCTAGGTTTACCCATTAGATTTGTAGCGGTCTCCCCCCCCCCCCCCCCTCTGAGGTCCACGGGAATTGGGAATGTAAGTTTTAATGATGGTTCCAGGCTAGGCAATTTCAGAAGGAATGCTGTATGTGTAAGAAACAAATGGGGCTGATCTGAGAAAGAGATTAGCCTGGCAATGGTCAGGGAAGCAACGTGGTGGGAAGGTCAGAGAGCAATATGCAGTACTGGCAGTATGGCACCTATGAGAATCCATTCCTTAAATGTAAATGATATTAATAATCCCATAAAAAGAAAGAAAATAATGCTATATGGGAAACAGGAAAATAGCGACATATTAATGCTACAGGAGACCCACTTAAATGAAAGAGAGTCACTGAAACTTAACATCAAGCCATTTATCTTACTGGCTTTCTTCCAGCGAGGAGCAAACACAATGGGGTGGCCATACTGGCCTGGAAATCCCTTAACCTTACTGTGATCCAGACAAGAGCAGACCAAGATGGTAGATGGGCTAAAGCTCGGGTTAAGATAGGGTCTCTGGACTTAGTCTTAATAAATGTCTATACCCCCAATGGAGACTGTCCTGAATTCTTTAAGAATTTAGCAGAAGAACTCTACACAGACTCCTCAATACCAACAGTTCTAGGAGGAGACTTTAATCTAGTACTAGACACTCTAGTGGATAGAAAACCCCCTAGGTCTCTTGGGCCCAGTAAAGCCCAGAGGATTCTTATGTCTATGATAAGTGAGGCCGGGCTGATAGATGCCTGGAGATTGCTTCACCCGGGAGATCAGGAATTCACCTTCTATTCCTCCCCTCATAAGTCTTTATCAAGAATTGACTTTGTCCTGATATCTAAATCCCTGGTCCCAAACTTGGTAGCAGTAGATATACTTATGTCCCATATTTTGGATCATTTGGCCATGTCCTTGGTGATGCAGGATGTAAAACCAGAGCCGTCGTCATTGAAATGTTTTTTTGACAGATCGTTGCTAGAGAATACTGAATTCTGACTAAGGGTGCAAACAGCAATTAAGGATTACTTTTACTTCAACCCCCCACATGTGACTAAAGGATGGGCTAGATGGGAAGGCTTTAAATCCTCAATGAGAGTTGTAATTACCAGCTTCAGTATATGGCAAGCAAAGCAGAATAGAGAGAAACTCCGGGAACTCGACACACAGATAAAAGCAGGTGAACATATTTTGGTCAGGCGGTCAGATCCCAGTATCCTGCTGCGCTTGCAAAGACTAATGTTTAAATATAATCAGATCTTTACATCGGAGGCTGAGAAAATTGTCAAAAGCCAAGAAGGAACCTATTATAGGGAAGGTAACAAGGCTGGTAGGCTGCTGGCCAATAAGTTGAGGGCCCGTAAAGAGATGGGCCGCATAGCTGCCCTTAGAGACCACAGAAGTTCCGAGGTGTCTGTGAAAGACTCTGAAATTGTGGAGATCTTCAGAGCCTTTTACGAGCAGTTATACACATCTGAAACAGAATGCTCCCAAGAGGCTTTTGCAAAATTAGTGGATAAGGTTCAGAGGCCAACGTTGGATTCAGAAATGGTATCATTGCTCGATAACCCGATTTCACTGGCAGAAGTCAGCAGGGCAAGTGAGTCTCTAGTGGTAGGGAAAGCTGCAGGTCCAGATGGTTTTCCTTTAGAATTCTTTAAAGCCTTCCCTAAAGAATTAGGACCTTTTTTGCAACAGTACTATCAAGCATTAATGGAGGATAATCCCCAAGTAGGATCTTTTGCCTCGGCAAATATTATTGTGTTGGAGAAAGCTGGATGGGACCCACACGAGGCAAGTAATTACCATCCCATTTCATTGTTAAATGTGGATTACAAAATTTATGCAACCATTTTGGCGCATCGCTTGGCAATGGTGACTCCCCTATTGATCCACCCAGACCAATGTGGGTTTGTGGAAGGTCGATCAACTGCTGACAACGCCAGACTCCTTTGTCATGTGCTGGCTGGGGCAGAAACTATAGATGGCCCGTTAGTTGGACTATCCCTAGATGCTGAAAAAGCGTTTGACCATCTGGAATGGTCATTCTTGTTCCCAGTCCTTAGGTGGTTTGGCTTTGGAGAAGGCTTTATCAATTTAATAAATGTAATGTATGTCAGGCCATTTGCAAGTATCTGGGTAAATAATACCCGCTCCCAGGACCTTCAACTGGGCAGAGGGACCCGTCAGGCTGCCCACTATAGTCCATGCTATTTAACTTGGCTCTTGAACCCTTAGCCCTACTGATCAGACAAAATTCACAAATCCAAGGTATCAGTATACTGGGGAAAGAGATACAATTGTCAGCGTATGCTGATGATCTGTTATTATTTATGAATCCAGAATCTGTACCTCATATATTAGCACAGATAGATAGATATGCAACTCTCTCGAGTTATAAGATAAATTGGTCAAAATCTGTTACTTTTTCACTAAATGCTTGGGTTTTTAAAGCAGATCTGTCAAACTTCCCATTTGTATGGGAGACGAAAATGGTTATATATCTAGGGGTATACTACTGTCATCCCCTAGAGGAAACGTTTCAATGCTAAAAATCTATTATCTATCATAGAGACAATGACTACTAAATGGTCTCCTTTGACAATGTCGTGGTGGGGTCATCTGGAGACAATTAAAATGACAATCGCCCCCAAAATTAACTACATTTTGGAAATGCTACCAATATTTCTACCGGAACAGGTATATAGACAAATGGAGAGACTTCTAACGGTCTTCCTATGGAACAATAAGCCCCCCCGTATAGCACTCACAAAGCTTAAGGCCACTAAAGAGGATGGGGGTGTGAGTATCCCAGATTTCCAACTATACCATAGTGCATTTTTGATGAAGCAAGGGACTAAATGGGTAGAACAAGTAAATGGGCTGAGCCCGATTTGGCTGGCCCCTGAGGAGAAAGTAGCAGCACCCTTTCCAATGTATTTAATTCCTGGTATGCTCTTTAGGCAGTCCCAAATGAGATCACAAGTGGTGGTAGACACACAAAGGGCGTTTCAGGACCTAATATGCTTGTGGTCGCCAGGGGAGAAATACTCCCTGCTTCTCGCGTTGTGGTATAATCCCATCTTCAAGATTCAGAAAAAAACATTTGCATGGAAGCAATGGTACAGTAGAAATATTTGGACTATAGGACAATTAATTGAAAAAGGCAAATGGAAGGATTTTAATAAACTACAGCAGGAATTCAATCTTCCAGGCTTGCTATATTACCGATGGGTTCAGCTAAGACACTGTGTGGAAAGGACCCTGGGGGATATAAAATTATTGAAAACAGAAGGAGAGTTAGATATTATAATTAAGCAAGTACAAGCGATAACTGACAAGGTCTCTTTTTTGTGTATAAGGTACTGAATCAAAAGCATTGTCTGCAACTAACTGGCATATGACACGCATGGGAGCATGACACGGGTACTACCCTTTCGCAGCAGTTGGGAGAAATTTTGGGCCACGCAAAGAAGAATATCCAAATCAGCCTCTATTACTCAGTCTTTGTATTTCTTTGCTCATAGTGCCCACCTTACACAGTAAGAGTCGCTAAATGGGACAGTAGTGCAAGTAATAAGTGTTGGGTTTGCTAACTTGTTGTGGGTACCCTCAGACATGTAGTTTTCGTTTGCGTTCATCTTCAAACCTTTTGGGCGCAGGTCTGGGAGCGAATCCAGGTGGTCTTGAGATTTAGAGCTTCCCTTACCTGGGAGATACTAGCCTTCCGCTCGGCGATAAATGTGCCACTGCAGAGCAAGCACGATTCCTTTCTCTTAGATTTTATGGTGGGGGTTGCCATATGCTGCAGGTTACATAATTGGAAGGAAGTTTCTGACCTTCATTGGCAAGCATGGTGGAACCAAGTTTGTCTGTATAGTAAATTTGAGTTAATGCCCCGTAAAGGATCAGGGCAATCTTTGCATCACTGGAGGAAATGGCAATCCCTTGTAGATTTTGGAAATGCGGCTCATTGTTCTAGTGTAGGAATAACCTTTTGAAATATTGTTAAGCAAAAAAAAAAAAAATGACAGACTGTGTTGTACAGCTGGCTTGGAAAAACTGGAATGTATGGGATTCACAAAATTTGATCCTAGTGGACCAAGGAGGAAGGAGGGTGGGAGAGGTTATTAGCTTTTTTGGGGAACGTTTTGTGAATTGTTTGTTTTATATGTAATGTTTGTTGAAAATTTTAAATAAAGATATTAAAAAAAGAAGGTTGTGTTGGAAGAAAGTGAGAAGTCTCTACAAAAGGTGAAAATGCAAAAATGCCCAAAATGAGTGCCTGAAGAAACTCTGAAAATTACCCAGAAACACAGAGAAGCTAAAGCTAGAGGAAGAAAGTTAAAGAAAAAATTCCAGCCTCAAATTAGAAAGTTACAAGATGCTCCGCATCCATATTGAATGATGCTGAGAAGATAAAGAAAAGTTGGAAAGAAAAAACAGTCATTATATCATATAGATCAAGTGGACCAACAACCATTTCAACCAGTACCTTATAATAAGGAACCATTGGTAATAAAACAAGTTGCAGCAGAATTGAAAGCCTTATCAAAGAACAATCGACAATGGTCACTTTCTTGAGCGAGTATCTCTAAGAGCAACAAAAAATCTTTCACGCTCACAATTCACCTTTAGAAACTACAGTCTCATAGATTACTAATGAGTCCACATCTTGTTGTATAAAGCTCTCAGACCTTTAGCACTATATTGTGAACTGAAAACTCATGAAAGCTGAAAATGTGCGGCATTTTCCAGCATTAGAATGAGTAGAAGCACTCCAGCCAAAGTGAAGCAGTGAGGCTTTACTATTATCATTCTTCTGAGCTTAAATGTGGGCAGCATCAGAAGATACAAAGCAGAATACAGGGTGACAATCCCCTGAAGAAACGGAGAACAGTGAAACGCTTCGGGCACCTGTTTTATTGGCGTCGGGATTGGGGATTGATAAAAAACAAGATGCAATGTTGCTGGACCACAGCTTCAGAATGAGATAAGTGCCATTGGCATGAGAGTACAGTGGGAAGATATATTACAAATGGTAGTGTTGATGGCAGAAATATAATAATCAGTAGTCTTCAAGCGTGGTTCAGGATTTTTATAAGGTCGTTGATGCAAAGGAAGCACAACCTATGTACTGAGTTTTCAGTTCACAATATAGTGTTAAAGCTTGTCTGAGACCTTTATACAACAAGATGTGGACTCATTAGTAATCTATGAGACTGTAGTTTCTAAAGGTGAATTGTGAGCGTGAAAGATTTTTTGTTGCTCTTATCAAAGAACAAAGCACCAGGACTTTGATGGCATCCCCATTTAAGTATTACAGCAATCTGATGCAGCTGTTACCATTACAAGGCTCTTCCAGGAAATTTGAAAGACATCATCATGGCCAACTGACTGGAAAAGATCTTTGTTTATACCAAAGAAAGGTGATCTAACTAACTGTGGAGATGATCGCACAATCTCTCTGATCCCACATGCCAGCAAGATTATTCAATAGAGACTACAACCATACCTGGAATAAGAACTGCTTGAAGTACAAGCAGGAAAGGGTGAGGAATGAGAGACATCATCGCAGATGTGAGGTAGATCCTTGAAAAGACAAAAAAATACCAAAAGGCTATCTATATGTGTTTCATTGACTATAGCAAGGCGTTTGACTGTGTAAACCATGAGAAACTCTGGGCCACATTAAGAAGCATGGGTATACCAGAACACCTGATCATTCCATTGCACAACCTTTATGTTCATCAAGAAGCAACCCGGAACAAGGTGAAGCAGAATGGTTTAAAATCTGCAAAGGTGTACAACAAGGCTGAATATTCCCCCCCCCCCCCACCTGTTTAATTTATATGCAGAATAAATCATCAGAGTAGCAGGACTGTATGAAGAGAACTGAGGTGTGAAAATTGGTGGAAGACTCATCAACACTCTTCACTATGCTGATGATACCACATTACTGGCTGAAAGTGAAGACAATCAAGGAACACAGTCTCAAAATTGGCCTGTACCTTAAAGAAGTCAAAGATGCTGACAACCAGCAAAATCAATAAGTTCATCATTGATGGAGAAGAAATTTAAATAGTGGACAACTTTAACCTACTTGGGTCAATTATTAATAAAGAAACAACAAACAATCAAGAAATCCGACAATGCATTGCTCTCTTGGCAGAATGGCTATGAACGACTTAGACAAGATTCTCAAGAGCAGAGATGTCTCTCTCCATACTCCATAGTATTTTCAATAATGTCATATGGAGGTGAAAGTTGGACAGTGAACAATATAGACAGAAAGAAACTTGATGCCTTTGAATTATGATGCTAGTGACTAATACTGTGTATCGCATGGACTGCCCAAAGAACAAACCAGTCTGTACTAGAAGAGATCAAACCTAAGCTTTCTTTAGAAGCTCAGATGACAAGACTTTGACTTTCATACTTTGGACACATGTGAAGAGAGAGAAAGACATCATTCTTGGCAAAGTTGAAGATCAACCCAAAAGAGGAAGGCCAGCAATGAGATGGATCTATACAACAGCAACTATGGGTGCCACTCTGTCAACAATGAGCGGCCTGACTGAAAACTGAACACAGTTTAGGACAACAAAAAAGCATCTTTCAGGAAATGGAAAAAAAGAGCCAAACGACGAAACCTGGAAACAGCACAAGCACTGGCAAGTCAAATGCAAGGCATTGATAAGGCAGGCAAAGGGAGAATTTGAAAAGAAGCTTGCTGTGGAAGCAAAAATGCGAAGTAAAGACCTTTTCAAGTACATTCATAGCAAAAAACCTGTGAGAGAGTCAGTTGGTCCATTAGATGATAAAGGGGTTAAAGGAGCACTAAGAGGCGACAAGGCGATAGCGGAGAGACTGAATTAATTCTTTGCTTCAGTCTTTACTGAGGAAGATGTAGGGATGTTACCCATGACTGAAGTGGTATTTAAAGGTGCGGAAGAATTGAAGGAAATATTGATATATCGGGAAGATGTATTACAACTATTAGATAAACTGAAGAGTAGCAAATCACCTGGGCCGGATGGTATACATCCAAGGGTGTTGAAAGAACTGAAATACGAGATTGCAGACCTGCTATTAGTAATCTGTGCACTATCATTAAAATCATCTCTAATACCTGAAGATTGGAGGATCGCCAATGTAACACCAATTTTTAAAAAGGTTCCAGGGGTGATCCGGGAAACTACAGACCAGTGAGCCTGACATCAGTACCGGGAAAAATGGTAGAAACCATCATAAAGAATAAAATTACTCAGCATGTAGATAGTCATGACCTAATGGGAGACAGCCAACATGGCTTTAGACAAGGAAGATCTTGTCTTACTAATCTGTTATGATTTTTTGAAGGAGTGAATAATCAGGTGGACAAAGGTGAGTCAGTTGATATTGTGTATCTGGACTTTCAGAAAGCCTTTGACAAGGTCCCTCATGAGAGACTTTTGGCAAAACTAAAGAGTCATGGGATAGGAGGCAGTGTACTATTGTAGATCAGGAACTGGTTAAAAGATAGAAAGCAGAGGGTAGGGCTAAATGGCCAATTTTCCCAATGGAGAAAGGTGAATAGTGGTGTACCCCAGGGATCTGTGCTGGGTCCGCTGCTTTTTGACATATTCATAAATGACCTGGAAAGTGGAATAACGAGTGAGATTATCAAATTTGCAGATGACACACAACTATTTAAAGTTGTTAAAACCCAAGAGGATTGTGGAAAATTGCAATAGGATCTTGATAAATTGGAAGACTGGGCATCAAAATGGCAGATGAAATTTATTGTGGACAAGTGCAAGATTATGCACCTAGGGAAGAACAACCCAAGCTATGGTTACACGATGCAAGGTTCCACATTAGGAACCACCACCCAGGAAAAAGATTTAGGCGTCATTGTGGATACCATGTTAAAACCCTCGGCCCAGTGTCCCCACAACTTAATCTGCTTGCTGTAAGAAATCCGTGGAGGCACTGACCCCTAAAATAATGTTACAGATAGACCCAGAATCTAGTTACACTCCTTCTTTGATATCAGTGTCTGAGTTGCCTTACCTTTGATATGATTCTTTACAGAATCAGAGGAGGGACTGAAAGTAAGCTAGTCTGTACAGGGCTGTGTTTATGGCCAATATAGTATTAGCCCTAAGAAAGAGTTAATACCATTCAGAGCTTTTTACTCAGTAACATCCTTGAAAGACTCTGCTAGGATAATTAGGTGAAAGGTTCCTAGTAATATAAACACTACTCTATGTTTATATAAGATAAGTAAAGGGCATGTTGTCTCCCAGTCTCTCAGTCTCGGGATAGAGATATCAAACTGTCAGTATTAGAATTAATTAGCATTAATGCCTACATAGTTATGTCTGAGAATATGTGTATGTCTCCTCATGATGACCCATGCTAATGAGAACTGAACTATGATGGTATGGATACGTAATGTTAGATGTAGCACAATAAAATGAGAATTATGCTGTATAATCAAATATTTACCTATAAATAAAGTGGCCTAAAGCTATGATGTCAGAGTAAACAAAGGCAGCGGCTGAGTTTGCTCTCCCAAAGCTTTGGTTTGTTGTTATAATACAAGTGTGTTGTGTATTATTTACTAAGTTTTACAGATTGCCTTCTGATTGCCTTGTGTGTGGATTTCCGTTACTCCAAGAGCCCTGGTGTGTTGCCGGTGAGGGGAGGTGCAGAGTATTCTTTCAGATTGTAGCTAAAAATCATCACTATCCAGATGAGTCCTGGCTCTGTCCATAAACTGTCTTGATACTATTTACATAGGGCCCGATTCTGTGCCATGAATAGCTGGGATGGACGTCTCAATAGGGTTGTCCCAATAGCGGTTGTACGGGGAAGTTAGATGGGTGCAGGAAAGGGGAGGATTGGAGGCAGAGGCAGAGGCAGGGTGGGTGGTGGGTGATCGCCAGCCCTGAACATACAGGGCCGATTTCTCTGTCTAAGAATGGGAAAATTGGTGACTTCTACCAGAAGCATGGATTCCGAGTTTGACTTCCTCACTTCTGGTGTTTTCTTATCTGGGAGAAGTCTCTGGATCCAATTACAGTTGTCAAAATCAGACTAAGTGGGGTTTGGGGAAGTTTATTACATTGTTAAAAGTCTCAGGTTTGGTACCATGACCAGTATATAATATCAAGGAACATATGGTAAAGTGTCCCAAATACAAGTTCCAATTCCTTGTACATGCACCACAAAATTTTGATCCAAGATCATACTTCATTGCCAGTGGATGCAGGCAAGAGTCAGAGTCAATTTAGAAGGTCAGCAAATCTGTGCAACACCAGGGTAGACTTCAATAGACATGAATGGGTGTTACCGGATTGTTCAGATTTGTACCCACAAGATGGCATCCGCCTATCTGACATTGGTCAAAATGTATTCTTTAGTGCTGTTAACAAGATGATTAAATGAATAGTACAATGACATATGAGCTTGCTACCTATTAGTAATTGACATTCCCATTCCAAGGCTACAATTTGGTTGGGGTGGGGGAGGGAAGTGTGTGCTGGACCACTGAGGCTTGAGTATTTTATTTTCTGGTTGATACATGTTTGATTTACATTGTGATTGATAATGTCTTCTTGGTTCTGTTACTGTTTATTTCAGTTGAAGCTTGTCTATCTTTACCAACTACGAGTTCCATGGTCAATTTTTGATTGCTTTTATTTTTAATCTATGTCAATTTTAATTGGTGTTGATTATTTTTCTAACCCACGTGAAGCTTGGTGGGATAGGTGCAAAACACATAAATAAATATTAATATTGTAAAGCAATTATGAAAGCCTTTGTACCGTTCCCAGGCTGATTGGTTAAAAAAAATCTCTATTTAACCTTTAGAATATAGACGAGGCTTAAAATAATTCCTAAACTGTAAATCACATTTTACATTGCTTACCTGCCATGATGTATTTTACTAAAGGTCAAAGAAAATTAATGTGTAGCACTGCATCTTGAAAATGTTACTTTGCAAAGGCATGCAATGATTGCATATAGAGACTGATTTGAGGGCAGAGGTTAATCTTTGGAAATGGAATTTAAATGATCCCAAGTAACTGATTTGTATCAATATTGTGTCCCTTTTTAAATATCTTGACATGTTACTTTTTTAGGGTTCCATTTTTCTTTCCTCTTTGAGTGCTGGATAGGGGGAAGTACTTGTGTTTTGCTGAATAGCAACTGTTGATGCTTGGCAATACTGGAATACAGTCTGCTATTTGAATTCAAGAGGCTGAAACACATTTGGGTGGATAAACTTGATTTTCATGGTGGCTGCTGCAATAGACAAATCAGTCAGTTCTTATTTATATCTGAAAAATCAGTGCACATATATTAGACACAAAAGGGGATGAATTAGCACAAGTTTGAAACCTGTGAACATCAATGCCAGTCATTAAGGTTTCAACCGTGGTTGTTGCCCCTTTGTGTGTATTTCATATGTATTCATAATTCAATCATCCTGTGTGGTCAGCATCCCAGGGGTCCATCTGTATGAAAAAATGAGAGAGCAATTGTCTATTCTTCCTAGAGTTTATCAACTTCTTGTTCCCATGTTTTTCATGCAAAGCTGTGGGATCCTCAGGGACATTAAGATTAATAGTCAACTGTCTAGCCCTTTCCCCTTCTTTTTGTTTGTCTTTTATGTTATTGTATTTATTTTTTCATGTTTATTCTGTTTTTTAACCTCTGTAAACTGCTTAGATAGTAAGGCCAGCATTCTGTCCCGCAAACAGTGGGATTTGACGTCCAGGTTGGACATCCAACCCCGCTCAGCCCCTGAACTTGATTCTGTCTCCCACACACCCAGCACGTACAGAGCGTTTGCGCAGGAAGTGCTGGATGGGGGCAGGAGGGGGCGGTGCTGGGGCGGAGCATATCCGGAGCGGGGGAGGGCCCAGCTACCGGAGTGAACAGGGCCAATACATGTTGGGCCACTGTATGTTCTCCGGCACCTGACTGCCCATCTGGCTTATTCCACCCTGACAGTGGAATAAGTCCTGGGGGATCCCCACTTCATGACATTGCACACCCCCATAGACTATGCCACTGGCTGCACTATGCCCTGCTGCTGCGATCCAGGCCAAGGGGGCCTCCGGTGCCAGCAGGATCATTGTCTGCAGAGCAGAACATAGACAATGGCATTTCGCCCCATCAGATAGATGGCTCATTGCCATGGTGCCAGAACACCATGGCTCCTACACCCCAGCTGTGGTGTTCTGGCCTTGGGACGGGCAGCCCCCCATACACAAATCTCATGGGCATATGGGCGCGCCCAGATATCTTTATCCCCGATTCTGCCATCGCAGGTACGTCCCGCATGTCCTGTTTTTGCCCTACCAATGCAGTCAGATGTGAGGGAACCAGAATGTGCCTCCGCATGATTTGCAGTATGTCAAATAAAATTGCCACTTGAAACTTGAAAAACAATTCATCTCAGATAAAGAAGAGTACATCTCACAAGAGTACATCTCACAAATCTCAGATAACAATTTATCTCAGATAAAGAGTACATCTCACAAATGGCCGGGCATTCAGGTTATAAATTTTTGTATTTATTTAGCTGTATTTATATCCTGCTTTTCACTGGGTCAAAGTGGTCAATTGGGGGATACATTTAACATGAGGGGGTATGAGACACATATGCTAATACTTACAGGGAACATGGGCAATGGAGGGTTAAGTGGCTTGCCCAAGACCACAAGGTGTGCCTATAGGACTAGAAATCCCAGTCCCTCCAGCCTGAGATTCCTGTCCCCAGGTGGGACTTGAACCCCTGGCCCTCTGGCCTGAAGTACCTTGTCCTAACCACTCCTATCTGAAAACTGTGCAAGGTAAATGTAGCCTTCGTTTTGATCACTACAGAAAATCTTAGGTGTGGAAACTATTTTAAGCATGGGGGTAATATTCAGTGACAGTGGTCTGCCTTTTAATTTAGGGTACTGAATATTCATATTGGCTGTTGATTGCAGCCACTATTACCCTTATAGTTTTGATCTACTGTTCAGACTGTGTAAACTAGATGTAGTAATTATGAGGGTAACCTTATTACCAGGCATCTAGTTTAAGGCAGTCAGAGCATGTTTATTTTAAGCCTATTTATAAGTGACTATTTGTCTTTATAAAATACCAGTGTAAACCCTGTGGCAAGAGAGCATATGTTAAGGAGGATGCCCTAATGGTCAGTGCAGTAGGCTAGAACCAGTGAAGCAAGGGTTCAAATCCCAGAGCTGCTCTTCATGATCTTAGGCAAGTCTCTCCATTGTCTGAGTACAGGATTAGATTGTAAACCCTCTGGGGAAAGAAAAGTACCAGGATGTAACTTGCCTTTAAAGCTTGAGTTAACTCCAGTTAGAGAGCAGGTGTAAATACCCACATGTAGATTAAGGTATTTTATAATCTATGGGGGGGGGGCATTCTGGGACAGCCCTTGATGCTAACCTGACAGTGGTGATATTGGTCCACTGTCCGGTTAGTGACACACAGCAAAAATCAGATTCAGGAAATAGTGGCCTAACATTCACTGCAGAAGCTAACTGGGCTCGATATTGCTGCTGCCCATTTAGCTTTGCAGCAGTCTGGGTAACTTGGATATTCGATGCCGGAGCCAGATATGGTTCCAGCATTGACTATCTGGGTTTAAAGTTCAGTGCCGGTGGCTCGCCGTTGTAGGAGCACTAGTCACGGCACTGAATATTGGGCCCTACGCACGTATGTCCCCCTTCCACACGCCCTGCCAAACCACACCCCTGGCAGTGCCTACAGGACCGTAAAAGTATATTTCAGCAAGTCACGGCGCATACTTGTATGCCATACTGTTCAAGTGATTTGCTATTCTTTAGTTTATGAAATAGTTGTGATACATTTTCCCGCTTTATCAATATTTCTTTCAATTCTTCTGATACATCAGTTTTAAATATCATTTCAGTCATGGGTAACTTCCATACACCTTTTTCAGCAAAGACCAAAGCAAAGAATTCATTCAGTCTCTCTGCTATGGCCTTGTCCCCTCTTAGAACACCTTTTACCTTTCTGTCATCTAACAGTCCAACTGACTCTTTCACAGATATTTTGCTGCAAATGTACTTAAAAATATTTGTAAAATGCGTTGTTGCTTTCATGGCAAGCTTTTTTTCAAATTTTCTATTTGCCTTCCTTGTCAATGCCTTGCATCTAAATTGCCAGGACTTCTGTTATATAGTAATACAGTATAGTATATGACAATGTTGTTTCCAGTTTTCATCATTTGGCTCCTTTTTCCATTTCCTGAAAGAGGCTTTTTTGGCAACAAAAGCCTCTCTGACCTCACTTTTAAACCATGCTGGCAGTTTTTTTTTTACTTCTTTCCAAAGGGATGGGCTTCACCTTAACCGGGATGGGACTAGGTTGCTGGCGTTAACCTTTAAAAAGGAGATAGAGCAGCTTTTAAACTAGATAATAGGGGAGAGCCGACAGTCGCCCAAGAGCGCATGATTCGCAACAATGTATCCTTGAAGGATACTAAAAAAAGAATGAAGTTAGGACATATCAGCAGAGAGGTTCCAATAAAGACAAAAGTAGCCCAGATTGCCAAGTGGCCCCAATACTCTTATCTCTTGCACAAGATCCAGTGTTCCACTAAGGACTAGGTCCAAAATGACTTCCTCTCTGGTCAGTTCATGAACCAACTACTCCAAGAAGCAGTCATTTATTTCATCTTGAAACTTTATCTCCCTAGCATGTCCTGCCATGACACTGATCCAGTCAATACCGGGGTAATTGAAATCACCCATTATTATCACTGTGCTGTAACTTTTGTCAGCTTCCTTGATTTCTTTGAGCATTTCATCATCCATTTGTTCATTCTGGCCAGGCAGTCGATAGTACACCCCCACTGCCATCACCTTCCCCTTTTTACATGGAATTTCAATCCATAGAGATTCTACAGCAAATTTTGTTTCCTGAAAAACGTTAATCCTTTGTGACTCAATGCCCTCTCTAACCTAGAGTGCAACCCTTCCACTAATTTGATCAGCTCTATCATTATGATATAGTTTGTACCCAGGTATCACAGTGTCCCATTGGTTGTCCTCCTTCCACCATGTCTCTCAAATACCAATCATATCTAACCTCTCATTTAGTGCTATATATTCTAACTCTCCCATCTTATTTTTTAGACTTCTAGCATTTGCATGCAAGGACATTTGGGCTACTTTTGTCTTTATTGGAACCTCTCTGCTTATATACACTAACTTCATTCTTTTGGTAGTATCTTTCAAGGATACATTGTTCCGGACCTTGTGCTCTTGGAAAGGCTATTAAAAGAGAGAATAGTAAGGTTTCTGGAGTCCAATGGATTGCAGGATCCAAGGCAGCATGGATTCACCAGAGGCAGGTTTTATCAGACAAATCTGATTGATTTCTTTGACTGGATGACCAGAGATTTGGACCGAGGGAGAGCACTAGATATGTATTTAGATTTCAGTAAAGCCGTTGACATTGTTCTGCACAGGCGACCTATAAACAAACTGAGTACCCTGGGGATGGACCCTAAAGTTACTAATTGGGTTAGAAATAGGTTGAGTGGGACTACAAACAGGTAAATGGAGCTCACTCTGAGAACAAGAAGGTTTATTTTATTTATTTTATTTATTTATTTTATTTACATTTCTTATATACCGCACTATTTGCGATCAGCGCGGTTTACATAAAACAAGAAGGTAACCGACAATGAACAAAAGTCAGGTCATTACATTGAACAGGAACAAGTAACTTGGAAAACAGGGTAAACTATATACATATGCATAACCATGAATGGGTAACTATATACATGTCAGAGGGAGTTATTGGGTATTGGACATGCTTAGTGGCTGGGGTTCGGGCAGTAAGTGAGATGCTTGATAAAGAGGAAATGTTTTAAGGCCTTTCTGAACTGGCTCAGGTTAGGGATTGCTCTGATGTGTGGTGGTAGGGAGTTCCAGAGACTTGGGGCGTACAGTCTAAAGGTTACCAGTAGTGTGCTGCAGGGAACTATCCTTGGTCTGATTCTTTTTCACATCTTTGTTAGTAGTATTGCAGAAGGGCTGTCAGTTAAAGTTTGCTTGTTTGCAGATGATTGCAAAATCTGCAATAGAGTAGACACTCAGAAAGAAGTAGATAACATGAGGAGGGATCTAGCTAAACTTGAAGAATGGTCTAGAATTTGGCAGATGAAATCTAATGCTAAAATCTAAAATCTAAAATCTAAAATCTAATGGTCTAGAATTTGGCAGATGAAATCTAATGCTAAAATCTAAAATCTAATGCTAAAATCTAAAATCTAAGCCTACATCAAGCAGCCACAGCACCAGAGAGCCTACAACAAGCTCTGCAACATCGGAGGTGAACCATCCAATTCTGAACTGCTCCTATCGCACTGATCGCTAGCACGCGGTCTGCCGCGCCGCCCACAGCATCATCGCCAGCAGAGGAGAGTGCCTTTAAAAGCAGCACGATTCAGAGCGATCTTCCTTTCTCTGACCCCACCGGGGGCTCCTCTCTCCATCTGGGCTCCGATTCTCATCTTTCCAAGCAGCCACAGCACCAGAGAACCTACAGCAAGCTCTGCAAGCCTACATCAAGCAGCCACAGCACCAGAGAGCCTACAACAAGCTCTGCAACATCGGAGGCGAACCATCCAATTCTGAACTGCTCCTATCGCACTGATCGCTAGCACGCGGTCTGCCGCGCCGCCCACAGCATCATCGCCAGCAGAGGAGAGTGCCTTTAAAAGCAGCACGCGACAGGCGTGCTCGCGCCTGGCGGGCCCGCGCCTGAGGGCCTAGCCAGAGGGCCCTTTGGCGTGGCCCTTAGGTGGGGCTCGAAAAGACACTATCTAAAGATACCTACAACACTAGCCCTGAGATACAAGGTATGATTTTGTATTATGTAAACTGCAGGATACTACAAGAACCATAGCCTCTAAGATATTTAATCTTTTAATGAATCTAGTGTTAGAGTTCACATCCACAGTAATTAGACATATTGTCATTTTAATTGCATAATAGTGCACAACAAATGTAATAAATGTTTGCTATGTAGCACCTAACCTAACTACCCATATCTGAAAGTCGCAAATTGTTTACTGGAAACTGCTACAATATATCCCTCTGTACACTTGAAACAAACCTAACCGTTTCAGTCCCTGCAATCTTTTGACTTCATAATTGTAACACTGCAATCTATTTACCTAAACCAAAATGAGGCCTAAGACAATAACCTCGTTTTTACTGAATGTACTATGTCTCTCATTTGTTCTACTACTCACACCTATCCCCAAACTACATGCACTCTCCACCTCACTGAATCTCCTTAATTCTGCTAACATCCATATTATCCCCCTTCTCCCTAGACAAGAATACCATAACCATTATAACACACCCACTTTCACCTATAAATACTTTCACCAATCAAATCTAAAAAGTCAAACTAAAAGGTTAATACAAATAAAATTAACACCAGAAGATATAATAAAAAAAAACACATAATCAATCTCAGAACCTAAAAATTATTCTCATTAACACTAGATCAGTTAGAAATAAAATCCCCCTCATAACAGACCTCATTACAGATGAGAAGCCTGATTTTCTTTGTGTCACTGAAACCTGGATAACCAAATCTGACACCATTATTCTAAATCAACTAAATGTAAATGGATACTCATTGTTCAACTGCAACCGAGATAAAAAGAAAGGAGGAGGAGTACTCATAATAGCAAAGACTATACTTAACTGCTCACCCACCATCTGTAGTAACCAAGAGGGCATGAATATACTAAAGATAGAAAACAAAAACATAGCCATCTGCCTCTTCTATAGACCTCCCATGCCAGACCCTCAAAATATAACTTCTGTTTTAGAATTGGCATGCAAAGCCTCCATGACTAAGCCACATATTATCCTTGGGGATTTCAATCTAGCTTCTCTAAGTAATCACCAGTCAAAAACCTTCCTTGACTCTATGGACGAAATGGGCTTTAAACAAACAATCTCCTACCCTACACACATTAAAGGGAACACGCTTGACCTAGTTTTCCTTCCTGAATACTTAACCAGATTACCCCAATATAATACTCCTAACATAACTCAAATCCCATGGTCCGACCATCATTTAATTCAATTCTCCATTCACATTCCCCATACCCCTAATCATCTACACAATACACTACACCACGGTCCGAGGTTTCGACCGTTTAAACCAGAAATGTTCCTTGAAACAATTATTCCTCAACTGGACAAAAAACTAGACAGTCTCGAAAAATCTATTGCCAATTGGAACACTACAATAGAAGCAGCTGCCAAACCATTATCTACCAAAACCAACAGACCCCATAAAAAATCATCTGAAAAATGGTATACAACTGAATTAAATAATTACAAAAAAGAACTCAGAAAAATAGAGGCTAAATGGAGAACTAAAAAAACCCCGGAATTGCGAGAGTTATATTTTGCAACCCTTAATTCTTACAAACTAGCTACAAATAATGCCAAAAAACAATACCATACATCAATCCTATCCAAAGCTATTAATCGGCCAAGAGAACTATTTGAAATTATAAAATCATTATCTAAAGCCCCACCTACTAATATCCACAAGATCCCTATCAACCCCCAAACACTAGCAGACTATTTTGCTGGCAAACTCAAGCAAAATACACCATCTGTACCTGATCCCTTTCCTACAAAAATAAATGTCCTCAGTGAATGGAAATCTTTCCACCCCATAGATAGAAATCAATTACTAAATATAATTACAAACCTTAATACAACTACATCCCTCTTAGACCCATGCCCATCAGCATGGATTAAAACTACAAAACAAGAACTAGCCCCATACATATTAGATATAGTAAATAAATCCCTTCAACAGGGTATACTACCAAATGAACTCAAAATCTCAGCAATCCGCCCACTTTTGAAAAACAACTCACTAGATAGCAAAGATCCATCATCATACAGACCTATAGCTAGTATACCCTTCCTGACTAAAATTATTGAAAAAGTTGTTCAAATCCAACTTCAAGATTTTATAGACACCTCAACACCCCTTGATGAACACCAATATGGGTTTCGACCATCACACGGCGTAGAAACATTATTACTTGTCCTTCTTGACTCCCTTGTCAGAGGTATGGACAATATCAAACAAGCTTTCATACTAGTATTTATTGACATTTCCGCTGCTTTTGACAGTGTAAACCATAACATTCTAATCTCAAGACTTGGCCAATTAGGTATAAAAGAAGTAGCTCTCAAATGGTTTAAATCTTATATATCCGACCGTTCACAATTTGTACAAATAGATCAAGATCCCTCTCCACCATTTCCACAAGAACAGGGAATCCCTCAAGGATCATCACTTTCTGCCCTATTATTCAACTTATATCTGCAACCGATATGCACCATCTTTAAAAGACATAATATAAATTACCACATTTATGCGGATGATATTATGTTGTACACCCCAATTAATACAAATGACCCTAGCTATGATAACCTCTCAACCTGCCTTGCCGAAGCCGAACAATGGCTTCGCTCAAAGAATATGAACATTAATTTTAAGAAAACTGAAATACTGTTTACATCAAGAAACCCCAATTTCGCACCTCCACCAGAAATCAAACTACATAACTTCTCCCTCCCAGTGAAGCATGAAATCAAATATTTGGGAGTCATACTTGATAAAACTCTCAGC
This sequence comes from Ichthyophis bannanicus, assembly GCA_033557465.1. NCBI lineage: Eukaryota > Metazoa > Chordata > Amphibia > Gymnophiona > Ichthyophiidae > Ichthyophis > Ichthyophis bannanicus. The sequence continues at coordinate 143,869,123 of CM066050.1, forward strand.
TTCACTTCACACATTAAGAAAATAACCAGAACAATCTTCTACAAGCTTAGAACTATCCAGCAGCTTAGACCACTTATAGAAAGTGATGACTTCCGGACCATTACTCAAATTTTAATAACACCTCACCTTGACTATTGCAATGGTATACTTAAAGGCATAACAAAGAAAAATCAAAATATTCTCCAAATGGCTCAGAATGTTGCCGCAAGAATAATTTCCAAGGCTAAATTATCCGACCACATTTCTCCCATTTTATACTCATTACATTGGCTTCCCGTTGCATGCAGGATACATTACAAAATTATACTGACTACATTCAAGTTAATTAACAATATCGCCCCATCTTATCTATCTACCCTTATCCATAGCCCCTCAGATAGTAGACTAAGAAGAAGGAGGAATCTCAATACAGTGCAAGTACCAGATACAATAAGAAAAACAAAGCAAATAACAAGCAACAGCGCTTTCACATACGTAGCACCTACACTATGGAACAACCTCCCTGATCAACTAAGAGAGACAAAAGATCTCCAAAAGTTTAGAAAGGAACTAAAAACACACTTATTCACCCAACATTACTGCCAATTCTCAGATCTAGCCTCCCACCCCCCATAGCTCTCTCTGCTAAGCTGCCAAACAAATACTCATTCACTTAATAATATTATCATTCCCAAAGCTGATGTTATGTCACAGGTTGTAAATACCATAGTTCTGCAAATAATCAAGATTTTTGTGTTATAATTCTGTAAATAATTAACTGTCTAAATAATCAAAGGTTCTTGTTATGAGCTATATATGTTTGCTTTTGTTCATAATGTTCCTTGTACATAGTTGCAATGTTGCATAATGTTCCATGTATTTGTTCACCAATGTTCTATGTAAACCGCCACTGATCTTGGGAAGGGGCGGTATATAAAAGTTTTCAAATAAATAAATAAAATAAATAATGCTAAGAAATGTTAAGTCATGCATTTGGGCTGCAAAAATCCAAAGGAGCAGTACAGTGTAAGGGGGTGAGGGACCTCTGTCCATAAAAGAAGAGCGGGCCCTGGGCGTAACTGTGTCTGATGATCTTAAAGTAGCTAAACAGGTGACTGTGAAAGCCAGAAGAATGGTCAGCAGAAAAAAGGAGGTGATGCAATGCAATGTGTGCCTTCGAGTCAGTCCTGACTCCTGGCGACCCAGAAGCTCCTGGGTTTTCTTCGCAGTGTCACTGGAAGTAGATTGCCAGGCCTTTCTTCTGAGGCAATGGAGGGTTAAGTGAATGCCTCTATAGTCTCTAGTGAGATCTCATTTGGAGTATTGTTTGCAAGTCTGGAGACCGCACCTTCAAAAGGATATAGGAATGTTGGAGTCTGTACAGAGGGTGGCTTCTAAAATGATTAGTGGTCTTCGTTATGTAGCATATGAGGATTGACTTAAAAATCTTACTATGGATACTTTAGAGGAAAAGTAGGGTTATATGATAGAAACATTTAAATACCTCCATGGCATAAATGCACAGGAGGGTCTCTTTTATTGCAGGCAAGTTCTGCTATGAGGGGACATAGGATGAGAGTGAAAGGAGGAATATGCGGAAATATTTCTTTACGAAAAAGTTTGGTAGATGTGTGGAATAGTCTCCTAGTGGAGGTGGTGGACAAACACAAAGGATCTCTAAAGGTAAAAAGGGACTATTGTAGCTGATATGGAAGGGTGGACTAGATAGGCCCTGTGGTCTTTTTCTGCCATCATATTTCTATGTTTCTCTTTGGCCTGGGTATTTGGTGCGTTCAAAGTTTGGCATTCAAGCAGTTGCCTATATTGCCTATGCTGAACTCCAGTCTTTATATACACATGACATTTCAAAAACAAGTAATTAATGTTAAAATATTGTGGGTGAAAGGTAAAATAAACAGAAGAACATTAAGCATATTCACAGGGTGTTCAGAACATTATGTATTATGATTGCAAATATCTCCACTGAAAAGCCAGGGACCAATCTGTGCTTTTGTCTGATTCAGCTTAAAGTGTACACTCTGAAGTAACATGCAAAGTTGTCAAAATAACCTAAATTGAAACTGTGCAAACATAAAAAAGGGCATTTTTTCAAAGCATGTTATACTAAAACTTTAATGGTTTATTGATTTTGAATAGTTTTCTTTTTTACCTAAGGGTTGAAGGTTTATTCTCTTCTTTGTTTTTGAAACAAATATTACAACAGCTTATTTTACATTTTTCACAAAATGATTCAAGACCTCAGGAAATAATGATAGGCATTTTTATCTACTACTGCTATACTTTATCTAGAAACTATTCGATTTTTTTCTAAACGTAGGCATCCAGGTATCAATGTGATGGGTTTTCCATATGTTTTTGCATAGTCACAATTAGCTTTGGTATTCTGGAACCATTATGGTTGCCTTTAGGAGAAAAGATTTTTAAATTCACTATGATCTCAACATGTTTGAAAAAAATCTATATTTTTCAAGAATACAATGTGGGGGATGATATTTAAATCCACAGCTACCATATAAAGAAAGGCAGATGATGTGCCTGATAATCAGTGACCATATCCATTTTAGTAGTGCTAGTGAGTGTGTGGTGCTAAATTTAAAGAGATGACTTTGCTATTTAAGTTTGGGTACCTATTTGTATGTTCTCCTAAATGGATTAATTCATCCGGCTAGAAGCTGAAAACTGCTATTATCTAGATAAATTTAAGTTCTGACCTCAGTGCCTCTCTTCATTTTACACTGATAAATTTTGGCCTGACCTCAAGTTGTCTGGTCAGTCTTTATCTCTTCGCCGGCACGATTTTTTTTAAAGCACTCATTTAATTAGCACCCAATGCTGACAGCACAAGTGACTTTGAATATCGACCCCTGTCTTTGAAAACTTCATAGGCTCTTTTACTAAAGCCTGTTAGGGTGTTGCACTTAACACATGCTTAGCATGAAAATGAGTGTGTGTTAAATGCAAAGTCTCCACTGTTGGGGGTCTCACCAGCATGTTCCCGGAACTTACCGCACAGGCAACTCAGTGGCAGCATGAGGGTTTCTGCCACCCTAGGCAGACCCTCTGTGCTGCCACCCCTCCCAAAAACAGATTGCACCTCAGGCCAGCCAGCCATGCCCTCCCCCATCTTGCACTTAAAGGGTGGCAGCTGATCCGCCACTTCAGACTGTATCAGGCCTTAAGGTGCACACACTATGCACCCTCATGGCCTGTCATTCCTGCCCCCCCCCCTCCAATGCAAATTTCTAGGAGGGGGGGCAGGAGCACTAGGCTGGAACTGCACACACTTATGTGGGTATTTTAAAGCCTGCCATGATGCTGAAACAGCAGTTCAGCTGCTGCTTCCTGGGGCATTGGGTTAGCGAAGCTGCCCTCCAGAGTCTACTGCACTAGGCGACCAGCTAGTTTGCCTAGTGGATGGGCTGGCCCTGGTGCAACTAATGCCACACATGGAGTTACATACACCCACACTAATTGTCTCAATGATGGTGCATGATATGTACCCTACACTCAGGGCCAGCCCGTCCATTGTGCGATAATGTTGTTTGAACAGGGCCCCGTGCTTCAGGGGGCCCCGGGCAAACACCATTATGGCACATCGGACGGCTTCAGAGGGAGCCGGGGAAGCCCGTGCGAGGCCCCGGCTCCCTTTGTACAACCACCAGTGTGAAGATCCTATTCCCTCACGCTGGCGGCTGTTTGTGTGAAGCCGCGAATGCTGGGAAAGGTTAAAGGGCATTGCCTTTAACCTTTCCCAGCACTCACGGCTTCACACAAACAAACGCCAGCGTGAAGGAAAAGGATCTTCATGCTGGCGGTTGTACAGAGGGAGTTGGGGCCTCGCGCGGGCTTCCCTGGCTCCCTCTGAAGCCCCTCAGACAGCCACGGGGCGGGATGGGGGAGGGGGAACTCAACTGGAAATGGGCTATGGTGGGGGGAGAGGGAACTTGGACTGGAAATAGGAAATAGGCTATGATTAGGGGGACTAGGACTTCAAATCAGCTGTGATGGTTGGGGGGAATTTGGACTGGAAATGGGTTGTGATGGTGGGGGGACTTGGACTGGAAATGGCTATGGTGGGGGGGACTTGGACTGGAAATGGGCTGTGATTGGGGGGGCTAGTACTGGAAATGGGCTGATGAAGAGCTGGAATAGGACTGAAAATGGGCTGATGGGGGCTGGAATAGGACTGGAAGTGGGCTGACAAGAGGCTAGGATTGGAAATTGGTTGATGGGGGAGCTTGGAGTGGAACTAGATTGATGGGGGGGCTGGAATGGAACTGGAAAAGAGCATATGTGGAGCTAGGACTGGAAATGGGCTGATGAGGAGCTGGGATAGGACTAGAAATGGGCTGATGGTGGATGCTTGGACTGCAAATGGATGATGGGCTAGAATAGGACTGGAAATGGGCTGATGTGGGGGCATGGGAGAATGGGACTAGAAGGGAGTGTATGCTGGGTGGGTCTAGAACTATAAGGGAGCTGATTTTGGGGGAGGACTAGAATGGATGGGGAATGAGAATGGAGAGGGGAAAAGATATTTTGTGTGGAAGAAAAGTCTACGATGGGCCGGGTATTGGGAGAGTAAGAGGGGATTGAGAATGGGAGGGTGAAATTTGAGTGGATTATAAAGGATTAAGGAAAGAAATGGGGGAAAGAGCAAAAGGGAAACAACAATCAGTATGTTAAAGCAGAAATAGAGAGAGAATGGAAAACATCTAAAAGAGAAGAAAGGAGAAATGGATAGCTCGCAGAAGACACGAAGAAACCAGAAGAAAGTGACTGGAGCAGTTGCAGCTGAAAAATAAACTGCCAAAACAGAAGGTAGAAAAATACTTTTTATTTTGAATTTATTAACTGGAATATGTCTGGTCTGGGAAGTGTGTATTGCTAACATCTTTGCATTTTTGTTTAGTGCAAGAGGAAATTAGTTTATAGTTTTATTTCTCCAGTGTTGTACATTTCATGTTTGGCTTTGGGGTTCCCAGTTTAACTATCTTCCTATTTCTAAATTGTGATCCCTTGTTCTTTGTGTGGTGATGGTCTATGTTCTGAGTAACCGAGCTGAGGTATTCTGTTCATGTAGTTTCTGTTTGACAGTCCCACTTGTTCTCTTTCCCCCAGTGAGATGTATTGGTATTCTCTAAGATGTGTTGGTTTAATATCTGCAGTGTTTCCTTTTGAGAGGTAGGGTTTGGTGCTTGTGAGTCCTGATAGTGCTGTTATGGTATGGTGGATTTGCTATGGGTTCTAAATGGTCAGTGTTTATAGTACTTCCTAATGGGCCTGGCGGTTGTCACTGCAATATAGTAATGTAGAAATCTGTTAGTCTTTCTTTATCCAGACATCATCAAGAGGCATGTTTACTAAAAGTGCATGCTAATATTATGCAAATGAGACTCCTTATGCAAATGAGGCCCCACAATTAATCTCCGAACATGGCCCCACACCCCCTTGGGCCGCCCCTGCCTACATTAACTGCAATATGCTCTCCATGCCCACACTTAACCCATACCCTGTCCTTTCCCTGCCCCTTCATGCAATGGGCTATTAATGCGTGTTTTAGCAGCTGGTAGCTTTCATGCTTATGCATTAACTGTCACTGTTGGCCATTACTACCTACTAAAATTCACTTTAAGCACTTAGTGCGCTTTAATAAAAGGTCTCCTTGAATGTATTCGTAGGTTTATCCATGCACCTTAGGGGTGAAGAGAAGGTAGATAAGTGGTAGACTAGTAATTACCCATATAGCAGCAACATTCAGAGGCTAAAGGGGTCAGTGCTGGGATCAAATTTCCCCAGACACTCCTCTGACACAATCAGCATACTCCCCAACCCTAATACCCCCTTACCAACCACTCCCACACTTCCCCAGCTCTTTTCAGGATTTTCTCTTGAGTTCTAGAGGAAAGTAGGAGCAATCCCCAATTTCCTACGTCCAAAATGGCACCTCAGACCCATAGTGGTAGTCTTATAGTACTATCATTAGGGTCAATCTGCCGTCCACATGCTTCTTATTTAGCAGCTTGACCCCCAGCAGTGGTACTGCAAGTCTATCGTTGGGGTCAGAGATACGTACCACCCAACAGAACATGAGTATTAGGGATCAGAGATACGTACCACCAGGGCCGGATTTACCTATACGCCAACTACGCCGTGGCGTAGGGCCCACAGCTGGCAAGGGCCCACAAAAATTGAACAAATTGTTAGGAAATTAAATTTAAAAAAAAAACGCTGGCTGCTGCCGCGGCAGCATGGACTGTCCCGCGGGGCCCCCTCTGCTGCCGCGGCAGCATGGACTGTCCCGCGGGGCCCCCTCTGCCCGGCTGAGCCCCTCCGTGCCGGCTTTGAGAGGCGCGAAGGGAGAGTGTCTCCCTCGCGTCTCTGTTAAGCCCGCAGCCGGGCAGAGGGGGCCCCGTTGGACAGTCCATGCTGCCGCGGCGGCAGCAGCAGCGGCCAGCGTTTTATTTTTTTTTATTAAAGTTTACTTGAGCTGATGGGGGGGGGGGCTGGGACTGGAAATGGGCTGGGGGGGTTAAGACTGGAGTTGGGCTGACACGAAGAAACCAGAAGAAAGTGGCTGGAGCAATTGCAGCTGAAAAAAAATGCACAAAAGGTAGAAAAATATCTCTTTATTTTGAATTTATTAATTGGAATATGTCAGCTCTGGGAAATGTGCATCATTAACGTCTGCACTTTGTTTAGTACAAGAGCAAATTAGTGTATAGTTCTATTTCTACAGTGTTGTACATTCCAAGTTTGGCTTTTGGGATTCCCAGTTTAATTATGATGTCAGGGCCAACAGCGCGCAGTTGATCCGGCGTGCTCGTTTTTATCTTTTCTGGGGGCCCACAATTTTTGTTGGCGTAGGGCCTCACTCAAGGTAAATCCGGCCCTGCGTACCACCCAACAGAACATGAGTATTAGGGGTCAGAGATACGTACCACCCAACAGAACATGAGTATTGGGGGTCACTCCTATTCCCTGCTGGACCATCCGAGAAACCCCAGTGAGATCTGTGGGGGTGTGACAGGATTGGGAGGTATCAGGGTTGGGGGTGGGGGTAGTTGGGCATGCTGGAGGGCTGGGTGTATGCTGATGGTGTCAGGTTCCATTGGCCCTTGCACTTGGCCCTTCAAACTGGCACTTGAGTGTGCCTCGGCAGATGCAAAAGCCCTGGTGGATATTTTTTTTAATGTAGACATGGCTTCCCATTGTAAAATGAGAAATCCATATCTATTGGTTAGGCACGCACAAACCATATCCAAGTCACTACTATACCGCCTGAAAATCTGCATCCGGCGTTCTAACCATGCAAATAGCGGCTTCTAAAATCATAGTGTATACACATATGCAATCTAAATGTGTGAATACTGCCATTTACATGTCTAGATACTTCTAAAATGACTCCTATAGGATATTTATTTATTTATTTATATGTTTTATATACTGCTATATCAGATAATCATAGTGGTTTACAATTAAAACAACTGATACATTAAACATTGTAACAATAAATGGTGCAATAACAGGCAATCAAAAATGTACATGATTCAAGATAGTTTTGACTTATATACAGCATATTTACAGTTCTGTTGACCAATAATATCCATATAGAAAATAATTTTATAAAAGGCTACCCATGTGTGAAGGCCAAGCTGGTGCCTATTTTCAAATTATTTTATAAGGACATATACTGTAGGTGCCTCTCTCTTTGTAAAATGCTAAGGTCAAAACGGCAGAAATTGCACTTAGAGTGAAGTGGTAGATATTTACTCCTGCCCGAGAGCAGGTGTACAGCAAATACTCTTGAATAGAGCATCTGCGTACACACATATTTAATAAAATACTGTATACTCTACCTCAGATCTTTCCCTGAACACACATGCATGTGGGGTACTTAGAAGTAGGCATTTTTTGGCAACACAAACACTTTTCAGGTGCATAACCTCTGAGGTAATTTTATAAAAGCCCTGCATGAAAAATCCTTTGCAAAATTCCTCCTATGTGACTGAATATAACTGTTATTTGGTTAACCGTGAATGCAGATGTTCAGTACCACTTGCTCTCTATAGACCAACGCTGAATATGCCAATCTTTTTAAACACTGGAGCCAATATTCCAAAAACTACACTGACTGCTATTTTTTAAAATGTGCTTGAGTCATGATAAAGTTACCGCATTAGGCAGCTCAGAATTCCCCACCGTAGGAGACTGAAGTAGATGACTAACTAGGAGATTTCAGCTAGATCACTAAGCGGTTCTATAAGGCAGCTTCAGATAACAGACAATAGTAACACAGATACTGGCTTCACTTTGTGTTTAAAACTGACAGAATCAAAGAAACAAAGCATTTATCTGAAATGGTAAGTTCAGGTTCTGGAAAAAGAAGTTAAGCTAATGTCCTCTCGAATATAATCCCCCTTAAATGCATCGCCTAGAGCACTGGAATTGACTCTTGCATCAAATGTAGGGAAAGGTTTCCTACTCCTAGCAAACCATCGTCCTTCACAATATTGCCTTATTTCCCTATCTACACACAACAAAAGGGAAAATGTAGGCTGCGAAAAGGGAAAAGATAGCCTGGTCTGAAACTGTGCGAGATCTTTTGTGCATTATACCAGTACAGAGGAAGGACCTACAAGGAGTAAAGAGAAATGGATCATAGGAAAAGAGAGAGTTTGAAAAAAGAAAGGAGACTTTAGCAGCATAACAGATTCTAAATTAGTGAAAAAAAGCAAATCATAAGTAGAAGGAGAAGTCCCAGGTAGAAAGGGGATCACAGCTGAGTAGCAGAGGTCACAACTTGATCAAAATATTGCCAAATCACAATTATTGGTTGCTGAAAATATAAAGCATTATTTTCTCCTTTTCATGTTCTGCAAGACTGAGACAGCTAGTTTTATAGCAAATCCAGTGAGTCTACGAATGTGGGATTTTTATTTCAGTGCTTCTTTTTGCTATGATATAGGGAATGCCGAAGCAACTCGTATTAGCGCTGTATCTATCCCATCTAATTTGGACCTATAGGACATTAAATATCTGGGCCGACCAGACAGTAAAGAAGCTAACTGTGCGGTGGAGAAATTCATCCACTGCCTGATTAGCTTTGGTAGAGAAAGTTAAGCCTCCCTTTGCGATAACTGGGCAGCGGCTCAATATCGCTGGGTGCTGCCCCCGGAACGGTCTGATATTAGCCGGCTTGCATTGTAGCATGCATCGACTGCACCTGTGAATATTCAGTGGCACTGACCATGTTAGTACTGCTGAATAGCCTGCTAACCATGTTAATTGTTTATCCCCCAAACTGTTTTGCTCACCTAGCTACCTCCAGCCACCTGCACCCATGATCGGGGGTGAGTGGAATGGGTGGGGAAAAGTTCATAAGAATCTTGCGTGATCAAGAACAGTCACTGGGTTCTAGATCAGGCCTCTGACCAGCAACAGCTCCATTCCCCGTCCTCATTCAGCATACTAATGGGTGTGAAGGTCAAGGCAATCAGTGGAGCTGTTTGAGTCTGTCACCAGGCAGGTGCCTCAGCACCATCCAGATTGTAGCCTATCCTCCCTCATATAGGTGTTAGGCATTTCCTAATGTGTCATATGAGTAGATTAATAGTATAACATTGTTGGTCTTACTCTTCTATGACTACCACTATTACTACTACTATTACTACTTATCACATCTATAGTGCTACTAGATAATATAGTGCTGTATACATATTCCCTGTTTGACAGAGCTAACAATCTAGTCAAGACAATCAGAACAAATAAGGGACTAGGAGATTTTCAGTTTAGGAAAATGATTAAAAAAACATAGGGATTAAGGAGGAGAGTAAGGGGTCAGGATCCCAAAGCAGCCTCAAAATGGTGGGTTTTTCGACTGGATTTGAATAGGACCAGACATAGGGCCTAATGCACCAATTCAGGAAGTCTAACCCAGGCATATGGCAGAGCACAGTGAAAAGAATGAACTCTGATCCAAGTTAATACAGGCAAGAAGTCCCCTGTGTACACTAACAGCTTCCTACAATAAGATGATAATATGCTCACCTAATTGATTATCCATAGATTAGTAACCTTACGAGAAAGTTTGGTACCTCTTCAAATGAGGTGAATAGAAAACTTTCCCGCGACTTATGCTGCCAGGATAGAGCAATAGCTCTTTCCATGTAGCTGTACCTGCTGAGAAGCTAATGCATATTTTGTTGCAAGTGAGATTTTGTGCAGACAAATGTGTAAAAATCCCCCTAAATGCATAAATAGGATGAAGTTTTCACATATTTTTCAACACAAAGCCTCACTTGTAAAAAAAATATAGAATTCTCCCCTTTTGGTAGTAGTTTCCGACATTCTCTGATGCACCTGAGGTTTGGCTGGTATAAATGCCCACACCTAGATTTTTCCAGGACACACGTAAACGAGAGTATTTTATAATTTCTGCATGTAAATTTGTGTTCCACCTACACTCTACCTAAGCTCTGCCCATGTGTGTGTCCATCCAATGTCCTGACAGAATAGCGAATGCCTAAGGTCCACATGTAAGTGCCCATTTATATGCATAAGTAATTGAAAATACATTATTTAAATGTGCAAACGATGTGTAATTTTCCTTACAAAAATATGCTTAATCAGCTACTACTACTACTACTACTGTTCATGGCATATGCAGCACTGTACAGACACATATAAAAGACAGTCCCTGCTCTTCAAAGCTTATAATCTAGTCAAGACAGACAACACAACAGCTGAGAACAAGGATACATCTAGGGGAATGGTAAGGAAACACATAGGAGACTAGGGATCAGGATCCAAAAGCAGCCTCAAAGCGGTAACCTGTCAGCCTGGATTTGAAAAGGGCCAGAGATGAAGCCTGACACACAGACTCAGGTAGTTTGTTCCAGGCATAAGGAGCAGCAAGTGGAAGGCAGTCTGGAGTTGGCAATAGAAGAGAAGGGCACAGATAGGAGGGATCTGCCAGAAGAGCGGGGTGTAGGGAGAGATAAGAAAGGAAAGGTAGCGAGGAGAAGCAGAATGAGTGCACTAGGTCAGCAGGAGACGTTTGAACTGGATATGGAAGCGAATAGGGAGCCAATGAAGTGACTTGAGAAGTGGGGTTATTTGAGCATATCAAGGCTGGCGGAAGATTAACTGTGGAGCTCAGTTTTGAACAAATTGAAGGGGAGAGAGATGATTCAGAGGGAGACCAGCAAGGAGGAGGTTGCAATATTCTACACAGGAGGTGACTGAAGAGTGGATAAGTGTCTTAGTAGTGTTTGTAGAAATGAAGGGACACATTTTGCCAATGTTATAGAGAAAGAAGCAAAGGGTTTTAGCTGTTGGATGTGGGCATAGAAAGAGAGAGTAGAGTGAAAGGAAACAGGGAGGAGTGTAGCGTTATTCACAGAAACAGAGAAGGGAGCAGGGGGGGAGGAGGGTTTAGGGGAAAGATAAGGAGCTCGGTTTTGGCCATGTTCAGTTTCAGACAGTGGTGAGACATCCAGGCAGCAATGTCAGATAAGCAGGCAGAGATCTGGGCCTGGACTCCTGGAGAGATTTCAGGCACATAAAAGTAGATTTGGAAGTCATCAGCATAAAGATGGTACTGAAAACCATGGGAAAAAATAGGTGCACCAAGAGAGTGGGTATAGAGAGAGAAATGGAGAGGTCCAAAGACAGAGCCCTGAGGTAACTAACTGAAAGTGGGATGTCAGTAGAGGAGGAACCACCAGAATATATACTAAAAGTGTGATGGGAGAGATAAGAAGAAAACCAGGAAAGAACAGAGCCCCTAAATCCAAGAGGAAAGGGTATCAAGGAGAAGGTGGTGATCAACAGTGTCAAAGGCAGCAGAAAGGTCAAGAAAATGGAAAATCGAGTAGAGGCCTTTGGATTTGGCAAGGAACAAGTCACTGGAGACTTTGGCAAGAGAATGTAGAATGACTTTGGAATGTAGAGAACAAAAGCCAGACTGCAGTGGATCCAGAAGGTCATGAGAAGAAAAAAATTCAAGACAGTGGTGGTGAACCACTCATTCTAGTCCTGAAGCAAAGGGGAGGAGTGAGATAGGTCAATAACTGGAAGGACGGTAGGATCTAGTGAAGGTTTTTTGAGGAGAAGTGTAGCCACAGCATGTTTGAAGGCCACAGGAACAGTTGCAGTGGAAAGCTATAGGTTAAGAATATGACAGATGGAAGGAATGATGGCGGAAGAGCTAGAGTTTAGCAGATGGGTGAGGATGTGATCAGAGGAGCAGGTAGTCATTTTGGAGGAAGAGAGAAGATTTGCAGTTTCCTCCTCAGTGATTTCAGAAAAGGAAACATCAGAACATAGACCCAGAAATATAGAAATATGACTGCAGAAAAAGACCACATGGCCTATCTAGTCTGCCTTTCTATATCAACTACTATAATAGTCCCCTTTTTTCTTTTGAGATCCTCTGTTTGTCCCATGCTTTTTTGAATTCAGATATTGTCCTCATCTCTACCATCTCCACTGGAAGACTATTTCACCATCTACCACTCTTTCTGTAAAGAATATTTCCACACATTACTCCCAAATCTATTCCCTTTCACCTTCATCCTATGTCCCCTCATACCAGAGCTTGTTTTCAATCTATAGAGGCTCTCCTCCTGTGCATTTATGCCACAGAGGTATTTAAACATCTCTAGCATATCCCTTCTATCCCACTTTTCCTCTATCATATACATATTAAGATGCTTAAGTCTATCCTCATATGCTTTATAATGAATAAAGGGTGACCAAAGGGAAGGGAAGGACTTGGGATTGAAAAGGAGGAAGATGAGGTGGAGGTGACCCTGGAGAGACTTCAAGGCTAATTTTCTTGACCTTGTCATGGAAGTAGACAGCCAAGGTCTGGGCAGACAGGAAAGGATGGATTGGGGGAAGAGGGTCCTTGAGGAGAGAGTTGAGCATAGCAAAGAGATGGTAAGGGTCAGAGGTAAGAGAGTTAGTAAGATGGGCAAAATGTAAAGTTTGCACCTAGGAAAGAACATAGTAACATAGTAAATACCGGCAGATATAGACCAGCATGGTCCATCTAGACTGCCCAGTAAGAATGGCAAGAACAGGTGTACCTGCTGCTCTGAACAGGCCACCCCTTCCCATGTTTAGGAGTGAACCCACCGCTCCGTGTAGGACACCCCTATTTGTTGGGAAATTAGGTGGTTAAGTTTATTTTGATTTTATCCTGTAGCTGTAAAGGGATCCACTGTGTCCACTGTGTCTGTCCCATGTCATCTTGAATTCTGTCACTGTATTTGCTCTCACCACTTCCATCGGGAGGGCATTCCAAGCATCCACCACCCTTTCAGTGAAAAAGTATTTCCTGACATTTCCTTTCAATTTCCCCCCTTGCAGCTTCATGTTATGCCCTCTAGTTTTACACCTTCCCCGTTTTTGGAAGAGGTTTGTTTGTTCATTATTTTTCCTTAAGTATTTAAAGGTCTGAATTATATCTCCTCTATCCCTCCTCTCCTCCAGAGTATACATATTTAGGTCTCCAAGTCTCTTCTCATAAGGCTTCTGATGCAGGCTCCAAATCATTTTGGTTGCCTTCCTCTGAACAGTTTCCAGTCTTTTTACATCCTTTGCAAGATATGGTCTCCAAAACTGAACACAGTATTCCAAGTGAGGCCTCACCAGTGACTTACACAGTGGCATTAGTACCTCTTCCTTTCTACTGGTAATTCCTCTTGGTATGCAGCCCAACATCCTCCTGGCTTTTGCTACCGCCTTGTTGCACTGTTTTGCCACCTTGAGATCCTCAGAAATAATCACACCAAGATCCTTCTCCTGATCCATGCACACCAACCTCTCGCCCCTTATCGCGTACATTTCCCTTGGATTTCTGCTTCCCAAGTGCATGACACTGCACTTTTTCACATTAAATCATAATTGCCAAGCATTAGACCATTCTTCCAGCTTTTGTAAATCTTTCCTCATGTTACCCACTTCCTCAGGGGAATCCACTCTGTTGCAAATTTTCGTGTCATCTGCAGAAAGACAGACTTTTCCATTCAGTCCTTCAGCAATATCACTCACAAATACAGTGAACAGTGCTGGGCCAAGGACCGAACCCTGCGGCACCCCGCTAATCACCCTCCTTTCATCCGAGTGAGCTCCATTTACCATCACCTTCTGTCGTCTGTCAGTCAACCAATTTCTGATCCAGTTCACCACCTTGGGACCCATCCCCAAACTACTGAGTTTATTGATTTATTTTATTTATTTACAGTCTCTTTTATACCGCGCTATTCAAAGTCAGCGCGGTTTACAAGAAACATAGAAACGTACACATTTCATTAGCTGATCTGTGTTTACAAGGAACAGTAAGCATCCTATGAGGAACAGTATCAAAGGCTTTGCTGAAATCCAGGTAGATGACATCCATCGCATGCCCCTGATCCAGTTCTCTGGCCACCCAGTCAAAGAACTCAATCAGGTTTGTTTGGCAAGATCGTCCTTCAGTAAAACCATGTTGTTTCGGATCATGCAACCTGTTGGTTTTGAGAAAGTCCACTATTCGCTCTTTCATTCCCATTTTTATATTTCGGAATCACAGGTGGTCCTTCTCCAGGATTTTCTTTAGTAAAAACAGAGCAGAAGTATTTGTTTAGCAATTTCGCTTTTTCAATGTCACTTTCCATGAGTCCATTCCCAGCACTTTTGAGTCCTGCAATTCCACCTCTGATTTTCCTCCTTTCCCGAATATACCTGAAGAAAGTTTTATCGCCACACTTCACATGTTTAGCCATCTTTTCTTCTGCCTTTGATTTTGGTATCCTTATTTCTCTTTTTGTTTCTTTGAGTTTGATCCTGTATTTCTGTCTGTCTTCCTCTCTTTGCAAGCTTTTGAATTTTGTGAAAGCTGTGTTTTTTGCCTTTATTTGAGCAGCCACTTCTTTGGAAAACCAAATAGGTTTCCTTTTCCTCTTGTTTTTATTTACTTTTCTTACATATTTATCTGTTGCCCCTTTTATTGCCACCTTTAGTTTAGCCCATTGCAATTCCAATTCCCTTATCCTCTCCCACCCTGCCAACTCCTCCTTCAGGTACTTGGCCATTTTACTGAAGTCAGTGTTTTTGAAGTTTAGGATTTTGAGCTTGCTATGATTGGACTGCACCTTGGCTTTTATCTCAAACCACACCATGTGATGATCGCTG
Source organism: Ichthyophis bannanicus (assembly GCA_033557465.1). NCBI lineage: Eukaryota > Metazoa > Chordata > Amphibia > Gymnophiona > Ichthyophiidae > Ichthyophis > Ichthyophis bannanicus. The sequence goes on from CM066050.1 coordinate 143,884,306, forward strand.
CTGCTCACAGGGCACCCACCCAGACATTCAACACGCTATCACCATTGGTGAGCACTAAATCCAGCATTGAGCTTTCCCTGGTTGGTTCCATCACCATTTTTGTCTAAGTAACACATCTTGGAAAGTATCCACAATTTTTTTGCTTCTTTCCAGATTTGCAGAAGGAGTAATCCAATCCACATCGGGTAGATTAAAGTCGCCCAATATGATCACTTCCCCCTTTGTGGCTATCTTGGCAATATCTATAATCAATTCATTATCTATCTCTTCTATTTGAGTTGGAGGTCTGTAGACTACAGCAGTATGGACGACAGTGCCATTTCCTCTTTCCAACACAATCCAGAGCGCTTCTTCTCTTTTCCATGCCCCATGCATTTGAGTAGCTTTAATATTGCTTTTGACATACAAGGCTACTCCTCCTCTAATTTCTCTGTCTCTTCTGAATAGATTATAGCCAGCTATAGCTATATCCCAATCATGTGATTCATTAAACCATGTTTCTGTAATGGCCACTATGTCCAAGTCCATTTCCACCATTAGGGCTTCCAGGTCTGGAACTTTGTTGGCTAAGCTTCGAGCATTTGTGCTCATTGCTTTCCAGCATTTAACTGGCTTGCATGTATTTTGCATTGATTTTGTTTTTCCCACTTTTTCCCACTTGTCTTTGATGTGTGGTTTAAAAGTATGGCTGTTTCTGATGTTAATCTGCTTTTGCCGGGAGTGACGTCCTGAACCTGTCCTTCCCCATCCGTCACCCCCTTTTTCTAGTTTAAATGCATATCCACATACTGCCTGAATTTTTCACTTAGGATTCTTTTCCCTGCGACAGAGAGATGTAGTCCATCAGCACAGTATAGTCTCTTGTTGATCCATCTGTTTCCCCAGTCGCCTATAAATCTGAATCCTTCTCATTTGCCCCAGGTCTGGAGGCACGTGTTAAAGCTGTTTATGCGATGTAGCCTTTTTGGCACCTTACCAAGAACAGGTAGAACTTCTGAGAATGCTACAGTGTTAACAACGGGCTTCAGTTTCTCTCCCAGAATTTGAAAGTCCCTTTGTACTGTAGAGGCACTGTTTCTAGCCAGTTCGTGCGTACCCAAGTGGATGCCCACATCAAGTTTGGAGTGCTCACTTTCAGCGCTAAGTACATCAACAATTTGTTTTGTATTCCTGCTGCTGAGGAGCCTGGGAGTCATTTGACAATCTTCTCTCCTTTGAACTGTGTTCCCAAGTTGGTGCCTCTGATGATGGAATCACCAAGTAGTAGTAGTTTTCTGTTCTGTGAGTTTTAATTCATATTTGGTGTTTTATCAGGAGATTGGGCATTGACTGTTGTATTTAAAGGCCCTTCAGTTTCCATGGATTTGGCATCCTCATTAACCAAAGCAGAGAAGGCATTATGCAGGGATATCTCATGATGTATAGGGTGTCGCTGAGTTACAAGTCGCAATCTACCAGAGCCCACTGCGATCCATTTGTTCCTGGGATGTTTGAATCTTTGTGGAAGCGGTGGTGGACTTTGTTTGGTTTGTATTCTAGAAGAGGTGCACTTCATTGCAGCTAGTTCTTCCCTTAGTAGAGTCAATTCTTTATGCATGGTGGCTAACTTGAGGCATATAGGACAAGCTCTCAGGTTCCAGATGATTCTTCTCAGAATGAAGACACCACATTTATTGCACTGAATACAAGACATGCTGATTAAGCAGTCCTAGAAGGATAAGAAGAAAAGGTGGGCTTAAAACCAAATTAAAAGGATAGATGCCTATATAGCGGTCGCATACGTTGACCGCTACATAGGCAATGCAGCCCTGGGGTGGGTGGCGTGAGGGGTAGGGTGGGTGGGAACCTATGTGCCCTTGGCCAGTAGGCCTTACATGAACTGAGGGAACACTTAGATATCTGATTTAAGGGCTACACAAGGAATGTAGGCAGTCAGAATATTCCCAAAAATAAATGTATAACAAACAGTTAAATGTTATATCAGCAGAAAAAACAACAAGACAGGCAAAAAAGATACAAAGCTGAAAGCTTAGCTATGTGGAGGCTCTGAAAGCTGTGGAAGCACAACCCAAACTATGACTATATGATGCAAGAAGAACAACCCAAACTATGGCTATATGATGCAAGGTTCTATATTAGGAACCACCACCCAGGAAAAGAAAATTGTGTCATCGTGGATAATAACATTGAAGCCCTGTACCCAGTGTGCAGTGGCAGCCAAGAAAGCAAATAGAATGCTAGGAATCATAAGGCAAGGAATGGAGCATAAAACCCAAAGATAATATAATGCATCTGTATCGTTCCATAGTGTGACTACATCTTGAATATTGTGTGCAATTCTGGTATCCATATCTTAAAAAGGATATAGCAGAATTAGGAAAGGTACAGAGAAGAGCTACCAAAATGGTAAAGGGGATGGAAGCATGTCCCTTTGAGGAAAGGCTTAAAAGTCTAAGGCTCTTCACCTTGGAAAAGAGATGGCTGAGGGGGGATATGATAGAGGTCTACAAATTAATGAATGGAGTGGAACGGGTAATCATAGATCGATTGTTTTCACCATCAAAAAGTAGAAAGACTAGGGAATATGCAATAAAACAAAAATGTAACCCATTTAAGACTAATAAGAGAAAATGTTTTTTCACTCAATGCATAGTCAAACTCTGGAATTCGTTACCGGAGGATGTAGTAAAGGCTGTTGGTATAGCTGGGTTTAAAAACCATTTGGACAACTTCCTGGAGGAAATGTCCATAAATCATTATTAAAGAGGACCCGGGAAATCCACTGCTTGCCCCAGGACAAGTATTGTGGATCCTATGAACCTTTTTGGGAACCTGCCAGGTACTTGTGACCTGGATTGGCCACTGTTGGAAACAGGACACTGGAGTTGATGGACGTTGATCTGAGCCAGAATGGCATTTCTTATATACTCTTGCTTGCAGATTTCTGTAGCTAACTGGAAAGAGGTTAGCATGAATTTGAAATATAGGTAGTCAGCAAGGGTATGTGATTTAAGCCAAAGGTACTCAGCTGAGTGGGCACAGGAACATAAGTAGTGGGTTATCAAAGACAGCCAGGGTTAACATACAGTACACCTCACAGGGTGAGGAATGGGAGGAGCAAGTGTATCTACAGCAGAGGAGAGTATAGTATTATAGGAGGATACTGCCCCATCAATGGACTCAGATGACATAGTGGATGAAATATGTGATAAGACAGCAGTGGCGAGAGTCAAAGGGACGACAGTGTGAAGATTCCTAAACATGTTGGTGGAGATTGGGTGAGACCAAGATGGGGAGTGGTTAAGGGTGAAGATTAGCAGGTGATAGTCAATAAGGGAAGAACTGAGATGGAGAAGTTTGAGTGTGAGCAGTTGGAGAAGACAAAGTCAAGGTAGTGCCAATGTTAGTGAGTAGGAGTGGTTGAGCTCAACTGGAGGTTAAATGAGAAGGTTAGGGAAAGGAGCGTTAAGGCATAAGGGTCAGAAGGGTCATCAATGTGAATGTTAAAATTCCCAAGAATAAGGGAAGGGGAAGACACATCCAAAAAGGAGGAGAGCCAGGAGTCAAAGTCAGTAAGAAAGGTAAAGGTGAGCTTGTTGGAGGGAAGGGGGGGGGGGGTCGATAAATGACAGATATCTTGAATGGTAGTGGAGAAAATATGTGGATGATATGGAATTCAAAGGAAGTAAAGGGATTAGATGGAGGCAGAAGGAGGGGTTGAAATTGGCAGGAATGAGAGAGTAGGAACCCAATATCGCCACCATGGCCAATGGGTGAAGTGTATGGGAAAATAGATAGCCTTTGTGACAGAGGGCAGTGACTGAAGCTGAATCTTCAGAGAGAAGTCAAATTTCAGTAAGAACCATGAGATGTAGAGTATTAGAGATAAAGAGATCATGAATGAAGGCAAGTTTATTGCAGACAGAATGTGCAATCCACAATGTGTGTGGAAAAGGGAGAGTGGAAGGAGCCTCCCTCCTTCCACTCTCCCTTTTCCACAGGGAGGGATATGAGCAAGATTACAAAGGTTACACATTGACCTGCCCTGAGAGTGTGAAAAAGGTCTAGGGGAGGGGGGCCAAGTTTGAGGTTGACATCTTCAGATGAGACAAATAGAAGGAATAGGAGAGAACAAGGGAGAAAGATGGTAGCATGACAGAAGTGAGGGTGAGGTTCCCTCAGTGAGAGTGGAGATGACTGAATGAGAGGAAGAAAAAGGTGAAGCTCAAGGGCAAATGATAAGGTGGAAAACAAAATAGTAGGAGAGGTAGGGACAGTAAGGAGTGGGTAATGAGAAGTAAGACCATGGAACTGTGGGTATGAGCAGAAAAGATTAGTGAGAGTTAACATCAAAGTGATGTGGAGCTATAGGAGAGAATGCAAATCAAAGGAGATACCAGTGGAGAATTGGAGAGAAAGTCCTGGTGGCTTCAGGTGCACCTGGCGATTGCGTCAATTAGCAGAGGAAGGCTATGAAAGAGAGTTAGGCCAGGGGTGGGTGGGTGGGTAATAAAGTGTTGAGAAGGGAGATATAGCATTGCAGAGGGTAGGAGCTGGGTAAAGGACAAATAGATGACAAAGCAGAAATATAGACAGAACAATAAATAACAATTTTGAACAGGCACCGGAAAATACCTGAACAGAGCATACAAAGTTAGCTGAGGCTTGCCCTGAGGGTGCTCTCCCAAGCAGGAACCACCACCAAATGGAGGTTCAGCAGCTCATGTGCTCAGAGAGGAAAGTTTCTGAACAAAGCCCCCGCAGGGGGAGGGGAGGGGCAAGTGCTAAAGGCAAGTAGATAGTTTATGTATATAGTTAACCCAGTTATCCAAGTTTGTACTCCTGTTCAATGTAAAACCTGACAGTTTGTCGTTATGGTCGTTTTGTTATGATGTAAACCGCGCTGATTCTAAATAGCGCGGTATATAAGAAACTGTAATAAATAAATAAATAAATAAGTAAGTGGAAGCAGGCAGATTCTACAGGAAGTGCCCTAGTAAAACTCAGGCAAGTTAAAAAACTTAAGACTAAATACCTTCAAGACAGACCTTGTAGAGGAATCGGGAGACAGAGAAAAATAATTAAGAAAACACTCCTAATGTTCAGTCAGATAGTACTAGTCAGAGAACAGAGGCAATAAAGTGTTGAGAAGGGAGATTCAGCACTGCAGAGGCAGAAGCTGGGTTAAGGACAGACAGAAGACAGGACCCATGCTGACAAAACAGAAATATAGACAGAACAATATATAAGAGCTATATATGTAAACTTACCATCAAGAAGGGGCCATTTTGCAAATGTTTTCCTCATATAAGGTTTTTCATTGCAACTCCCAAATTGTGCTATTTTGCATATTTTGTAAGGTTTTTCACATACTTTTCCACATGGAACTTCATTTGCAAAAGAGGTAATAGCATGGTCACAGTTGAGTGAAATCCCTAGAGAACTACATTTCCTGTTCATATTGTCCAAAGAGATTTTTTGAGCCAAGTTTGCTGTGATTCAGAGAGGACACAACAAGCTCAGTTGTCCATAATTGCTTCTTACTCATATTTAGAAATTCTATGCAGTCATGTGCCATTCTTCCCCTTGAGAAAGAATACAGGCAGTCTTTAGAAATATTCACAGATTTTTGGCAGGTCTACTCCCCCCAGCTCTTTACAAATGCCTGAATGTTAATTAGTAGAGTTTTTCCCTTCCTTAATTAAATACTTGTCTTTTCTCTTTTAATAAATATTTGCTTTTTATTTTTTTTTAGTGAGTGTGTTCTCATAAAAGATGCCAGTTTAATAGCATTGAAAACCAAACCCCTCTCTTTCTTTTCAGAATAAAAATAGCACAGGCAAATTTGTTGCATGGCACTGGTGAGAGGGCAATTTCATTTACAGGTTCATTCCATTCCTGCTCCACCCTAATGAGGCTGAAGGGAAACATCCTAATTAGCACTGATATTAGTTTTTAATTTTGATTTTGGCTATTGCATCACCAGCTCATTTCCTGTTAGTTATTGATGGACTGAAACAGCAATGATTTTTCACAAATCATGATAACCAAATCTGAGCCAGTGACCTACAAGTGAAAGATTCCATATCCAAGGGCCATTCCACTAGGTATGCATTTTTAATACACCCTATGGGCTCAAGATAGCTGTGATACTGATTAGCCGCTTCTGCCTCCATGCAAACAAGAAGTCGACATCAGGCATTGGAGGGGGCGGAAGCACAAACATAATGCTGAAGGTTTAGGTAAGTACTGCTGGACTGTTTGACACTTTTGCCACCGCTCCAGGTTCTGGAGAGGGGTGTCACTGGTGGCAATGGGCTGCTTTTGGACCAGTCTAGTTCACCTAATGGTTGCGCTGGCACTGAGTCCTTGGGACACACCTAGCCAGTCAGGTTCTCGGGATAACCACAATGAATATGCATGAGATAGATCTTCATATAGTGGAGACAGTGCATGCAGATCTCGCTAATGCATATTTATTGTGGTTTTCCTGAAAACCTGACTGACTACGTGTGTCCTGAGAACTAGGTTGAAAATCCCTATCATAGATTATAAGCCCACTTAGGTAGGGAAATAACTTGTGTACCTGATTGTGTCTCGTCTTGGGTCTGGATTTGGAAAAGGTGAGTAATTAAATATGAAATCCAAATATATACCGTACAAAGGCCTTTTCCACCAATTTGTCATAGGAGACAGTAAATACAGCAGATGGTAATCAAGTATAAACCTCTCACCTAAATTCGACTTATTGGAGCAGTTTTAGTCAGTCCTGGAATTTCAATTTCCAGCTTCATGTTTGCTAGGAATTTGGGGGTCTGAGACTGGCAATAAGAAGATAAGATAGCAAACCTTAGAATGCTAAATAATGACGCATTAGAAGCTACAGTAGTCTGACAGACTGAAGTTACCTGAGAGCTGTTGTTCTTCTTCTGATTCTAGTGCAATAGGAGCTGCTTTCAAATATAGCTGCAAAAGCTGGTCTATCTTTACCAGTGAGAGCTAACCGGGCAGCGGCACAATATCGCCGCTGCCCTGTTAGCATCTGCGAGCTTGTGGGCTATGCGATGACCCCAGATATTCAATGCCGGGCTGCATATGACCCTGGGATTGACTATCCGGGGTTAAAGTTTGGCAGCGTTGGCTATGTGCTGTAGCAGCACACAGCCATCCAAAAGCCCTTTATTTATGTGCTTTTCTCCTTGCTACAATGTTTTATTTTTTTTCTATCAAGCTTTTTATTGGTGGGAACTGGAATGACCCAGGAGGTCACCACTTCCTCATTCTTCATAATTCATTTAAGGTCATGATCCTAGTATTTTTCTGTACAGTGATATTCTAGTTAGGGCTTCTGATCAGGTATAACTGATAAACATCATAAAATCCAAAAAAACAGAGGAGATGTAAGAAAAAGAGAACCACAGCGAAGTTTCTAACACCAAAATAAATTATAATTAATTTTATTTGGATGTTAGAATCTGTGCTATTGTTCTCCCTCCCTTTTTGAATGTCTATTTTGCATCCAGCAAAACCCCTCCTCGAACAGTAGGTGCAGAGCAGAGCTAGTAATTCTGGTCGCCGTATCTTAAAAAGGATATAGCAATTTTAGAAAAGGTACAGAGAAGAGCCACCAAAATGGTAAAGGGGATGGAAGGATACTCCTATGAAGAAAGGCTAAAAAGGTTAGGGCTCTTTAACCTGGAAAAGAGACGGCTGAGGGGAGATATGATAGAAGTCTATAAATTAATGAACGGAGTGGAACGGGTAAACGTAGATCGATTGTTTACCTTATCAGAATATAGAAAGACTAGGGGACATGCAATGAAGCTACAGGGTAAACTATTTAAGACTAATAAAAGAAAATATTTTTTCACTCAACGTGTAATCAAACTCTGGAATTTGTTACCGGAGGATGTAGTAAAGGCTGTTAGTGTAGCTGGGTTTAAAAAAGGTTTGGACAAGTTCCTGGAGGAAAGGTCCATAAACCATTATTAAGAAGTGACCGAAGATATCAATGCTTGACCCAGTACAAGCATTGTGGAACTTGTGTCTCTTGGGGAAACTGCTAGGTACATGTGACCTAGATTGGCCACTGTTGGAAACAGAATACTGGGCTTGATGGACCTTGGTCTGACCCAGTATGGCATATCTTATGTTCTTATGTTCTTATGTTCTAGGACATTTCACCATAGAACCCAACATGCAGGAAAAAAAAATCTGATTCCAGTGCCATCTCATTAATATCTTCTTCAGTACCAGGCAGAGTGTAAACTAACAGAAAACCCTACAAAGGTTACTGAAGACCTGTAATGCAAACTTACCATATCATAATGACACAGCTTTTAAAATTAACACAATAAGGAGCCTACCCAAAAAAGAGCAGCACCATAAATATTGCAGTGGGCCTTAGAGCTAGGGCCAGCCTGTCCATTGAGCGATAATGTTGTTCGCACAGGGCCCCGTGCTTCAGGTGGCCCCATGTGAACTCCATTATCGCACAATATCCTTTGTATAACAGAGACCTGGCTCAAAGATACTGACTCAGTATTCTTAAACCAATTAAAGACACCTGAATATGAGATCTTCCATACTCACAGAACACTAAAAAAAGGAGGAGGAGTACTTATAATAATAAAGAAAAACCTCAATGCAAAATTAATATCATCTAATAATATAGATAATGTTGACATACTCACCATAAAAATTAAAAACACAACTATATCATTAATATATCGACCGCCAGAATACAACATAGATAAAATTTACAATTTAATTGAATTACTAGCATCATCCACAGATACAAATCCTGTAATACTTATGGGAGACTTTAATCTTCCTTCAATACCCAACAATCACTCTAATCAATTCTTAGAAATGATAAATAATTTGGACTTTCACCAAATAATAACTGAACAAACACACAATAAAGGAAAAACTCTTGACATGGTCTTCCTACCAAACTCTCTACACAACCTATATAACTCTGAATCCCTCTCAAACATTCCAGTCCCCTGGTCTGACCACTATCTTCTAAAATTCAATATAACCATCACCTACAACAATCAAACTAAAAGACCACAACGTCCTCAAACTAATAGATTCAGAAAATTCAATGAAGAAGAATTTCTAGATCAAATAATACCACAACTAACACAAACACCCACAAATCTTGAAGAATCTATCAAAAACTGGAACAATATAATCTCTAAAGCAGCTGAAATTAATCCAAAACAATCACACCAAAATATAAACAACAATAAAATTGAAAAAAGACATGCTCCATGGTTTAATATATCTATCAAAACATTAAAAAGACAACTAAGAAAAGAGGAAAGGAAATGGAGACAATCAAAATCATTAATAAATCATGAGAACTACACTAATACACTACAAATTTATAAACAAACAATAAACAACTCCAAACAAAATTATTATTCTAATATAATCTCAAGAGCCACTAATCGCCCAAGAGAACTATTCTGTATAGTACAAAAACTAACAAACAAAACACTAAATTCTGATGAAATATCAATTGATATCTCCCCACAAGAATTAGCTCAATACTATATCAATAAAACAAAGCTACAAATAACACCTCTACATATTACTCAACCACAAATTCAAACACAAACAAAGCAAGCTACATTTGATAACTGGACCAACTTCAACTTAATATCAAAATCTACTCTCAAAACTACAATAACTAACATTAATACAACAACTTCATACCTTGATCCATGCCCAGTTGATTGGATAAAGAAGACTTTCTCAATACTCTCTTCTTTCATTCTACCCTTAGTGAACCTATCCTTACAAAAAGGCTACTTACCACCATCTCTCAAACACGTTCAAATACGACCTATACTTAAAAATAACACATTAGATAAATTATCCCCAAAATCATACAGACCCATATCAAGTATTCCTTTTATGGCCAAACTTATTGAAAAAATTGTACAAATTCAACTACAAGACTTTATTGACACATTAAACCTCCTTGATGAACATCAATATGGCTTTAGACCCTTCCATGGAGTAGAAACCTTGCTAACGATCCTTTATGACACAATATTAAGAGGTATTGATAATCCTAAACAAGCCTTTATTCTTGTTTTCCTTGACATATCAGCTGCATTTGACAGTGTTAATCACTTAACAATGTTAAACAGACTTCAACAAATTGGAATTACATCTACTGTTTATAATTGGTTCAAATCATATCTATCAAACAGAACTCAAACAGTAAGAATCCACACCCAAATTTCTAACACCTTCAAACAAACTCAGGGTCTCCCGCAGGGTTCTGCATTATCTGCGCTATTATTTAATATTTACTTACAACCAGTTTGTAACATCTTTAAACGTCACAATGTTTATTATCATATCTACGCTGATGATATAATGTTCTACCTCCCATTTGAAATCCCACACCCACCTCTTCAAAAAATAACAGAATGTTTCAATGAACTAACTGAATGGCTCAAAGAACAAAATCTACTTATCAACTTTACTAAAACTGATATATTATTCATCACTAAAAATCAAACATACATACCCCCAAACACGATCACACTAGATACTCATGAAATAAATACAAAAAAAGAAATAAAATATTTAGGTGTAATACTTGACAATAATCTAAATATGGATTCACATATAAAATATCTAACTAAAAAAATACATTACAAACTCAAAACACTAAAACAATTAAGACCATTGATTCATCTACAAGACTTTATTAATATAATTCATGCTATCATCACCCCACATTTGATTATGCAAACACAATACTTAATGGCATTTCAAAACAAAATATTAAAAAGATACAAATAATTCAGAACATAGCTGCCAGGATGATTATGAATATAAGCCCACTTGAACATGTTACACCAATTTTGGCTGAACTTCATTGGCTACCTATTTACTCCCGAATCAAATATAAAATTCTTGTCACTACATTTAAACTTATAAATAATCTTGCACCATCGGCACTCAATACACTGATTAATATAGACATCGATAAACGATCCCAAAGAAGCAGAAACTTAAATACCTTAACAATACCAAAAGATTTCACAAAAGCCAGAAAACAAACAAATAAGAGAGCTTTCTCACACTCTGCTCCAATTCTTTGGAACAATCTACCTGACAACATTCGCCTGCTATCTGATATAAAGGAATTTAGAAAAACATTAAAACTCACTTATTCATATTACACTACAATACACCCTCAGAACAGAATACTCAAATAGATACAGGCTAACATTTATACATTATTATTACATACTCTATTTTCAAAATAAATATCACTAATACACTATTAACCATACCACACTCTCATTCACATGATGATTATAGATTTAAACTAACAATGTATATATGTTCTAATATGTTATACCTTTAATGTTACAACATTCCTTGTAAATTATAATTATCTGTTCTATGTAAACTGACTTGGTATATTACATACCAATTAACCTACTGTTCCATGTAAACCGCACTTGATACTAGGGAAAGAGCGGTATATAAATAACTGTTAAATAAATAAATAAATAACAATGGACAGCTTCAGAGGGAGCCGGGGAAGCCCGCGTGAGGCCCCGGCTCCCTCTGCACAGCCACCAGCGTGAAGAACCTTTTCCTTCACGCTGGCAGCAGTTTCTGTGAAGCCACGAGTGCCAGGAGAGGTTAAAGGCAATGACTGGCTAGGACTGGATGGGCTGTGATCGGAGGGGGGGGGGACTTGACTGCAAATGGGCTGTGATGGTGAGGGGGGGCTAGGACTGCAAATGGACTGTGATGGGGGGAAATATGGACTGGAAATGGGCTGTGATTGGGGGGAGGGTTAGGACTGGAAATGGGCTGTGATAGGAGGGCTAGCATTGGAAATGGGCTGATGAAGAGCTGGAATAGGACTGGAAGTGGGCTGACGAGGGGGCTAGGATTGGAAATCGGCCGATGGGAGAGCTTGGAGTGGAAACTGGCTGATGGGGGGCTGGAATGGAACTGGAAAGGAGCATATGGGGGGCTAGGACTGGAAATGGGCTGATAGGGAGCTGGAATAGGACTAGAAATGGGCTGATGGAGGAGCTTGGACTGCAAATGGGTGATGGGCTGGAATAGGACTAGAAATGGCTCATGGGAGAATAGGACTGGAAATGGGTTGATGGGAGCTGGAACAGGACTGGAAGCGGGCTGATGGGAGTTGGAATAGGGCTGGAAATTTGTTTATTTATTATTTTATTTATTTAGATCTTTTCTATACCGCGCTATTTAGAATCAGTGCAGTTTACAAGTAATTTGTACAATGCAGGCTGAAACAGGTATTACAACTTGGATTTCGAACAGGGGTAACTATATACAAAGTAAGCAGTTGTGTTACGGAGTGTTTCTATCGATGTGTTGAAGCACTGGTATGGGCATAATGTTGAAGGAATAGATGGTGCTTTAGTGCCTTCCTGAATTGGGTGAGGTCAGTAATAGCTCAGATGGTGGTTGGGAGGGCATTCCAGAGAGTAGGTGCGTAGTATACAAAGGCTCTGTTCTTTGTTGCTAGGGTGCATTTTGTTATTTCATTGGGGATTGCGAGTGTGTTTGTAGTGAGTGACCTTCTTGATCTGTTCAGAGGAGTGGGGAGGACCAGGTCTTTGAGGGAGGTGGAGGACAGTTTGTTAATGGCTTTGAAGGTCAGCAGTAGTACTTTGAAGGTGAGTCTGCAGTGGACCGGAAGCCAGTGGAGGTGTTTCAAGATTGGGGTTAAGTGATTTCTTCTGGAGGCTCCATGCAGGATGCGGGCAGCGGCATTCATTGCAGTTGTAGTGGGTTCAGTGTGCTTTTAGGGAGTCCATGCAGGATGGTGTTTGCATAGTCAAAGTAGGAGGTTACCAGTGCCTGAAAGATTGCCAGAAGTTGGCAGGCTCCAGTAGGGGTCTTAGGTGGCGGATAGTCCGTATTTTGAGATAGATTGCCTTGATGGTGTTGCTTATGTGTGTTTTCATGTCGAACTGCTGGTCTAGGGTGATACCCAAGTAGCGGATGGTGGGCCTGCTTGGGAGCTCAGCGTCTCTCACCTTAATAGAAGTGGGAGGGGTAAAGGATTGGTTTCAGGTGATAAATAGGACATCCGTCTTGTTAAAATTGATTCTGAGGCTTTGCGTATGGAGCCAGTCAGTGACAGCATCGAAGCATTTCATTAATGACAAGAAGTCAGGTTGGTCGATAGAGAATGGTGTGTAAAACAGGACATCATCGGCGTACACCAGGCAGGAGATATTGAAAGAACGGATGATTGAACAGATGGGCTGCATGTATATGGTGAAAAGGAGGGCTGAGAGTGATGAGCCTTGGGGGACACCTTGTTTTTGTTGGAAAGACTCAGAGGTCATGGAGTCTGATTGTACCTGTTGCCATCTGTCTGATAGGTTTGACTTACACCAACTCAGGGCTGAACCATGGATTCACTTATCTTGGAGGCATGCAAGGAGCATCTCATGGTTGACTGAGCCCATGAAGATTAGAGCAAAGCCTTGTCTGATGTTATCAATCCCTATGATTAAGGTGCTGAGTAGGGTAGTGAGGAGTGTCTCGACACCATGTAGTTCTCTAAAGCCATGTTGGCATGGATCGAGAGGAGCAGTGGTCTCAGTGTGTTGCTGGATTTGGCATTGAACAACCTTCTCGGTTATCTTGGCCAGCATGGGGATGCTGGAGATCGGCCGATAGGATTCCACCTTCTGGGGGTTCAGCTTGTTGTTCTTTAGGAGTGGCCAAATGGATGTTTGTTTTAGGATCTGTGGGAAAGATCTTGTTGAGAAGGAGAGTTCCATGATCCTGGCTAGGAATGGGCTGAATTCCGCCCGCAGCGATCTTATCCAGAATGCTGGGCAAGGGTCATTGGGGGCTGTGGTAGTGTTGATAGATATGATTATGTCTTCGATGCATCTTTTGGAGCGGGGCGAGAAGGAGGTCAGCAGCATTTGATGGTATGGTTTGTGGCATGATGTAGAATTAGTGGCAGTGTTGTTTGTTGGGTTGGTTTTAGCTCATAGGTAGTCAGCGTATTCCTGGGGATGTAGTAGGCTTGGTTGGGTGGGCGTAGGCTCTTTAGTCAGTGTCTTGACAATGTTGAAGAGTTCATGAGGTTTGTTTAGGGAGCATAGTAGGAGTTCTGTGTGATATTCTTTCATTTTCTTGGAGTCTGCTTCATGGTGTACTTTTAAGTGGGATGTATAGGCTTTCTGGTCGTCCGAGGACTGCAAACGTCGCCATCGTCTTTCAAGCTTCCTGAGAAGGAGTAGTGGTGTTCAAACACACTAGGGAGGAGTGGCCTAGTGGTTAGGACAAGGTACTTCAGGCTGGAGGGCTGGGAGTTCAAGTCCCACCTGGGGACAGCAATCTCAGGCCGGAGGGACTGGGATTTCTAGTCCTATAGGCACTCCTTGTGGTCTTGGGCAAGCCACTTAACCCTCCATTGCCCCTGTTCCCTGTGCGTATGTGTGTCATATCCCCTCATGTTAAATGTATCTCCCAATTGACCACTTTGACCCGGTGAAAAGCAGGATATAAATACAGCTAAATAAATAAAAATAAATAAATAAATTTCTGAAGAGTACCATCGTGCTGATTTTCTTCTTCCTGGCAGTTTATTTGAGGTAGGTAGACATGCGAATGAGCTAAGGATGTTGTTCCAGGTGGCTACCTGCGAGTCAAGGTTGGAAGATGCCAAGATGAGGTTTGGTAGGACTTTTTCAATGATTTCCTCTTTATTGAAGGGCCAAAAATGTCCTGTGGGTGCTGCGGAAGCATTGGTTGTCTTCCACAGAATGTTGAGACCTTGATTCATGGATATCTGAAATTTAATTAAGCTGTGGTCGGACCATAGCACTGGAGTGATGGATAGGTCAGGGTTATAGTTTGGGCATATGGCTGATAGTGGAGCAAAGACAAGGTCAAGTGTATTTCCTTTTAAGTGGGTAGGGGGCGTCAATTATCTGTTTGTAACCTATCTCATTGAGTGCTTCGAGAAAGGCTTCGGAGTGGGTGCTTTGGAGAGCTGACAAGTTAAAGTCACCCATTACCCAGTTTGGCATGTGTGGGTTCTTCGGTTTGCAGGCGAGGTCTATTATGGTTGAGAGGTCTTCAGGGGAAGGAGACGGGGATCTGTATATTAGGCTGATGGAGCTGTATTTGTTGGTTATGGTGTTGAGTCCAGGTGTGTGGTACTGAAGGAAGCGAGTAGTTGGAATTGGAGCTCAGTCTTTACAAGGATGAAAGCACCCCCGCCTCTGCGATTGGCTGTGTGGCAGGTGTGGATTGAGAAGTTGGGAGGGACGAGTTGGTTGAGAAGGACTGAATCTGAGTCGGACAACTATGACTCTGTGACCAGTAGATTGTCTAAGTCGTAGTTGGTTAGAGATGGCTGGCCATTTCTTGCGGACTGAGCGTGCATTTATGAGTGCGCATTTCAGGTTGCGAGGATTTGGGTGCTTCTCTACCTGTGGCTTTGTGGTATGCTGTAGGGATATATAGAGTAAGTGTGGGTGTAGGTTATGTTTAGTTTCTGCAGGTGGCCGACGGTAGCCATCTGAACATCTCCTTCCTAGGCCTTGTATGACTGGGATGGGGCTGTAGTTGGTGGTGAGAGTGAAGGTGTTGTCAAATAGGTTGGCGAAGAGGTAATAGCTGATAAAGGCTATTAAGGAGGATGCCATCTTGAATGTAGGGAGCCTAATTTGGTCAGGGATTTCTAAGGGTAGGCTGTCGTATTCTAGACCAAGGGTATGTGATGACGTGAACAGCTTGAGTATGGCTGTATTTTCCATTTTAGTATGGCCGGTTGCAGGAGTTAATTCTAATCGGGTAGTGCAGTTCTTGTAGGTCTGCTCTGCATCATTAGAGCGTTACTGTAGATAGTTCAATAGGTTTATATAGTGAATACTTCTGAGTAAGTTATACAGCTTTCGGGTACCTTTGCATCAATATAATTCTAACATGTTTATACGGTAGTGTGTCTGGTTAGCAACATTACATTAGTATAGTATTACAGTAGATAATTCTAACAAATTTATACAGTGGTAGGTCTGGTTAGCACCAGTAGATTGATTCTTATGGTTGAAAATGATTGTGCACCGCTGTTTGGTTACTACATGTGTGAGTGCATTGCTTTTGTATAGCCAACCTTCAATCTTCACAGTTGCATGGTTTGGGTTGTTTTGCCGCTGAGCGGACGTACCTTTTCTTTTGTCCTGCTGCTGAGGCCCCTCAGGCGCTCCTTTATGTGTCCCGCTGCATCTGTGTAATGTTGGCGATGGGGTCCGGCAGCGTGCTTGCCGGCTCAGACCCAATCGGGGAACAGGTCGATGGCGGCTGAGCTGCTGGAGGCTGGCTGGAGACTATCGGAGTAACCTTATCTGCACAACTTAATATAGCTGGCAATTAGCAAGAGGTTAGAGATACAGGTTAGGAAAGCAATATCTTGTTGTACATGATGCTGATTTGCTCTGTCCTGCCACTCCTAAGGGCCATGCCAAAGGGCCCTCTGGCGAAACCCTCCAGCACGGGCATGCCAGGCGCAGGTACGACTGAAGTGTTCTCGCTTTTGAAAGGAGCTGGAGGGTCCCCGATTCGCTGAAGGCGGTGCAGAAGGTGGCTGTTTTGCTGCCGCTGCTTTCCCAAATGGAGAATGGAGGTCTGGCGGTGCTGGATTGTCCAGGGAGAAGGGGCTGATGGGGGGACAAGGATTGGAAATTGGCTACTGGGGTAGCTTGGAGTGGAAATGGGCTGATGGGGGGCTGGAATGGAACTGGAAAAGAGCAAATGGGGGCTAGGACTGGAAATGGGTTGATGTGGAGGCTTGGGAGATTGGGACTAGAAGGGAGTGGATGCTGGGTGGGTCTAGAACTATAAGGGAGCTGATTTTGGGGGAGGACTATAAGGGGATGCGGATGGGGAATGAGAATGGAGAGGGGAAAAGATATTTTGTGTGGGAGGGAAGAAAAGTCTACAGTGGGCCAGGTACTGAGAGAGTAAGAGGGGCTTGAGAATGGAAGGGTGAAATTTGAGTGGATGATAAAGGAATAAGGAAAGAAATGGGGGGAAGAGCAAAAGGAAAATGATCAGTATGTTAAAGCAGATATAGAGAGAGAATGGAAAAAAATCTAAAAGAGAAGAAAGGACAAATGGATAGCTCGCAGAAGACAGAAGAAATCAGAAGTAAGTGAATGGAACACTTGCAACTGAAAAATAAAATGCCCAAACAGAAGGTAGAAAAATAATTTTTATTTTGAATTTATTAACTAGAATATGTCTGGTCTGGGACGTGTGTATTGCTAACATCTTTGTGTTTTTGTTTAGTGCAAGAAGAAATTACTTTTTAGTTTTATTTCTCCAGTGTTGTACATTTCATGTTTGGCTTTTGGGGTTCTCAGTTTAATTATTATCTTCCTATTTCTAAATTGTGATCCCTTGTTCTTTGTGTGGTGATGGTCTATGTTCTGCATGTGTAGCCGAGCTGAGGTATTCTGTTCATGTAGTTTCTACAGCATTTGACAGTCCCACTTGTTCTCTTTCCTCCAGTGAGATGTATTGGTATTTTCTAAGATGTATTGGTTTAATATCTACTGTGTTGCCTTTTGATAGGTAGGGTTTGGTGCTTTGTGAATCCTGGTAGTGCTGTTATGATATGGTGGGTTTGCTATGGGTTCTAAATGGTCAGTGCTTATAGTACTTCCTAATGTGCCTGGCTGTCATCACTGCAATATAGTAACGTAGAAATCTGTTAGTCTTTCTTTATCCAGACACTCATTAAGAGGCACGTTTACTAAAAGCACATGTTAATATTATGCAAATATTTATGCAAATGTGGATCCTTATGCAAATGAGGCCCTGCAATTAATCTCCGCACATAGCCCCGCACCCCCCTTGGGCCGCCTCTGCTTAGAGCATCCGTAGACTTATTCAGAAAACCGAACAAGCCAAATTACTAGAGATCCTACACAGAAACTCTTTGAGGCTGCTTTAGGATCCTGTTGCTCCTCATTCTCTTCTCCACTACTTGTGTATATCTTGCCATACTCCAGTCCCCAGTTTTGTGATGTTTTTCATCTTGATTAGATTGTAAGCTCTGATGAGCAGTGACTGTCTTACATCTATATGTATAGCGCTGCGTACTCCTTGTAGAGTTATACAAATGATTAGTAGTAGCAGTAATGCTAACAGAACACTGAGTATCATTTAGAAGACAGAATACAACTAGACTCTTACCAAGTACAGAATAAATAATATCAAACTCAAAGTAGAAATATGTGGGAGGAGTGGCCTAGTGGTTGGGGCAAGGTACCTCAGGCCAGAAGGTCAGTGGTTCAAATCCCACTAGAGGACAGCAACCTTGGGCCGGAAGGATAGGGGTTTCTAGTCCCACAGATGCTCCTTGTGGTCTTGGGCAAGCCACTTAACCCTCTATTGCTCATGTTCCCTGTAAGTGTTAGTGTGTATGTGTCTCATATCCCCTCATGTTAAATGTATCCCCCAATTGTGTTGTGACCATTTTGATTGAAGGATAAGGTGGTATACCAAACTGTCTAAATAAATAAAATGAAATTGAAACTTCAACAAACCAGGCTCTGCACATAGTACAACTCAAGAAATAGAGAAGGCAGTTGCCACCTTACCTCACCTTTACTGAGCAGTAGCATGAGATGCAAAGGCCTCTCTGATCCCACATGAAGGCAGTGCAGCCTCTCCCCACAGTTTCCCCCTCCATTGATCTCAGTGCCACTTGCTCAGAGGTGGCCATGTCAATGATTAGGTGCAGTTCTGGCTCTCCTTGCAGTCTACTTCTGAACAAGAATCACCATGATAAGGAGGGGGCAGACTATGGGGAGAGGCAGCATTGTATGCATGTTGGGTCAGAGAGTACTGTGCCTCATGTTACTGCTTGATATTTACAATAGATGAGCATAGGATAAACAATATTCCACTTTGTGATTCAAAAAGTCCCATACACTAAAATGTGCTCCCTCAATTATATTTTGTCGGGCCATATATCAAGGTGGCTATAAAAAGCTACCTCCATTCTAGTCCATTTTATTCTTAAATATAAGTGATCATGCATACATGCTATAGTTAAAAACTGCTGTGTGTATGCCAACATGATTGTCATGTTTCAAACTGGGTGACCACTAGATTCTGCTTCAGGGCAACATAAGCAGTTCTTAGATGTTTGCTGTTCTCCATCGCACATAACACTTTAAAGATATAAAGTGACACTTTGAAGTGTTATGTGTGGTGGAGAATGGCAAAACATCTTATTAAGATAAGTACTGCTTATGTTGCCCTGAAGCAGAACCTAGTGCTTACCCAAAATGTGACAGTCGAGTTAGCATAGACATGGCAGTTTTTAACTATGGCATGCATGCACAATCACTTATATTTAAGAATAAAATGAACTAGAACAGAGGTAGCTTTTTATAGCCACCGTGATATACGGCCCGACAACAAATAATAGAGGGAGCATGTTTTATTGTATGGTATTTTTTGAGTCATGTTACTAATCAGCAAATGTAAAAGCAGCAGCTAGCAGAGAGGTGCACATGGTGATGGAACTTTATTTGGGCAGCTGTGCAGCCTATAGCTGGCACTAAAATTCCAAATGTGCTGTGCCTCTATTACAGGTCTCGAAACATTTTGTGTGGATTTAGGAGTCAGGCCACAATCTTAGGAGCCAGTGCTTGTGACTTCCTCGCCCCTCCATTGTCTCTCTTGCTGCTCTCATATTCTCATCTTACAAGACCCAGTGCCAGAGTTTCTAAACCGTGCAGCATCGCTGTACAAGAATACAGATAACAGTTATAGCTTCTGTATGTGTGGCTGGTGCAATGGTAGTGTGTCTGTCTGTCAGTGGGATGCGATGTATGTGTGAATGTACTACAGAGCTGGAGAGGCTCTCTTTGTGTGATGCGGCGGTGACATGCCTTTGAGTTTGTATGTGTCTGTCTGAGATGCAGAGGTAGGGTGCTTGTGTGTGTGCATGTCTGGCATGTGGAGGTGGTGTTCCTGTATGTGTGTGTGTATGTCTGTCGTGCAGAGATGGGGTTCCTGCATGTATGCATATCTGTCATGCAGAGGTGGGGTGCCTGTGTGAGTAAGTATGTGGCGGGGTGGGTACAGGGTGCTTGTGTGTGTTCTGGGGGGAGGGGAATACACCTTTTGCCAACATCTGGTACTCTTCCATCCCCCTCCATTCCCTCTCCTGCTGACTCCCCTCTTGTGTTACCCTACAAGCTCTCCTCCCCCCCCTCACTAACCTCCCTAGCACTCCCATTCCTTGCCATAAATTCCCCTCCCTCATCCTCCTTTTCTAGATAGGCCACTGTTCCTTTAAATTGTCCCTACCTTTTCCTCACTTCCTCCCCCTCCAAATACCTTTTCTGTTGCAGGCCACGACCACAACCTCCCTCTTCTCATCTACCCTTGGCAATCCGATCTCCCATGGGCAGATAGAAGAGGGCCTTTGCTGCAATTGCAGTCATCCTCTTCTCTTCTGCCCCAGGATGGATTGGATCCCTGCAGACATAACCTTGCTTCTGGGCCACAATGGTGGTCTCCCCCTTCTCTTCTGCCCATGAGGATCCAATTTCCCATGAGCATATAGAAGGAGTCTTTGCTGCAATTGCAGCCATCCTCTTTCTTCTGCCTGTGGGGAATGGGATACCCACGGGCAGAAGAGAGAGGGAGGTTGTCATTGCAACCCAGAGGCAAGTTGTCTGCCCATGGTATCCCATTCCCTGCTAGCAGAAGAGATTGGCTGCAATCATGGCCATCCCCTTCTCTTCTGCCTGTGGGAGATCAGATCCTTGCTAGCAGACAAAGGGTCGTGACCATTGGGACAACTCGTTTGGAGGGGGACACTGCCTCCTATCACCCCCAACTATTTATTTTACATTTTTTCTATACTGCTTTTCTAAGAGTCAAAGCGGTTTACAATGAAGAGAGAACAAGAACAGTTTACAAGGAACAGTTAACTGAAAAACTAAAAAGTATTAAAAATGAAACATGGGATAATGTAACATAAATTACAATTTGACATAGGGTTGAATTAACATAGCGGTTGACAAGACTCACGTACAAGGAATGGTTAGAGTACTACGGAACTTATAGAGCACATGATTAGTGTGATTTGTCATGTGGGGTGACATAAAGTACAATTTAATTAGCAGTAACAGTGGATGAGTAGCCTAGTTGCTAGAGCAACTGCCTAGAACTCAGAAGGTCAAGGGTGTGATTCCTCTTGGCACTCCTTGTGACCTTGGACAAATCACTTTACCATCCATTGCCTTGAAAGAAAAGGCCTGGTAACCTACTTCTGGTGATATATTGTCAAGAAAACCTAGAGATAGTTGGGTTGCTGGGAGTCAGCACTGACTTGACGGCACTAAAAAAAATATAGGTGGATATTTACAAGCTGGTTGCAATCATGTCCAGCTGAGGTGAATAGGGATATGTTCATGTTATGAGTCTGGGCCATGAAAGACATAAGTCTTAAGCTTTTTTGCGGAAGTCTTCTAGGTCTTCATTGCTTCTTAAGTCAGGGGGCAGGGAGGTTCCAGGTCATCAGGGCATAAAGACTGAATGCGCAGTTACATGCAGCTTGGCTGCTCTTTGTTTTCAAGAGCAGTATAGTAAGAAGGCTCTGTGCATTGTCTTCTTAGTCTTTTGCTGATTGGTTGGATATTAGCGATTGCAGATAGATTGCCAGTCTCTTGTGTAGGGCTTTGAATGGGCTGAGTGATACCTTGTATTTGATTCCGGCTATGATGGGTAGCCAATGCAATTGCTTCAGGATGGGGGTGATGTGGGAGTGTCGTGGTGCACCATGAATGATCCTTGCAGCTGTGTTTTGAGCCATTTGGATGGGTAGTGGGTGTGTTTGGGTAGTCCTTGGTAGATGGATGGGGGTTATTATTACCTGGCATACAGTGCGGAAGAAATCTGGTGTGAGAAGGAGATGCGGGTTCTTCAATGTTCTTAACCTGTGGTAGACTGAACTGGTTGTTTTCTTGATTTGAGCTTGAAATTTAGTCCTTGCTCAAGGATTATACCGAGGAACTTGACTTCAGTTTTAATTACTCCCATATTTCCAGTTCGTTGCTACAGAATCTGCATCTGTCTCTTTTCCTGTTTGCAGCTATGTTGGCTGTGGACCATCTTCTCCACAGTCTACTGTCCTGTGCTACAATTATCAGTCTCAGAACTTTAGGCATAAACCTACCTCTCCTTAACCATGCCACTCTGCACATTTCAAAGCATTTTGTCCAAAAGTATAGGATGTTCTTGAAAGCTTTCCTATAATCGATGCATGTGATACTAATGTTTCACTTTTTCTTGCAGCTGATCATAATAGCTTTATTCAAAATTAATTGATCTTTGGTTCCATATGCTTCTTTTGCATGGCGCTTCTATTGCTTTGATATTATTTGAATTCATATGAATCATATACAGTATAGTATTCTATTGCAGTGACGAGCAGGTAAATGGTAGGTAAAGAACTTATTAAGTGATAGCTTTTGTGAATGTTACTTGTGTTTCTCTTTGAAAGGAAACGTGCTATTTCTGTTATTTACGATTGTGATGTTAGCACTGGCTGGGTGACTAATTGATTTTTGCATTTTGCCAGATTTTGGTGGAGAGATGTTAAATATTTGAGCTAAATGTAGGCACTTCCTGATGGCCAGGATTCTTCCTGTTTAGGGATCTTCTCAAGCTGGTTTCTAAATGTATGGTGATGACTTCAGTTCATCCCATAGTTTTGATGTTCTTCTTTTCCACTTTCTTCCATTTTACTAAAGTGTGCTAAGTTGTTAATGTGCATTTTAGCATGTGGTAACTGTTACCATGTTGACATGACAGTTACTATGCACTAATTCACACATGATTATTATTATTATTAAAGACTTATAAAGTGCTGCAACATACGAAGCGCTGTACAAACATAGAAGAGAGACAGCCCCTGCTCATCAGAGCTCACAATCTAAGAAGACAGAAAACAAAATAAGTTACATAATACAAATAACAAAAATTTACAGCACAAAGTAAGCAAATGTTGATAGAGAGATCAAGATAGGGTAAGACAGGAACAGAAAGCAATAGTGAAGAGATGGGATTTTAGTCTGGACTTGAAAATGTCCAGGGAGGACGCCTGGTGCACAGAGATAGGAAGACTCTTCCAAGCAAACTGTGCTGCCAGTTGGAAGGAGCGAAGTCTGGAATTGGCAGTACAAGTAAAGGGCACAGATAAACGAAGACTATTAGAAGAGCGAAGCAACCGAGAGGGGGTGTAAGGAGAGATGAAAGGTACTGGGGGGCAGAAGAGTGAATACACACATTAATTGCTCATGTGATGACACAAGGAATAGGTAGTTTATGGGCAGAGAGCGGGCATGGATTGCAGATTGCATTGGCATACAATACTTACCATGTGCTGTCAATGTTGCAATTAATGTGAGTGCAATTAATGTGAGTACACTTAGGGGCATGTTTACTAAACACCGTTGCTGTGCGGGTTCCTGTTAGTGTGCTGGTGCCATATAAGGAGTGGGCGGGCCAGGCAGAAAAAAGGAAAAAACCGGACCGTACGTGTGCATCGCGCTAATGTGCGGGGCCCACATTATCGCGTGGAAAGGCTAAGTGGGGCGCTGCTGCATAACCAAGCAACAGAGCTGTAGTACAACGGTGAAGACACTGACCTATGGTGCAGGGGCCAGGGGTTCAAACCCCTATTGCGCTCAACAAAAAAGACCAGCTGAGGCATCAACTTTTATGGGCAAAAGTGGTGTAGGAGGCATACTGCTTATGGGCGGCAGATGGCGGCGCGCTGTTAAGGTTGGGCGGCAGAGGGCGGTGCGCTGATAAAATCGGGCAACAGAAGGCGGCGAGCCGGTGGGCAGAAGGCGGCGCGCTGATGTGTGAGGGGGCAACCCAATAGTGGGAGGGATAAGTGGCGCGCTGATGTGCAAATAACAGGAATGGAGCCATAGCACAATGGTTAAGACACTGACCACTCGTGCAGGCATCATGGGTTTAATTCCCCACAGTGCCCATTGAAGACAGCTGGCTGAGGCATTATTTTAGGAGGCATGCCCATGTTGGGCGGCATAAGGCGGCACGCTGTTTATGTTACGCGGCAGAAGGCGGCGCGCTGTTACTTTTGTGCGCCACAAGACGGTGCGCCGATGGCTACAAGCTGTGCGCTGCTGCTCAAACACAGGAACAGAGCCACAGCACAATGGTGAAGACACTGACCAATGGTGCAGGTGTCAGGGGTTCAACCCCTCACAGTGCCCAGTGAAGAAGGCTGGCTGGGGCAGTATGTATTATGGTGAGGAGTGCTGTAGGAGGCCTTCAAGGTTTATTTTATTTCCCACTACTAGTAAACCCGCTCTCACAGTGTGTTAACATACGGATGCCCGTAAGGCACATGTTACAGTGCACTGTCCGCCAAGGCACCCTAGAATATCCCCTATAGGGCACCATGTATGTTGCGACACAGGACAATGTATAGTGCACCCAATATGGATGGCACCCATAAGGTGGCCTATAGGGCGCCCTAAGAGCACCCTCAGAGGCACCTTATGGTTACAGTATGCCAAGGGTGTGTTTGCTGTCATAAGAATATGTACAGTAAACAAAGATAATGCTCTGGACAACCCTATCACAGAACCCCACAGTGACTTGAAACCCATGACCACTGGCTGCAAAGGTAGTGGCGTAACCATTGGGCTACAGCCCTATAGCTGTCAGCAAGCCCCTGGCTGGCTGCAGAGAGCCTGCACGTCACCTCACAGACAGTCTGCTGTTGTAAACAAGATAGGGTTAGGCCACCCGTACCCATGATGCACTGCACATGCAAATCAGCTGTCCACAGATGCACACAAGATGGGGAATGCACCCCAACAGCTACCCGGCCTGGTAGGGGGAATTGTCCGTGTGCACCCACACAGCACCTCGGCCTGGTAGGGGGTCCTGAGCGGGTGGATTACCAGCAAAGAGTAGCTACACACCGTCACATTGTGCGGGTACTGTGCTCACCCTGAGGGTGTGATGTGGCGCCCAGGACCAGGTCCACAACACCAGCTATGGCTGAATGAGGCCATGACAGAGCTCCAAAACAGTACTAACCTGTGAGATAGGAAGGTGCTGCAGAAACATCTTGGATATTTCTCTCTGTCTGTCTCAGTTAGTGGAAACCCTCATGGACCCCTAGGTGGTCAAGGTACACACCATCCCTTCCCCCCCGAGGGTGGCAAACAGGGCCTCCCACCAACAGGTCCCCATCCTACCCCCCCTGCACCAATGGCAGTAGAGTGGACCATCAAACCCCAGTCCTGCTGGGGAACAGACACCCTACAGGGCAGTCCAAGCAGCTCCACACACATCCATAACACAATATCAGACAGACTTTAGGCCTGGATATCCAAAGATGCACCCCAGCACTATCTGATATTCTCCTGCAGCAAGCCATCAGCCACTGCACCCTGCAAGGCACTCCATCAAGACACATACCAGCTGTGAACAGTCTGCTGGTTAGCCCTGATGGAAATGCATGCACCCAAAACTGGGATGGCAGCACACACAAGCAGAGAGTTCTCTGAGGAGGCCTCAACAGGAAACCCATATATATCACAAGAGAGAAACACAATACAGCACTATGGGGGTGCCTAGCCATGCTGTCATCACTGCACACTCAGGGTGAGAGTGCTCCCCCAGCAGCACATACAGAGGTCACCCTGTCTGTGTAGGTGGTGGCCGGGCACTACAATGTCACAGCCAGTGCCCTATGCCCTGTGCAGAGCATCCTGGCCAGCCACCATGTCTGACCTATACCCATGGTACCTTGCTGCTCATTATGCACATTGGCAAGCCAATACTGGCAGTAGTGCTGGCAATGTGGGTTGGGGAAGGTGTTTGCAGCCAACACACACTGTATAGACAGACACACACTCCCACACCTATGCCAGCATTGTGCTACTATTGAGGGGGTGATTAGCCTTGCCCACCAGGGTGGTGAACACCGTCAGAGGCCAGGCCTGGAGCACGCACCGCAGACAACAAACAGATTGTTCGGATGGGGTCAACTAGCAGTATGTGCGTAACGTAGTATGTGCGTAACGTAACATAATCTATCAGCCTGTACTCTTAGCAAACGTTTCAGAGCTGTGAACCTCAGGTGTAGGGTGACATTGTAAGGTATGCAGGTGCTAGTATTGGGAGATGCACGCAGGGTCCAATGTTCTGCCTCTACAGGAGACATTGGCCAATGGGGCCTGTGGGTGTGGGTGTGGGTGTGTCTGCCCCTGTTGGCTGCTGCTTTACGGCAGTGCTTCCCAAATCCGGTCCAGTTTTGCATCACACTGTTCGGGTCTTCCTGCTGTCCCTCATGAATATGCATGAGCTACATCTACATGCCGTGGGGGTGGTGCATAGATATACAGCACAGGCATTTGTATGAGTGGCAGCATGGAACCTGACTGGTGTGTGGCCCACCAGGACTGCATTTGGGGGATTCTGCTGTAGGTTCTGCCCCTGTTCATGGTGTCTGTGCTCAGTGGGGTAAAATATAGACGTATTAACATTGCATATGTCCTTGTCACGAAAGGTGTGTCCTTACTGTCACTGTTTATTTGTGGGGAAAATACATGGGCAGGATTGGCAGTAGCCCCAGCTGGTCTTTGAACCTGTGACCTTTTGTTCTTGCATGCAGTGTCTGTGTGCACTGCACCACCGTGTAGCCACAGATTGGCTGAATTCCCTGGATAGTCCATGACTGTGGATCCGGCAGGGCCTGTCTGTTGCTGTGGACTGTGCCAGCCTGCACATGGCTAGGCCTCTGTCTTCCGTGGCTAGTGGCCACTGCCCCCTGCACCACATGTACTCGTCCGCCAACATGCTGGCATGAGCTTCTCTCAGAGAAAGCAGATGACCTGATTGCAATGTGTCAGTACGGGACTGCATTTGGGCGGCTGTAGGTATTGCCCATTGTTGTGGTGTGTGTGTGGTGTTGGGTAAAATATGGGTGATCTCCCCATGCCTATGTTCCCTGCAAGACAGGGGTGTGTGTGCTATCGTTGTTCAGTGGTGGGTAAAATATATGGCCAGAGCTGGAAGGTGCCCCAGCTGGGATTTGAACCTCTGACCCTTGAGGTACTGGCTCTGTCTGCTGCACCACACTGTGGCCACAGGACAGTGCAGTCCCTGGAGATAGTAACATGGCAGGATGGAGTCGCAAAGCCTGCTGTGTGCATTTCTACTGTGGGCTCCTTCACCCTGTCTGGTGACAAACGTGCAAGTAAAGCCCACAGATGACCACGGTAAAAGGGGGATAAAATATAACCAAGCTGGGCTACAGTGATATTAATGGGCAAACATGGAAAAAACTCCCAGGACAGCTCCAGAAAAAGGGAAATGTTTTTTGGACGAGTCTCCGCTCCGTACACCTTTCCATAAATCATTTTTTTTGGAGCTTTCCTGGGTGTGTTTTCTAGTTTTGCCCATCACTATAACTGTTCCCCAACTGAATTACTATTTTTAATATTTTTGTGGTGGTCATTTTCTATTTTTAATTGCACTTTTGTGCTGTGCACATGTATCACACTGCTCACGTTTTTCGGGTTTCCCCGGTTTTGCTGTACATTGCTGACGTAAATGGTTTCTCTTCCCTTTAAATCCCCTCTACCGCGAGTGGTTCACTCGCGCTATTTTTGCAATGGAAATTCGGCCCCGCAACTGTGCGAGGGGCCTCTCCCCTCCCCTTCCCCGCCCATTAACCCCGTCTCTCCGCCCCTCCGGGGCCTTCCTCCGCCCTCCGTAGGCCTTTCCACGCCTCTATCGGACATTTACGGGCCCGTACTTGTGCGGGGCTCTTTAGTGTGACGCGCACGTGTGCAGGGGTTCGACGCACGTTTGTGGGGCGCTTAAGAGCACTTAAGTGCTGCTTTTAGTGCGCTATTTTGCGCCACGCAAAATAGCGGTTTTTAGTAAACATGCCCCTTAATGTCACTTCAGTAGATGGCATTAAGTGTGCCTGCTGTAATTATGCATGACTTTATGGTGCAGTAAGGGACTTTTCAGTGTGGTAACTACAGAGAACATGCTTTTACACTTACTGCATGTTAGCATAAAAATTAACATGTGGTAAATGTGAAAATGTACAGCACTTTAATACAAGGGCCCCTATATCGGGTAGCCATTCTACTTCTCTATTGTGCTCTTTAGGATCTTCATATAAGCTTCTGTAGAACTTTTATATTTCAGTTGTAGTTTTTGGTGTTTTCAGAGTTGCCAAGTATCCCAGGTCCAGGAGTGAGATTTTTTGAGAGTTCTGGTTTTTAATTTGCATTGCAATACAGTATGGTATTTGTAGTCCCTGATTTTACCCATTGGAATCAGTGCCACAGGTCCCATAATGCATCACGATGAACTTGTCAGAAATCCAGGACTGGCTTAAAATCTCACTTCTGGAACTGGGTAACTTGACAACTCTGTGTTTTAAATGCAATAATACTCTTCCATATTTCCCTGTAGAATTTCTTTGTGTTATGTATAAACAGTTTATTTTGGTGTCTCATATTTGTTTTCTTCATATTGCCTTAACTTCTCTGCTTTGTCTATTTCAGTTTGTTATTGAAGTGTATGAATTTGTTTTCCTCTGTTCATGCCTAAGGTTTTCGATCAAGGGCCTATCTTCTGGTGTTTCTTTCTGGATTTCCTCTTCCTATTTCTACATCAGTCCTTAATTGTATGAAGGTCTGCATTACATATTTGTTTTGATTGTTTTAATTAGAGAAATGGACATTTTCATATCTTCCATAAAGTCAATAAGCAAGTAAGCATTTTGTTTGAAAATTATTGAAATGAGGAAGATTTGATTTTTATTGTATTATGGTATTATTTCAACTGAAGGAGTGGATGCATCTTTCATTTTATGAGTGCAAGCTATCTTGTATCACAGTTTTATCAATAAATTGGGGCTTTAGAGGAACCATTATATAAGAGAAACAAGTCCTGATACTTGAATCCACCTATTGCGGTCCTCGGCCTCGCTCAATCCTATCTGAGTCTTAGAGGCTCCACTCCCATGCACCAATGACTTTCCACCAACTTCACTTTCATCTCCTTTTGAATCAATGTCATAACAACTATGTTTCCAGTCTCCAGACCTTGGGCTTCATCCTCCTCCTCAGCTCTGGAGATGACATCAGCTAGAACCATTGTCACAGATGAAGGTTCTATAGATTCACTTGAAAGGTGTAGCATAAAAGGGGTGATCTTCCACTGGAGTTTAAAGTCACATCCTGGGCTGCAGGGCTTTGCTTACCTGCCTACAATGACAATTCTCTCATGTGTTTGTTTAAAATTAAGTGAGGGAACTAAAATGGTGCATACCGGTGGAGCTCCAATGTAATTACAACATCTATAAGACAAGATAAAAATAAATAGAAGGGAAAATCAAGAGCTTATCCACCTGACTTCAGATTTTTTTGGACCCCACTGATAAATTCATACTTCAACTGGTAAATGTCTGTTATATCCACAAGCAGAGCAGGGAAATTGGAGGTGCAAGAAGGGAAGTAAAATCCTGCAGCCCTGGATGTTTGATGGGAAGAAGAAAAAACCTATGCTTTCTAAGAGGGCTAAGGGTATATTTGAGTCATAGGGTAATGAGACTGAATGTGTTCTGGATTAATTGTGTGAGGAATCAAAGTGATTCCAGAACTCCATAAGCTTAGCCTTGTACTGTTACAATTATGGGTAGACTTTTTTTTTTTGAAAGATTAGGGATTTGTACATTCAATTTAAGAGAAAAAAAGGGTTAGACCAAGTGGAAAAACTTAAAGCAGATATTATTTTTCTACATCAGACACATTTGTCCTTGAAGGAACATTTTTTAAATTCTGGTGGGAGGGAGTGTGATGTGCACAATATTTGTATGTTTCTTATCAAACATACTTGTATCCCTACTTGTATCCAAAGGCTACCCACTTAAAGTTCAGAAGCAGTGTGTTGACAAATTTGGAAGATATATTCTGCTAGTGGGTATAATATACAATCAGCTGATGCTGCTGAAAATGTACATTTCTCTCACTAAAATAATTCTCTTTTATAAACTATCTTTAACCTTATTGAGTTGTTGGTCTACAATATCTTGCAGGAGACTTTAACTGTATGCTATCTCTCCTTGATAGATCAAAGAATGAAGTGCTCAACAAATTGAGATCTCAATGGGTAACTTGTATAATTTAGGTCTTCTAGACACTTGTGACATATTTATTAAGCTGGGCTAATGGTTAGCATGTGCTATTTGTAACTAGGTCCCATTGAATAACATGCCCCTTAGTTTGTTTTTCATTTGAGAGAAAGGAATTATACTTACTTTTCCTCTGTTTAGTCCTTTTAAACTTGTATTGATTATTAATTTGTTTCTAGGGAATTTTGTAGTTCCTTATTGGCCCGTGATATAAGCAATATTGTAATTGTTATTGTATTATGGTATTATTTCAGCTGAAGAAGTGGATGCATCTTTTATTTCATGAGTGCAAGCTATCTTGCATCACAGTTTTATCAATAAATTGGGGCTTTAGAGGAAACAAGTCCTCATCATATAAGAGGAAACAAGTCCTGATACTTGAATCCACCCATTACAATCCTCAGCCTCACTCAATCCTATCTGAGTCTTAGAGGCACCACTCCTATGCACCAATCACCTTAGAATTTACAATAAAGGAGAACTCAGAATACATTTAGGAGCTATTGAAAGAGTGTTTCTGGAAGATCTAATTTTATGTAAAAATAGGGTATGCTCAGAAGGAATACTGTATTTAATTTTTGACTTCTATGGAGAGGTCTCTTGTACTGTGGAATGCTGCTAAAGGGGTGCTTTATGTGGAGAGATTATCTCATTGATTTTGGCTTTCAAAAAAAATAGAACAAGTAAAATATGACATTTTATCCACCGTGTTAAGAAAGCTGGAGAAGCAGTATAAGAAAATCAGAGATAATATAATCTTGCAGAAGTTTCTCATTGTGAAAAAAAGAAGTAAATTATGTGGGATCCTCGTACACCACTCACTATCTCAGGCTCACCACAAGACACTGATGAAAACGTAAATAAGGCTAAGAAATTGTATTTATAGGAATTAAAGAAATGTGCACTAAGAAATATGTTTCTAGTTTTAGAAATGAGCGAGGAACATAACCTTTATCATATTAAAAGATAGTGGAGAATTTTGTCAGTTTCTATCATGACTTACACACCCAGTCAGGGACCCCACAGGAAGATCTCAACAGCTAGATTTGTACTAGAAACCTACTGTCACTAGCTGCTGAGGATAGGAAATCTATTGATCACTTTTACATTGAATAAAATATATAAAGCTAGTGGGAGCTTAGAAAAATAACAATGTAGTTGGGTTAGCCTCTATACCAGAAACTGTATAAACAGATAAGAGAGTATATGGCCCCTATATTTGCTGAAAGAACTCAATGAAATTTCTATATGAGGGAGTTACCATCTTTGTTCTACAGAACAATAATTTAAATTATTCCTAGAGAAGGGAAATATCTCTCACCCTTCGATATAGATTATAAGATATTTGTCAATCTTCAGAGCCTTCACCACCCAGAACTAATTGCCTTTATCAACAGCAGATATGGCTCTGATAATGTATGAGGTTTACTTATTGTACTTCATGAGGTGGAAACCCATTGTGTGGTTCTCTTCCTTGTTGCAGAAATGTCCATTCATATGATGGAGTGGCCTTATTTGTGTGTTGTTCACAAACAGGCTCATTCCATCTGGGATGTATAGAGGGGGTCGCGATTCTAATCTCGTGGGGCATGTCTAGCCTCGCGGGATCAGAATTGCGATCAGTCATGTACGTGCAGGCAGGGACTGAGGTTCAGCCCAGCCTGCATGTATATGATAAGCCAAACTAACTCAGTCAGGGCTTTTAA
The DNA here is from genome assembly GCA_033557465.1 of Ichthyophis bannanicus. Classification (NCBI taxonomy): domain Eukaryota; kingdom Metazoa; phylum Chordata; class Amphibia; order Gymnophiona; family Ichthyophiidae; genus Ichthyophis; species Ichthyophis bannanicus. Next base: position 143,916,307 of record CM066050.1, read on the forward strand.
ATGGAGCAGCGGTTCCAATATGTCTGGTTGCCTTGGCACCGCGGCTCCATTTAAAAGCCGCGATCCCTGCCCCCAGAAAAAAGAGCTTATACTCCGCAGCCTGACCCTCGATCTGGCCTCCTAATTCCATGGTCAGGCTATGGGGAATGTCCTCTGCCCCCCCTGCCCTATAAGTGCCCCGGCCACAAAAAAAAGAAACGTCCAGGGAAGTTATTCCACCTTCGAGATGGAATAACTTCCCTGCACATGTTACCGGCCCTGGATGTACAGGGCCGGTCTTAGAATCGGCCTTGTACATCCAGGGCCAGCGGCCACCCCTGAGCAGCCCCTTCCTCGCCCCCTTCTAACTTGCCCACACAACTGGCGGGGAGGTTAGATAGCGGTGGGTGAAGGCACGAATAGCGGGGATGGACGTCCCATTGGTATGTCCATCCCAGCTATCTGTGGCACAGAATCAGGCCCAATATGTCCATGTCTTATGCTTTCCCTGCATACATTGCCCTCTCTTTTTCTCTTACACAGAACAAAGCCCTAATGGCAGGGCCAGTGCAAGGATCGGAGGCAACCTAGGCAAGCCCTCCATCCCTCTGACCCCATTGCTGCTGCTGTCACCCCTCTTTGGGGCCTGCAGCAGTGGTAGTGGCATGGAAACCACCAATGGGTCTCCTGTGCTGTGTCACGGTTCCTACCTTCTATCATATGCTTCTTCCGCCCCCCTCTGATGCAGATTTCCAGTCTATTCAAGCCGGAAGTCTTCATCATGGTTTCTGCCTTCTGTTATCTGCAACTTCCACCCCCTCCGATGCAGACTTCTGGCCTATGCATGCTGGACGTTTGAGTTGGAAGGGGATGGAAATGTCAAATAATAGAAGGCAAAAACTGCCACGCGGTGCCAAGAATTTAGATAAGTACTATGTCATGGTTTGCAGGCCCCTAATGGTAGCACTGGCCCAGCCTAATGGGTGCTTTTAGGTGTCTCGCAAGGATGGGCAAATTTGTGTTACAGGTAGTAGCTAGCCTAATTTCTGCCAAATCACAAAGAACGAGTGCCAACTGGGGACACAGCTTGGTGGAGTAACTTACATCGCCTACATTTCTTCTCTGACAAGCTTTACAAATTGCCTTGCTGGGCCTCTTGTACCCAGACAATGTTTCCTACATCTCTGGAATCAACTTGGATGTCAATATTCAAAAGTTTGGTTGAGTCCCTATCTTAACTGGCCAAAATAGGACCAGCTAAGTTATGGTGATTTTCATATGCAGCTAGTTTGCTAGAATATCAGCTGAAAAATCATCCTAAATCCATCTGGCTAAAATTGCTGATAGGAACTAGGGTAGTCTCCCTCAATTTAGCTAGCTACCACTGAAAATCAAGACAAAAATCACTTTCTACTCCCGCCCACATATAAAAATAAAAAAGTGTTCCAGTGGCTGGATGCCTACACCCTTCATTTTTGCAGCATATCAAATTGAAACAAAACAAAGCACTTTGACCTTTCCTCCTACTGGCATATAAAACTGTATGTAGAAAAGTAACAAAATCGAAAATTCAGGCAGTAGGACTGTTCTTGGCAAAAGGTGCCAGCTATTTTTGGATGCTATTCACTAACAGAGAGAACATAAGCCACAGAACCAGTTGCTCAAGAGATGTTCCCACTGAATCTTTTGTCTTCTCTGTTTATCCAGACTTCGCCCAGCTGCTGGGGTAGACTTCACAATTGTCATCATAAGCAATTACCTACCTAGAGGTAGCAGTACCACCAGAATTCCAAGCCTTTAGCAGGAAGTGCCCCATTCTTATTCTACGCCTGCCACTGAGTGTGATATGAAGAGGGAAATGACCTGTCCACCCCCTCCAATTCTGGATTTTGGAGACAGAGGACCCCTGGTTTTGGATTAGGACCCCTGGTTTTGGATTAGAACGTTCACCCTTAACCAGCTGTTCCAATGTCTAGTGGCAATCAAAAGGGTAAATCCACCACTCCCCTGCTGCTAGTTTATTGGACCAGAATGGATTAGTTCAGATAAGCTGTCTTATTTTGAAGGTCTGAATCTTTTCTGGTATAATTGATTTATTATTCCTACTGGCACTGATCTTGGGTTAGACCCTACCAAGCCTACGGGATTAATCTGTATTTTAGGTACTGCTACATCTCTGTTTACTTCATAGGCCACCCACATTACCTGCAATCGAATACTAGGCACATAAAGTGAGTATACTCTATGCCTTTGTACACATATTGTTCTCTTTACTTTTTGTGTCAGTAGACAATCAATTTAGACAAGTTGAGATTATTTCTTTAGCAGAATCATACGGTGGCTTCAATTTGCAAAGATGGTAAAAACAAAAGCTAGAATAAAGGGGAAACTGTGGTGATTTTTCTACTAATTAATTGCTCTTATTATAAAGAGCAAGATAATTGATTCTAGGAGACACTACCCCTTATTAAAACCTAATTAAATAGCATTATTCCACCTCATTGATGAGCCTTGACGCTTGGTGAATATATCTGAGTGGTAGAAGAACACACTGGAATCCTGAGTCACAAAAATAGATAAAAGAAAAACTGAGGGAATTTTAGGATAATCTCAATTAGAAGTATATTATGACCTTAAGCTGGAATTTAGAGATGTTCAACACACTATGATGCATTTAAATAATTGTCATACTTTCTTTTTAAATATATTTCTGACTAATTAATCTCCCTAATGGATGTAAAACAATACTTTAATTTTTTGCAGCTTGTTAGATTGTTAAACATATGCTTTGTGTGCTGAAATATCCACCGAGGTAAGGGTTCACCCTAGAAATGTACAGACCAAGAAGGTTTAAAGGACATAAGCAGAGGTGGCTCTTGTAGGATTAATGAGACTGATTTGCACTAATCCCAAGTTTCCCGCAGGGCTTTAGCATTATTATTTTACACTTTTTAAATTAGAAGACTTTGTGCAGCTCAGTCCTGTCAGCCAGGTGTGCGGAGATGTCCTGCTGCTTCTCAGGGATCACTTTAGGAATCAATCTCTCTCCTACTCCTGCTGAGAAAGCACATGCCCCCCCCCCCCCCCCGAGGCATTCTCTTTTTCTAGTTTAAATAATCAAACTATATCTTGGAACCACCAAAAAAAGTGGAAAAGAATTTTGAAGTGCTGCTATCATTGTTTGCATGAAAATCAGCAGAAGAAATCTTGAAACTATGAAATAATTAACTCTAATGGGTATATTTATTAACAATGCTACTGGTTAGAGCATGCTGCATTAACTGTTACCACAGGTCCCATGCTAAGAATCCCACGGTAACCAATGAATGAGCAATGGGGCGGGGACCAGGAAGGTTAGAGGTATAACTTGGGTGTCAATGGTGCATTGCATTGGAGTGGCCAGAGAATTTTACCTTGCAAGCTATTTGGAATGCTCTTTCTAAATTTGGGGGAAGTATTGGTTCCCCAATTTCAGCAGCTGTCCGCTCAAGTTCAAAGTAACTATTCTTTGATAAAAAAGAATGTTGATGATATAAGTGTGTTAAAGAAGTCCTTGGACTAAATCACAAAGTTTGGAAGGTACTGAGTTGATTCTTATTTAGGATGTGACCGTTTCCAAGTTCAAATTGGAGATGCTGGAGAACCAGGTTTGGTCCTCCAAACTTTGTTTGATTAACTTTCTCATATTATCATTAACATAAACTAGAGATATGTTGAAAAGGTATTTAGAAGAAGTTCTTGGGGTTCCCTCAGAATCCCAGCCCCCCTATCCAAAGTGTCGAGTCATAAGAATGTACCCACTGGGACAATGCAGCAGTCTACTGCAGATGCACAACATATAGATATTTTGAACATCTCAGCTATTTTGGAGTCCTCTGACATGGAATCAGTTACCCCTTCCACTTTGTTGGTTACCCTCACACTACCTTCTGATTGTGACTGGTTGCTGAAATTTTGGGCCCAATATTCTTCTAGGCAGGCTATGTGCCACATTGGGGCAGAGCCCTGCCCGCTGACCCTTAAACATGTATATCCAATGCTGGGATCATATGCGGCCCCAGAATTGAATATTCAGTATCGCCACATAGCCTGGAAGCTGCTGAAGCTAATCGGGCGGAAGCGATATTGCATGCTGCCTGCACCATAAAGATAGGTGAGGATTTTCCTTGCCTATCTTTTTGGTTCAGAGCACTAACTAGGCAGCATGCAATATCGCTACTGCCCAGTTATCTCATGCCCCTGCCTCCACTCGCCCCTGGAAAGTCCCCAGCCTCCCCAGTGGAAGACTGGGCATCAAAATGGCAGATGAAATTTAATGTGGACAAGTGCAAATTTATGCACCTAGGGAAAAACAACCCAAACTATGGTTACATGATGCAAGGTTCCACATTAGGAACCATCACCCAGGAAAAAGATTTAGGTGTCATTGTGGATAACATGTTAAAACCATCGGCCCAGTGTGCAGCAGCAGCCAAGAGAGCAAATAGAATGCTAGGTATCATAAGGAAAGGAATGGAAAATAAAACAAAAGATATTATAATGCCTCTATATTGTTCCATGGTGAGACCACACCTTGAATATTGTGTGCAATTCTGGTCGCCGTATCTTAAAAAGGATATAGCGTTATTAGAAACGGTTCAGAGAAGAGCCACCAAAATGGTAAAGGGGGTGGAAGGATACTCCTATGAAGAAAGGCTAAAAAGGTTAGTGCTCTTTAACCTGGAAAAGAGACGGCTGAGGGGAGATATGATAGAAGTCTATAAATTAATGAACGGAGTGGAACGGGTAAACGTAGATCGATTGTTTATGTTATCAGAATATAGAAAGACTAGGGGACATGCAATGAAGCTACAGGGTAAGCTATTTAAGACTAATAAAAGAAAATATTTTTTCACTCAACGTGTAATCAAACTCTGGAATTTGTTACCGGAGGATGTAGTAAAGGCTGTTAGTGTAGCTGGGTTTAAAAAAGGTATGGACAAGTTCCTGGAGGAAAGGTCCATAAACCATTATTAAGAAGGGACCCAGGATATCAATGCTTGACTCAGTACAAGCATTGTGGAACCTGTGTTTTTTTTGGGAAACTGCTAGGTACGTATGACCTAGATTGGCCACTGTTGGAAACAGGATACTGGGGTTGATGGACCTTGGTCTGACCCAATATGGAATATCTTACATTCTTATGATGCTAGTTGAATAGCATCGGGGTGTATAGGGGACATAGATGGAGATATTCAATGATGCTACCTATGTATATGCCATTGAATATCCCCATCTAAGGCATTTATGTGGTTTACTAGGCTGTAAACCATGAAAATGCCCTTCGAATATTGGGCCCATAGCTCAAGAAGTGTTCTATTTCCTTCAAGGGCTATTTTGTCCATATTTTTCCTGATTTATGGAGGGAAACTCAGAAGAGATGGAGAGAGTTTCTTCTTCTGAAGCCTGAGGTACTACAATTGGGAGGGGGGTATTTTTCATAAAATTTCATTGAAAATGAATAATAAAATTTCAATCTGTGAGTTATATTTTTTTGGATCCTGCCCAACTGGTTGTTTTTTTAAGTGCTCACACTTCTGGCACTTCCCAGGATGTTGGTTAGGATACTTAGCATGAAATATATATGTTAACTTATTTTTCTGTCTTGTGAGATGCTTCTTGAAACATCCAAGCACTCTAACAGAGCAGAAGATAGGAGCCTACAGAATGACGAAGGTTGGACATGAGTCACCAGGGCTTGCAGAATCACCAATCCAACTCCTCCAGCCCTTGAATTGAAAATCTATTATGCAGCCCTGAAAGTGGAGGAGGTGAAAGCATCCCTGGAAAGGGAAAAACCAAAGCTCGAGCCCCCCAAATTTGCAGAATCAGGGACTACAAGGAAGCAAAGGATAGTGGTGGTTGGTGGCTATCTTCTGAGGGGTACTGAGGAGTCCATCTGTAGACCAGACTTGATGTCCAGAGAGGTATGCTGTCTGCCAGGTGCCAAAATCTGAGATGTTATGGAGAGTTTGCCGAGACTCATCAAGCCCACTGACTATTACCCAATGTGGCTCATCCATGATGGCACAAATGATATTGTCAGGTATCCCTCTGAGCATATCAAAAGTGACTTCATGGCTCTGGGACAGAGGATGAAGCAGATAGGAGTACAGGTGATATTCTCTTCAATCTTCCCTGTTGAGGATAAAGGCCAAGGCAGAGAAGCTCACATCCTGGAGATAAATACATGGCTGCGTGGATGGTGTCATCAAGAGCATTTTGGTTTCCTGGACCATGGGATGCTGTTCCAAGGATTGCAGAGCAGAGATGGCATCCATCTGTCCAAGAAGGGTCGACATGTCTTCTGTAACAGACTGGCTATCCCACTGAAGAGAGCTTTAAACAAGATTTGTTGGGGATGGGTGAAGAAAGCCCCCAGGTAAGTGAAACAGTTAATACCTTTAAGGAAATGAGTAAAAGGGGCAACATATGGAAAGAAGTGTCTCTAAATGCCCGTAGCATGGGAAATAAGATCCCAGATGTTGAGACTTTAATGGGAGAGGCTGATTTGGATTTAGTGGCAGTAACAGAGACATGATTCATGGACAACCATGACTGGGATGTAACTATACCAAGCTACATTTTATTCAGAAAGGACATGGTAGGAAGAAGGGGAGGAGGAGTGACACTATATGTAAAATATAATAATAAAGCTTTGGAAATACAGGTCTTAAAAGGGAGCGAAGAGGCACTTTGAGTTAAACTAAAAGAGAGGAAAAGAGAAATCTATTTGCATTGGCGTGATATACAGACCTCCCTCACAGGTTGAAGTGATAGACAGAGAGTTAATTGACTACATATGCAGCATTGCCAAGAAAGGGGAAGTGCTACTTATAGGTGATTTTAATATGCCAGATGTTGATTGGCATAACCATGCTGCAATATTATCTAGAAGTAAAGAGATCCTGGATTCTCTACAGGGAGAACTATTCAGGCAACTGGTAACAGAACCCACATGTGAAGGGGCCATACTGGACTTGGTGCTTACCAATGGTGAAAGTGTTTCTGATGTTACAGTGGGAGATCATTTTACATCCAGTGATCACCAGATGGTGTGGTTCAGTATTAGGACTACGGCTGATAAAAAACATTCAACAGCAAGGGACTTCAGGAAAACTATTTTGCCAAGATGAGTCAATACCTCAGGGAGTCATTAGCAGAATGGGAACAACTGGGGGATGTAGAAAAAAAAAAGTGGGGAAAACTGAAAGGGGATATTTTAAGGGCAACCAACCTTTTTGTTAAGATGGTAAATAAAGGTAAAAGGAAAAGGAGACCACTATGGTTTTCGAAAGAAATAGATGAAAGGGTGAAGAAAAAGAGGGAGGCCTTCATGAAATACAAGAGATCACAGATAGAGGAAGACAGGCATCTATATTTGGAAAAACTTAGAAAAGCTAGCAAAATAGTCAGGAAAACAAAGATTCAAAAAGAGGAAGAAATAGTCATTTTTCAAATATGTTAGTGAGAAGAGGAAGGGCAAAAGTGGTATTGTCAGACTCAAGGATGAAGGGGAGAAATATGTAGAAGCTGATGAGGATAAAGCGGAATTGCTTAATACATTTATTTTTTTTTGTAAACTCTGTTTATTGAAAACCAAATAATACAGAACATGCAAAATAATATATAAAAACAACAACAACAACAAAAAATGGCATTTCTGGTGATTCCTCAACAAATCAATCATACAAATACAGCAAAAAAAAAAAAAAAAAAAAATTACAATATTCCCCTCTCCCCTCCTTCCCCCCTTCCCCCACCAACCTCCCTCCCACCCTTCAGCAACCAACCCCCCATAGTGAACATGCATAGTAATTATATTATTAGTATCCCACGACCTTCTCAACCCAATTGAAGCACTTCATTCCGGACACGAGGCCTCAATATCTGAATATATGGTTCCCAAATTAGCAGGAATAAGGCCCAACGTCGAGCACTTCCTCTAGCCTCTCTCCTTTCCATAAGCATCAGCTGGTGAAAGTTGTTGCGCCATTCCCAATAGGTGGGACCTGACGCTTCTCTCCACCTATGAAGTATCGGGCCTTTACCCACCAGACATGCCTTCCTGACCAAAAGGCGTTCCCATTTCCCTTTCGGGTGGAGTGGTCCAAGTTGATCTAACACCACAAGCGCTGCTGTCCAACGGATTCGCTGTAACACAATCCTACTCATAAAATCAGCTATCCTCTTCCAGTATAGGCAAACTATCGGACACCCCCACCACATATGCCCTAAGTCCGCCAAAGGGCAGGGACATTTTGGGCATCTGCCCAACTCAGTGAGATGGGATTGTAATGCCCGTCTTGGAGAGAAATGTGCCCGTAGGATGCATTTAAACTGTACCTCCCGCCATCGAGCTCCCCTCACCAGCCCCGCAATCCCACTCAAGGCCTGAAGGAGTGAACCAGGAGTTACCAACATATTCAATTCTTGTGCCCACAAAGCTTCTTCCACCCTATAGTCAGGCAAACTACTATAGTCATCTAATCGTCTTTTCAGCTGTGCAATTGTAGGCGGTGACTCCTCTCCCAGTGCAAAGAACTCTAATATCTGTGCCGATCTTTCCACCCGCAGTGCATCCTGTGGTAGGGAAGCCACATAGTGAGAGAGTTGCACGTAAGCGAAGTAATGCCGACTACTAAGTCCATACTCCATGCGCAAAGTCTCCCAAGATTTACACTGCCCCATTTGATCCACCACATGTCCAATGTTACATATGCCTTGTCTCCTCCAATATACAAATGCTGACGTTTCTGATCCTGGTGTAAACTGATCATTCCCCTGTATGGGTAGCCAGCTTGAAACCCCTGATGGTTCACCCCAGAGCCTATTCAAATGTTGCCACACCCTTCGTGCCGGGCAGACCAGTTCACTACTAATCACTCTACCAGGCAGGAGCCTACTTTCCTGGTGCAATACTGCCAACAAGGTCTGCGGAGCCACAAGAGCCTCTTCCAGCACTCTTGGTGTATACACCTCCGTATTCCCTAGCCAGTCTCCAATATGCCGTGCCTGGCATGCCAGGGCATAAGTCCGAAGGTCTGGGATTCCTATCCCTCCAAATTTCCATCTCCTTCTAAATCTATGTAAGGGGATGCGAGCTCCCACACCTTTCCAAAGGAAATTCCTAATCTCGTGGTCAATAGCATTTAAATCACGCTTCAATAACCACACTGGGAGAGTTTGCAGCCAATAAAGCACCCGAGGCAGAATCACCATTCCCAGTGCTGCCGCCCTGCCCAGTAAGGACAGGGGCAGTGGAGACCACACCTGAAGCTGTGATCGAACTTTTACAAGGATTCTTTCCATGTTTTTCCTATATAGCTCCCGCGGTTCTCTCGTCAGGAGTATCGCTAAATACACAAATGAATCACCTGCCCACTTAAGCGGAAAACTTTAAGAACATAAGAACATAAGATATGCCATACTGGGTCAGACCAAGGTCCATCAAGCCCAGTATCCTGTTTCCAACAGTGGCCAATCTAGCACATAAGTACCTAGCAATTTCCCCAAAAGACACAGGTTCCACAATGCTTGTATTAGGTCAAGCAGTGATATAGAGTAGTTACTCACCTGTAACAGGTGTTCTCCAGGAGCAGCAGGAATCAGTCCTCACATATGGGTGATGTCGGTGCCGATGGATCCCCCATGCGGAGCATTTCCCCAGCTTTCAAAGAAAGCCTTTGGGAATGCAGCACGCATGCGCGGTCCCCTTCCCGCCCAAGGGTGCCATCTTGTTCAGTCTGATGACATAGCTAAAAGACAGCAAAAATAAAAATAAAGTATATGACTGCAACTCCAGGGGAGGAGGAAGGGTTGTGAGGACTGAATCCTGGTGCTCCTGGAGAACACCTGTTACAGGTGAGTAACTACTCTTTCTCCAGGACCAAGCAGGAAGTCAGTCCTCACATATGGGACTCCCCAGCTCTAGGCTACCGGGAACCTAAAGCTGAAAAAATGGCTCCCTCTGAAGAGCCTCAGCATCCATGATAAGAAATCCTCTGAGAACTCCCCTGTACGGTGGCCCAACACTAGGGCCGGAGGGTAGGAGTTGTCTAAACCTCAAAGAGATTACGGAGTACAGCCTGTCTGAAAGCACTGTCCCTTCGGGACTCTCTCTTGAAGCAGTAGTGGGCTGCAAAGGTCTGGCTTGAAGACCAAGTATCAACCTGGCAGATGTCTGCCAATGGAACAGAGCGGAGATGAGCTACTGATGCAGCTTTCGCCCTGACACGGTGGGCCGTGACTCGACCCTGCAAGGGGAGGTCGGCTGCCTTGTACGCCCAGGAGATACAATCTGCTACCCAAGTGGACAATGTACGCTTGGAGACAGGTAACCCCAATTTATTAGGGTCAAAGGAGATGAAGAGCTGAGTAGCCCTTTGATGCCCCCTCGTACATTCTATGTAAAAGGACAATGCCCTTTTACAGTCCAAAGTATGCAAGACTGTTTCAGCCCGGCTGGTATGCGGCCTGGGAAAGAATGTCGGAAGAACCACCTCCTGGTTGAGGTGGAAAGAGGAGACCACTTTTGGAAGGAACTTGGGATGGGTCCGTAGGACCACCCTGTTCATATAGAACTGCGTGTATGGTCTATCAGAAACCAGAGCTTGTAGTTCACTCACACATCTGGCCGAGGTAAGAGCTACCAGGAAGAGCACCTTCCAAGAAAGGAAGCATAAATGGCAAGTAGCCATCAGCTCAAACGGTGAGCGAGTAAGTTGTTGCAAGACCGCATTCAAATCCCACTCAGTGGCAAGTGGTCGAATTGGAGGCTTGAGCAAAAGCAGGCCTCTGAGGAAGCGGGACACCAAGGGGTGAACCGACAGAGACTGACCCTACACCGGTGAGTGGTGTGCTGAGAGAGCACTGAGGTGGACCCGAACAGAGTTGGACTTAAGGTCCAGGTCTGACAGGTGTAGTAGGTATTGTAGTACTACTGGCACAAGGCAGGACAAAGGATCTTCATTGTGCTGAGCACACCATAATGAAAACCTACGCCACTTGAGGGCATAGGACTTTCTGGTGGACTGTCTCCTAGAGGCCAAGACCACTTCCTCAACTTCCCTAGGTAGAAGCAAGGGAGCTAGCATTATCCTTTCGGCAGCCAGTCCATCAGATTGAGGGATTTGAGATTGTGGTGCAGAAGGGAACCCTGATCCTGAGACAGGAGATCGGGTTGCAACCCCAGAGGGAATGGAGTTTCCACTGCCAACTGCAGAAAATGTGGAAACCACGGCTGCCTCGGCCATCTGGGGGCTACCAGAATCACCTAGGCCTTGTCCCGTAGAATCTTGAACAGAGTTTGGGCCACCAGGGGCGTGGGAGGAAACGCATACAGGAGGCCCATAGACCAAGAGATCAGAAACGCATCTGCTGCCATTCTCAGGGGATGCGGCTGTCTGGAGCAAAACCTGGGCAGCTGACGGTTCAGTGGACTTGCAAAGAAATCGATGGATGGAAGTCCCCAGTGGAGGAAGATCTGCTGGACCACCAATGGATTCAACTGTCATTCGTGAGACTGGAGAATCCTGCTTAGTTTGTCTGCCAAGAAGTTCTCTTGACCAGGTAGATACACTGCTTTGAGAAACATGCCTTGTTTGACTGCAAAGGAGCAAAGGGCTTGCGCCTCCTGACATAGGAGTCTGGACCCTGTGCCCCCTTGCTTGTTCACATAGAACATTGCCACCTGATTGTCTGTCTGAATTAAGACAGACTGGTGAGAGAGGGCTTGAGAAAAAGTCTGTAGAGCTAAGCGGATTGCTCGCAGCTCCAAAAGATTGATCTGCTGTGTGGCCTCCCAAGGAGACCAGAGGCCTTGAGTGCACATGACCTGGCAATGTGCACCCCAGCCCTTTAAGGAATCATCGGTCGTCAGAACCCTTGTGTGTGCTGGGGCCTGAAAAGGTACCCCCATGAGAAGGTTTGGGAGATGTAACCATCACTGCAGGGAGTCCAAAAGTGGTTTGGACACTCTTACTCTGTCTCAGAGGTCGCCTGTGGCCTGCGCCCACTGAGCTCTGAGGCACCACTGAGCAGCCCGCATGTGCAGATAGGAATTCGGAGTCACATGCACCGTGGATGCCATGTGGCCCAGGAGCCACAGGAATTGCCTGGTGGAAACCTGAGAATTGCTTTGGAACTGATTGGCCAAGTCCATCAATCTGTGGGCCCTGTCCTCAGGCAAGTAAGCTCTTGCCTCAGAGTGTCTAATCTTGCCCCTATAAACTCTAGGTTCTGTGAGGGGAGCAAAGTGGACTTTGCATAGTTTATGACAAAGCCCAGATGCTGAAGAAGAGAGACAGTGCGAAGAGTGGCTTGTCTGGCCTCCTGAAGAGACTGGCCTCTGATGAGCCAGTCCAGGTATGGGAAGACAAAAATTCCCTGATTTCTGAGATAGGCTGCCACCACCGCCAGGCATTTGGTGAAAACCCTGGGGGCGGACGTTAGACCAAAGGGAAGTACTCTGTACTGGAAATGGTTTCCTCCCACCACAAATCTGAGATATTGTCTGTGGTCTGGATGGATGAGAATGTGGGTATAAGCATCTTTTAGATCTAAGGAGCATAGCCAATCTCCCTGCTGGAGGTAAGGCAGCAGTATTCCAAGGGTAAGCATCTTGAACTTTTCCCTCTCCAGAAACTTGTTTAGGTTTCACAAGTCTAGGATAGGTCGGAGGCCTCCTGTCCTTTTTTGTACCAGAAAGTACCTGGAGTAGAAGCCTTGCCCTTTCAGGTGGTGAGGCACCGGTTCCACTGCCTGTTCCTTTAGAAGACTTGTCAACTCCTGAAGGAGGAGGTTTCTGTGCAGAGGGAGTCTTGGAGGCTCCCTTGGAAAGTAGGAGGGGGGTATCTGGTGGAAGTGAAGCAAATAGCCCTTCTGGACTATGCTGAGGACCCAGGTATCCCCTGTGATGGCTGGCCACCTGTAGGCATACAGAGTCAGCTGACCTCCTGTGCTGAGTGGAGCCAGCTGTGGAGAAGAGGCTATGCTGTGGGAGTCAAAACCTCACTCCCTGCTGTGCAGGAGCCGGAGCTGGCAGCTTGGGGGTCTTTTGCCTACGGGGCCCATGCCGCTGCCCCTTGGCCTGCTGGACCTGTTGGGGAGCTGAAGAGGCCTGATATTGAGGGTAGGATTTGTAGGCAGCACCCTTCCTCGGGAAAAAGGGCTTCTTTCCCTAGCCCTTCTTTTTCTGAGAAGGGGCAGAAATCTTCCTGGACAGCCTTGTCCTGGTGAGAGTCTCTGTCTCGATTTCTGCAGCCTTTTCCATCATGGGCTTACTGAAAAGGTTTTCACCTCAGCAGGGGACATTGACCAACTTGTCCTCTACCCATGGCTCTAGGTCTGATGACTGTAGACAGGCCTGACGGCGTGCACTGATGCCGGCCGCTGCTACCCGGGCCAAAGCCTCGAAGCCAACATAGGCTGCTCGAGAGATAAACTTTGAGCACTCTTGAATCCCTGTTGACAAAGTCTTGAACCTCTGCAAAGGTTCCTCGGAGAGGCCAGCTGAGACCCAGGCAATCTCCTTTGCCAGGTCTCGGAGGTACATGCCCATGTACAGCTGGTAGGTCTGGACACGGCAAGATAGCATAGAGCCCTGGAAGCACTTTCTCCCGAGGACATCCAGGTTCTGGGCCTCCCGGCTGGGGGGCAGCAAGGAGTGCATCTTCCGATTCCACAACCATGGAGTGGTGTGGTAGCTGCGCCTTTTGGAACCCAGGGCTCTTATGGACTCGATAAATGGAATCGACCCATTTGCAAAGAACTGGCGTGGAGGCCGGTGCCTCCCAAATATGGAAGAGCAGCCATTCCAGCATCGGAGGAACTGGTACAGTAAAGGCTTCCTTCGGAGGAAAATCATACTGGAGGGCATCGAGCTCCTCGCTCGAGGCTCCTCCTTGGCGTCCGCAGGGAAGGCCAAGGCCTTGGCCATATCCCTCACGAAGTCCGAGAACCGGGTATCCTCTGGGGGGGACCGTCTCTGAGGCTCGGACTCCGGTGCCTCCAGAACCTCCCTACCACATTTTCCTATGTCATTAGTACCGACATGTACCAAGACAGCAGACTCCTCCCCAGTACTATCTAGGACCTTATCTAGGTGGCATGTGAGGTCCGCTACCTTCGCACCAGGCAAGCATGTTACCAGGCGATCCTCACGTCCACCAACCACCCAGCTATCTACATGCCTAATGATCGAATCACCAACTATAACTGCTGTGCTAACCCTTCCCTCATAGGCACATGGCCCTAGAGAAACTTCCTCGGTGTGAGAGGGTTTTACATCACCTGGAGGACAGGTCCTAGTTACAGGATCACTTCCTGCCACACCAGGGTGATGCTCTCCTGTCACGTGACCTCTCTCCTCTATGGCAACAGGGATGCTGCCAGACTGGAGGTGGGATTTCAAGACTTTATCCCTGTAGGTCTTGTCTATGTTCCTCTCTGTCTTTCTTATGTCTTCCAAGTCTGCTACTCTAGCTTCTAGAGAATGGACTCGTTCCCTGAGAGCAAAGAGCTCCTTGCACCTAGTGCACACGTAAGACCTCTCACCAACTGGGAGAAAATCATACATGTGACACTCAATGCAAAAGACTGGAAAACCCCCATCTTGCTGCTGGACTGCTGTCTGCATGTTAGTTTTAAGCTTGTGTTTAGATCTTTAAGTTCTTTACTTACTAAGGGTTGCTATGGATATACTAATAAAACTGTACCTAATACGTTTAATATACCTTGTTCACCTGAAGCTTAATTAATCTCATGTCCTTAGTGTATGACTGATTTGGATAACAAGCTTCACCTGAGAGCACCTCCTTTCCTTTAAGATGTGTAAGTACTGTCAGACGGCTGCCTGGGTGAGAATCTTCACAGTCTTGGCGAGTGCATATGTCTATATGATTTGCAAGGGATTGTGGGCAATGCAGTTCATTCACACCAGACACAGCTGCTCACAATAATTAGTTGTGCTTTTGGATAAAGCCAATAAGATATTTATTTATGGGGTTATTTCTCCCAACACAGATATGCTTGGTAGCACATAAAACAGGATACTTGCTTTCAGTGTTAAACTTAGAAAAACAAAATCAGGGAAACAACATCTGAACTTGTCAGGAAATCAAATGAAAAGAATAAAGACCTGGTTGGTAACAAACCGGTCTTTTCTGTAGGCTTTAGCTAATATTTTCTTAGCAGTGTTTCAAACAACAAGCAAAACCCACAAAGAAGGGAAAAACTGTTCTTTTCAGGTTAACTTCTTATATCTTCACACATAGACTCAGAAGTGATTTCCTTAGAGCTCACAAGCAATTAGGTAAGGCTCAATTGCTAGCAGTTACCCAGCTGAAACCCCTTAGCTGGCTTGCTTTCTACTGCGTGGCTCAAATCCTACTTCAGGAGCTTTTCTGAGTAGATTAAAGAACAAGTTTGTATTTCTTTGTGATGGTTGCTGTACTTTGTAACAGAAAATTACCAAAGGAGTTTAGACAGAGAGCAATCCATATATTCACAGCCTGTATCTAAGACCGCTCCTTCCCCTTCTTCAACAATCATGGGTTCAATATCAGGGAATGGCACAGAGGAATTTCTCAATGGAGCACTTTCAGGAGAATACTTGTTTCCCTGCTGTCTTTCAAGGTTATAGCTAAGGCATAGATCAGTGTTCATACCTGAGCTTCCATTGCTGTTAGAGTTCCTCTCTAAATAGCCTGGCCAGTATGTAGTCCAGTTCTTATGTCCAGCCTTCCAATCCAGATCCCTGGACACTGGATCTCTCTTCACATACCTTCTGGCATGGGTCTTAGGGTCCCTTCCACGTGCAGCCGTCTCCCTCTCAGGTACCGTCTGGAGATTCCTAGCCCTGCAGCACAATTCCTCTGGCTTTCCCCAGTCCAATGGTGTATGCTGGCCCTTGGAATGCCTTCCAGTATACGTACTGCTCTGGACTCCTTTAGACCTCCCAAAGGCTTTTCTCTTCTTTCTTCCAAGGGGTTTCTTGCCCTCTCTGTCCGTCCTGTTTGGCTTCTGCTTCTGATGATCCTCCCGATGATGAAGATGTCCAAGATGAGGATCTCCAAGCTGATCCTGAGGATAAGGATAATTCTGAGGATAATTCTCTGTAGAATAAACTCTACCTTTATTCTGCTTTGATGAGTGCTCCACCCTAGCACAGCGCAGCTGTGCTGAATCAGGCCCTGCCCTTTGAGATGAGTGCTTGGGGATTACCTCATAGCCCTCTTGATTGAACACACGTTTCCCCACTTCAGCTCCTCTAATGGCTGTTGGAAACCTGGTGCATTCTGGGACTGGTAGTCTTTTATGACAAAATTCCGTTTTCTTATTTCTACCAGAACTGACAGGTTGCTTGTTCAGAGTCACTTCACCTTTTCTATAGCTCCTTCCTGAGCTATGATAAGCTTCCTTATCACAGTACCTATAAAGCTACGATTATACAAGGAGTGGGTGGGTGTTGGGGAGGGAGGGAGGGAAATAACATTAAAAGAGGGCTGCTACACAGTACTCTGTCCTGTGCTGCTGAGGTAAGCTGTGACCAACTTCCTGGGTGACTAACAGTCCTTGCTTGGATAGAAGGAGTCTTTCAAAATGGCCTTTTGACCTGCCACCTGGTGTTAACACCTATTGAAAAAGGTTCACAGGTCTCTTGCCCCCTAGGTAGAAGGCCTCTTTGTAAAGGTCTCTAGAAGACTTTATTTGTTGCTCAAAGAGTACTGACCCTGTTTTACCTTTTATGCTAAGTTATATTCTGATTTGATTTAAATTACAGCTCTTTGCTGCTGCTAGGCTCTGACTTATTATGAAATTTAAACTACAAGCTCTCTGCTGGTTTCTAAATTTAACCAGAAAGCTCTCTTCTGTGTTTTAAATTTAAACTAAAAGTACTTTGCTGATACCAAGCCCCAAGTGAGTATTAAATTTAAACTACTAGCTCTCTGCTGGGTTCCAAATTTAACCAGAAAGCTCTCTTCTGTGTTATAAATTTAAACTAAATGTACTTTGCTGATACTAGGTCCTGAGTTACTATTAAATTTAAACTACAAGCTCTCTGCTGGGTATGAAATCTAACCAGAAAGTTCTCTTCTGTGTTTTAAATTTAAACTTAAACTGCTGCTACTAGGCCCTGACTGATTTAACAAAAAACACTGGGTTCACAGATTAATTCGCTTTAATACAAAGAAGTCCTTTCAGAAAATTCCCAGAAGTATATACTCACAATTGCAGATCTCTCTCCAGAAGTAGCAGTCCCTTTTTCTAGTCGTTCAAAACTCCAATATATGGAATATATGATGCATAAGCCAAGGGAAATTGGAAGTGGTCAAGAATGAAACAGAATGTGTATAACTTGCTGTTGTGTGTCAGCGAACTACAGTGGACTGGCATCGGGCACTTTGTATGTGAGGATCACATGGTAAAAGGGGCAACATCTGTAAAGCAGTATCTATAAATGCCCATAGAATGGGAAATAAGATCCCAGATGTCGAAGCTTTAACGGAGAAGCTGACTTGGATTTAGTGGCAGTTACAGAGATTTATTTATTTATTTATTTTATTTATTACAATTTCTTATATACCGCACTATTGTCAGCGCGGTTTACATACAACCAAATGACCATAACAAACTGTTTGGCTTCACATAGAACAGGAGAAAACAACTTGGATAACATGGACAACCATGACTGGGATATATCAAGCTATACATTATTCAGAAAGGACAGGGTAGGAAGAAGGGGAGGAAGAGTGGAAATATATGTAAAAAATAATATTGAAGTTATGGAAATACAGGGCTTAAAAGGGAAAGAGGAGGCAGGGTGGGTTAAACTAGAAAGAGGGAAAGAGAAATCTATTTCAATTGGCATGATATACAGACCTCCATCAGAGGGAGAAGACATGCGACATTAGAGCCATTACCAATCTATATCAGTTCAGGAAGGCTCTCAAAACATACCTTTTCTGCCAATACTTCCCAGACGGCAACTGAACTAGATATCCCCTCCAAGAAATGACCCAATCTAGAAATGCCCTCACACTGCAGTGTAGATAGATTATGTATATAGTTAACCCAGTTATCCAAGTTTGTACTCCTGTTCAATGTAAAACCTGACAGTTTGTCATTATGGTCGTTGTTGTTATGATGTAAACCGCGCTGATTCTAAATAGCGCGGTATATAAGAAACTGTAATAAATAAAATAAATAAATAAATTTAATAGAAGACATACGCAGCATTGCCAGGAAAGAGGAAGTGCTTCTGATAGGGGATTTCAATATGCTGGATGTTGATCGGTGCATCTCTGCTGTGGTGTCATCTAGAAGCAAGGAGATCCTGGATTCTTTACAGGAAAAAGTATTCAGAGAACTGGTAACAGAGCTCACACGTGAAGGACCATACTGAACTTGTTGCTTACCAATGGGGAAAGTGTTTCTGATGTTATAGTGGGAGATTATCTTGGATCCAGTGATCATCTGAAGTGTGGTTCAGTATTAGGACTAGGGCTGATAAAATCCATTTAAAAGCGCAGGTCTTAGACTTTAGGAAAACTAACTTTTCCAAGATGGGCCAATACCTCTGGGTGTCATTAGCGGGATGGAACAGCTTCTATATACTGTATTCCTCCCCTACACTCTTGAGTCTGACAACACCACTTTTGCCCTTCCTCCTCTCACTAACATATCTGAAAAATGTCTTATCCCCCATTTTATTGCATTGGCTATTTCTTCTTCTTTTTGAATCTTTGCTTTCCTGACTACTTTGCTAGCTTCTCTGAGTTTTTCCAAATATAGTTGCCTGTCTTCCTCTCTTTGTGATCTCTTGTAGTTCATAAAGGTCTTCCCCTTTTGCATCATCTTTTCAGCTACTTCTTTTGAGAACCATAGTGGCCTCCTTTTTCTTTTACCTTTATTTACCTTTCTAACAAAAAGTTTGGTTTCCCTTAAAATATCCCCTTTCAGTTTTGCCCACTGTTTTTCTGCATCCCCCAGCTGTTCCCATCCTGCTAATGACTCCTTGAGGTATTTTCCCGTCTCGGCAAAGCAGAAATCCTTAAGACCAAATTATACCAACGGTATATAAATATATGTTTAAACTATTCAAAACATGTATATGTAAATATTCCAAATCAATCAACAAAGTTCAGAAGGTACACTTCTCAAAAAAGCAATCAAAAATCATCTGACACAATACTGTATTTTGAAGGAACTTATCTGCGTCAGACATATCATTTTTTCTTTATTCAAAAGTGCAAAGTTATGCATTTAGGGAAGAAGAACTCAAACTAACATTATACAATGCAAGGTTCCACATTAAGAATCACCACTCTGGGCGTCATCATAGATAATACAGCTGCAGCCAAGAAAGCAAATAGAATGCTAGAAATCATAAGGAAAGGAATGGAGAATAAAACAAAAGGAATGGAGAATAAACCAAAGATATTATAATGCCTCTGTATCGCTGTAGGTTACGACCGCACCTTGAATATTGTGTGCAATTCTGGTCACCACATCTTAATAAGGATATAGCAGAACTGGGAAAGGTATAGATAAGAACATTTAACATTGTGAGGCGATGGAAGGATATCCCTATGAGGACTATTCAACTTGGAAAAGAGATAGCAGAGGGGAGATATGATAGAGGTGTATAAAATAATGAATGGAACAGAATGGGCAAACATAGATCAGTTATTTATTCCTTCAAAAAGTAGAAAGACAAGGGGACATGCAATGAAGCTACAGTGTAGCACATTTAAAGCAAATCAGAGAAAATATGTTTTCACTCAAAGCATAATAGAGTCTAGAATTAATTACCAGAGGAAAAAGTGGTTAGCGTAGCTGGGTTTAAAAAAGGTTTGGACAAGTTCCTAGAGGAAAAGTCCATAAACTATTATTAAAGTGGACCCGGTAAATAAACTGTTTACCTTTGGGATGAGCAGCATGGAATCTGTGTACCTTTTGGAAACCTGACAGGTACTTGTGCATTGATTAGTGCTGGAAACAGGATACTAGACTTGATGGATCCTTACCTAGTATGGCATATCTTATGTTTTTATGTTCTTACCTCTCTCACATAAATGTGCATGAAGCAAGCATCTTTCAATTGAAAGAAATCTCTGGAAAAGGGAGTATAGGATAAAGGTGACTTTGTGATAGACTCAGAAGTAATCCAAGAAGTATTTTTGTAAAGAAAAGTGATGGACATGTGAACAGAATTCAAGAAAGCATGGGACAAGCACAGAGGATGTCTAAGAGAGAGAAAGGAATTGCAGAATTGTGGGCAAGTAGAATGGTCTTTATCTGCTGTCATGTTCTCTGTTTCTGTATATACGCTCTCTCACTCCCATTTTATTTTGTAAAGTTCTCACATTCACATACAGACAACTTAAAGTATGTTTTTGATTTGCTTTCACAAACTGAATAATAGTTAACAAAGGTAATTTTGAATCATTTTCCTCTTTATTTTCTTTCTTTAAATACTTCTGGGCTATTTCAAGGGTTTTTTTTAGTCATGACCTCTCTATTAGGATATTTTAGTTTCTCCTGTGAGACCTCTGAGTTCCTTGTTTTCTGTTGATCCTTGGTGTTTGACCTCAACTTGTCTATTGACAATGAACCTATTCTGTCTGTCCTGACTTCTGCCTGTTCTTGGATTCTGGTGCCTAGTACTTCTCCTGCCTCCCCTTCTGCCTAACTTTTGGTGTCCAATCCTTCCTACCAGGGATACTTGTGTTTCAAGTCCTGGCATCTTCTGAATAATGAAGGGCTCAACCTGAAGGGAAAGGGAGCTGTTATGAGTAAAAGTGAACATCCTGGTCCCTGGTATTTCCCTCAAATAATTCCTGGTATGACATTATTCGAGGACTGTCATGAAGCCAGGAGAAGCCCAGATCCCTAATTTTGATCCATCCTCCAGATTCCTGCTTCTGATTCTTCTTCCACCATTATCCCTCAAATAATAGCTATAATGGTTGAAACAGTCACTGATTACAAAGATATATGTCTAAGGTTTTATCCTTAGTTGGACTGCAATTCTCTGTAGCCTATGTGGTACCTATGCAAGTCCTCTTGGACCCTGTGCCTACCCCAGATTCCTAGGTACCTTTCCCTTTCAGAGTACTTTTCACACTTTTATGAACAGTTCTAAATTATACCTTTTGATGAGACAGAACATTTATCCCATAGAGAAAAAGAAAGTGAGATTCATAATAGGATCTGAAAGTCTAGGTCCTTGATGTACTTGAACAATGGGATCCTGAAGATGCCACCTAGGATTCCTTCTTCCAAGCTATGGAGGAGGTAGATGATGACCCCGATAGAAGTAGCCTACTGTGCCCCTCATCAAGGGAAATACCACATTGAAGAGTACACAGCTAACTTTAAAAAGTCAGGCCCACACTCCAGATGGAATTAATGGGTCTAGGAGAAGCAGTTTAGGATGGGTTTATTAGAGTCTATAAAGGAAGGCTTATCTCTTTTTTTTGTTTTATTTTTAATTATAGTAAAGGAAAGTTTCCAGAGCAGTCCATAAACATGATGCATATCAATCAAGAAAATTGTTTTGCACTGAAAATAAAGCCCACATCACAGGGATAGAAGGTGTAAACAGAAAACCAAGAAATAAACAGAAAGATTAAAGAGGAAAAAATCCCCTCAATCACTAGAGGAATGTGGAGGAGTAGCCTAGTGGTTAGAACACTGGCTTGGTAACCCAACAACCAGGGTTCAATTCCCATTAGCACTCCTTGTGGCCTTGGACAAGTCACTTAACCCTGCATTGCCTCAGAAGAAAGGCCTGGCAATCTACTTCCATTGACACTGCCAAGAAAACCCAGGAGCTTCTGGGTCACCAGGAGTCAGGACTGACTTGAGGGCACACATTGCATTTTTTTTGCATCAATAACAGCATTTAATATACTAACCCCTAATTACCTTCTGATGACTATTCACTCTTATGGTCAAGCATAAACTTTTTCAAATGAGTAGGTTCTAGGAAAATATAATTATTTTCCTGAAAGAATATTAAACAGTTGCAGAGAAATCTTAGGAAAAAAAGTTGCACCGACAGCCAGAACTTTAGGCTGAAGGAACTGTTTCCACTTGGCCTGGCTTATCTCATGTAGAGGATCCTTCTAACATAGAAACATAGAAATATGATGACAGAAAAAGACCACATGGCTTATCTAGTCTGTCCTTCCATAACAACTACAACAGTCCCCTTTTTACCTTTAGAGATCCTCTGTGTTTGTCCCATGCTTTTTTGAATTCAGTTACTGTCCTCATCTCTACCACCTCCACTGGGAGACTATTCCATGGATCCACTACTCTTTCCGTAAAGAAATATTTCTGCATATCACTCCTGAATCTATCTCCCTTCACCCTCATCCCATGTCCCCTGGTAGCAGAACTTGCTTTCAATTGAAAGAGGCTCTCTCCCTGAACATTTATTCCACGGAGGTATTTAAGCATCTCAATCATATCACCTCTATCCCGCCTTTCCTCTAAGGTGTACATATTAAGATCCTTCAGTCTGTCCTCATATGCTTTATAATGAAGACCACTAATCATTTTAGTAGCCACCCTCTGCACCGACTCTATCCTGTTCACATCCTTTTGAAGGTGCGATCTCCAGAATTGCACACTATACTCCAAATGAGGTCGCACCAAAGACTTATACAGAGGCATTATCACCTCCTTTTTTCTGCTAGCCATTCCTCTCCGTATGCACCCAAGCATCCTTCTAGCTTTTATCGTTGCCTTTTCTACCTGTTTATTTATTTATTTATTTATTTATTTAGTATACATTTGTATACCGCTACGTCCAGCGATCAGCAGCGGTTTTGGTTTTGATTACAGATTGGAAATTGTCAAATCATGACAGGAAATTTTTTGAGGTATAAACACATTGATTAGACAGGAAAGCACAGCACACAGAGAACTATTTTACAGGGAACATGGGCTATGGAGGGTTAAGTGGCTTGCCCAAGACCACAAGGTTTAGCTACTTTAAGATCATCAGACAAAACCACGCCTAGGTCCCGCTCTTCTTTAGTGGACAAAAGTACTTCACCCCCTATACTATATTGCTCCCTTGGATTGCTGCAGCCCAAATGCATGATCTTACATTTTTTAACATTAAATCCCAGCTGCCAAATTATAGACCATTCTTCAAGCTTAGCTAGATCCCTCCTCATGTTATCTTTATAGAAACATAGAAACATGATGACAGAAAAAGACCACATGGCCTATCTAGTCTGTCCTTCCATAACAACAACTACAACAGTCCACTTTTTACTTTTATAGAAACATAGAAACATAAGACATTTTTATCTACCCCTTCCTGGGTGTCTACTCTATTGCAGATTTTGGTATCATCCGCAAAGAGGCAAACCTTACCTGAAAGCCCTTCCACTATATCACTAACAAAGATGTTAAAAAGAATCGGACCAAGGACAGATCCCTGGGGCACACCACTGATAACATCCTTCTCCTCAGAGTGAGCTTCATTTACTTGTACTCTTTGTCGCCTCCCACCCAAACAATTTCTAACCCAAGAGGTAACTTTAGGGTCCATCCCTAGGGTGCTCAGTTTGTTTATAAGTCGCCTGTGAGGAACAGTGTCAAAGGCTTTACTGAAATCTAAATACACCACATCTAGGGCTCTCCCTCGGTCCAAATCCCTGGTCACCCAGTCAAAGAAATCAATCAGATTTGTCTGACAAGACCTGCCTCTGGTGAATCCATGCTGCCTCAGATCCTGTAATCCGCTGGACTCACTATTTTCTCTTTCAGCAGCGTTTCCAATAATTTACTCACCACCGAAGTTAGACTAACTGGCCTGTAGTTTTCAACCACATCCTTACTTCCGCTTTTGTGTAAAGGTACCACATGAGCCTCTCTCCAGTCCTTTGGCACCACTCCCGACTCCAACAAGGCATTGAAAAGGTCAGTCAGTGGAGCTGCTAGAACGTCCCCAAGTTCCCTCAGTATTCTCGGGTGTATCCCATCCGGGCCCATCCCTTTGTCTACTTTAAGTTGAGATAGTTTCTCACGAACACAGTCTTTTGAAAATTGTTCAAAATGTCCTTTGCTTCTGTTCCTATTTGTGGGTGTTTTCTGAGGTCCTGGTCCTGGTTCTTCATCTGTGAACACAGAATAAAAATATTTGTTAAGCAATTCCGCTTTATCCTTATCAGCTTCTACATATTCCTCCCCTGCACCCTTGAGTCTGATAATACCACTCTTGCCCTTCCTCTTCTCACTAATATATCTGAAAAATGTCTTATCCCCCCATTTTATTACATTGGCTATTTCCTCCTCCTTTTGAATCTTTGCCTTCTTGACTACTTTGCTAGCTTCTCTAAGTTTTTCCAAATACAGATGCCTGTCTTCCTCTCTCTATGATCTCTTGTATTTCATGAAGGTCTCCCTCTTTTTCTTCACTTTTTCAGCTACTTCTTTCGAAAACCATAGCGGTCTCCTTTTCCTTTTACCTTTATTTACCATTTTAACAAAAAGGTTGGATGCTCTTAAAATATCCCATTTCAGTTTTTCCCACTGTTTTTCTACATCCCTCAGCTGTTCCCATCCAACTAACGACTCCCTGAGGTATTGGCCCATCTTCGCAAAGTTAGTCTTCCTAAAGTCTAAGATCCTCGCCTTTGAATGGATTCTAACAGCCCTAGTCCTAATGCTGAACCACACCATCTGGTGATCACTGGATACAAAATGATCTCCCACTACAACATCAGAAACACTTTCACCATTGGTAAGCACCAAGTCCAGTATGGCCCCTTCACGTATGGGGTCTGTTACCAATTGCCTGAATAGTTCTCCCTGTAGAGAATCCAGGATCTCCTTACTTCTAGATGATACTGCAGCAGGAATGTGCCATTCAACATCTGGCATATTGAAATCTCCTATCAGTAGCACTTCCCCTTTCCCAGCAATGCTGGGCATGTCTTCAATTAACTCTCTGTCCACCTCTTCCTTTTGTGAGGGAGGTCTGTATATCACACCAATGTAAATAGATTTCTCTTTCCCTCTTTCTAGTTTAACCCACAATGCCTCCCCTCTCCCTTTTAAGCTCTGTAATTCTGGATGACTTGATTCAGTTAGCTATTCATATTGATCGTCAACAGACAAAATGGAAGGAGGGAAGTTAGATTTTATAAACCCACCTGGGCAACTCCTATGGATCTCTATCTTTCTAAAGCTTCGGTGACCATGTCCTCAGAGAAGAATATGCTAATTGGCATCACCAGTTATCCATTGAGAATAGACTTTGCTGATAAATGTGGGACTTTGTATTATGGTGGTAAAGGGTACCTCATCTGCAATTGCCCATGGAAAGTTGGAAAACTTTCATACCTAGAAAGGGTTAGGGAGATCCACCTAGGTGGTAAGAAGTTCAGTCCTTCTACTGATGCTGCTCAATTTCTCTATTCATAAACCTTCCTCTGGAAGGGGAAGTTGACTTTGGTCTGGGCCATTATGGCCTCTGGATCAGTGGGCAACAATATGGATACAACACTTGCTTGACTGTAAGGGATTCTCTGGGAAACCTTGTCTACACCTGTCCAAGCAATGGCTATTGATGAAAGGCCATTAACCAAATTCCTAGTTATTGTGGTCACTCCTGGTGCAGAACTTATTGTGGACTGTCTTCATAGTGAAACTATGACCATCTACCTCATGCCATGCCCCTCATCCCCAGTCATTTTGGGACTCTTTTGTTTATGCATGTATAACCCTGCATTGTCTGGAGACTGGAGTATATTCTTGCTTGGAATATTTCCTGACTGCTCAAAATAGCTGCCACACTATTTGAAAGCTTACCACCTCCTCATAGGCTTTATGACTGTCCCATTGACCAACAACAAGGTCAATGCCTGGAGGCAAGACCTACCCCTTGTCAGAACTGAAGTAAAGGCCATGTGGAAATATATTCAATATAGTCTCCAGAAAGGATTCATTAGACCTTGCTTATCGTCTTCTGGGATAGGATTTTTTTCATTACCAAAAAAGATAGAAAGATAGGAAGTTCTAGTGCCTCCACTGTTCAACCCATTCAATGCTTCTTTAGAGTCGAGAATGGTCCAAGAGGATTGGAGGAAGGTGCATGTTGTCTTTTTACACAAAAGCGGAAGTAAGGATGAGGTTGAGAACTACAAGACAATTAGTCTCAATAAATGAGCTACTCTGGCCTCACGAGGGTGAGAGAATTTACAGGAACTGTACAAGATGGCAGGACTGTGGGCCCCCTCCCCTTAAGGCCTTAAGAGTACTGCGTTTTTAACATAATTCTCTGTGTTTTGATTTTATTTGATTCTTCCTTATTTGCATTTGAATTTAGAGAACTGAGGCCAAAGAACCGAGGATAGGTTTTGCTGCCTGGCCAAGAGTAGCACAGGCTTAGAGATCCATTCAATTTACAGATACCTTCAGAATACTACAACCTGCAACTCTAGCTCCTCCAGGCTGCCATCTTATATCTGCCATGGCCAAGGCACTAGCAATAGCAATAGCAGAGTGTGCCTATCTCTTGGTTGGCAGTCTATGCAGTCCCTTCTACCAAGCTATTTCCTTCTGGTTACACTCCTTTGCCCCCCCCTCCTCCCTCTCAGGTGAAATATAGAAATATAGAACCCGATTTTCGAAGGCATTTACCCTGGTAACTTCCCTAGTTACCTGAGTAAATAATTTGCCTTATCCAGGATTTTTGAAAGGTAGTGCCTTTCGAAAATCTCAGATTAGTCCCTAACAAGCCCAGATGCTAAATGATTAGAATTGGGGCATGTTAGGGGCATTCTGGGGTGGAGGAAAGGGCTAAATGGGTAGCAGCAATTTTTGATGCTACCTGTGTAGCCCTCTGTGCCTTAAAGATAGGCGAGGTTTTTCTTTGCCTATCTTTAAGGCGCAGGGGCTAAGCAGGTAGCATCAAAAATCGCTGCTATCCGTTTAGCCTCGGCAGCTGCCAGCACATCCAGACCAACCTGGATTTTCACTTCCGCTCGCTACCACGGAAGTGAAAATCTGGGTTAAGGGAGTCAGCAGACAAGCTATGTGTTGTCGCGGTGCATAGCATGCCTAATTGAAAATTGGGCTCATAAACCACAGCTCAGAGAAAAGAAAATCACAGAGAGATTCCTTCTGGAGTTCATAAGATATAAGATAGTATATGATGGCAGATAAAGACCAGCATGGTACATCTAGTCTGCCCAGCAAGGTGGCAAGAGTAGGCATGCCCGCCGCTCCATACAGGTCACCCCTCCGCCTTTGTTTAGGGGTGTACTCACTGCTCCGTTCAGGTCACCTCGACTTGATAAGATATCAAAGACAGTTAAGTTTATTTTGATTTTATCTTGTTTCTATAAAGGGATCCACTGTGTTTGTCCCATGCCATTTTGAATTCTGTTACTGCATTTGCCCCCACCACTTCCATCAAGAGGGCATTCCTAGCATGTATGTGTAATTTATCAAGGCATGATTGGAAATTCTTCTTAATCAGGCCTGTGGCTCCCAATACAATGGGAAATATTTCAGAATCTTTCTATCACATTTTCTTGGTCTCAGACAGCATTTCTTGGTATTTCAGGATCTTCTCCCTCTTCATGGAATTCACAGAATAATTGCTTGGAACCGACATCACTGTTATGAATGTCGTTCTGGTCTTTTTCTCCTTTGCCACTATGTCAGGTTTCCTCACGTCCGGTTTCTTATCTAGACACATTGTATCTGTATGTCATTTGTTATAAAGTGCTCTATAAGGAGCCAATGTACTTAACTGCATGAATATTGGATGCCAATGTCAATTTGGGTTTGAAATTGTCAGTTTAATGATTTGCTTTTTCCAAACTTGTATTCAAGGCAAGCAAGAGGTATTTATCATGTCTACTGATGACTGTATTTAATGGCATGTAGATGAGGCAGATATTAAAGTATGAGCTTACCCTTATCTACAAATGTCATTACAAAAAAAAACCAACATGTAGTTAAGGTTTTTGTTTTAATGCATCTTCAAATAAATTAGTGTGCATACTTTTAGACCGCAATACTAGGCAATTAGCTCTCATGGAAAGTTTTGCATCTCATTACCTCATTAGCATAGTTTTGCATTAACAACCTCACAAACTAAATGTATGCGCATTAAGAAACTGATTCAGTATAACACAGTAACCCATGCTACTGTTAACATGGTGTATTTTCTTTTAAAGAATTGGCCCTGTTGGAAATAATGGGACCGGCCGTAATTAATGCACATTGCAATTAGCATGTATTGCCACTCTTTAAGAAATCAGTCTCTGAAAGCATCATTAATGCATATAAACTATACTGTCCATGTAAACAGCACATGGATGTTGTGTGAAACATGAGCACATTTAAACAGATTGATCCTTAAATGCAAAAAAATAAAAACATGTTTTCTCTGAAGGCTAATAACTGGCTCCAATTATACATTAAAATGGAGTTTTAAAATTCTGGCCAGCATATTTGTATACTACAGATAAGGCAATTTTGGAGGTAATTTTATAAAGCCTCTTTCCCATGTAAAGCATGTTTCACACTCAGAAAATGGCTCATATAATTGTGTGGGGTTTATGCATGCACCTGCTTTTAAGTGATCTATGCACTAGCCTTCCCAAGGGCATCGTTCAGACACACTTGTGATACATGCATATGCATAGAGTACATGCACACATTTACATCCGTCTTGCTACAAAAGAATTTGTTCATCCTTCAGGATTAATGTAGAAGCCTATTTTATAGGTGGTTCTATAGAACAGATTGGCGCAGTTAGAGCTGTGTTAAAACCGGGCATTAATTGCATTAGCATGGATTCACCTGGCACCACCTCAATAGAAACATTGAAACAGAACCACAGAAACAAGATGGCAGAAAAAGACCATATGGTCTATCTAGTCTGCCCCTAAACATTAACTACTACGGTTATGGTTACAGTTTGTCCCATAGTTTCTTGAATTCGGTACGGTCATTGTCTCTACTACCTCCACTGGTAGACTACTCTATGCATCTGTCACTCTTTCCATGAAGAAATATTTCCACATACTCCTAAGTCTCTCATTTCAACTTCATCCTCTCTCTCTTTGTTGCATAGCTTTCTATCAATTGAAAGGGGCTCTCCTTGTGTGCATTTATGTCATGGAGGTATGTAAACATTTCTATCATATCTCCTCTCTCCTACCTTTCCACTAAAGTATACACATTGAGATCTTTAAGTCTGTCTCCATATGGCTCATAACAAAGACCGCTGACCATTTTGGTAACCACTCTCTGTACTGACTCCATCTTGCTTATATCCTTTTGTAGGTCTCTAGAATGGCACACAATATTCCAAATGAGGTCGCACCAAAGACTTATACAGAGGCACTATCACCTCCTTTCTCCTGTAGGCCATTCCTCTTTCTGTGCACCCAAGCATCCTTCTGGCTTTTGCCATCACCTTTTCTAGATGTTTAGCCACTTTAAAATCATCAGAAACAATCCCGTGCAGGTCCTGCTCTTCTTTCATGGACAGAAGTACTTCACCCCCCTATACTGTACAACTCTATTGGATTTTTGCAGCCCAAATGCATGACCCTGCATTTTTTAGCATTCGATCTCAGATGCCAAATTCTCCACTATTCTTCCCATTTTTGTTGCTCTTCTCTGTATCTTTTCTAATTCTGCTATATCCTTTTTAAGATATGACAACCACAATTGCACACAATATTCCAGGTGTGGTCGCACCATGGAACGAAACAGAAGCATTATAATATCCTTGGTTTTATTCTCCATTCCTTTCTATATGATTCCTAGCATTCTATTTGATTTCCTCACCACTGCTACACACTTTGTAGGCTTTCTTTTAAATCTCTGTCCACTTCTTCTTCCTGTGAAGGAGATCTCTATATCACACCAATGTATTTCACATTCCCTCTTTCTAGTTTAACCCACAGTGCCTTCTTGCTCTCTTTTAACACCAGTAATTCTGTAGCTTTAATATTATCTTTTACATATAGTGCCACTCCTCCTTCCCTTTTTCCTACCCAGTCCTTCCTGAATAAAGTATAGCCTGGTATAATTACATCCTAGTTATGGTTGTCCATGAGCCATGTCTTCGTAACTGCCAAGTCAGCCTCTTCCATTAAAGCTTCAACATCTGGGATCTTATTTCCTATACTATGGGCATTTATGCACACCACTTTCCAGGTGTTGCCCCTTTTACTCATTTCTACAGAGGTATTTATTATTTTACTTACCCAAGAGCTTTTATTTATCTGGGGGCTTTTCTCTCCATCCCAACAAATCTAGTTTAAAGCCCTCTTCAGTAGTTTAGCCAGTCTGCTGTAGATGACACTTTGACCCTTCTTGGTTAGGTGGACACCATCTCTGCTCGGCATCCCTTGGAAAATCATCTCATCGTCCAGGAAACTAAAATGCTCTTGATGACACCATCCATGCAGCCATGCATTCATTTCCATGATTCAAGCCTTTACCATCAACAGGGAGGATTGAAGAAAACACCACTTGCACATCCATCTGCTTCATCCTCTGTTCCAGAGCCATGAAGTCACTCTTGATACCCTTGGAGGTATACCTAGCAGTATCATTCATACTGAAATGGATGAGCAACATCAGATAATAATCGGTATGCTTGTTGAGCCCTGGCAAACTCTCAGTAATATCTCGGATTTTGGCATCTGACAGGCAGCACACCTCCCTGGACATCAAATCTGGTTGGCAGACGGACTCCTCAGTACCCTTCAGAAGAGAGTCACTAACCATCACTACTACCTTTTGCTTCCTTACTGTCACTGATTCTGCAACTTTGGAGTGCTTGAGCTCTGGTTCTTTTGTTTCCTGCGTTAGGTGCACTTGTGCTAATGAAGAATGCACTATGAGACAGAGCTCCATGTTATCTGTCAGGGAAATGCTTTCCATGGCCCCAGCAATTAATGTAGGGTGTTGTACATTACATGCCATGGTTTCAGTGCTAATCACATGTTAGGTGCAACATCTTAACACCCATTAGTAAAAGATCCCCTAGGTGCTATGAAATGATCACACATCTCCTTGTTTAAATTTGGACCTATATTGTAAACCATGATAAATAGAAAATTTGAAAAGATAATATGTTTTGTCTTATCCTGGTTTTTCACATTCTGTCATGCCTTGTGATAAATGCACAGGAAGAACTAGAGCAGTGGTTCCCAATTGGTGGTCCGTGGACCACTGGTGACCTGTGAGACCTGACGAGGGCTCTGCAGGACACAGAAAGAGAGAAAAAATATTTTTATGTTGCAATAATCCATATGAGTAGAATGCAGAGGCTGCTACAGGGGCAGGGGACCCAGAAGAAGTAGAAGCTGTGGGGGAGAGATCAGAGGTAACTGTACAGGCTGGAAGCAAAAGTGTCCTTATGGGTGGTGCCAGAAATTCAGCAGTTGGGGTATAGTATTATGGAGGTAGCTGTGGAAGATGGAAATATGAGCACTGGGACCATACCAATTTGCAGGACCTAGGAACAGCAGTGCAGCATCAATAGGTGAAGAGTTGTATCAATCTATTGCCTTTTTGGTACCAATTTAAGGTGAGTTACAATCAGGTACAGTAGATATTTCCCTTGCCCCAGGAAGTATACGATCTATGTTTGTACCTGAGGAACTAGAGGGTTAAGAGATTATCCCAAGGCCACAAGGAGTATCAATAGACTACTTATGGCCCAAACCGAATACTCCTATTGGCTCAATTACTTTTTTCTTGGCTCACTATCATTTATTTTTTTAATCAAGTACCGTTGGTACCGTTAACATTCAATCCCATGTTTGTTGTTGTAGCATGCCAAATAAATACTTACCAAATACTTAAACACAGGTTTGGAAGAGGAAGAGATACTAATGAGGGGGGACTGGCTGGATAGAGCAGGAGAGCAAAAGACTGGTGGGAACTGACTAGGAGTGGGAAAGACAGAGAGAAACACTGATGAGGACTATATTTATTTATTTATTTAAATTTATTTATTTATTTATTTAAACTGACTTGGTATACCGCTTTCTCATGAAATCAAAGCGGTTGGCACAGCAAACAATCAATGAAATAGGTGTTGTCAGTAGCATGCAGTGGGTGATTTGTCACAGTGTGCTGTGTGAGTGAGTGTGGTTGATTTTGATGTGAAGCTATATACATTGTGTGTTTATGATTCATATTTACAGTTACATATTTACAATGATGGCTATGTTAACTTAAATGGTTGGTTAGAGTCATTCTGTGAGGTCCTTGAAATGGTTTCTGAATAGTTCAGTTTTAAGCTGCTTTCTGAATTCTTTGATGTCTTTTGTTGCTCTGAGGTGGTCAGGGAGAGAGTTCCATATGGCTGGGACTGCCAGGGTGAAAGCTCTTTTTGATGTGGCTTGGTTTGTCCTGGTGTAGTCCTTTGGGGTTCTAATGTTGTTTGATGTTCCCTTTCTTCTTGGTCTTTTGCTATCGTCAGCTGTTATGAGCTGTTGTAGGTTGTCTGCGGATAGGTTGTTTATTATTTTGAATGTGGTTAAGAGAACTTTGTAACGGACTCGGGAGCTGATTGGTAGCCAATGGAGGTGGTATAGTATGGGTGTGATATGTTTGTGGGTTGTACTGTCTGTTATGAGTCTTGCAGCAGTGTTTTGTGCTATTTGAAGTGGTTGTGTAGATTTTTTTGGGAGTCCTAGGTAGATGTGGTTGCCGTAGTCCAGGGTGGGGGTGATGATGGCCTGGCAGACTGTTCGAAAATGCTCAGGAACAAGGATGGGTTTGAGTCGTCTGATTGTCCTCATCTTGACATAGGCGCTCCTAGTGGTCTTCGCAATGTGGGATTGAAGGTTGAGCTCCCTGTCAAGAGTTATTCCCAGGTATTTTATTTCTTGTTTTATTGGGATGGTAGCATTGTTTAGGTCGATGGAGGGTGTGGGTGTGAATGTTTGGTCTCTTGTTATGATCAGCGCTTCAGTTTTGTTATAGTTTATTGCTAAATTGTTTTCTTGCAGCCAGGTTGTCATCTCTTCAAAGCAGTTGGCTATGTTGTTGTAGTCCGATTTGTTTAGATTGATTGGTGTGAATATCATTATGTCATCTGCATATATGGTGTATTGTATATTGAATTTCCTGATGATTGTGCATATGGGTTGTATGTAAAGGTTGAAGAGCAGGGCTGAGAGTGATGAACCTTGTGGGACACCCTGAGTGACGCTGATGGGTTGAGAGGTCTTTGATCCACATCTGACCTGGAGCTGTCTGCCCTTTAGGTATGATGTAAACCATTTCAGGGTGGTGTCGTGTAGGCCCGCTTCTTCAAGTCTTGTTAGAAGTGTTGAGTGGCATATGGTGTCAAATGCTGCGGAGATGTCCAGGAATATCATGAGTACCCCCATTTTGGAGTTGTTGATCGTTCTTAACAGACTGTCGAATAGTTGTGTCAGTAGAGTTTCAACCCCGTGGTTGGGTCTGAATCCATGTTGGCATGGGTCAAGGGGGTGGTGTATGTCTAGATGTTGTTGTAGTTGATGCTGGACTACTTTCTCTATGATTTTTGCCAGGAAAGGGATGCTTGAGATGGGCCTATAGGCTGCGGGGTCTGTTTTTGGTAGGATGGTTTTCTTTGGGATCGGACGTACAGTAGCTAGTTTTAGTGCGTTTGGCATTATTCCTTCTGTGAGAGAGTTTTGTATGATCTTCCGTATTGTTTGGGGGTGAGAAAGATAAAAAGACTACTAGGGACTGGTGGAGGAGGAAGGAGAGAGAGAGAAAGACTGCCAGGCAGTAGTTGGGGTAGGGGATGCCTGGTGGGAACTATCTGAGAAGGGAGAGTGAGAAAGAGAGAGAGAGGTTGGGAGGGGGAAGAGAGATTGGTGGAGACTGGTTGGAGAAAGAGTAAGATGTGGAAAAAGGAAAAGGAAGGCAGATAAAGAGAGCTAGTGGGGACAGGAGTGGCAATGGGGGGAGGTGGGCTGGGAAGCATGGTGGGGATGAACTGAGGATCCTTGAACCTTTTGGAGTAAATAAGTGGTCCACATATCCAACAAAGTTGGAAACCTCTGGTCTAGAGAATATGTCCTACCAAGCATTAATTTTCAGCCTTAGACCTCTTCCCAGCTTAATGCCCTCTTCCTGTGGCCATTCGGATACTGTTACAATCTGATTGTAAATGGGTAGTAAAAATAAAATAAGTAAATACCTGTGGCCCCGCAGGGTTGATGGCAATGGCACACCTGGAGAGGTACTGGAACTGTGGTAGAGATGGAGGCTGTGAGGTGGAAAAACCAGTGCAGAGCCGGAGTTGAGCTGTGATCACAGCTGAGGTTGTGAATGAGGAGCTAGGCTGTGTTGAGTCAGATAGGCCACAGATATTAAATTTTTGGTCGGGAGGCCAGGAGTGTTGTAGCAGCGAAGTGCATGCAATGAATAAAACCATGAGTCAGTTCAGGGTCCAAGCCAATTTATTGTGCACAGGCTCAGACAGGAGAGTATCCAAAAAGGACTGAGCAATGGAGTACAGGAGCAAATTCCTTATATACAATCTTTACAGTTTGATACAGGCAAACTTTCTATTGGTCCCAACGCCTCTTGCACCTGTCCAATCGGGGACCCTCTCTGGGCCTAGCTCCCTGTTCCCCCTTCTCAGGCTATTCAAACAAAGGCATAGTCTTAGACATTGATACATTTCTACTTCAAGGCCATTTCTAGCTCAGAGAAATGCAGGAACATGTCTATCATCAGCATAGAGGAATTAATAAAGGAATTATACAAACTTTTCAAAAGCAGTTTAAAGCAGTTTCAGCCAGTTTCTCAGCCTCTGGTTATTCTCAGCAATACTCTCAGGTGGGGGTTAGGATCTAGGCCTAGTTTACAGGCCATAGCCTACCACAAACCCACAAAGAAGCCTTGCTTGTTACTAGCTCTTACCTGGGAAATGGTTGGATACAAAAGCCCCAGAGGAAAACGTAAGCTGTTATTTTAAGTCGGCACAAACAATCGAGAAGGGGCAAAATGAGTGATGAGACTATCAGTTGAACAGGATGTGGAACCCTGCCCCTATTCAAAAAAAGTTTAATTTGGGACACCCTGACAAATTTACATTCTGAACTGAATGAGGAGGATGAGAGAGTAAAAGTCTGGTCTCGGGGTAGATAGGGCTACAAATTATCTTTCTTTTGCGCAGTGTCAGGAGTAGGAAGGGAACACTAAAAAGTGAAAAACAAATTGTGTAGGAGAAACTTCACCAAATTAGCTGCGTGACATCTTGTTAGTTCGGGAAGAATTTTGCTTCTTTGGGTTACTTAGAGGATAGTGTGATAGGAAACCACCTGGGAAGGTGAAGCAGAGGACTACACCATCATGTGCCAGTAAGAAACCCAATGGAGCATGAATAAGGGGTCTGTATATGCATCGAGGAAATTTATGTACTGAAAACGTCCCCAACCATATTCTCAAACACTGCTGTCATACACATCCATGGCGCTAGCACGGGGATCTCAAAATGTGCCCAGAAGGGGCAGAACAAGGGGGTGGTCAGCCATGGAGATCTGCATAGCATATTCCAGAAAGGCCTATGTGCATTCTGTGATATCCCTATGGACATCCCCATTATTCCTGCTGAAACGTGAATAAGACCAGGACTTAGAAAATATTCTGCCATGCTCTTCAATTCATCCCATATTGAAGAATGGTTTTGACAAGTATGTGCTGAACTGGTGTAACTGCAGTCTGGAAAAACACAAGATGCAGTTATAAAGAGCAGAAAGCAGAGGTAAGGGAAAGTTATAAGGTAAAGAAACATTAATAAATACCCTTATAGAAATATAAGAAAAACAATATGGAGTCATTCTGGACTGTATTTAGTGGGTTTGAATGACCAATCCAGACATCCAGACCTGCTAAATGCCCAGATCATGATGTTGGGGACAGAGCTCCATGCATGTATTGTCGGTTTGTGTGGGGAGCTCTGTTCGTGGGTGGGAGTGGGTGGACGGGGTAGATTGAGGGTGGGCAGTGGGCAGCGACTGACCCTGGACATACGGGGCTGATTCAGAGGTTGGTCCTGTAAGCCCAGGGCCTTTAATGAAAACGGGGGACTTATTCTACCTTGAAGGTGGAATAAGTCCTCCTGGATGGCAGGGGATTGTGGCGCAGGACCTGGAGGAGAAGGTGAGGGGCGCACGAGGTTCCCTGCAGCCCAACCTTGGCTTTGGAAGGCCCGATTGGGGGTCAGGTTGTGGGGAAACACAGATCTGTTTGTTGGCCAGTGATCACGGCTTCTGAATGGAGCTGTGGTGCCATGGCGATGGGACGCCATGGCACTGCGGTTCCATTCCGAAGCCTGGCTGTTAGCCAGGTAGGTGCATATCCAGGCCGGTAGACCCGATTCAGATCCTGAAGGCATGTTAGCTCCCCTGGAATCAGAATCGGGTCTACCGCTGAACACTCCGATTCTGAACGGCCATATAGGGGATGGATGGTCAGCACAGAATGACCCCCATAGTGTTTATTCTGACTATGCTGAGATATATTTGCATCCACTGGGAGGAAGTGGATGCAAATATATCTCATGAATATTCATTAGAGACATCCTGAAAACCAGGCTGGATTGTGGTGTACCAGGACTGGAGTTGGCCATCCCTGCCCCATATCATGCCATAAGGCCTACATCCTTCCCCAGTCCAGGATCTATGCAAGTTGCGAGAGTGGTGATATATCTAGAGGCTGGCTAACCTAAGTATGATGGTACAGGGATCCCCCCTCCCATGCCCACACAGGCCTGACCAGGGGAGTGGTGCCATAAAGCAGACTGTAGGAGAGCAGACAGGGTTGCCCCACAGATAGCGGATATATACAGATCAACATAAAACAAAAATACTCCTCACAGGATAGCAATCAAATACAGTAGAAAACTTATGCACTATCCAAAATAGCCAATCCAATGCTTCAAGAAAAGCTCAAAAACATGGCATTAGTATCACAATAAAAATTCTTTTATTGAAAATATTTAAAAACTTCACATGCCACTTATAGCCACATGCCACTTGTTTTGTAAGTTGCATGTGATGTTTTTAATTATTTTCAATAAAAGTATTGTTCCTTATCGTTCCTCCAGTTCAGTCCTCTACTTCTGGGTTGTGCTCCTCCTCCTGCAGCTTGGAGACTGGGCATGTCAAATTCATGACGTCACTGGATGTAGTCTGCTGGTGCCTCCCATCAACCCCAGTGTGCCCAGTCTCCACGCAGCAGGAGGATGTAGTGAGCCTAGGGTCCTGGGCTCACTTGAGGAACAGATAAGGAGCAGTAGGATAGGCTAGAGTACTCTAAATTTTAATTGGGGGTTTTCTCTTTAAGTTTTATGTTTGAGTTTACTTTTAATTTGTAGAGGGGCACTGTATCTTTAAGAGCAAAAGAGAATTGAAGGCAGTAAAACTTGCCTTCAGTGCCGGTTCCTACCTGCCTCCTTTCGGCGGGGCCTTGGGCTCAGAATTTCAGATCTCTCCTCCTAGATGGGATGAAGGAGAGCTCTGTGGCAGGAACACAAGGTGATTCCCCGACTGCTCAGACAGCTGGGATCGGACCGGCAGCAGCAGTGCATTGACGGGAGGCTTGTCCAGCGGTTCTCCTCTCAGTACGGGGGTCAGAAGAACCAAGCGGGCTGGAGCCCCGTCGAAGATGGGTGAGTCACTTTAGCTCTGCTGGTATCTGTGTCTTCAAGGCATCTCTCCCTTCGGTGGCCTGAGGCCGGGCGGGAAAACCACCGGCTTCATTGCCTTGCTTTTGGCGCCCTTTTTTGTGCTTGCAATAGCGGTGGCCATTTTGTGTGCATGCCAGCCTCATGGCACGAGCTCTGGTGGGGCCTCTAAGCAGCAGTGCCGCCTCGGCGAGGGAGCCTCATTCTCCGGGCGGCTGGGGGGCAGTCTCTCTTAATTTTGTAAGGATTGCGGTGCACTTTGGCGTTCTGAATACCCTCGAGCACTTTAAGGGGTTGCTGGGGTGCTTGCAGTGAGGTCTGGGGGAGCAGGTCATGCAATTCTCAGACCAGCAAGTACGTTGAGCTCGGAGGGGAAGGGCTTGCTTCTGGATTCTTAGACCCGGCTGTCCCGGTCAGGAATATTTAAATTAAAAAAAAAAAAAAGTAAGGAAGGGGGACGCTCAGAATGGTGTCTCAGCCTCAGTGTGTGGTCTGCGGCACACGCAGGGGCACAGTAGTGGATTCTGGTATTTGCAGGGGTTGCGCTACGGTATCCACTGATGTGGAGCAGCAGATGGAGGCTAAGGCTAGTCCGGATCTGCCACTGGCACTAGTAACTCCCGACGGGGAGGACCTGGGGGTCCCTGCCTCCAGGAGTAGCCAGGTGGTCAGCGGGAGGCTGCCGGCAGCGAGGCCAGGGCTTGGGGCTGGGCCACAACAGGAAGACTTTTGTCCGGACTTCGTGTTGCTTATGCATCAGGCATTTTGCATGAGGCGTCAGGGAAAGTTACCAGATTCCGCATCGCTGACGGCATTCTCGCAACAACCTAAGCTGACTGGAAAGGGTGCAGGTTCCCCGAGACCCTCGAAGTGAGCTCGGCCTCGTGAGGTGTCCTCTTCCAATATGGAGGGCAATGAGTCAGACGAGGCTGAACCTGATATGGAGGCGGAGTTGGCCGACCTGGAAGAAGGGGAGATTCCAGAGCCAGATGATCAGGCAAAGATCATTCGGGTGTTCAGGAGGGAAGAGCTGATAGCTCTTATCATGGAGTCCCTCCAGACATTGAATTTGGCGGCTGCATCGGCAACGGAAGAGGAAAGCGGGGAAAACCCTATCATCCAAGCGGTGCGGCAAGCGCAAATAGTGTTCCCTGTCCACCGGGTAGTGGACAAGATGATTCAGGATGATTGGGATCAGCCTGAGTTAGGACTCAGAGGAATTAGAACTATGAACAGGTTGTATCCCCTGGCTAATAAGGACAAGGAGCGCTTTTGCTCTCCCCGCATTGATGCAGCAGTGTCGGCGGTCACCAAGAAGACCACTATCCCGGTAGAAGGCAGTGCGGCATTAAAGGACATGCATGATAGGAAGGTGGACGGTTTGTTGAAGCAGTCTTTTGAGGTGGATGCGTTGTCCCTACAGGCCTCCATTTATGGAGCTTGGGTGGCAAGAGCATGCCTCAGATGTTCCCAATGGTTGCGGCAGTCCTCTCAGTTGGATCCAGAGGGGGCGGCGGAGCTGGATAGGGGCAGGTTTGCTTCCAGGGCCCAGGGGTTTCGTGGGTTTCGGAGAGCAGGTAGAGGCTTCTCTGCGTCGCCCACCCTGGCCTTCCGCAAACCCCAATGAAGGCTGGCGGGTCCCGGCGGAAAAACAACCAATAGGAGGCTTCAGGGGTTTAGATAAGAACATAAGGACATAAGATATGCCATACTGGGTTAGACCAAGGTCCATCAAGCCCAGTATCCTGTTTCCAACAGTGGCCAATCTAGGTCATACATACTTAGCAGTTTCCCCAAAAGACACAGGTTCCACAATGCTTGTACTGTGTCAAGCATTGATATCCTGGGTCCCTTCTTAATAGTGGTTCAAGGACCTTTCCTCCAGGAACTTGTCCAAACCTTTTTTAAAACCAGCTACACTAACAGCTCTTACTACATCCTCCGGTAACAAATTCCAGAGTTTGATTACATGTTGAGTGAAAAAATATTTTCTTTTATTAGTCTTAAATAGTTTACCCTGTAGCTTCATTGAATGTCCCCTAGTCTTTCTATATTCTGATAACGTAAAAAATAGATTTACGTTTACCCGTTCCACTCCGTTCATTAATTTATAGACTTCTATTATATCTCCCCTCAGCCATCTCTTTTCCAGGTTAAAGAGCCCTAACCTTTTTAGCCTTTCTTCATAGGAGTATCCTTCCATCCCCTTTACCATTTTGGTGGCTCTTCTCTGAACCGTTTCTAATAACGCTATATCCTTTTTAAGATACGGCGACCAGAATTGCACACAATATTCAAGGTGCGGTCTCACCATGGAACGATATAGAGGCATTATAATATATTTTGTTTTATTTTCCATTCCTTTCCTTATGATACCTAGCATTCTATTTGCTCTCTTGGCCACTGCTGCACACTGGGCCGAGGATTTTAACATGTTTCTTTCTTTCTGCCTGGACCCAGATAATGACCGACCAGTGGGTTTTGGAAATTGTTCAAGAGGGTTACGCGATGGAATTGGCAAGACCGGTCCGGGATTCATTTGTGATGTTTCCCTGCAGAAATCTGCAAAAAGCACTGGCGATCCGCAGTACCCTCAATCGGCTCTTGCTCCTGGGGGCGATCGTGCCCGTCCCGTTGTCAGATTACGGTATTGGACGATACTCAATTTATTTCATCATGCCAAAGAATGATGGCTCCCTGCGACCTATCTTAGATCTCAAGGGGGTGAATCGGTGTCTGCGGGTCCCACATTTTCGTATGGAGACCCTCAGGTCGGTGGTTGCGGCCATGCACAAGGGAGAGTTTTTGACCTCCCTGGATCTTACGGAAGCGTATCTACATATTCCGATCAGGACCGCCCATCAGAAGTGGCTGTGATTCACCCTGCCATGGGGACATTATTAATTCCAAGAGTTGCCCTTCGGGCTCGCAACGGCGCCGCGGATCTTCACCAAGGTGATGGTGGTGCTGGAGGCGGCGCTACGGAAGGAAGGAATGTTGGTGCATCCCTATCTCAACGATTGGCTCATTCGGACAAAGTCAGAGGCAGAAAGCATTCAGGCAACCGTCAAGGTGGTGAAGCTTCTAGAGAGCCTCAGCTGGGTGATCAATCGGGCCAAAAGTCGCTTGGTGCCCTCGCAGGATCTCTAGTATCTGGGAGTGTGGTTCAACACACAGAACGGGTTCGTGTTTCTTCTGCATCGCCATGCGCTAGGACTGTGGCTCCTGGTCCTCAAGTTCAGCTCCGCCCCGGAACCTTCGGCATGGGAGTACCTTCGGGTGTTAGGCACGATGGTGGCGACCTTGGAGGCCATTCTCTGGGCCAGATACCATATGTGGCCTCTTCAGCTAGCTCTCCTTCATAGAAACATAGAAATATGATGACAGAAAAGACCACATGGCCTATCTAGTCTGTCCTTTGATAACAACTACAACAGTCCCCTTTTTACCTTTAGAGATCCTCTGTGTTTGTCCCATGCTTTTTTGAATTCAGTTACTGTCCTCATCTCTACCACCTCCACTGGGAGACTATTCCACGGATCCACTACTCTTTCCGTAAAGAAATATTTCTGCATATCACTCCTGAATCTATCTCCCTTCACTCTCATCCCATGTCCCCTCGTAGCAGAACTTGCTTTCAATTGAAAGAAGCTCTCTCCCTGAACATTTATGCCACGGGGGTATTTAAACATCTCAATCATATCACCTCTATCCTGCCTTTCCTCTAAGGTGTACATATTAAGATCCTTCAGTCTGTCCTCATATGCTTTATAATGAAGACCACTAATCATTTTAGTAGCCACCCTCTGCACCGACTCCATCCTGTTCACATCCTTTTGAAGGTGCGGTCTCCAGAATTGCACACTATACTCCAAATGAAGTCGCACCAAAGACTTAAAGGCATTATCACCTCCTTTTTTCTGCTAGCCATTCCTCTCCGTATGCACCCAAGCATCCTTCTAGCTTCTGCCATTGCCTTTTTTTCCTGTTTAGCTACTTTAAGGTCATCAGACACAACCACGCCTAGGTCCCGCTCTTCTTTAGTGGACAAAAGTACTTCACCCCCTATACTATATTGCTCCCTTGGATTGCTGCAGCCCAAATGCATGACCTTACATTTTTTAACATTAAATCCCAGCTGCCAAATTCTAGACCATTCTTCAAGCTTAGCTAGATCCCTCCTCATGTTATCTACCCCTTCCTGGGTATCTACTCTATTGCAGATTTTGGTATCATCTGCAAAGAGGCAAACCTTACCTGAAAGCCCTTCCGCTATATCACTAACAAAGATGTTAAAAAGAATAAGACCAAGGACAGATCCCTGGGGCACACCACTTATAACATCCTTCTCCTCAGAGTGAGCTCCATCCTCAGAGTGAGCTCCATCCTTCGGTGCTGGTCGCATCAGAACTACTGTTGAGCAAGCGTCTCCCCTTTCCGCCTGCGTTGGTGGCTCCGGCCCGGATCCCTGCAAGCGGGGGTGCCCCTGGAGCAGCCGGAATGTCTACTCTTGCTGACGGATGCGAGTCTTGCAGGTTGGGGAGCCCACTGCGGAGACCTTTTTGCGCAAAGCACATGGTCAGATCAGGACAGCGGCTGGTCAATCAACCGACTGGAATTGAGAGCGGTTTTTTTGGAACTACAGTCCTTCGAGTCGACGGTGACGGGTCAAGCGGTGAGAGTGCTGTCGGACAATTCCATGATGGTAGCCTACATCAATCGGCAGGGTGGCACAGGCAGTGCGGCCATGGAAGATGAGGCAGAGTTGCTGTTCACTTGGGTGGAGCAACGCCTGTCGGCCCTTTCGGCAGTGCACATTGCAGGGAAGGACAATGTGACAGCGGATTTCCTCAGCAGAGTGCAGGTGGATCCCAGGGAATGGGAACTGCATCCGGAGGTATCTGTGCTAATAGTTCGCAGATGGGGGCCACCGATCACGGATCTCATGGCGACCTTTCGGTCTGCGAAGGTGAGTCGGTTTTACAGCAGGCGGCGGGAAAGAATGTCAGAAGGTCTCAACGCCTTGATGCAGCCGTGGCCAGCGTAGGTCTTCTTTACATTTTCCCGCTGTGGGTGCTGATAGGTTGCGTCGAAGCCCATCGCGGCAGAGTGCTCTTGGTCACCCCGGACTGGCTGAGATGGCCGAGGCATGCCGATCTCGTTCGGCTGTTGGATGGGGAACCGTGGCGGCTGCTGTTCTCGGAAGATCTCCTTCGCCAAGGCCCGCTCTGGATGCCTCAAATGAATTGGTTCTCGCTTATGGTTTGGCCATTGAAAGGGCGTGGCTGAAGAAAAGAGGTTACTCCGCATATGTAGTTGCGACGCTGCTTCGAGCTAGGAAAAGGTCGACCTCGCTGACATACGTTCGAGTCTAGCATATTTTTGAGGACTGGTGTTCTCGGCGGCAAATCCGCGTTGCCACAGCCTCGGTATCAATGGTGTTGAGTTTCCTACAAGATGGTTTTGATAAGGGGCTAGCAGCCAGCTCGTTGAGGGTGCAGTTGGCGGCTCTGGCCTGCTATGGGGGCAAAGTACAGAATATTGTCTGGATGAGATGTCTAGATGGCTTCAGAAAAACAACATGACAATTAACCATAAGAAAACAGAAGTCATGTATATATCCAGTAAACCAGACTTCAACCCCCCCCCCCCTAAAATCACTCTGTGCAACAACATGTACAACACGAAAAACGAAATCAAATATCT
This sequence comes from Ichthyophis bannanicus, assembly GCA_033557465.1. Taxonomy (NCBI): domain Eukaryota; kingdom Metazoa; phylum Chordata; class Amphibia; order Gymnophiona; family Ichthyophiidae; genus Ichthyophis; species Ichthyophis bannanicus. The sequence continues at coordinate 143,959,739 of CM066050.1, forward strand.
AGGAGTCACACTCGATAGCAACCTAAAAATGGAGACACACCTACGCAAAATGAATAAAGCCATCTTCCATAAACTTAGAGTGATTCAACCACTAAGGAAAATAATAGAACCCGGTGATTTTCGGTCGGTAGCGCAAGCTCTCATTATGCCGCACCTAGACTACTGTAATGCCATCTTACAAGGTCTGCCTAAAAAATCACTAAATATCCTCCAGATGGCCCAAAACGTGACAGCCAGGATCATAATGGGAACAAGCATCGCTGAACACATCACCCCCATTTTAATAGAGCTACATTGGCTCCCAATTGCAGCTAGGATACAATACAAGATATTAGTGACCACCTTCAAACTAATAAACAACATATCCCCATCATTCCTATCCTCACTTATCAGCACGCAAACTACAATAGGGACAGAAGAACCATCAACTCGGGCACCCTGCAAGTCCCCACCAACTTCAGAACAGTGAAAGCAAGTACGAGTCGTAGAGCCTTCTCATTCTCTGCACCAACTATCTGGAATCAACTCCCGTGTGAGCTGCGTTTAACCAAGGACATCACCAAATTCAGGAAGGAGCTAAAAACTCACCTATTCCGATGTCATTACAATCAATTATGACCATCAACTGCGAGAGAGTTACAAAATGCTACATGTATAAAAATGTAAATATGTGTATATATAGATGTAAGAATGTATGATTCATCCCCTAAGATGCTAATCATGTGTGCTGTGACCCCATATCTATGTATATACCCCCCCCCACAAGTCTTGATTGACAATCCCCCAAAGACGAATCGAACCGCTGCTGATCGCTGGAAGCAGCGGTATATAAGTGTGTAGTAAATAAATAAAATAAATAAAATAGTCCCTTGGGGTCCCATCCGGATGTCTTACATTTCTTAAAAGCGGTTTCTAGGCTTAGGCCCTCTCATCAAATCATTGTACCGCCGTGGGATCTTAATGTGGTGTTAGGGACGTTAGTGAAGGAGCCTTTTGAGCCCTTAGGTCAAGCTACAGTGAAGGATTTGACGTTAAAAATGGTGTTTTTGGTGGCCATTTGTTCGGCGAGATGAATTTTGGAGCTGCAGGTGTTGTCTTGTAGAGAGCCCTTTCTGCAGTTTTCAAAAGAAAAGGTGGTTTTGAGACCGGTGCCGTCCTTTTTGCCTAAGGTTGTTTCCCCTTTTCACCTAAATCAGACGGTGTCGCTGCCGGTGCTGGTTTCAGGGGAGGACGCCACGCCGGATTGCATGTTGCGCTTTTTGGATGTCAAACAGGTGCTATGGCAGTATTTGAAAGTTTCCAAACCTTTTCGCAAATCTGACCATCTCTTCGTGCTGTTCGGGGGTCCTTGGAGAGGTGAGGTGGCGGCGAAAGCATCCATTTCCCGATGGATCAGAGAAGCGATTACCTCGGCGTACCTGGTACAAGGGCGTTTGGCCCCGGCAGGGTTGCGGGCACACTCTACCACAGCGCAGGCGGCCTCTTGGGCAGAACACAGCTTGGTTCCACCAGGAGACATCTGTAGAGCAGCTAATTGGTCGTCGCTCCATACCTTCAGTAAGCACTATTGCTTTGATGTGCTAGCAGTAAGTGATGTCTGTTTTGGTTTGGCGGCCTTACGAGCTGGTTATAAGTGTCCCTCCCAATGAACACTGCTCTGTTACATCCCAGAAGTAGAGGACTGAACTGGAGGAACGATAAGGAAATGATAATTACACTTACCTGGTAATTGTAGTTTCTTTAGTGATGACAGTTCAGTCCTCAATCCCGCCCAGGGTGATATCATTGTCAGTGGGTCTTCAGTTGAGGGATCTATGCGGTTACAAGTAGGCATAAAATTTCAAGGAATCCTGTCTCATGATTCTGCTCTGTCCTTTTCTCTCTTCATTATTCTCTCTCTTTGTTCTGAAGAAGGCAGGAGGAAATGGTACGGGGCAAAGTTTACTGTTTTGATACTAAAGTTTAGTAGGGTTTGATGATGTATGTTAGCTACTTATTTGTTGCTCTGTTGAGTATGCTTTGTCAATAGTTCACTGGGGTTGATGGGAGGCACCAGCAGACTACATCTAGTGATGTCATGAATTTGACATGCCCAGTCTGCAAGCTGCAGGAGGAGGAGCACAACCCAGAAGTAGAGGACTGAACTGTCGTCACTAAAGGAACTACAATTACCAGGTAAGTGTAATTATCATTTATTGTGATACTGATGCCATGTTTTTTTAGCTTTTCTTGAAGCATTGGATTGGCTATTTTGGATAGTGCATAATTTTTCTACTGTACAGATCGACATACACCATGATGGGACAGGTGTAGCTGCTGTCAGATATGTGGGATTCACAGATATTGGGAATCAGATGCTATAGCCAGAAGGTCTTACTACTACTACTGATCATTTGTATTGCACTACAAGGCGAATGCAGCGCTGCTAAGACACATGTAAAAGATGGTCCCTGCACAGCAGAGCTTACAATTTAGTCAAGACAGACAACACAGCAGGATACATCTAGGGGGAGTGATAAGGAAACACAAGAAATATTAGGCAGATCAGATACAAAAGCAGCAACAAAGAGTTGAGAGCTCAATCTGGATTTGAGAAGGGCCAAAGAAGAAGCCTGGTGTACATACTCAGGTAGTTTGTTCCAGTCATATGGAGCAGCAAGGTGAAAGGAGCGAAGCCCGGAGATGTCAGTAGAAGAGAAGGGCACAGATAGAAACAATCTGCCAGAAGAGTGGAGTTCCTGAGGAGGAGTGTAGGGAGAGATAAGGGAGGAAAGTGTGGAGCAGCAGAATAAGTGCACTTATAGTCCAAAAGCATGAAAAGGGCATACATTTGTGGCTCAGCAATATTATGCATCCATTGGGGAACTGCAATGTTAGTTTAAGGTTTTGTGCACTTGGTAAGGGTCCATCCTTAGCAGTTTAAAGAGTGTTCGAAGAGATGACCAAGGCAGTGATCACTGTGGCCATTTTCTAATGGCAGTACCAATTGATACAAGGTATGTCCTGACATATATATGTTCATATTTAAATTCTCTTATTATATTAGGGTGCATTTTTTAGGGCATGACGAGGACTGATATATGGTCTAGGTTGCAGCAGCAGTCATTTCTCATTGGTATTTATGTCTAATTTGCATCACCAAACTACTGTCAGTGTGAAGAGCAGCTTAGGAGATGCACATTTTACCAAGGAGGCATGGCATCTGTGGGTACATCGTGGAGACAGACAGGACATAATATTGATGAGGGATGTGTTTTCCCATTATATCACATAGCCGATGCCTGCACCCATGTGCGGGCCTCATGCCAGATGCGTGCATGTGCCGGCTGAATAGCGCTTTGCCCTCGTCGCACCGGAAACATCTACCTCCCTGATTCTGAACCTGTATCATATCTAGACCCACAGATGAGGAATTAGGTTCAAACAGGGCCCATTTTCAATTTAGACGTGTCCATGAGCCAGACATGCATGTTATGGAAACTGTCTCCATGTGCGCTATGAAGAAACCCAGCTTGGACCTGGACTGAGTGGACCCCAAGAATAAAGTTAACTGCGCCCACACAATTCCACACACCCTGGTCAGTGGTTTTTTTTATGTTGTTGATGTTGTTTTTGTTTTCTTTGGAAAAGGGCACAGCATGTTGTATTTACCAAGGTTAGGGCACTTGAAGTTAATCTACTTGCCACATTAAGAAATAGCAGTGAGAGATATTTACCTAATGTTCAAAAAACTGCTGAGAACCTTGGAAGAGAAATACATGTTTTAAACAAAGGATAAGATCTAGATTAGTACTCTGTAGCACAACTTAATACAAAGTAAAATGCTACTTATCTGATTGAAGAGAAGACTTGTTTGCATATAAGATGAAGTTCACTCGTTTGAGCTAGAAAGAAATATGTGTTGTCATTGGAGCTAACATGGCATGAACTTAATTTGTGTTACTATACAGAACTGGATATCTTTTTAATGCCTGACTAAATGTGTTCACTGTCAAATTTTAAAAGAAAAATATATTTATTTAAATTTTGAAAAAAATAAAAACACACTGTTGATGCACAGCTCTTCTAGTTATTACCTTTTGGGTTATAGTAACATTTCTTTGGAACAGTTTCAACTCAATATTTTTATGTGGTTGCCTACTTGATGGGAGGTGGCCTGAAGTAACCAATTGGCACCGAGACAGAGGAAAAGTTAGATATAGCGGGGTAACTTGTGTAAGGCCATTCTTACTGGTGAGAGGATGAGCTACAATATTGCCTAGCTCTGGCTTGGGAGTGAGAGATGCAGCTCTCTTCAGAAATCATTCGGCCAGGGGCAACTCTACTATTAGGCAGAGTGAGGAGGCTGCCTCAGGCGGCAACGTTTTGGGAGTGGCAAAAATACCCCTATAACACCCCAGTGGCAGCCGCCTCCCTCTGTCAGGTTTTGATTTTGTGTGTTCTAGATACCAGGTGCTGCTGCTGCTACTGCTTCTGCCGCATCAACAGCAGTGGTGGCATCACCCCGCCTTCCGCTGTCACTGCCAATTTGGATCCAATGAGAGGCAGCAGCGGCAGTATTGGCAGGCTACAAGTTTTTAAAAAGACCCCAAAACAGAAAAAAAAAACGTGAGGCCTTCAAATAATGTGTGCTTGAAAGTCCTGCAGGCCTCGCCTCTTCTGACACATGCTTTGTGTCAGAAGAGGGCGGGGCAGGCAGGGTCTTGAAAGCACCTGGACTCAGGAAGACCCCATGCTTTTACTAGTGTATTTGCTGCCACTGTTTTAGAGGTTCATAGAGAGAAGAAACAGTGGCAGCAAATACAGTAACAGAAGCACGGGGTCTTTCTGACTGTAAGCGCTTCAAAGGACCTGCCTGTCCCTCCCCCTCCTGACGCGAAGCATATGTCAGAAGGGACGGGGCCTGCAGGACTTTCAAGCATGCTGAATTTGAAGGCCCCATGTTTGTTTGTTTGTTTTTTGTAAGAACTTGTAGTCTGCCACCCCTGCTGCTTCACCTCTCAATGGGTCTGAGTCAGCAGTGATAGCGGGAGGTGGGTGATGCTGCCACTGCTGCAGACCCACTGTGGATGGAGGCACAGGGGAGGGTAGACAGCAACACAGGAGAGAGGCAGAGCTGGACATGGGGGGCATGGGGGAAACATGGAGGGACACAGGATGGGATTGGGGATAGATTCTGGCCATGAGGTGAGGGGGGCAAAGGGCAGATGCTCCCTTCACTTCATGGCTTTCAGAGGCAGATGCCCCTCTCATGGCTAGCAGAGGGCAGATGGTTGCAACAGATGAGGAGGCATAAAGGGCAGATGCTGGTCACAGGATGGGTGTGGGGAAGGTGAAAGTGGGATGGAGTAGAGAGCAGATTCTGGATAGTGGCAGGGGAAGTATGGGGGCAGAAGATTGATGCTGGACATGCAATGGGGGTGTGGATATATGCTTGCCATGGGTGTGGGGACAGAGGGCAGATGGTGCCCACAGATTGAGGAAGATGGAGGACAGATGATGGACAAGAGATGTATGGGGCCAAAGGAGAATGGAGAGCAGATGCTGGAAATGGGGTCGAGATAGGGGAGAAGGAACAAATGTTGGACATGGGCGGAAGGGACAAAGCAGACAATGGCCACAGGATAGAGGTGGGGGAGGTGAAGGGCAGATGGTGGATATGGAATGGGATAGACAGCAGAAGTTGGATGGATGTGGAGGGTAGATGCTGGATGGAGGTGGAGGGACATGGGTTGGGGGTAGGGGATTGATGCTGGCCATGGGGTGAGGAGGGGAGAGGGCAGATGGTGGACTTAGGATGAATAAAGCAGAAACTGGACAAAGATAAAGATAGAGGGATGAAGAACAGATGCTGGGCATGGGGAAGAGGTAGGGGAGAAAGGGTAGATTCTGGGCATAGGGCATAGATAGAGTAGAAAGGGCAGATGATGGGGAGAAATGGTAGATGCTGGACATAGAGGGGTGGAGATCAGATGCTGGGTATAGAGGGGGGATGGGGGCAATGAACAGAGAGGCGAGGGATGCTGGGCACAGAGGGAGGGGGAAGAGAGAAAGACAGGAGAGATGCTGGGTACAGGGGGACGGGGAGAGAAATACTTGGCATGAGGTGTAGAGATAGGAGGAAATGCATGGTGTGGAATTTTAAGGAGAGGAAGATGTGAAATTTTGGACATGGGTTGTGGGGAGAAGCAGAGGGCAGGTGCTGAACATGGAAAGGAAAGGGATATATTGGACACGGGTTGAAGAATAGGGAGAGAGGGGGAATGATAGAGTAAGAAAAAGGGGATGAGGTGCTGGATGGTGGCAAGAGAGAGGGGAGAGACACTGGACATGGTAGGAAAGAAAGAAACAGATACAGGGCTGGGGCAACCATCAGGCAAACTAGGCAGTCACCTAGGGTGGCAGTTTCAGGGGAGCGGCAAAGAGCAGGTCATTCAAAGCTAAACAATAAGGTGTAAAATATGTTTAAGGTACCAACAGATTGAGCCAACTCTTTAGTCAGTCCTGAACAGATGCTGGGTATGGGAGGAGGAAGAGAGAGTTAAAGACTGGGGAATAAGAAGATAGGGAAAGAGAGGGATATGTTAAGGGTTGAAAACTGGTAGATGCAGTAACAAGAGGGGTTTTGAGGACTGGATGGTAAGAGGGAGGAGTAAACTCAGAGAGAGAGAGAGAAATAAACAGAAGAAAGATGAAAGGAAAAGATAAATGCCAGAGATGTAAGGAAGTGAAAAGACAGGAAAGGAGAGAAGTGGCAGAATGGCTGGAAACCTTAGCAAGCAAGTTAAAAGAAGACAGATGAAAGCAGAAACCAGAGACAGATCAATATGATTAGAGAATAACATGGCCAGTCAACAAAGGAAGAAAAATGAATATTATTTCAACTTTAATGATTGAGATATGTCAGTCTTTGGAATTTACATGTTCTATCTTTATATTTTGCACAGTACATGGGCATATGAATCTCTTTCTATTTCCCTGATGTTGTAGTGCATGCAGTAGCCAAGAGTGGTCCTAGGGTTGCCAACTGGCTCCAGATGCGCCCGACAAGCTTTGTGTCCATCAGTAGTCCCCACCAAAAAATCAGTCCAAGATAAGTCACTGATGCAGTCTGGCTTCTTGGGGTTTCAGTTTTATTTCTGTCTTCATGTGCCTATTTTTAGTTTGTGGTAATTTATTACCTACTTGGTGAACATCTATCTGTGTTCTGAGTGTATTATGTTAGCATGGAGTTTCTATCACGATAGGTAATAATCAAGCTTGCTCGGTTTTCTGAATAAGTGTATAGATGTTCCAGGGCCCACTGCAATATTTACAATGCTGCTGTTTTCTGGGTAGGCTCATTGTGTGAGTTTTGAAAAATGATGCTGTTATGATATAGAATATTTTCTTTATAGGTCTTGAGTAATTTTTTTTAAGGTTTGTATTACTTTGCAATATGCCCAGTACTGAAGATGGTTTATATTGCTGTTACCGAGAAGACACCAGAATCAGAAATTATTTTGGTATGGTGAGTACTGATTGAAATGTTCTAATTTGGCTCTGCACCCATTGTTGGGAGAGGGATTTCTTGGGATGCAGAATATATGTTCAAATAGATAGAGCAAGAACCACAGCACTAAATAAAATTAGAACCTAAGATATACCTTACTGGACCATCAAGTCCTGTATCCTGTTTCCAACAGCAGTCAATCCAGGTCACAAGTACATGTGAAGAAAGCACTCCATCCCATAATCAGCACAACGCCAACACTCAATGTCCATGTCAGCAGCAGTGGGATATGAAGCCTGGCTGCCCTATTCCAAACCACTACTCTAACCATTAGTTCTAATCTGTGCTATGGTTCCTGCTGTTTCCTGTGTGCTCCTTGGTGTGTTATCGTCTTGCATCTCTTTTTCCTTTTGCAGAGTATATATTTATATTACATACCATGCCGGTGTGAGGAGTGTTTTAGATTAGATTCCTAGGCTACATAATGAAACTTCTACAATTTTTGCTGAACATAAACATCGTCGCAAAATTTAAAATGAAAATTATCTAGACTGGGAATATGTTGCTTTCTTTATTCATGGGGCAACTACCTGACTGGTCTCCCGAGTGAGGGAAACCCCCTATTCCCTGTCTAAAGCCTCTCCATTTTGGCTGCCGGTGGGGGGGGGGGGGGATGCCATCTCATCTGTCACCTCAGGCAGCTGATTGTTTTGAGTCATCCCTGCATGCGACATTGTTTTTGAGCTGATCGGTGAGTGTTGTAATGGGACAGCTGGTAGGCCTTGTCTTGCTTTTCACCAGTGACGCAATATTTGTGATCTCTGAGGGAAAGGAAGGGATGGTGGAATTTAGCAGATTGGAGCTGCTGTGTGGTCTTTATCTGCCGTTGTTTTTCTACGTTTTACAGAGGACTTCAGGAGTAGGAATCCAAATGTGGAATAAAGCTTTGATCTCTTACATTAATTAGCACAAACAATCAGCTATCTCTTGGGCCACTGGCCAGAATTAGGAATGTAATACCGAGGTCCACTCAGGACTGTGGATCATATTGTAGCAGCAGATAAGCATGCAATAAATAAAACCAGGAGTCTTTTCAAGGATCCAAGCCAGTTTAATGTGCACAGGCTCAAGCAATAATCAATTTCAAAATGGCTGAGCAATGGTTTCTAGCAAAACAACAACTTTTATAGCTTTCTTTCCCATTCTAGACATAGGCAAACTTTTCATTGGTCCCAATAACCCCTCTCACCCATCTATTGGTCCTGGTACCACTACGTAGCTATCCAATGAGGACCTTGATCTGGGCTCAGCACCTGGTTGCCCCCCTTTCAGTCCTCATTACAATGGACAGTTCTTAGACTTTCGATACTTCTCTCCTCCAAGGTCACTGGCTTGCTGGAATATGAGTGAGAGCGGGGCACTGTAACCTTGCTTTCTGCAGAGTTAATTAATTCCATAGAAGCTGTGCTCTCTTATCAGTACCAATTAAACTTGTTTTTCTCTATTTTCTAAGTTTCGATTCTGCTTAGCTATACTAAATTGTGTTCAGTTAAGTTTCAATTCTACGGTGTCATCATTCAGGGGGGTTTTCATTCCTCTGGGCCTAACTACAGGCTTCATTTACAAATCAAGCTGCTTAGGCCTGTCTGTTTAATTCAATTAGCATGGATCATAGGCCTTCGCCTACCACATTCCCCCCTTTGATTATTCTCACTCGCAAGTGAGAAAGGGTGAGAATCAAATCACATAATACTAGGTAAAGGTATCACTCTGTGGTATAGGGTAGTAAGTTCACATAGCTAGTATCTTTGTAGCTGCCTTACGCTCTACAGTGCTATTAATAACTGAAATTATCATTCGCAAGCAAAGTGGCAAGAAACAAGGGAATAACAAGCAGATAGTCAGAGTCCATAATTTGGCAAGAGTGGGTAAAAGAACTAAAGGATTAGAAGGTTCAGGAGCATTTATGCCGGACCACCAAGATGTCTTCTTTGTTGTGCTGTTGTAAATCTTCTGATTTAGACAGTCCAGCTGTCCGATCTTCATAGCAAATTGTGGTCCGGTCCGAACAAAACACAAACTGTCAACAATGGGGTGGGCCAATACCCACTCACTAGTAGTATTATGTAAATCAGTCTGATTGTAGGGGATGGAGTAATTCAGTTCTTGGGCCTCCCAAGGCCATTAGTCTCCCATTGTTGTTTCTCCACAAAACAAGCAATCTGAAACATGAAGACCGAATGCCACTGCTCCTGCTAATTCAAGAAATAAGTTCTGGTGGCAGGAGGAACGTCAAAGTCTGATTTCATGGCTTCATAGAAAGAGTGATCTTTTGTCCTGTTCTGGTGGTGGTATGCAAGCTGCACAAGGGGGTAGGGCAAAAGTCATTTCAAAGCACCCCAAAACTGTTGCCAGAATAAAGCAATAATAAGAATTCATAATGGGCATAGTCTCTGGAAAATTGGAGGAACTGTCGGATTTCACAACAGATGACAAATGTAGGGTTGATTGTAGATCCTCAAGCTTCTGCCGTACGTAGACCTACCAGCTTTTTGGCAGGAGTAGGGCTGTAGATTCCAAAGTATCACTGTCTTCTGGGATGTCTCAGGTTCTTAAAATATCATAGTACAGTCTCTCAGGTTATTATTGCCTTCTTAGAGCAGTTCTCTCTTTAGGAGATCAAAACAGTCTTTTTCAGAGTATTTAAACACAGTCTCTTTCTGATGATTGCAGTTTTTCTCCAGATGCGAGGCTTACCTTCAGATAAACAAACAGTCTTGAAACAGTGCAGTTTCTGAGGGACCAATAAGTTTTAGGTCCGTGGCTGTTGTCGTAGGGTGAGGTGCAATGGAGTCTCAGGATGCTGTACAGTAGTCCAGTGATCAGGTTCAAGAGCAGCTGCTGGCTTCACTTGATTATGATGGATCCAAGGTTCAAATTCTGCGACTTTTACTGCAGTTGGAGTTGACAGGATGACGACATAGGGTCCCTTCCAATGCAGGGCTAACAGTATCTTTCTCCACTCTTTGATCCACACCGAGACTCCAGGCTTGAAAGGATGCAGGGGTGCAGGCAAATTGATGAGTAATCGATTTTGTACCCAGGTATGAAGACTCTGCAAAACAGAACTTAAAACCAATAGTTCATGTCTAATAATTTCAGATACTATCTGTTTCATATCTCCCTTTATTTCCTATACAATAGGCGAGGGTCGCCCATACAAAATTTCAAAAGGGAAAACTCCTAAAGACATAGCAGGGGCTAAGTATATCCTAAGAAGGGCTATAGGAAGAACCTGGGGCCACTTCAGGTAAACCTCTTGGCAAAGTTTGGACAACTGAGATTTCAGGGTTCTATTCATACATTCTACTTTTCCTAAATTCTGAGATCTATAGGCAGTATGTATCTGTTAATATCAATATCTTGGGGCTATACTTAATGGACTTGCTTCCTAAGGTTATCCACCCTCATTCTTTGTACGGGGTCCCATGTGCATGCAAGGTTGTAAGGGCATACTTGGAATCTGGGTACACATTTAGACAGGGCTCTTTTCCTATTGTTAGTGCTCTAGTGAGGGCTATCAGTTCAGCTTTCTGTGGTGAAGTTTCTGGGGCCAGGGCTGAGGACTCAACTACCAAATCAGGGGTCACCACTGCATATCTAGCACAACAATGTCTATTGATGATGAAACTGCCTTCAGCCACAAAGAAAGTCTGTTCAGGGTTCTCCAGAGAGACATCGGTCAAATCCAGGCGGCTTGAGAATACAGTGTCCATAATTTCTAAACAGTCATGATCAGGGGGTCAAGACCAACTGGTAACAACATAACAGGATTCAAAGCTTGACTGACCCTTCAGTTGTATCTGGGGTTTTCACACAACATACTCTAATACTTCAACATTCATAGATTTGTTAGCTAGTAGTTTCCTTTGTATTTCATATTGGTTAGAACAGAGTGTGGTACAGTAACTTGAAGATTCTGTCTCAAAGGGATTTTTCTTTTAGTTTTTGCTTACTAAGAAGGCTGTAGCTGTAACAGCTTCTCAAATAAGGTCCAAGAGATTGAGTCAACACTCCTAGAACATTTCCTTGTGACTCATGAACATAGAGACTGAAAGGTTTTCTGGACATCTGGTAGACCCAGAATTGGTGACAACATCAGAGTGTTTTTTCAAAGATCAAAAGGCTGCATCCTGTTCAAGTCCCCTTTCCAATGGAGACTTTTCCATTACTTTGATAGCTTGATACAATGGTTTTGCTAGCAGCGCAAAATTGGGGATCCATATACAACATACTTTGTGGCACCCAAGAAGGCTCTCACTTGCCTCCTGGTGGTTGGAGGAAACCTTCTTGCATGCTATGGACTCCCTACAATATACACAATTAATAAATGCTCCTACACATAAATACGGATCTACGCCAGATCTCTTCTTTGCCCCCAACCACCTTGTAAATAATGACAGCTTCTCCTCACCCATAATCACACCAGTCCCATGGTCAGACCACCTTAGAATTAAAATAGAATTCTCAAGCAGGATTGACAAACTTGATAAGATAAAAACTTCTACATTTACTCCAAGAAGATTTAAAGCCTTCAATAAAGAGCAGTTCTTACTTGACACACTACCTTGCCTTGACTCAACTGAACTTGATTTGAACAAACAAGTGAACAACTGGTATAACACCATTAGCACTGCATCCAAGGCCTTTTCAGACTCAAGAACATTCAAAAACAGACATCATGCTCCATGGTATTCCAAAAAACATACGCAATGCTAAGAGGGAAATTAAGGAGAATTGAACGCCACTGGAGACGATCAAAATCTCCTACCTCTCAAAATTTATATTTAATCAGCAAAAGAATTACAACGATCTCATCAACAAAACTAAAAAAGAGCACCACACAAATACTATACAGAAAGCATTTAACAACCTAGAGAACTTTTTGCAATTGTAAAAAATCTAGTCAACGAACCAAGCTCTGATAAAGACATTCAGATCAGTCCTCAAGTATATGCAGATCATCTTCAATTGAAAATAGGCCAAACACCACCTTTAAAACAACCTAAAACAACAGCCTTATTTTACCAAGTACAATTTGGAACAAGTTTTACACTCCCTCGACTACACAACTTTCAGACATCATTGCTGCACTTAACACAAGCACTGCACCCACAGATCCTTGCCCTGTACCTTGGATCAAAGCTACCAAGTCAAACTTTATTAATTTTATTCACAATCTTGTAACTAACTCCTTAACTCATGGAATCATGCCAGAACAACTTAAATTAGCAACAATTAGGCCTACCCATAAAAAAAACCAACCTTGAAAAAGACAAGCCAGCTGCATATAGACAAATTACAACCTACCCACTCTTGGCAAAAATAATTGAGAAGGCAGTACAGCTACAACTTCAAGACCATATGATGAACATGCGCCACTTGATATACATCAGCATGGCTTCCGCCCCAACCATGGTGTTGAAACGCTCCTACTATACTTATTTAATGACATCACTCAAACAATAGATAATTTCAACAAAGGTACCTTAATGATCTTCTTAGATATTTCAGCTGCCTTCGATACAGTGGACCATGCAATCCTCTTAACAAGACTAAAGAGCATCGGATTAACTGGCACCGTCCTAAAATGGTTTGAATCCTACCTAGTTGATAGACAGTTCCAAGTTAAAATTGGCCTAAACACTTCACGTCACATAGTAATCAAACAAGGCGTGCCGCAAGGATCTGCACTCTCTTCACTTTTTTAATTTGTTTATCCAACCAATCTGTCACATAATAGCAGATCATCAAATAGATTACACGATTTATGCGGATGATATCATGATTTACACTCCAATTGATATCAACTGCCCAGATTACAGCAAAATTTCAAACTGTATTACCAGCATTTCAAATTGGCTAACAAATAATAACCTTGCAATAAACCTGAACAAAACGGAAGCACTTATTGTAACTAGAAACACCAGCTTTATCCCTCCACCTTACATTACTTGCAACAACACAAAGATTCCAGTTAAGGACGAAGTAAGATACCTCGGAATAACCCTCGATAAGAAGCTAAACCTGCGTTCTCATATAAGAAAAACTGTTAAAAACGCGTATTACAAAATGAAGATAATTAGACGACTTAAGCCTCTTATCTCTTATGATCACTTTCGAACAGTCTGTCAGGCACTCATTACTCCCATTCTGGATTTCTGCAACCCTATTTACAATGGACTGCCTAAGCATGCTCTCAAGCCACTTCAAATGGCACAAAATACAGCAGCTAGAATCATCAATGGATCCTCAAATTATGAACACATTACCCCCATCCTTAAAGAACTCCACTGGCTCCCAATAATCCTTCGCATAAAGTATAAATTAATCATAAATATATTCAAAATGAAAACACAACAGTTCTGCAATCAGCCTTCATGCCCTCTTACTCCATGATATCAACAAAAGACCAAGAAGGTTATCCACTTCTAACTCCCTCAGCTCCCCAAAAAACTACTCTAATTCATGCAAATGTACCTGACAATTAGCAATTGATTTTTCCGCACCTTTAATTTGGAACTCTCTCCCTCCTGATTTACGCTCACTGGATGATTTAAAAGACTTTCGTAAACAATTAAAAACTACACTTTTCATTGAACAATATGGATCAACAATTGACTAATTATATTATATTTATTTTAATTATTTTAACTAATTTGCCTTATTGTTAACCCTTGTTATTTTTCCTATATTACCATTGTACTGTTATGTTTACTGTGTTTGTTTCCCTTGCCTATAACCTTTGTATTTCTTGTGACCGCTTTGATTGAAGGAAAAGGCGGTATAGAAGACTTGTTAAATAAATAAATAAAAATAAAATACTGCATACAGCTGCTTTGCGTTCTGGCGTCGAATTCCGCTGGACAACTGGAATCCTAGGTATTTAACTTGTTTGGCATAATTGCACCTTGGCTCTTGAGACTTTGTATCCAGCCTCATTAAGAGGGTGCAAAAGTTCACTGATGGCTTGTAGACATTCACTTTCTGAGTTGGTGGTTATGAGCAAGTTGTCCACATATTGAAGTAGAATTTTTTTCCCTGGAGTTTCTGGATAACTTGTAAAATCCTTGCTGAGTGAGGCGAGTTCTTGAATCCTTGAGGTAATCTTGTCCAGATGAGTTGGCCCCGCCTCCTTGTAGTGGGGTCTTGGGCTAAGCGTATGCAGAAAAACATTTTTTAAGTCCAGAATGATGAAATGTATAGCTTCAGCAGAGATCAGTTCCAAGAGAATATAAGGATTTTGGTACCACTGGTTGTATAGTTTCAGCTGCATCATTCATTCTTCTTAGATCCTGCACTGGGCGGTAGCCACCTGTCCCAGGCTTCTTGACTGGCTTGAGGGTGACAATGACAGGGGCTATGTTCTTTGCTAGGCCAGGTGGATTATCTTCTGCCCATAATCCAGGTGGGGCTATAAGGTTGGTAGGTATACAGGAACTTGTTGACTTGACTGGAGGTGTGCTATAGAACTGCCACTCCTCTTCTCGGGGAACAGTCAGCACCATCAATCCAGCAGGTTTTGGGTTTACAGTCATTTGCATTTCTCCCTCTTCAGCAAAGGATATCTGTGCCTGAAGCTTTGCAAGCAGATCTCGGCCCCAAAAGTGGAATAAGGCACTCAGGCATATACAGGAACTGGTGCATTATTTTCTGTCCCCCTAGTTCACACATGCGGTTCTGCAGGAAAGGCTTTGCGGACTTAGCCCCAGTAGCTCTGATAGTGGTGATGCATCTGGCCTAGTCTTTATCCATGCTGTAGCCCTCTTTAGCTGCCACTTACTCTATAGCTACTTCCTTCTCCTACTAAAACATTGTGCTTGGTTTATTGTTTTATGATTCTGCAATCAAGTACTCCCTCCTCCCCTCCTGGGGAGGAGTCAAGATACGGGCATTCACTTCTCTAATGTCCTTCTCCTCTGTAATGGGCGCACTCACACCCAGTTTTCACTTCCTCTGCTCCTTTGATTAGGAAAACCTCCTCCACATCATTCAACTAAAATATCAGCAAAAAGATCTGTTCTCTTTTTCCATCTTACAATTTTTACTTTCTCTGTCCCTCTTCAACAATCCACATACTTTCTGATCAACTTTCATATTTCTGTAATTTCTGTTCATTAGTTCAATCAAGTCCTAAAACTTCTCAGTGTATAATGCAGTTTTTTCAGTTCTAAACAAATCTGGTCAGCTGACTTTCACTTCTGGTCCAGAGGGGGTGCACATCCCCCTGCTGCGGAGGTGGCTGGCAAACTAGGGAATCTGCAGGGAGGAGTCCCCCCCCCTCTCCTGGGCTCTGTTTCTCCTAGCAACGCTCTATCCAGGAGGTTGTTTTTTTTTTTTTTTAATGTTCTACTTCTCTGCTGTGGGCACATTAGTTCACGCCTACCGGGGGGTGACATCATCGGTGGACTGGGCTCCATCCCCCCCTTAAGCACTCTGAACGGAGCTACTTACAGAGAGAGAGAGAGTGACGAGACAGGATATCTAGAGATTCTGGGGCAAAATATGGTGAACAGCAGAAACCACTCCCTTTCACATAACATTCCTAATTGGGACAGAGACATTTGATTACCATAGTCTTCAGTAAATCCCTTACTGAAATTCTTGATCATACTTGAAAAGACACTTATTAAAAAAACCTTATTACCGTAAACATAAGCTTAAATTGAGCACAGACATACAATTTAGATACAGTTCTTAAAATATCTTATAGAGAGAACTATAGCTATCTGTTACGTATGACTAGAATAAAAATACTTAGCAACTAGCTGCCAGCTGTAATCAGCATGTCTCTGCAAAATAAATTATTATTTTTTTAGTTCAGAAAGCAAATATTCAAAAGACATTCCGGATATTTTTCATAAAGTACAGTACACCTTTCCCTTTTTTCAAATACGGAAAAACAGATGAATTTATCTTAAAAGCCAATATTGTAAAGGTCAGTGTAGCTAACTGATTTGTTCATTAGTAATTAGTACAGAGTTTAACAATTCAAAGTAATTACCTTAAATCGTACAGTTTGGGGAAGCATGCATTCAAATGACTTATACTTGTTCATAAAAAGGTTGGTGCAAACACTCCGCAAGATAAACTTTTTTTTTAAAACTTTGATTGAATGAATCCTTTATTTTAAATAAACGGGAGACCTCTCAACCGAGAGTTGCTGTCTCTTAAAACACATTTTTTCCTTCTCTGCAAGCTACACCCCTCTGCTCACTGGGAAACAACTGAACTGTGCTCATAAAAAGAGACTTCTCATTCACACGCACAGAGAGATGCCAGAAAAAAACAATTTAAATCAGTGTCAAGTCGTGATCTAATAATTACTTTGTAGATCAAAGGAAAAACAAAAACAGTTCTCTATCATTTCCTATTTAAACTATTACAGTGCTTACTGAAAATTTGAACATACAGCCGACAGAAATTCTTCTCACTTGGTCCGCAACCCGTAAGGGATTAATACAAACTTAACCCTTTTCAGGCTAAGCCCAAAAACTATCGGGACCCACAATCCTGACTAAACATTCTTATTAAATGATATATAAATGATATATAATACATAACCATAGCAGAAGGAACATTACTATTAAAAACATATTGAATAATACAGGTACAATTGTCCTGAAATAAGCACAAACTAACAGCATTGAGATTTAAGCCTGCACAGGGTTAGAAAGACACTGTACATTCTTTCCTCCAGACACGCCCCCTGTCAGTTTTTCACTGTGCAGTAGGAAAGCGAACTCGGTCAGACCAGCTTTTGGATTTCTAAAATGACTCTAGGTGTTTTGCGTCTTCGTTCTGCTTTATTAATACAATTTCTTAATCAGTGAACTGTCACAAATTACTCAACAGAATAATCTCACATTTATAACAGAAGGGGAACTCGCAGTTTCAACAGAGAACAAAAAGAACAGATACACAGTAGGGCAGACAATACACATCAAACGCTTCACAATCATGCTAGCAACATATCCCAAAAAACCCAGTCCTGTCTGTTCTGACTAGGCTAAATCATGATTCTCTATAACAGCTGTACCTCGCGAATACTCATGCAAGGATTTTCAAACAAATTTTCCCCACGCATACTCATGTAGGGACCTCGCGCATACTCATGCGAGGTTGACTTAAGTCTTACCAAACAAAAAGGACAATGGCTTCACCTCGCGCATACTCATGCAAGGTTAATAGGACCGCCCTTGAGAGGGGATCACTGCTCTCTTTTCCAAGTTCCAAGTTCTCGAGATTACAAGTTACAAGTTTCAAATTCTTACCAAAGTTTCACAAGTTTCAAACTGCAGTTCTAACTCATCTGTCTAGACAGGTTTTCAAAACTATACTTACCGGATCCGGTCCCCGATACTTCACTAGCTTCTGAGTTGGATCCTGGACTCCCCCGGGTCGGAGGTATTGGCCAGCTGGACCCAGTGCCTGCCGAGGCCAGGCAGAACCCCCTCCGATACAAGAGGATCGGTGGGCCCAGGGAAATTCCCCTGCGTCGGATTGGCATGGTTCCAACTGGACCAAACCTCAAGGCGAATTACGTGGATTTATTCACTTGAACACCATCCACCACTCGCACTTCCAGGCCGACGCACCAAGAAATGTAGCAGCAGATAAGCATGCAATAAATAAAACCAGGAGTCTTTTCAAGGATCCAAGCCAGTTTAATGTGCACAGGCTCAAGCAATAATCAATTTCAAAATGGCTGAGCAATGGTTTCTAGCAAAACAACAACTTTTATAGCTTTCTTTCCCATTCTAGACATAGGCAAACTTTTCATTGGTCCCAGTAACCCCTCTCACCCATCTATTGGTCCTGGTACCACTACGTAGCTATCCAATGAGGACCTTGATCTGGGCTCAGCACCTGGTTGCCCCCCTTTCAGTCCTCATTACAATGGACAGTTCTTAGACTTTCGATACTTCTCTCCTCCAAGGTCACTGGCTTGCTGGAATATGAGTGAGAGCGGGGCACTGTAACCTTGCTTTCTGCAGAGTTAATTAATTCCATAGAAGCTGTGCTCTCTTATCAGTACCAATTAAACTTGTTTTTCTCTATTTTCTAAGTTTCGATTCTGCTTAGCTATACTAAATTGTGTTCAGTTAAGTTTCAATTCTACGGTGTCATCATTCAGGGGGGTTTTCATTCCTCTGGGCCTAACTACAGGCTTCATTTACAAATCAAGCTGCTTAGGCCTGTCTGTTTAATTCAATTAGCATGGATCATAGGCCTTCGCCTACCACAATATCATGCCACACCTTTCATTTTTCATAGCACCAGCCTTGGGAATTTCATACCCTTGTGCAATCACTGAATTGTTACTTTCATTTATAGGAATGCCAATGTATTCTTACACTCTAAGAATCTCTCGGGAAACAATTGTGAAAATAGAAGTGTTTTATTGTTCCATTACGTTAATTATTCCCGTGAGGAAAACAGCAGCACATTTACTTTTCAGTGTTATTGCACATGGCTAAATCTGAAGAATTTGCTCTTCAGGATTGCCGTCACTAGGAACCGCAGATCTCGCTACTGCTCATGTAGGGGGAATTATTACACAGTCTATGTTTATATGTTATTTACCTCCTTACCATCGGAGGAGCAGATTTGGATCTAGATCTGCTCCTCCCATGATAAGGATATCTTCATACAGGAATGCATAAGAAAGCTTTCACGAAAGCTAAAGAAAATGGAAATCGACAAGGAACTATAGCTTCTGTGCAGCTGTTCTCTTTTCTATATTAAGCGTACCTTCGCTTTAACTCTCTTCTTTCCTGCTTGTCTTGAGCTTGCTGAGGACACTCCGAGAGGAACAGAGGTGAACATTCTGAATTGTTAGAACACTCACATTCCATCCAATGTTGCCATAGTTACCAGCTTCAAAAGAAATTATAAGGCATCATTTGGTCTCATTTTTTTGCACTGGGTGTGTTTTCTGTTTTTCTCAGTGAATCTCAATCTCATTCTCTCCGCTCTGAGTCATGTATTATTCTCCGCATCCCACAAATTATGGCCTACTCCTCACTTTTGGGCTCTCGTTTTGCTTTATGGGAATAAACTTTCTCCCTACGCCTGGGAAGCTCCATTTTTGGCACACCTCTGGTCAAACGTGAACATTCTTCTTGGTTCCATCACTTTCTCCTTCGCTCACTATCCTTTATTTTTTTTATCATGTACTGTTAGCACTCATCCTGTGTTTCTTGTAGTGTGCCAAAGAAATACTGACTAAAGAATGTAAGGAAGTAGGTTTGCTTTAAAGCAGATCAGATCTCAGCTTTTTTTATCTGTGAGTTGGCATTTTTCATATTACTGATTCTACAAATATGTGGTCAGTGCAACATCACAAGCTGTTAATAAGTGATAAAGTGGCATCTAATGCATATATTAATGACAGGTGATAATGAGATGCAAATAAGGCACACATTAATGTAGTCTAAAAGTATGCACATTAATGAGAACTGTAATGCAAAAATTGAACTATATCCTCCCAAGGTGGTTGAAATTTCTTGCATTAATGTGTCTACATTTTGTGTGTGCTAATGCACATTTTTACTGCACTCATGATACACAATCCACTGAGAGTGAGGCACGACGTGCACGTTTCGGAAATTATTCCTGTATCAAGTGCAGTGTTCTTCGCTATGTATCAACCGGTTGATACATAGCGAAGAGCACTGCACTTGATACAGGAATCATTTCCGAAACGTGGTTGATACATAGCAAAGAGCACTGCACTTGATACAGGAATCATTTCCGAAACGTGCACGTCGTGCCTCACTCTCAGTGGATTGTGTATCGCAGCGAATTTGAATAAGTTCTTCATCGACGATAAGCTAAGTTTTAATGCTGTTTAGCAGCTTCTGTTTAGAATAAAATGGATGGTGCCATCTGGTGTGGTTAGGGTTATGGTTCTAGCCTCCCTTGGTTCCATCCGACAAAAAGAGGTGAATTTGCATTTATAATTTTGGGAAGGGTGCTGTGGTGATTTAATATATTTAATGGCATTTTCAGTGACATCATATGGATGTGAAAGTTGGACAGTGAAAAAGATAGACAGGAAGAAAATTGATGCCTTTGAATTATGGTACTGGCGACGAATGCTGCATATACCATGGACTGCCTGAAGAACAAACCAGTCAGTATTAGAGGAGATCAAACCTAAGCATTCTTTAGAAGGTCAGATGATAGGACTTTGACTTTCATACTTTGGACACATCATGTGAAGAGAGAGATCAGTAGAGAAAGACATTATGCTTGGCAAGATAGAAGGTCAACGCAAAAGAGGAAGGCCAGCAACGAGATGGATTGTTACAATAACAGCAGCTATGGGTGCCAGTCTGTCAATAATGAGCCGCCTGACTGAAGATCGTACACAGTTTGGGACAACTCTCCAGAGGGTCGCCATGAGTCGACACTGATTTGACAGCACTTAACAACAACAAATCTACCAGCCTATAGCTCTGCATTACTTTCCTCTTCCTGACACCTGACTATAAGGAGGCTGTAGTAGTAAGACCAACTATTCCACTCATAATGGTAGGATGTGGCTGGTGGAGATCCAGGTCTGAGGGCTTTGGGGAACAACTTGAATTGAGGTGAATGGACACTCTTCATACAAAACTGTTTAGTGCACTCATAGCAGACTACACAGGTCTGATACATTTCATCTAATTTCCATGTATTTTGGTGTGCTGAAAACAAATAAAATATTGAAAAAACTCCTAGACGTCATGATTTGCCACAACATGCAAAATTGTCTTCAAATTTATCAAATGTTTTCAAATTACTATTAATTAATTCAAATTACTATTAATTAATTCACATAAGTGCATTTAAGATATAAAATGCCAAAAAAACCTTAAAGGGGTTGTCCGAGTTATGTAAAAAAAAAAATATAGCACTGTAAATCTGATGGTCAGCAATATATACATAAGCTAAGCAAGTTTTAAGTCCGTGCTTCTAATGGTAGAAGGGGTTAATCTTTACTGAAGAATCCAGTGGGAGGGAGACACAGGGCAGATAGCAGCAGCTCCGGTCAGTGCAGGGGGGCGTGGCCAGCACTGTGACGTCGTCTCGTGTACAGACACAGAGCTGCTCTCTCCTGCATGCCACACTTGTGCACGAATCATCATCAGGTTCTTGGTTCTAGGCTGTTCACACTTTTTCATCGCAATTCGTGTTAGCTCATCATTCTTCAGCCGTTATGTTATGGCTCCGCGAAAGTGTATTAATTCGCCACACAGTTTCTGTTTCATCTGTGGTGAAGATACAGTGTTGAAGCAATAGCAGAATATTACAGACTTTGTGAAAAAAGTATACTTTGCATACTTTGGACTAAAAATTGGAGATCAAGATAAAGTCTGGGCGCCTCATAAAGTGTGCAAACGGTGTGTTGAGGACCTCCGAAACTGGTTCAAGGGTAAGAAAAAATCTTTCTGTTATGGGATTCCTATGGTATGGCGAGAGCAAAAGAACCATAGTGACGACTGTTACTTTTGTTCATGCGATGTGAAAGGGTTTAATTCCAAATGGAAGCATGCCATTTTAGACCCCAATCTTCACTCGGCAATTCGTCCCATCCCCCATGGCACAGATATACCAGTACCTTGGAAGAGATACCTAGCTCCGATGAAGGTGAAGTCATACCTGAACCAGATGACAAATCAAGTTCTGACTTTGAAGATGATACAAGACCAAAATTGTTTTCTCAGGAGGAGATGAATGATTTGGTAAGAGACTTGAATCTTCCCAAAGATGCCGATGAGTTACTCGGATCAAAGCTGAAAAGGAGGAATTTATTATTGCCAGGAGTGTCATCTTTATGGTTCAGACCATGATATTGGTTCATGATGATATTGAACGAAAAAAGTTTTTTGTATTTATCTTCATGGTTCAGACATCGTGAAAAGGAGTTCGTTCCTTACTTCGCCCAGGAAGACAAGTTGGTTTATTGCATCGATGTTGAAGGTCTGATGGGTCAATTTAAAATCCAATATGATTCAGAGCAATGGCATCTTTTTATAGATTCTTCAAAAAGAAGTCTCAAAGCAGTTTTACTCCACAGCGGGTTTTACGCTTCCATAACTGTAGGTCATTCCGTACACCTGAAGGAAACCTACGAGAACTTGGAATTGGTTCTTCGTAAACTTAAATATGAAGACTATGGTTGGCAAGTGTGTGGGGACTTGAAGGTCTTGTGCATGCTGCTTGGGCAACAAGCTGGGTATACCAAATATCCTTGTTTTCTGTGTCTATGGGACAGTCGAGATCGACAAAATCACTGGACCAAGACGAGTTGGCAGCTGAAAAAATGTCCTCCCAGAAACTTTGGAATCTTCCCATACAATTCTTCTACCACCTCTCCACATAAAATTGGGATTGATGAAGCAATTTGTAAAATCACTTCCAAGAGATGGAGAATGCTTCAAATACTTGGTCACCAAGTTTTCAGGCCTGTCGGAGGCAAAATTGAAGGAAGGTGTGTTCGTCGGACCAGACATTAGAAGGCTTATAGTTGATCAAGAGTTTGCCGATACCATGACGGATCCTCAAAAAGAAGGGTGGATTGCATTTAAAGAAGTCGTACAGAAATTTTTAGGCAATAACAAAGATCCTCACTACAAAAAGATCGTCGGATGAATGCTGAAAGCATTTCAAGCTTTAGGTTGCCTGATGAGTTTGAAAGTGCATTTCCTCCAGTCCCACCTTGACTACTTTCCTGAAAATTTGGGAGCTGTGAGTGAGGAACAAGGTGAACGATTCCACCAAGACATTAAAGAGATGGAAAGGAGATACCAGGGAAAATGGAGCATTACAATGATGGCAGACTACTGTTGGATGCTTCAGAGAGACATTCCAGATGCTACTCACAAGCGTAAATGCACCAAGAGGAGCCTCACAAGGAAGAAGAATCATGTTTAGTGTGTGTAGGTGAGCTCATTTCAGTTCAAAAAGGATTTTCATGAAAATATTGTAATAAAACTTTAATTTTATAAGTCTATTTCCATTTATTTTGAGGTATTGCCTTATTTAACATAGTTACCTAAAATGTCAAGAAACGTGATGTCCTATGACATAAGGGAGGTCATTTTCAGATTCAGCTCACCAAAAAACATAAAGATTACATGGAATAACCAAAACAGCTCTCGAAAAAAATAGCTGTTATTGTATTCAAGTTCTGACTTTCTGCAAGGCAGTGCATCTGTGTATATCTTTGCATTTTCTAACTGCAAGTAAAGAGAGGGCTGGGTCAGAGGAGATGGCATGCTCATGTGGTCCTCAACTGAAAATGATGGCCAGAGTGTCATGTGCAATGTGCAAAAACTAGATCACATGGAAAAAAATACACTCTGGAGATTTTGGGGGTCCATTAGTGCCTATATTGTTGATATGGCAGGAGGAGCAGGGTATGCTAGAAGAAGCTCCACTGAATGATGAGGATGTCTTATGATGCAATTATGCATCAGCGGTGTCTCCACCAAACCTGGAAAATATTTTGGACATTATTGGTATCCCTGACTGTTCCAGTAACCCAGAGAAGATGGCACAAATAGAAACAGAATATCCAATTGTCAGGAATGCTGATAAACTGACAGAAAAATGCACTGATATGGGAGGATATTCTCGGCCTAAGGGTTGACGTGAGGGCTTTGCATTTTTACAGGCAAATGGAACAACTCTTGCAGAGGCTAATAAAGCAACAAGCCCCACTTATCCCCTTACCTTCTCACTCTCCTTATGCTCAGTCTTTTTTAATTCTTTTTTTCCCTTCTGTCATCCCTGAGTCTCACTAGTTCACCTAGGCCACTTAAGCTTGGTTATGGTCCTGTACATGCTGCCAAGCCAGCTGGGATATGCTGCTTATACCACCTCAGAGGTGGTATAAGCAGCACAATTTGGAAGATCGGTACAGTGGAGCCACCCCCAGGGCTGGGGCTGGGTGCGGCGTGGGGGGTCCCAGCCCATGGGAGGCTAGCCGTGGATTGGGTGATGGGGATTTGGGGGGCTGGAGCCACGGATGCCGGAGGCGCCTGCGGTGAGGATGTCCCCGCAGGCTGAGGGGACACACCAGGTTGTCCTCAGGTCCGATGCTGGCTCCTGTGGGAATGTTTTGTTCCCACGGACCAGAATCGGGTCCTAACAGCCCTGTCTTCAGCAGGGATGTCTAGACAGCCCAGATGTCCCCCTCCTGGAATGGGACTCAAAGTGTCTTTGTAAAATACTAGTGCAAACCCAGCAAAAATTGTGGCTACATTGTGGTAGCAGAAATTTACGTCTGCTTGGTTTAAATACACATATAGATTACTCAATGTTTGCTCTATCCAGACAGTGCCCCTCTCCACCCCTCCCCCCCAGCAATGCCTTCAGTAAAGGCCACCACAATATATTTATGCCTGGGGTAATTTTATAAGAAGCATTTTTACGTGCATATATTTCCAGATACATGCTAAAATGACTTCATATAATTCCCCAAAAATGGGTCAAGAGGGAGCACAGCATAAAATTCATCAGGAAAGTTGGTGAATTGCTGTATTTCTGACAGGAAAAGAATAAATTTATACCATATCTCATCAAGGCTACATTACAGTAGAAATATGTTAAGAAGGAAAAAGAAGGTGATAGGCTGGCCAATGCCCAGGATAAAAAGGTGCTGGCACGTAGCTTATGCACTGGGGGGGGGGGGGGGGGGCACGCCGAAACACAAATAGGCCACCTGAATGTGAAGAATAGACATTTTCCTGGTGAAATTATCCAGTACCACATTGAGAAACAATGCAACCTTGCATGTATATGGAAGTAAAACGGGGATCTCAGAATATGAGCGAGAGGGGGGCAGAATGGGGGCATGGCAAGCCACGGAGACATATAAAGCATATTCAGGAAAGGCCCGTGTATCTCCTGAGTGTTTCCCGCAAAAGCCAGGAGGATGTTGGGCTGCATACAAAGAGGGATTACCAGCAGAAAGGAAGAGGTACTTATGCCACTGTACAGGTTGCTGGTGAGGCCTCACCTGGAATACTGTGTTCAGTTTTGGAGACCATATCTTGCAAAAGATGTAAAAAGACTGGAAACTGTTCAGAGGAAGGCGACCAAAATGATTTGGAATCTGTGTAAGAAACCTTATGAGAAGAGACTTGAAGACCTAAATATGTACATTTTGGAGGAGAGGAGGGATAGGGGAGATATGATTCAGACCTTTAAATACTTAAAGAGGAACAATGAACAAACAAACCTCTTCCAAAGACGGGGAAGCTGCAAAAGTAGAGAGCATAACATGAAGCTTCAAGGTGAAAAATTGAAAGGCAATGTCAGGAAATATTTTTTCACTGAAAGGGTGGTGGATGCTTGGAATGCTCTCCCGATGAAAGTGGTGGGGGCAAACACGGTGACGGAATTCAAAACAGCATGGGACAAGCACAGCGGATCCCTTTACAGCAATAGGATAAAAACAAAATAAACTGAACCATCTAACTTCTCAACAAATAGGGGTGTCCTGCATGGAGTGGTGGGTCCATCCCTAAACAAAGACATGGGGAGGGGTGGCCTGCACAGAGCGAGAGGTGCACCTACTCTTGCCGTATTGCTGGGCAGACTGGATGGACCATGCTGGTCTTTATCTGCTGTCATTTACTATGTTACTATGTTACTCCAAGCACCCCCATCAGCCCATTTCCAGCCCTATTCCAACTCCCATCAGCCCACTTCCAGTCCTATTCCAGCCCCCATCAGCCCATTTCCAGTCCTATTGCAACCTATCACCCATTTGCAGTCCACGTTCCCCCCATCAGCCCATTTCTAGTCTTATTCCAGCTCCTCATCAGCCCATTTCCAGTCCTAGCCCCCCCATATGCAGTTTTCCAGTTCCATTCCAGCCCCCCATCAGCCCATTTCCACTCCAAGCACCTCCATCAGCCCATTTCCAGCCCTATTACAACTCTCATCAGCCCACTTCCAGTCCTATTCCAGCCCCCATCAGCCTATTTCCAGACCTATTGCAACCCATCACCCATTTGCAGCCCACGTTCCCCCCATTAGCCCATTTCCAGTCCTAATCCAGTTCTTCATCAGCCCATTTCCAGTCCAAGTTCCCCCCACCATCACAGCCCATATTTTCCATTCCTCTCCCCCCCCCACCATCACAGCCCATTTGCAGTCCTATCCCCCCCCCACCATCACAGCCCATTTGCAGTCCTATCCCCCCCCCAACATCACAGTCCATTTGCAGTTCGTTCCCCCATCACTGCCCAATTGCAGTCCGTTCCCCCCCATCACAGCCCAATTGCAGTTCGTTCCCCCCACCATCACAGCCCATTTCCAGTCCATTTCCCCCCCCCCACCATCACATCCATTTTTTAGTCCGTTCCCCCCACCATCTCTGCCCACTTGCTGTCCTCCCCCCATCACAGCCTAATTGCAGTCCATTCCCCCCATCACTGCCCATTTCCAGTCTGTTTCCCCCCACCATCACAGCCCACTTGCAGTCCTTCCCCATCACAGCCCAATTGCAGTCCATTCCCCCCCTCCACATCACAGCCCATTTCCAGTCCTTTTCTCCCCCCCCCCCCACATCACATCCCATTTCCAGTCTGTTTCCCTCCCCATCACAGCCCATTTCCAGTCTGTTTCCCCCCCCCCCCCCATCACAGCCCATTTCCAGTACGTTTCCCCCCCCCCATCACAGCCCATTTCCAGTCTGTTCCCCCCCCCCACCATCACAGCCCATTTCTAGTACGTTTCCCCCCCCCCACCATCACAGCCCATTTCCAGTACGTTTCCCCCTCCACCATCACAGCCCATTTCCAGTCTGTTTTCCCCACACCATCACAGCCCATTTCCAGTACTTCCCCCCCACCATCACAGCCGATTTCCAGTCTGTTTTCCCCCCACCATCACAGCCAAATTGCAGTCTGTTCCCCCCCCCCACTATCACATCCCATTTCCAGTCCATCCCCCCCCCCATCACAGCCCAATTGCAATCCGTCCCACCTCCCACATCACAGCCCATTTCTAGTCTGTTTCCCCCCCCCCCCAGCACAGCCCATTTCCAGTCGGTCCTCCCCCATCACAGCCCATCCAGTCCTAGCTGCCCACCCTCTCCAAAGAGCCCCGTGCCGTCTAAGGGGCTGCAGAGGGAGCCAGGGAAATCCGTGTGAGGCCCCGTCTCCCTCTGCACAGCCCGCCAGCGTGAAGAGCCTTTACCTTCACTCTGGCAGCTGTTTCAATGAAGCCACGAATGCCAGGAAAGATTAAAGACAATGCACTTTAACCTCTCCCGACATTCGCAGCTTCATTGAAACAGCCGCCAGCATGAAGGAAAAGGTTCTTCACACTGGCGGGCTGTGCAGAGGGAGCCGGGGCCTTGCGCAGGCTTCCCCAGCTCCCTCTGCAGCCGTCCATTGAGCGAGAATGTTGTTCACGCGGGGCCCCCTGAAGCGCAGGGCCCTCTGCGAACAACATTCTTGCTCAATGGATGGGCCGGCCCTGCAGTCGGCCCTTGTGTTGCTGGAAGAAGGTGTTTGAGGTAAATAGATCTTTGGTCTTGCAGAATTCTATCGATCTTTCTCCTGCTTCATTTCTTTGCCAAGTCCATATTTTTTTTCTTTTTCTTTTTAAATTTCTTTATTTATATTTTCCAACAAAATACAAACAAAAAGAAAACCAAATTACAGTAAATTAAAATGCACAATTCTTCTCTGTAACGTGAGATAAGCAAAGGCTGATCACAGCCCACCCCACCCTGTTGCTCCTATTAACATGTGATCATCAGGGGCCATATAAAAGAAACATAAAACATCTGAAAGCCTGCAAGGTCTGCAAGGGCTATAGAAGGGCAAACACTCCACTACAGAGGAAATAAGGAGATTTGTCTAATAACCCCTTACTGTATCTCATACCGTGCTTTACAGATGTAATTCTATAGGAGTTTCCACTTAAGAAAAGAGGGGATGCAAGGGAACTACCACACCATGGTATTTGTGCATATATGTAGCATAGGCACAAGTGTGCCACCATGCACACCAACCAAGCTCTGCTGTATGTTTCCAGTTAGAAATAACGGAATATAGGGCCACTCCCAACATGGAGCCAATTTAGACTGACAATCCCCTTGTAATGACGAGATGTCAATCGCTGATTGAAAAATGACCCCAGACCAGGAGAGAGTGGCCCAGAATCCCAGTACCACCCTGATACGGTTCCATATTGAAACCCAATAAGACTGAATGTTAGGACAGTCATACACCACATATCTCAAAGAGCTGACATCTCCTCGATGAGACTAACACTCATTCTCAGCTGCTTGATCCTATTTAGCCACCTTTTCTAGGGGAGAGAATTACTTAATCTTTCTTCTAGTTCAAGCCATATTGAACATATGCCTTCAGCCCCCTCCACCCATCGTGAACTTTGCTTTAGCAAAAAGCCACAGTGCGAGGCCTCAAAATCAGGGAAAAATCATCCCTCCCCCCCCCCCCTCCTCTTATTAAGACCCAAGCTTCCGGAGAGCAAATCTAGGCGGTTATTTCTCCATGGAAGCTGAATTAGAATCCTATCAATTTGACAATATACTTTACTTGTAAGGAAGGTTGGTAGCATTCCTATTATATAATTCCCTTTAGGAGTGATAGACCTATTTATAGCTTCAAGACGACCCCACCAAGAAAACAAACCGACGACCACGTTGCTATATATTATAAAGCTCGTTAAGTCAAATAGGGTAAATGAGATTACAGCATGATCAGAGCTGTGAGCCGCATGGATAGTAGACTCACTAATTCTAGAACAAAAGTCCCTTGTAAGCTGGGAGAAACCATGGGGGATAAAACTTTCCTCATTAAGATGGCTACCCTATTATTCTTATGATGGGCAGCTGAAAAACCCCTAAAGAGTAGGGCTTATATATCTAATTTCAACAACTCCAAGACATTTAAGTGTGTCTCCTGCAGCAGTAAGATGTCAGCACTTTCTTTTCTACTATTCAGAAGGAACAATGGGATTGTTAATGCCCTTAACATTCAGTTAAACGATCTTAAAGGAAAGCATATTGACAATATATCTTTGAATTAATTAACAGTCATATGTTGTAGTAGCAGACCAATTTGTAGCATTTAGTCTTACATTGTAGAACAACTTCTTTAGCGCCTTCAAAGTGTGGCTGCATCTATAGCCCAAAGAAAAGGGAAGAAGAAAAAAAAAAGAAAAAAATCAACCAAACAGCCACATTTAAGCCCCAGCCTCGTCATATGATCACACACAATAAGAACACCTAATTCTGAAAAACATTTCCCCCAAACCACCTAAACCCAGGGGGGCTATATAACACACAAAACTTAACGGGTGAGCCCACCAGGATAAGACAGACACGGAGGGCACAGTGACCCAATACTGCCACACTTCTGTAACACTCAGGATATCGCGTCTTGCCCGCCTCCCTTAATAAGAGTAAAGATAATGTCCTTCAAAAGAGACAGAATGAATGTCCCAGTATATAGCAATGTTACATGAGTAAATGTCACTTCTGCATGGATAAATCGCCTTTACACAACCTGAGACCAGTCAAACGCCCATGATAGCAAGAGACATAGAACTGTAGCAAGTAGAAGTTGCAAGATGACCTTCACGGCATCACTGTCGACTGCTTATCCTCCAGAAATGCACATAACTCCCTGGGATCATCAAAAGTCTTGGTCTGGTTATGCAGTGTGACTCTCATGTGGACAGGATATAGCATTCCAAAACGGGCCTTCAGTTGAACCAAGGGTGGACGCAATGCCAAAAGACTCTTTCTATGATCCACCATCACCTTCGCGAAGTGTGGGAAGATCAGGAGTTTGTCCTTGATATTCTGAGGTTGAAAGTGCTCTGCGAGGTCTCAGGACAATCTCGGATGACCACCATCTTGTGAGGTGAGAGAGGTTCTGTCTTGGTTCTCTTTGCACTAGTATTTTGAGATACTTGGTAATCCAGCCACGTCTGTTTGGGGCCCGACATATCTGGGATCGAATGGTATCAAAGTAGGTAGGAACTCTTTGATTAAAGATTGCTGAAGTCAGTATTCTTGTCTATCGCCCTCTGGAGCACAGCTCTTACACGTCCATCTTGACCAGAAACCATGCTCCGCCCCCACTGCCAAGTCCATATTTTCTAACCACTTTGCCTTCTTTGTTGCCAATGTTTGTGTTCCAGTCACCCATGAACTATCAGGATAACTTGTTTGCATGTTCTGTCAATTTCAGCTTGTACTTGTTCATAGAGTTCATCAACGTCTTCCTCTTCTGCAGCTGTTGTTGTGGCATATACCTGAATTATAATTGTGTTTATGGGTTTTCCTTCTAAACAAATAGAAATTAAGTGTTCACTGACTGCATTGTATTTCATTACAGTTTTTGCAGGTTTCTTCTTAATTATAAATGCAACACCATATCTTCTTTGTCTTTCATTTCTTTTCTTTCATTTCCAGCATAGTAGATCATATGATCATCAGATGCAAAGTGCCCAAAGCCACTCCATTTCAGTTCACTGACACCCAACAGATCAAGTTGTACACATTCCATTTCATTCTTGACTATCTCCAACTTCCCTTGGTTCATGCTTTGTATGTTCCATGTCCCAATATGTAAGACATCTTTGCAACTTCTGACTCTAATTTCATACACAGCTACATCAGCAGATCCAATCACATTATAAATGCTGGCTTTACTCTGAGACATCTTCAGCTCATCCCCAGTAGCCATTTGAGTGCCTTCCAACCTGGGGGTCTCACCTTCCAGTACTATAGTGCAATTTGTTTTGTGACTATCCATTGGGTTTTCATGGCAAGATACAGAAGTAGATTTGCCAGGTCTTTCTTCTACACAGTTAATTCCAGTGTTGTTGCATTTATCACAGAAAGGTGATCCTCCACTTACAGCGCCATCCCATTCTGCTGCTGCCCAGATGGGTGGTTTGTCTAACTCTGGCACCTCAGCAGAGACCCGTCTATCTTGGGAGAAACTGCTAGTAGCTAAGCTACTGATAACTTAGCCTCAGCATTACTGATGCACACAAGCCCTCACAGCATGACAAGCTGCAAACCAAATGAGGGAAAGAAAAAGTTAAGTGGATTTAAAAGTTAGATAGATTCTTGAATATAAAAAAGGAAGCTACTATTATGCCACAAACCCTCTATTTGATTGCAGAAGGTACATAAATAGAGCTACTCCAAAAATGTCTTTACTCAAGTATTTTTTGATATATTTCCTCTTTCTTCTGGAGTAAAGACATTTCAAAACACTTGAGCAATAATGGAGATAATAAATAGAGAGAAATTTGGAAAGGAGTTGAAAAACAGCCAGAATAATTAGATAGGGCAACAAAGGTAGTTGAGGATATAAAGGGGCGGCTCAAGCCCCCTCCTTCCCCCACCAGGTAAGTGAAAAGCCCCCAGGTAGGTGATACATTAAATACCTTTATGGAAATGGGTAACAGGGGTAACATATGGAAAGCAGTGTGTATTAATGCCCGTAGCATGGGAAATAAGATCCCTGAAGTTGAAGCTTTGGTGGGAGTGGCTGACTTGGATTTAGTGGCAGTTACAGAAACATGGTTCACAGAAAACCATGACTGGGATGTAACTATAACTGGCTATACTTTATTCAGAAAGGACAGGGTAGGAAAAAGGGGAGGAGGAGTGGCACTATATGTAAAAACTACTATTGGAGCTTTGGAATTACAGAGCTTAAAAGGGAGAAAGGAGGCATTGTGGGTTAAACTAGAAAGAGGGAAAGAGAAATCTATTGCATTGGTGTGATATACAGATCTCCCTCACAAGAGGAAGAGGTGGACAGAGAGTTAATTGAAGACATACGCAGCATTGCTAGGAAAGGGGAAGTGTTACTGATAGGAGATTTCAATATGCCAGATGTTGATTGACACATTCCTGCTGCAGTATCATCTAGAAGTAAGGAGATCCTGGATTCTGTACAGGGAGAACTATTCAGGCAATTGGTAACAGACCCCACACGTGAAGGGGCCATACTGGACTTGGTGCTTACCAATGGTGAAAGTGTTTCTGATGTTGTAGTGGGAGATCATTTTGCATCCAGTGATCACCAGATGGTGAGGTTCAGTATTAGGACTAGGGCTGTTAGAATCCATTCCAAGGTGAGGATCTTAGACTTTAGGAAGACTAACTTTGCGAAGATGGGCCAGTACCTCAGGGAGTCATTAGTGGGATGGGAACAGCTGGGGGATGTAGAAAAACAGTGGGCAAAACTGAAAGGGGGTATTTTAAGGGCAACCAACCTTTTTGTTAAAATGTTAAACAAAGGCAAAAGGAACAGGAGACCGCTATGGTTTTTGAAGGAAGTAGCTGAAAAAGTGAAGAAAAAGAGGGAGGCCTTCATGAACTACAAGAGATCAGAGAGAGAGGAAGACAGGCATCTGTATTTGGAAAAACTTAGAGAAGCTAGCAAAGTAGTCAAGAAGGCAAAGATTCAAAAGGAAGAGGAAATAGCCAATGCAATAAAATGGGGGGATAAGACATTTTTCCGATAAAAGCGTGAGAAGAGGAAGGGCAAAAGTGGTATTGTCAGACTCAAGGATGCAGGGGGGGAATATGTAGAAGCTGATAAGGATAAAGCAGAATTGCTTAACAAATATTTTTGTTCTGTGTTCACAGATGAAGAACCAGGAGCAGGACCTCAGAAAACACCCACAAATAAGAACAGAAGCGAGGGACATCTTGAACAATTTTCAGAAGACTGCGTTCGTGAGAAACTAGCTCAACTTAAAGTAGACAAAGCGATGGGACCAGATGGAATACACCCGAGAATACTGAGGGAACTTGGGGACATTCTAGCAACTCCACTAACTGACCTTTTCAATGCCTCGTTGGAGTCGGGAGTGGTGCCAAAGGACTGGAGAGAGGCTCATGTGGTGCCTTTACACAAAAGCGGAAGTAAGGATGTGGTTGAAAACTACAGGCCGCTTAGTTTAACTTCGGTGGTGAGTAAATTATTGGAAACGCTGCTGAAAGAGAAAATAGTGAGGTTTCTGGAGTCCAGCGGGTTACAGGATCCGAGGCAGCATGGATTCCCCAGAGGCAGGTCTTGTCAGACAAATCTGATTGATTTCTTTGACTGGGTGACCAAGGAGTTGGACCGAGGGAGAGCTCTAGATGTGGTGTATTTAGATTTCAGTAAAGCCTTTGAAACTGTTCCTCACAGGTGACTTATAAACAAACTGAGCACCCTAGGGATGGACCCTAAAGTTACTGCTTGGGTTAGAAATTGGTTGGGTGGGAGGCAACAAAGAGTACAAGTAAATCGAGCTCACTCTGAGGAGAAGGATGTTACCAGTGGTGTGCCCCAGGGATCTGTCCTTGGTCCGATTCTTTTTAACATCTTTGTTAGTGATATAGCGGAAGGGCTGTCGGGTAAGGTTTGCCTCTTTGCGGATGATACAAAAATCTGCAATAGAGTAGACACCCAGGAAGGTGTAGATAACATGAGGAGGGATCTAGCTAAGCTTGAAGAATGGTCTAGAATTTGGCAGCTGGGATTTAATGTTAAAAAATGTAAGGTCATGCATTTGGGCTGCAGCAATCTAAGGGAGCAATACAGTATAGGAGGTGAAGTACTTTTGTCCACTAAAGAAGAGCGGGACCTAGGCGTGGTTGTGTCTGATGATCTTAAAGTAGCTAAACAGGTAGAAAAGGCGACGGCAAAAGCTAGAAGGATGCTTGGGTGCATACGGAGAGGAATGGCTA
This sequence comes from Ichthyophis bannanicus, assembly GCA_033557465.1. Lineage (NCBI taxonomy): Eukaryota > Metazoa > Chordata > Amphibia > Gymnophiona > Ichthyophiidae > Ichthyophis > Ichthyophis bannanicus. Next base: position 143,994,040 of record CM066050.1, read on the forward strand.
GCAGAAAAAAGGAGGTGATAATGCCTCTGTATAAGTCTTTGGTGCGACCTCATTTGGAGTATGGTGTGCAATTCTGGAGACCGCACCTTCAAAAGGATGTGAACAGGATGGAGTTGGTGCAGAGGGTTGCTACTAAAATGATTAATGGGCTTTCATTATAAAGCATATGAGGACAGACTTAAGGATCTTAATATGTACACCTTAGAGGAAAGGCGGGATAGAGGTGATATGATTGAGATGTTTAAATACCTCCGTGGCATAAATGTTCAGGGAGAGAGCCTCTTTCAATTGAAAGCAAGTTCTGCTATGAGGGGACATGGGATGAGGGTGAAGGGAGATAGATTCAGGAGTGATATGCGGAAATATTTCTTTATGGAAAGAGTAGTGGATCCATGGAATAGTCTCCCAGTGGAGGTGGTAGAGATGAGGACAGTAACTGAATTCAAAAAAGCATGGGACCAACACAGAAGATCTCTAAAGGTAAAAAGTGGACTGTTGTAGTTGTTGTTATGGAAGGACAGACTAGATAGGCCATGTGGTGTTTTTCTGTCATCATGTTTCTATGTTTCTATGTTTCTATCAGCTCCTTTCCAGCTCCCTCTTTCCCCCGTGTCAGCTCTGTTCCTGCCCCCCTCCTTCCCCTGCCCCCTACTGCCCCAGAAGAGCCATGCCATTCTTTTTCTCACGCTGGCTCATCTTTGCGGAGCCCTTCGTGGCTCTGCAAAGCTGAGTCGGCATGGGGAAAAGAATGGCAGGGCTCTCCGGGGAGGCAGGGGCCAAGGGGCACTTCATTCTGCCACTGTCCTGCAGCAGCACAATGGCAGCAGCTTCTCCGACCAGTTTTTTTTTTTAATTTTGATTTTGAAGGCCGAGTGAGGCGGTCTTTTAGGGGGCATTTTTTTCCACCCCCAAAAGGTTGCTGCCTGAGGCCACTGCCTCCTTCAGCCTCCATGTAGATCTGCCCCTGAGGATATAGAGTGGGAAGTAGAGTAGGGTATTGGGCAGAGTAGGAAGCGTGATACACAATAGGATGGGGTTTATTATGTGGTTTGGATGCCATGTTAAAAAGTAGCAAGGGGCCATGTACCAAAAATCCTGTGCTACCTTGGTAGCATGCAATAGAGTGGTGACTGGGCATGATGGGGATATTCCCATGGTAACTCAGATAGTGGGGGCATTTGATAGGTGACAAGGTCATAATCTGCATAAAGGAACCATGTCTTGACATTGCAGATATAAATTGGACACAATACTGTGCAGCAAAAATTATTGAGTAAATCCTACCAACAAGGACATGGGACCAGAAGAAGAGGAGGCAGATAATACCTCCTCCTTGGAAAAAAGATATTGAAAGAAAAATAAGATCACTGTGTGTAGAGGTATCCATGTTTGACGGTATCTCAAAGGATCAGGATCACCAAAGATAATGAGAAAAATCCAGAATAATAGAAGACATTAAATTCAAATGCTTCAATGATAAACTGAAGACAGCAGCAGGGAACTGAGGAAGAAGATTTAGTATGGTGAAAATGTCAGCAATTAAAGTTGAAACAGAAACCTTCTGGAAAAACTTGTATGAGGACTTTGTAGGGTACAGCCAAGAAGCAAAATGACTGCTCAACATATAGTAGTTTTTGGAAAAGGCAAACGTTAAAGCTATGAAATATCCTGAAGTAGCAACAAAAGGGCTGGAAAGAGGTTAAAAAGAGCCTCAAACTGAAAGAGTGCTTGTTTAGTTAGTGTAAACAATTTTTAGCTCACCACATCCCTCCACCAAGATCCTGCAAATTGCAAATATCAATTGTTCAGGCAGCTAGACCTATAACACAATGGCTAACAACAGGAAGAACACTACTCCTTCTAAATGGAAATCCAGTGATGTTCTCCAAAATTACAGGTCAATAACCAATAATCACATTGTTTCCAATAACATCATGGGAAAAGAGCAGAATGGCAATAAGAGGGGGGTATTTGGAATCAAAGACTGGTTAATGGTGAGAAAGGCCTTCATGGCCAGTGCTAAGAAAAGCAGAAATCCCAGTATAGCATGAACCATACTCCACATACCATGGCTTAGGAATGAGGTTCATTGCTATCATGGTATGCACAAACTAACATTGCCTCCCCCCCCCCCCCCCCCCGAGAAACCTTAATATATAATCTGACCCACAAAACCACCAAAAATATCTTTCATCAAAGTTCCATATCAAACACACACAAATTCCTTATATCAAAGTTATTATGTTAAATAAAATTTTAATATTGTGTTTGTAATAATAAATGTACATGTTTTTTGTTGTACAATAAAGAAACATCACTTGTTTTTAGTTTATACTAGTTGTATGTGATGTGATAGATAGTCATTCTCCCCACCAGACTCAGAACGCCGTTCGGACATGAGGGGAGGAAGCAGGAGCCACTTGCCCCTCCTGCTCCACCCACCAAGGTCCAATCAGGGCTCAGCAGCACAACTTAAAAGCCTGCAACTGGCACAGAAAAAGCCTCTTCTCCCCACCGGACTCAGCACACCATCAGACATCGGGAGAGGAAGCAGGAGCCACTTGCCCCACCTGCTCCCCCCACCAAGGCCCAATTGGGGATCAGCAGCACAACTTAAAAGCCTGCAACCAGCAGGCATGCCCGCGCCTGAGGTCCTCGCCAGAGGGCCCTTTGGAGTAGACCTTAGGCATGGAACGCAGACAAAACATCATAAAAGATATGCTCCTTTGAAAATTATTGAAAATTACTGAGATTCTCTCTATACATTTCCACACTAACTGCTACCCTCCCGTATGTATATTCTATATATGCTAGACTTAAATCCACTATGCAGATATCCTAACCCTGGTCAAAACTGTATACCCTAACGTCGCTTCGAGATACCAACTACTCAAACCAGTTATCAAGTCTCTTACTGATCTTTCCTCTACCTGAGCAACTCACCAGTTAATACTCACAACTAACTTTATCTTGCACGTGTTTTACACCAGACAGCTGCATAATTCCCCTCCTCCCCCTCCTCCTTCCACTTCTAACATCCTCTCTCATACCCTACATTCACCAACATGGAACTGGCCAAACTCTACCCTACCAAAATAGGATCAGTCTTCTACTACTCTGCACTATCTCATCCCTCCTCTCATATGCCTTGATATCAAAGCACAACACCCCAACCCCAATCCCTATAATACACTCACTAAGATTCACACACATACCAAACAACTTACCCGACATTCACACAGTCCACCACAACCGCAACTGTAACCTTAAGATAATCTCTACCAAACCTATCCTCACTCCCACTTCAGCCCCTGACAACCTCTACCTCCCCCCCCCCCCCTTTCAAATGCATACTGATTAATGTTTGCTCAGCCAGGAACAAGATCCCACTCATATCTGACCTAATACTAGAATACGACTTAGACATTTTATGTCTCACTGAAACTTGGTTCCAAAAGACTGACTCTGTTCTAATTAACCAACTCTGTCCCACCACCTACTCTATCAACTTATGCAATAGAATAAACAGCAGAGGTGGCGGAGTAGCTGTAATTTCAAGATCTGACCTTCACTTCTCTACTGTTGAATCTACTTCCACATCAGGTATGGATTCCATAAGAGTCTCCAACCCCACCCTCTCCACACACCTCATCTACAGGCACCTCAAGCTAACACAACTGACCTCTCCTTAATACTTGAAGCAGCTTGTATCCCCCACTCAACTTCATGACCACTTATAATCCTAGGTGACCTCAATCTCCACTCAACATCACAAAAACAAGCTACCTCATTCATGCAAGCCATGGAAGCCTTACACTTTCAACAGATCCTAAAGACCTCCACTCACAGTAAAGGTAATATTCTCAACCTAATATTTATCCCACAACACACCTCAGCCAGCACACAAAACATACACACTATCCTACCAGTACCTTGGTCCGACCACTAAGTCATCCTCTTCTCAATCCCCTCCTCTCCTCAAAAAAGACAACATTCCACTCCATTCCAACAACCTCATAAATTCCAACAATTAAATCCAGACACCTTCCTTGAACAAATCATTCCATCACTAGAGCTACTCAGCAACAAGCAACAGAACCTGACTCACACATAAAAGAATGGAATGAAATCCTTTCCTCGGCTGCACTACTACCACCCAACCAACATTCTCATAAACATCGCAAAAGAGCTCATTGGTACTCTACTACACTAAGAGATCTCAAAAGGGAACTTAGGCAACTCGAACTTCACTGGAAATGTACTCGTGACCCAAATACTCATACATGCTACACAGAAAAACTAAGATCCTATTGCTCAGAGACACTAAGACTCAGAAGAGAATTCAATGAAAATACCATCAAGCGTTCTCTAAATAAACCCAGAGAACTCTTTTCCATCGTCAAGTCACTCATAAGTGAACCTTCTCAACCAGAACAGATACTCAAAATAACCCCACAAACCATAGCTGACCATCTCAGCTCAAAATTCCACCCAACTATCCAATTAACTGACCCCCAACTAACATATAATAATGATAATGCAACAACCTTAAAACTTGGAATGAATTTGAACCACTTGCACTTGAGAGCATAACTAAAGTCATTTGAGATCTTTTTTTTTTTTTTTTTTAATTGTATTTATTAAGTTTCACTGTCAAGTACAAACTGCATAGTTTAACACATTCAACTATATACACGAGAATCCTACAACCGGAATGAAACATCTAGTTACAGGAAGGTACAGGAGGTGCGAAACAAACCGGAAAAGTACCCCCCCACCCCCCCTCCTTCTACCCCTATCCCCATCCCTCCCCAACCTCCCCGGAAAAAGGTAATACAAGTGCCAAAGAAGAAAGAGAAGAAAAACAAATAGGAGTCTATCGCCCTGCACCCAGCCAGGTACACTATACCCTTAGTTCCGCCATTACTAAACTGCAACAGAGAACTGTGCCTGCGCCACATAATCCTCCAGGAGCTGCCACTTGTTACCCCCCCCCCCTGGTCAGCGCCCCCAAATGAGCGCCGGGTTTGCTTCCGCCCACCTTGCCAGCTCTTCGACGGGACATCCCGGTCATGGATTTTCTCAAACCTGGCATAAGTACATACCAGAGCCCACCAGAGACAGGCATCCAACTTAGACAAGTCCTTCCAATTGGAGATGATCAGTTTCAAGGCAACCGCCATCAGAAAATTGAAAAGAAAATGCCGTCCTTTGGGAAGCTGCAGGGAACTCGCATAGGAGCGGAGAACGACAATTTCCCAGGACAGAGGGACGGGCACTCCAATAATACGATCAATCTTGCTCCATATTGCTCGCCAATAGCCCTGAACATGAAAGCAGTCAAATAACATATGCCTGTAAGTGCCCACAGCTACCTTACAGGTCCAACACTTGTTTGACGCTTTGGTGTCCCACTTTGCCACCTTAACTGGGGTTAAGTAAGCCCTACGCATAAAAAAGAATAGGGATTGCATTATCGGAGCAGCTTTCGACACTCTGTTGGCTTTATCCCATATGAGGGGCCAAAGATGCGGAGAGATACTACATCCTATGTCAAGCTCCCAACTCCGCTCCACCCCTGGCCCAGTGCGCCCCAGTTTATCTCGGACGGTGGCATAGATATGGGACATTCTATCCCCTGATGTCCGAAATTCCTCCACCACATTTTGTAACCCCCAACTATCAGCAATTACCTGTCCTCCCCCTACCACTTCATTAAGACAATGACACAATTGCATCCAGCAGAATCTATGCGCTTCCGGCAACCCATATTCCGCTCTAAGAGCGTCGAAACTCTTCCACCCCTTGCCCAGCACTAGTTGACTTATGGTCCAGATGCCAGCGGCCTGCCAGGTCTTCCAGGCAAACGGCTGACGCCCTATTTTGAGCAAAGGATTGGTCCAGATGGGATGTTGAGTGGAAACCCTCCTATCACAATTCATGGCATTCTCCAGGAACCGAAAGGCACGCTGAGTAGACTGTATTACCCCGGAGCCGTTGCCTGAGTTGTCTATTTGCATTCCCAACAACAAGGACATAGGAACTGGGGAAGTTAGCTCTTTTTCTACTTCTACCCACACAGGGATTTCTTCCGAGGCGCTACTCTTGCCCCATTGCAGACCTTGCTTCAACAAAAGCGCATTATGATACCATTCAAAATCCGGAAACTGCACCCCGCCCTCACTCTTACTCGCTTTTAACTTCCAGGCCGCAATCCGCGGAGGCTTGCCTTGCCACAGAAAATCCAGCAATAAGCGCTCCACTGCCCTATAGAATGACCTCGGAAAGAGTATTGGAATCATTTCCAATATATAATTGATCTTGGGCACTAAGACCATCTTGATGGAGTTGAGCCTACCCCACCAGGAGAGATGTAAAGGGGACCATTTCCACGCCAACTCCTGAGCCAATTCTTTAATTACCTGTATGTTGAGCTTCACCATTTCGTCAACCGATGAACAGTACCGCACCCCAAGATACTTAATCATTGTAGTTTCCCATTTAAAATTGTAGGCCTGCACTACAGAGGAAAAGGTGAGCTTATTCATAGGGAAAGCAGTAGACTTAGTCCAGTTAATTTTGTATCCGGACAACTGAGCATATTCTGCAATGACCTCTAATACTTTTCCTATTGCTGAAGGCTGCAGGAACAACAACAAATCATCGGCATAAGCTGATAGCTTCACCTGCCGACCCGCTACCTCCAGGCCTTTCACCTCCTGAGTCTGCCTTATGAGAATGGCGAGGGGCTCCAGCGCGATGTTAAATAACAGTGGGGAAAGCGGGCACCCCTGCCTCGTCCCCCTCCCTAGCTGGAAAGACCGGGAGCAAGTTCCATTCACCAAGATCCTGGCTGATGGGGCAGTATACAGTAGACGAATCATCTGCCGAAAAACACTACCAAAACCAAACCACTCCAATGCTTGATCTAAAAAGCCCCATTCCAGCCTGTCAAAGGCCTTCTCTGCGTCAACAGAAAGCCCGACTACCGGTTCTTGTATCCCTTCTGCTACAGAAAGCAAGTTTAACAGAAGTCTACCATTATCCGCCGTAGAGCGCCCAGGAAGAAAGCCGCACTGGTCAGGGTGTATCAAAAGGGGCGCAACCCGGAGGACTCTACGTGCGAGGATGGTGGAAAATAGTTTATAGTCTGCATTTAATAAAGAAATCGGGCGATAGTTTTCTACCCGGAGCGGGTCTCTTCCCGGTTTTTCCAAGACTACAATAATCGCATCACTAAAGGATCCCAGCCCGGGAGTTTGTTCACAGAGAACCTGAAAGTAGATCAGTAAGTAGGGGAGAATATCATCTGCAAACATTTGATAAAACTCTACCGGTATCGCGTCCGGCCCCGCCGCCTTCCCCCTTTTCATACTCTTCAAACCATCCCTGAGCTCTCTAACTGTCAAGGGGGTCTCCAGGGTATCCCTTTGTGCTGGCGCCAATACCGGATGAGGCACCTTGCCAAACAGATTCTGGAAGGCGATCGGATCAACCTCCATTTCAGAGCTATATAGCTTAGTATAGAACTCTCGAAACGCCTCCGCCATATCACCCTCTGTAAGCAATAAGCCCCTGGACTCATGCCGAATGGCTGCCACCTTAGCCCGCGGAGGCCGAGGGGTGAGCGTGCGTGCCAGCAATCGACCGGCCTTGTTGTTTTCATTATACCAAACACCCTGGGCTCTACTACCATGCTCCCGAGCCTCGGTGCTCAAGTTAACATTATATTGGAACCGCAGCTTTTGCAACCGGAGGAAAATACTAGGGTCAGTTCTTGCCACCAACAGCCTTTCCCCTGCCCTGATTTGATCTTCCAACGCTCCCATCTCTCTCTTCCTCTCACACCGAATTCTAATCTGATAACTCGTGGTGGCAGCTCTAATGACTGCCTTAAAGGCCTCCCACCATGCCCACCCCGAGGTGTCGCAAAGTAAATTTGTTGCAAAATAGCTATCTATGACTCCCTTTATCTCCGTGCAGTATCCAGGATCCGTCAGCAGGTCTCTAGGAAAGAACCAAGTCGGCGGTTTCTTGCCCGCGTCATCTAGTAGCACCTCCAGTGTTATGTGCGCATGATCTGATATGTGGGTTTCCCCGATCTCGGCCCGTTCCACCATGCTAAGAAGAGCCTTAGAAATGAAAAAATAATCTAAACGCGAGTGAGTCCCATGGGGGAAGGAGTAAAAAGTATACTCCTTCTCTTCCGGATGTAGCAGCCGCCAGACGTCAACTAGTCCTTCAGCTTGCAAGAGAGACCGAAGAACTATGTCAGCTTTACCTTGTCTACGGGAGCGATAAGGGTGCCTATCAACCAGAGGGTCTATAACTAAATTAAAATCTCCCCCAACAATCCAGAGATGCTCCGACCACTCATGCACTTCCTCAGAAAGCACCTGGAAAAATGCCACATCATCCACATTAGGCCCATATACATTCAGCAAGGCCACAGTCCTACCTCCCATCTGGACCAATACCTTCACCCACCTTCCCTCTCCATCAGCCTTAGCCAAAAGTACTTGTGACCCTAGCCGCTTTGCAGCCAAGATTGCAACACCGTTCTTCTTTCCTACTGCAGCAGAGGACCCAATTAGTAGGTAATTGCCGAGCCCCAACTTCTTAATTTCTGAGGGAGACAAATGTGTCTCCTGCAGGAAGACGAGGTCCGCTGCCTGCTTTTTACAAAAAAGAAGAATTTTTTTATGCTTAAGGGGGTTCAGGATACCTTTGACGTTTAGGGAAAGTATCTTAAGTGGCTTCATGGAGCAAGACTGAGTATTGCTGCAGAACTACAGATCCAAATATACAGTGCAAGTGCCCTATCCTTTCCAACATTTGACCCACCATTGTCCAGGGAGGCCCCCCCTTCTTTACCCCCACCCCACCCCAAAGGGCCTGCCTCGGGAGAGTCAGCATGGCAAGGAGCCAGCACAAACCCGCTCAAAACCCAATCTCAGCCCCAACATACATACCTAAAAGGAAAATAAAGATAAAACCCCAGCACACCCTCCCCCCCCGCCCCCCCCGAGACCAGCATTATCCCAATAGAAAAGTTATAAAAGAGAACAACAGAGTACTTTTAATACTAAAGTCCAAAAATATGAAGCCTCCGCTGAGATGATCAACCAGTGCCAATACCGCCGCCTGACTGGACAAGGCTCCTCTGCTCCCCGTCACACCGCCTCAGAGTCGCCCGCTAGATCTAGGTTCCAGATGGGCCCTCCATCCTCACCGCATGTAGGCAGCCTCCTTCTCCTCTAAGAATGCCTGCAACGCTGCAGGGTCCTCAAAGGAACATGTCTGATTGTGGAGCGTGATTCTCATTTTCGCTGGATAGAATAGGCCATACCTGGCCTGTAGCTGCTGTAGCCTCGGTCGGAAAGCCAGGAGCTGCTTGCGCTTATCCACCGTGGCCTTGCTAAAATCAGGGTAGTATGCGATAGTGTGCTCTTGAAATTTGATGGGAGCCCTCAGTTTCGCCGCCGTCATGATCGCTGTTACGTGAGCGTAGCGGAGGACCCGCAGAATCATAGGGCGAGGCTGTCTCACGTGCTGGCCAGCATGAGTTGGGATCCGGTGGGCCCGGTCTATTTCGAAGGCCTGGGGGAACTGCAAGTGCAACATTTCAGGTATAGCTTTTTCCAGAAACGCGACTGCATTTGTTCCTTCCACCCCCTCGGGGAGTCCCACCAGCCGTATATTGTTCCTCCTTGCCCTGTTATTTTGATCCTCCAGGTTTCTTTCCAGGGTCTCAACTCGCTTGTAAAGCTTTTCAGACCGTTGCAACCTCGCTTCATGCACCGCCATTTTCCCTTCCACTTCCCCCACTCTACCCTCCAGGGAAGCCAGCTGTACTTTCATCTCTTTTAAGTCCAGGATTTTGGCTTGCACTACTGCCAGGGTCTCACCATTTGCAGCTACCATCCCCCGGACTGCTTTAATCTCGGCCAGCACTTCTTGCAGTCCTGCCACGCTTTCCTGCGAGCTAGCCGCCTTTTGGGGAGATGGCGGGTCAGGTTTCTGCCTCTTTACACCCGCATTTGCCGGCCCACCGAATTCTAGCCGCGTGGCTTTGCTGTTAGCCATCCCGGTGTGGGTAGAGGCCACAGGGAGAGGAGGGAGCACAGGGTCAACGCAGATTAGGGCCCAGGAATAGACAGGATTTCGCGGAGAGCTGCGATTATGCGGCCATCGTTGCCAGAGACCTCATTTGAGATCTTAATGCATCCACCTCTGCCCTCGACCCATGCCCTGTCACATGGATAAAGACCACAAAATGCACCATCAGCCCATACATATTACACATTGTCCATACCTCACTCCAAACTGGATATGTACCTACTCAACTAAAATGTGCTTCAATCCGCTCTATCTTCAAAGGATTAAAACTGGACCCATCATTACCCACATCTTATAGGCCTATCTCAATTATCCCCTTCATTGCAAAGATTACTGAAAAACATAGTCCAGACTCAGCTTCAGAATTTCATAGATGATCATTCCCCCCTTGACTTATTCCAACACGGCTTCAAAAAGAACCATGGAGTTGAAACCCTTATAACATCCCTTTGAGATGCTGTGATAATTCACACCCAGAACTCCACCCAAGGTTGCCTACTCATTTTTCTTGATATATCCTCAGCTTTCGACTCTCTCCCCCACCACCAACTATTGAATAAACTCCACGAAATTGGACTTAGAGACACAACCCTTAACAGGTTCCGCTTCTACCTGGACAACAGAACACAACAGGTTTGCATTGGAAATGACACCTCCCAACCTTTTACACGAAAACAGGGAGTTCCTCAAGGATCCAGTTTATCCGCTCTCTTATTTAACATCTTCCTGCAACCTATATGTAAAATTTTCCAAAACCATGGAATCTTTTGCCAAATTTACGCAGATGACAACATGTGCTTCTCCCCTTTCAGTATAGCAAACCCTGACTTCATGAATATAACTAAATGCCTGACAAATATAAGGACTTGGCTCACTCATCACAACCTAATAATCAACCAATCTAAATCAGAAGTTCTCCAAATATTCACCAACACCTCCTACTCTCCTCCTTCATCTCTTACCCTTGGCGACCTCACTCTCCCCATAAAAAATCATATCAAATATCTTGGCATTACCTTCGACCAGAACCTCACATTCCTTGAACACATAAGAAGAACTTTGAATTCTCTCTATGCCAAATTACAAACCCTCCGAAACCTCCGACCGCTCTTAAACCCTGATTCCTTTCATACTGTCTGCCAATCCCTCACTATACCTACCCTAGACTACTTCAACCTCATCTACCATGGACTCCCTAAAAACAGTATTCATCCTTTCCAAATGACACAGAATACAATTGTCCGCTTAATCACAAGTAATACTAGCAGCACACACATAACCCCAATCCTCTATGATCTACACTGGTGCCCTATACTTTCCAGAATCAAATTTAAAGTCTTAACTCTTATCCATAAAGTCATTCACAACAAATCAGCTCCATGCCTATCCTCTCTTATTTCCAACCTCAATAACAGTAGATCATGCCGCTCAAATACCAAAAACCTGCTAAACATACACTCACTAAGGAAAACCTACAAGCAAACCACCTGTAACAGGGCCTTTTCACTCTATGCACCTTCTATATGGAACACTCTTCCTCCTGAACTACGGAACTATGCCGACCATTCTTATTTCAGAAAGAGACTTAAAACTCACCTTTTCCATGAATAGTTCTCCGTACCACCCTAACCTCTCCCTCTATGGCCACTGCCCCTTTCCCTCCCCTTCTGCCCTTAAAAATTTCTCGCTCATGACTTCTCTTATAATGTAAATATGTACATAATTACCTGATGGTACTTCATATTCTCATTTTATAAAAGTTCAATTTTAACTAAGTTCTGTTCTATGTAAAACAGCAGTGCCATGCTGTTACGTTTTTGTTACCTGTATACCATCTTGAATTGATGAAAGATGGTATATAAAAACTGTTAAATAAATAATATTTAAACAAAACCAGCCTGAAATTCACCTGGTACACACCTGGCTTAAAGATATTAACTTCTCTACAAAAATGACAATAAACTTATGCCCTTAGGTGATGCACATAGGTCTGGTTTTCAGTATAACCATACTAAATAGATGATCCAGACTCCTGGGTTAAACATATGCAATCTATCTCATTAATCTTTATACTGGAAATGCTGAAAGCCATGTCTGTTTATGGATTTGACAACTGATATTCACTGTGGCCCCGATTCTCTAAGGTGACTTGCGGGGCCCCGAAAGATGTCCTGCTCATATTCCCCCACAGGACAGAGCAGCAGTATGGGGAGAGTCATCAGGTGGTGGAGGGACAGAGTGTGGGTAGGGAGGGGGGCAGGCCAAGGCAGCAGGACATACAGGGCCGATTCAGGTCACAGCCCTATATGTCCTGTGGGTCAGAGGGAACATGCTGTGATCAGGGCCAGCACAGCTCCCCATGGCCTGGACCGGAGCATGGAAGGACCTCGCTGTCTGATCCGGGCCCAGGCTGCCCAGCCTGGGGCAGGGTGGTGGGGTTAGAGGGGGTCAGCACTGTAGAGGACAATGATGCATGCGGGGAGGATGTCCCCGCTTGTATGCCCAAGAAGCAAGAGACGTGTGTTGGTCACAGGAATCTTTATTAGAAAACCCCAATGCATTTCGGCAACGCCTTCCTCAGGGGGCATGCAGCTTGCAATGTAAAATAAGATGAATAAACAAAATTACCTTTTATACAATCCAAACGATATTAATAAATTTAAAACATTTAAAACAAAAACATCAATAACTGGATGGACATAATAGTAAAAGAATAATAGTTGCATAAAAATTAAGAAATAAAACAATTACAGATACAAAACAAAGGACAGTAAAAGGCAAACCTTTCCTATTGGGAATGTTCAATCATGTCTGCACCTGGATGTGCCTGTATTTTTTTTCAGATGGTTCTAGCCTAGACATCCCAGATTGAGCTTGGACAGATCTTCTAAAATTCTCCTCTATGCCTGGTCTACAAAGCTCTGCAGGTAATTATAACATTACACAGAATTTACAGTGAGGGTTTCAGTGATCTTCTCTGAAATTGAAGCTACTTAAAAAACATAATGCTGAATTTATAACACAGTACCTCAACATATTCCTTAACTCATTTCAAGTAATTCAAAGGCTAGATTTATTAAAGTGTACTACAGTGTAGTATGCTAACACTATTAACACACAATTGTAGTAAACAGTCCCTATTGCATAAAATTGGACCTGAGGTAAGTACTGCATAATTAGTGTTAGTGTGTTGGAATGTGGCAGTACCTTTTAGCAAATACAGCTATTATGTTGAGAAGACTAAACATATTTTCAGACTAGTCAATTTGTCATAATTTTTTGTTGCATTACAAACAGAAAAAGTAGTTAAAAGAAAATAGCTTGACATAATACTCTTCTGAATTTTGATTGCCATGATGAAAAAGCAAGACAAGATGATAATAACTTATTTACAGCTTTCAGTATTTATTGTCTTCAAGGTCAGTGAATAAGATGAAGCTTATAGGAACATCTATGAAAATATGACCTCCAGGTGTTTATGCTCATGCAAGGATAGCCAAGAGATCTAACTAGACACACAGAGATTAAAAGACAAGATGATATCATTTATCTGTCCAAAAGCTATATATATCATGTCAAGAGACTAGGTTTCACATACATAGGGAAGAGCTGAAATGCATCCGACTCATAGACAACATTGTTCTTTTCAGAGACAAGTTAATTGACCTAGAAGGGTTGATAGAGAAGCTCAGTTATGAAAGCCAGAATCAGTCAGCTGTCATAAATCATCATAACCAAATGGGACATAAGCACTATGAGACCTTGCCATTTCACTCCTTTGTCTGCCAAATTTCTCCGTTGCCTGATGAAATCTTATTTTAAAAGTAAATGGGAACCTGAACTAAATGCAGAGATTGCTAACTAGGCATGCAGAAGAAAGATTAACAAGAGACCCACCAGTGAGAAATTCTAATATACTGAACATGGTCTAATGCATATTTCCTGTTCAATATGGAGGCAAGGCACTCATTCAATTCATCATATGCTGTCAGCACAAAATGAACAAACTAGAAAAAAGGAAAAATCACATTTGCAAACCTGGAAAAGTTAGAATCCACAGTGGAAAGTGCTTACTTTTTTTTTTTGTGGGGGTCGATTCACTCATTTATAGGCAAGAATAGAAACTGTGGCAAGTAGCTATTTCATGGACACATATTTTGTATGCAGTTATGTGTTTATAAAATGACTACCCAGGAAGCCAAATAGCAATAATTAGCTGATAAAGGCATATTTGGAGGGTAATTTAGTAAGAGGGTGCCTGCTTAGTTGAAACATTGTTTTATGACACCTATTTTAACTCTGTTTTATAAAATCAAGTAGCTTGCATGTCTTTAACAAATACTAAATTGCTTCCAAAAGAACACACTTGACCAGAAGGCATCACCATCATATACTACAGTAAATAATTATAAAGGGGGGAGGGGAGGGCATATTCAAAATGATTAATGCAGTTAGCAGGTCTGCTAAGCATGTTCATCATGGCGAGCAGGATATTTAGCGGCACATAGCCATTTTGTGCCACTGAATACCTCCTCCTAATGCCACTGCTTTGATAGTAACTGTATAGCATCACAGAGCATTCCAGGGGTATTTTAGGATTGGCAGTGAAGTTAACCAGCCAGTGGTGATAGGAAGCTGCTCTCCAGTTGACATAAACTGCTCACATTAGGTACATAAAATGGCGGCCTAACTTTAGCCTACAAAATGCTAACTAGGCTCAATGGATATTCAAAGCCGGTGGTCGGATATTTGCCCAGCATTGATTATCTGGTCTTGATTTAAAGTGACGAAAGTCAGCCACTTTAAAAGTGGCATTTTATAAAGGATGTCTAAGTCCAACTGGGAACATCCAGGGCAGAACATTCTGAGAAATACCAGGGACATCTATATCTCCACATATAAATATCTCTGACATGGACATCTGCTCCCGTGGTCTCACAGATGCCCCCCTTAGGAAAGCATAGTGTGGGGACATCTATCACATGTATGCTAGCATATGGGGACATCCAGTGGCATGAGAAAAAGATAACATGAGCCCTCAGTCCTCATCAGTGTTCATTATCAGCACATAAATGTTAGGTGACATGGGCATATGTCCTTCTCCACACCCTTCACATGGCTGGCTGACCAAATGAGCACTTTTCTGATGCCCGTTCATGCCTGGAGCAGGTATAAGTATGGACATGGCTCAGGACTTCCAGGGCATTACTGAAATGGGGTGAAGACATCCACGTTCTGGGCATGCCCCAAACATACCTACACCATGCCCCTATTCAGACTTGGACGTACAAAGCATAAGTAGGTCTTCCAAAATAACCCCTAAACCTGCTGTCCACTACTGCTAAATATCAGCCCCAAGAATAATAATTCTGAGGACCATCAGTAAAGCCCCCAGTGCTCAGTATCAAATCACATTTAGAGCATTGCTGTGCCTCCGCACTTCCCATAATCCTTAATGTTATATTCTGTTGTCTCTAATAATCAAAAAGGTGGTTGAGATGGCCAGAGCACAAATAGAGCAATACATTATTAGAGACTGAGAACAACGTTTTCCCTGGGGCAGAGTTCTTTGGAACTTCAAACACTGACCATGTTGGGCTTGTTCTCAGCACAAGAAATGGATGACAACAATATGCCTCATTCCAGCATTTTTTTTTTTTTTTTGCAGATATAGTTTTTGAGACAGGTTCCAGCCCCTTAGAATGAAACAAGAGCAGCAGATAAGAAGACAGCAGAATTATTTTGATAGTGTGAGAGTTTTAAATGCATACAAAATTCTAAAAAAGTTGCTTTGAATGACAGTTCATTATATTTTGAGAGAACTCTCTTTTTTTTATTATGAGAGACAATGGAATGTAACTTCATGGTTCACGTGATGTGTGGAGGCATAACAGTGCTCTAAAAGTGATTCGATACTGAGCATTAGGCACTTTACTAATGGTCCTCTTAATTTTTAATTTTAAAATTATTTAGTATGTAATTTGATAATGTTGCCTTCTGGCCTTTATGATGCAGTCATTTGTATATAATTTAATTTGATGCATCTATTCTTGGACTCCTTTCTGTTTTTTATAAAATACTAGCCTAAGTAGCAGAAATCACATCTTAAGTTAAAGCACAGATATTTACACGAGTCCTTGGTATTGTTAAATACTGTTGAATCAATGTTGACTCATGACGATCCTGTGGATAGTTGTCCTAAACTGTGTTTGGTCTTCATTCAGATGGCTAATTGTTGACAGAGTGGCCTTTATAGCTGCTGCATTGAACTTCAACCTTGCCTAGCATGATGTCTTTCTCTAATGATCTTTCTCTTTACATAATATACCCAAAGTATGAAAGTCAAAGTCTTGCCATTTGAGCTTCTAAAGAAAGCTTAGGTTTGATCTCCCCTAGTACCAACTGATTAGTTCTTTGGGCAGTCCATGGTATACACAATATTCTTTGCCAGCACCATAATTCAAAGGCAATGATTTTCTTCCTGTCTTTCTTCTTCACTGTCCAACTTTCACATTCATATAACATTATTGAAAATATCATGGCTTGGTCAAGTTGAATATGTTTATACAGAGATACATCTGCACTTAAAAATCTTGTCTGGGTCTTTATAGATGTACTGCTAAGAGTAATTTGTTGTCAGATTTCTTGACTCTTTGATCAACTGTAAGTCCATTGTAAATGTCCGCACCTAGATCTGCAAGATCTTACATAAATTACAGTATTTTATAATCTATATGAGCATTGTGTGCTCCACCCAGGCTCTTCACTAACTCCGCCCATGCACACACCTACAACAAAGTACGCACCATCTAACAATTCATGTAGTGTACTTTTATGCTACTTAGTATTTCATAAGAGGCCATTTAGATGCATGAATATGGCCACATATGTACATAAATATCTAAAATAGCCCCCAGTTAGGTACATACTTGCCACCTTAGAAGTATGCACCTCCTTATAAAATTACCCCCATAATGCTTTCTGCCTACTACTTTGCGGCTCATTGTCTCTTTTTGGTCATGCAAAGTTACTTGGTTGATATCAGTATCTGCAAATGAGCAAAAGAAGCATACAAAGTGGTATGTTTACCTAGCTGGGATAATGGTTAACTCGTGCTATTTGTAACTAGGTCCCATGTTATTCAATAGTAAAGGTTAACCATTTGCTTTCGCTTGGTAAGCATATCCCAAAGTTTGCTTTATGTGTGAAAGCATGATCTAAGGGCAAGAAGCCAAAAACACTTGTCTATAGTCATAGCTCCACAAAAGAAAACAAAACTCCTCACAGCTCACACTTAACAATGTAGCAAAAACTAAAGCTGTAGCAATAATGTAACAATCTATGAGAATAGGCAATTGTTACGGAAAAATACCCTCAACTAGTAGCAAAGTAGAATATTTTGATACTATACTTCAATGGAGATCAAGGTGATAGGGCCTCAGAAATGGGGTACGTGGTCAGCTGCCTGAGCATTAACCCAAGCCTGTGAAACCTCACGTAGACTTCCCCTAACACTTCATTCACCGGCCCAAGGGTAATTTTTGTATTTTCAAATGCATTTAAAATGATCAAAAACACCACTTATCTGAAATATAAATGCTCCTGAAACACCAGAGAAGCCTCAGCTGAATGATACAAAGTCAATCGTCGACTCGAGCTTCACCCATAGTCTTAAAGGGCTGCTTTAGGACATATCTGTATTGAATGGGAATAATAGTACTGTTGAGGATTTTACTAAGTGCTTAGAATCTCATCATGATGCAGTTCATTTGGCCTCTTTACTTGTTGAGATTCATTCAGCATAAGATCATTTTGAAGCTGTGATCTGTCAAAAAAGATCAAGATGTTTAGGCGTGATCAAGGAGACTACCAAACTGATCAAGTATATATGTAGTTGACACAGAAAATAGATAAATAGAAGGTTGAGATAGGTTATGCATCTTCATCAGGGAAATTATCTAGTTAATATTCATCAGTTGAAGGTGTTCCTAAATTTAAGAACAAAAAGACTACCTTTCAGCAATGGGAAAACTACCCAGGCCATTGGGGACACCGGAGCACCAGATGTCGGGGACACAATGCCAGCCCCGTGCAAGAAGAGAATTGCCCCATTACCAGTCCTCAGTGATTAATTTATCTGATTTCCAGTTAACAGCTTTACAAGAACAGATGCTCAGTAGAGGTCTGTCTTTTGTGCCTACAAATAAACATGACCCCTTTCAGGCATGGTTTTGCTACTCTTCAGTTTATCAAATAGTTGCAAGGCATTGATAAGGCAGGCAAAGAAAGAATTTGAGAAGAAGCTTGCTATGGAAGCAAAAATGTATAATAAAGACTTTTTCAAGTACATTCATGGCAAAAAATCTGTGACAGGGTCAGTTGGACCATCAGATGATAGAGAGGTCAAAGGGGCACTAAGAGGGGACAAGGTCACAGTGGAGAGACTGAATGAATTCTTTGCTTTGGTCTTTACTGAAGAACATGTAAGGATGTTACCCATGATTGGAATGGTACTTGAAGGTGATGCCACAGAAGAATTGAAAGAAATATTGATACACCGGGAAGATGTATTACAACTATGTGATAAACTGAAGAGTAGCAAATCACCTGGACCAGATGATATACATCCAAGGGCGTTGAAAGAACTTAAATATGAGATTACAGACTATCATTAAAATCATCTGTAATACCTGAAGATTAGAGGATGGTCAATGTAACGCCAATTTTTAAAAAGGATTCCAGGGGTGATCCAGGAAACTACGGACCGGTGAACCTGACCTCAATACAGGGCAAAATGGTAGAAACCATTATAAACACAGAGACATAGAAACATGATGACAGAAAAAGACCACATGGCCTATCTAGTCTGTCCTTCCATAACAACTACAACAGTCCACTTTTTACCTTTAGAGATCCTCTGTGCTGGTCCCATGCTTTTTTGAATTCAGTTACTGTCCTCATCTCTACCACCTCCACTGGGAGACTATTCCATGGATCCACTACTCTTTCCATAAAGAAATATTTCCGTATATCACTCCTGAATCTATCTCCCTTCACCCTCATCCCATGTCCCCTCGTAGCAGAACTTGCTTTCAATTGAAAGAGGCTCTCTCCCTGAACATTTATGCCATGGAGGTATTTAAACATCTCAATCATATCACCTCTATCCCACCTTTCCTCTAAGGTGTACATATTAAGATCCTTAAGTCTGTCCTCATTTGCTTTATAATGAAGCCCACTAATCATTTTAGTAGCCACCCTCTGCACCGACTCCATCCTGTTCACATCCTTTTGAAGGTGCGGGCTCCAGAATTGCACACTATACTCCAAATGAGGTCACACCAAAGACTTATACAGAGGTATTATTACCTCCTTTTTTCTGCTAGCCATTCCTCTCTGTATGCACCCAAGCATCCTTCTAGCTTTTGCCATCGCCTTTTCTACCTGTTTAGCTACTTTAAGATCATCAGACACAACCACGCCTAGGTCCCGCTCTTCTTTAGTGGACAAAAGTACTTCACCTCCTATACTGTATTGCTCCCTCGGATTGCTGCAGCCAAAATGCATGACCTTACATTTTTTAACATTAAATCCCAGCTGCCAAATTCTAGACCATTCTTCAAGCTTAACTAGATCCCTCCTCATGTTATCTACCCCTTCCTGGGTGTCTACTCTATTGCAGATTTTGGTATCATCCGCAAAGAGGCAAACCTTACCCGACAGCCCTTCTGCTATATCACTAACAAAGATGTTAAAAAGAATCGGACCAAGGACAGATCCCTGGGGCACAACACTGGTAACATCCTTCTCCTCAGAGTGAGCTCCATTTACTTGTACTCTTTGTCGCCTCCCACCCAGCCAATTTCTAACCCAAGCAGTAACTTTAGGGTCCATTCCTAGGGTGCTCAGTTTGTTTATAAGTCACCTGTGAGGAACAGTGTCAAAGGCTTTACTGAAATCTAAATACACCAAATCTAGAGCTCTCCCTCGGTCCAACTCCCTGGTCACCCAGTCAAAGAAATCAATCAGATTTGTCTGACAAGACCTGCCTCTGGTGAATCCATGCTGCCTCGGATCCTGTAATCCACTGGACTCCAGAAACCTCACTATTTTCTCTTTCAGCAGCGTTTCCAATAATTTACTCACCACCGAAGTTAAACTAACTGGCCTGTAGTTTTCAACCACATCCTTACTTCCGCTTTTGTGTAAAGGCACCACATGAGCCTCTCTCCAGTCCTTTGGCACCACTCCTGACTCCAACAAGGCATTGAAAAGGTCAGTCAGTGGAGTTGCTAGAACATTCCCACGTTCCCTCAGTATTCTCGGGTGTATCCCATCCGGTCCCATCGCTTTGTCTACTTTAAGTGGAGCTAGTTTCTCACAAACACAGTCTTCTGAAAATTGTTCAAGATGTCCCTCGCTTCTGTTCCTATTTGTGGGTGTTTTCTGAGGTCCTGCTCCTGGATCTTCATCCGTGAACACAGAACAAAAATATTTGTTAAGCAATTCCGCTTTATCCTTATCAGCTTCTACATATTCCTCCTCCCCCCCCCCCCCGCACCCTTGAGTCTGACAATATCACTTTTGCCCTTCCTCTTCTCACTAATATATCTGAAAAATGTTGTATCCCCCCATTTTATTGCATTGGCTATTTCCTCCTCCTTTTGAATCTTTGCCTTCTTGATTACTTTGCTAGCTTCTCTAAGTTTTTCCAAATACAGATGCCTGTCTTCCTCTCTCTCTGATCTCTTGTATTTCATGAAGGCCTCCCTCTTTTTCTTCACTTTTTCAGCTACTTCTTTCGAAAACCATAGCGGTCTCCTTTTCCTTTTGCCTTTATTTACCATTTTAACAAAAAGGTTGGTTGCCCTTAAAATACCCCCTTTCAGTTTTGCCCACTGTTTTTCTACATCCCCCAGCTGTTCCCATCCCACTAATGACTCCCTGAGGTATTGGCCCATCTTCGCAAAGTTAGTCTTCCTAAAGTCTAAGATCCTCACCTTGGAATGGATTCTAACAGCCCTAATCCTAATACTGAACCACTCCATCTGGTGATCACTGGATGCAAAATGATCTCCCACTACAACATCAGAAACACTTTCACCATTGGTAAGCACGAAGTCCAGTATGGCCCCTTCATGTATGGGGTCTGTTACAAATTGCCTGAATAGTTCTCCCTGTAGAGAATCCAGGATCTCCTTACTTCTAGATGATACTGCAGCAGGAATGTGCCAATCAACATCTGGCATATTGAAATCTCCTATCAGTAGCACTTCCCCTTTCCTAGCAATGCTGCATATGTCTTCAATTAACTCTCTGTCCATCTCTTCCTCTTGTGAGGGAGGTCTGTATATCACACCAATGCAAATAGATTTCTCTTTCCCTCTTTCTAGCTTAACCCACAATGCTTCCTCTATTTATTTAGCTTTATTTATTTATTTAGCTGTATTTATATCCTGCTTTTCACCGGGTCAAAGCGGTCAATTGGGAGATACATTTAACATGAGGGGATATGACACACATATGCAAACACTTACAGGGAACATGGGCAATGGAGGGTTAAGTGGCTTGCCCAAGACCACAAGGAGTGCCTATAGGACTAGAAATCCCAGTCCCTCCGGCCTGAGATTGCTGTCCCCAGGTGGGACTTGAACCCACGGCCCTCTGGCCTGAAGTACATTGTCCTAACCACTAGGCCACTCCTCCCTATCCCTTTTAAGCTCTGTAATTCCAAAGCTTTAATAGTAGTTTTTACATATAGTGCCACTCCTCCTCCCCTTCTTCCTACCCTGTCCTTTCTGAATAAAGTATAGCCAGGTATAGTTACATCCCAATCATGGTTTTCTGTGAACCATGTTTCTGTAACTGCCACTAAATCCAAGTCAGCCACTCCCACCAAAGCTTCAACATCAGGGATCTTATTTCCCATGCTACGGGCATTTATACACACTGCTTTCCATATGATACCCCTGTTACCCATTTCCATAAAGGTATTTAATGTATCACCTACCTGGGGGCTTTCACTTACCTGGGGGCTTTCTTCACCCATCCCCAACGAATCTAGTTTAAAGCCCTCTTCAGTAGATTAGCCAGTCTACTACCGAAGATGCGTTGACCTTTCTTGGACAGATGGATGCCATCTCTGCTCTGCAACCCTTGGAACAGCATCCCATGGTCTAGGAAACCAAAACATTTTCAATGACACCATCCACGCAGCCATGCATTCATCTCCAGGATGCGAGCCTCTTTGCCTTGGCCTTTACCCTCAACAGGGAGGTTTGAAGAGAACACCAGCTGTGCACCTAACTGCTTTACCCTCTGTCCCAGAGCCATGAAGTCACTTTTGATACATTCCGAGGTATACCTGGCAGTATCATTTATTCCAACATGGATTAGCAACATTGGGTAATAGTCAGTGGGCTTGATGAGTCTCTGCAAACTCTCCATAACATCTTGGAATTTGGCACCAGGCAGACAGCATACCTCTCTGGACATCAAGTCTGGTCGGCAGATGGATGCCTCAATACCCCTCAGAAGAGAGTCCCCAACCACCACTACCCTTCATTTCCTTCTGGTCACTGATTCTGCAACTTTGGGGTACTTGAACTCTGGTTCTTCCTTTTCTAGTGATGCTTTCACCTTCTCCACTTCCAGGGCTGCATACTGGTTCTTCAATTCAAGAGCTGGAGAAGTTGAATTGGTGATTTTGCAGGCCCTGGTGACTTGTGTCCAACCATCGACATTCTGTTGGCACCCATCTTCTCCTGTGCTGGAGAGCTTGGTTGCTGCAAGAAGCATCTCATCAATGTACTTCTCACTGTCTTGAATGCTCCTCAGCCTTGCCACCTCCTCTCTGAGTTCCTCCACTTGTTTCCTCAGAGCTTCAGCATGCAGGCACCCTGCACATGGAACCGGTCCTTCAACTGGCATTAGGACCTCTGTCTGGACCAAGGCAGAAGCTGTAATGGGGGCAACAGCTTTAGCAATACGATTTTTCCCAGCCATTGTTCGGTTCGTGGAGCTTAGGTATCTGTTAAAGCAGATCTACCAAGTACCGGCCAGTTTCCCAGCTGTCCTTTCAGAGAAAAAGCAGTTAAATCTCTTTAATTATATTCAAAATGTGCTGGTCCAATTCTCTGTGATTTGTTAAAGGGGGAGATGCCCTATAAAGCAAGACTGCTCACTAGGGGTGGGTGGGAGTCGGGGTGGGTAGGGAGGGAACTAACACCTGATTAGGTGTTAGAAGTTTCTAAACCTGAGGAGGTAACTAGAGTTCAGCAACCTACTGTGCTCAAGGAAAGTTCCCCTAAAGCACCAAAAAGAAAGTAACCTTGCTTTAAAAAATATACAAAAACCCTTTTAAGAGCTCCCAGTCAGAGAGCTAGCAATGTAATATAATAAAAACAAACAAACAAACCCTCAAATCCTTACTGTTTGTTGATCTGTAGAGCCCTGGTTAGGAAAGCCTCAACAGGGCAGGGCACTGGAGCCTTTTATGCAGGCCTCAGCTGCACTCAGGAAATCAGGCCCACTAACTCCTGATTAGGTGTTAGCAGTTTCTAAACCTGAGGAGGTAACTAGAGTTCAGCAACCTACTGTGCTCAAGGAAAGTTCCCCTAAGGCACCAATAAAGAACAAAATTACTGAACATGTAGAAAGTCATGGCTTAATGGGACTTCATCCAATAAAACAATTGGCTTTACTTAATTAACCATATTGCAGTACTCTTTTACTTAGCAATAGCAATAGCAAGGTGGAAAACAGACCTTAGAAAACTCAATGAAACCCCTATGCTCACCTTCCGGCAGATTGAGATGAAGCAATGAGTTAAATACATCAATGATCTGCTATTACCTAAACCACCTTCCATATACAGAGTTCAATAGCCATAAGACATTTCACAAACATATTCTTATAACATTACTCAAAATTAATGTAACATAATTCACAAATGGCACATGACCTCTGTCCTAAAACAGCAGATTAAAAAAAACCCAACGCCCACTCAGACATCTTTTCTTGCGTTTCGCATCAGCTGTTTCAAGGGCATCAAACTGAAAAACAAGAAATATTGCTTAATATACATACCGCAAACCATGATAAAGCCCTTTTATCCAAACTGAAACAGGATACTTTCTACTTACTTATCCAGCTTGATCAAAATTGCACCAAATCTTACCAGGAGAATACAAGCTGAACAACATACATCATAACTTCTCCAGCTCGATCTTATCCACTGTTGATTGACCAACGTCAGGTGGAAGTATTAAAATCTCTCAAGCCTTACCCATTATACATGTCACCCAATCCATTATACACGTCACCCAATCCTAGCGGAATCACTACACCTGACATCTAAAACCCACATTAAGGATAGAACTGATACCTAATCAATTACACAATTAACTAATTAAAACAATTCAATTAATCCCCTTCCCGGAGGGGGATCTAATCCATATTCATCATACAAGAAATATATTTATACAGCCCTGTTCAAATCTTTAAAGAGCATCATACACAAGCTCCCCAGTCTATCCCTGAGTTCAGTCCATCAGGTGAGGTCATTCTTAACTGAAAAATCCATCGTTGTTCCTTATATAAAAGATACTGATCACACAATTTCTGTCCCAATCCAGAGAGCACTCGTTCAATACAAAAGCATTGTAACTCCGCAAACATATGTTTATGCAGTACACAATGTTCTACAATCGGCGCTTCACGGCATTTACAATGTAACTTACTTTTATGCTCGCCTTTTCTAATACGAAAGGGACGAATAGTCTTCCCTATATATAGGAGTTTACATGGGCAAAAAATTCTGTAAACTACAAAATCAGAAACACAAGAGGTTTGGGACCTCAGGAAATACTGTCTTCCATTATAAACAAATTGATCAGTTTCCCACATCACAGAGCAGAAAGCACAATGCCCACATCTCATATGTCCTGATTTCCCTACCATATCTGACTCTACTGGTCGCAAAGACGAGGGACTTAATAGTTCTTTCAAATTAGAATTACGCTACCATACACACCGCAAATGTTTTGATTCCAATCCTGGTATTGTTCGTAAAACATTTGCATGTTTCTGCAGAACTAACTGGATCTGTTTACTAAATGGGGAATACCGTGAGATAAAGTTGATATGGTCATCAACTGCTCGCATTCGCTTCTTAGGAGATAGTAGTCATGATCGATCATTATGTAACGCTCTTTTATATGCACGATTTAGCACTGCTTCGGGATATCCCCTTCTCAAAATATTGTTCTTAAGAGATACTGCCTGAATCTTATAATCTTCAACTGAAGAACAATTTTGTCTATACCTGATAAATTGAGAAAATGGTAAGCCTTTTAAAAGGCTCATTGAATGAACACTTGAAAAATGCAAAAAAGTGTTCCTATCAGTGTTTTTCTTATATACTGACGTGCCCCAAGAATCACTTTGTCTAAATATCCTCACATCAAGAAAAACTATTTCTTCAAAGCGATAATTAATAGTGAATTTAATATGGGAATCTAAGGTATTCAACCATTCATGGAACTCTAACAACAAGTTCACTGAACCTTCCCATAGAATAAACACGTCATCAATATATCAACGCCATACCTTCATACACAAAGAGTACGGTGAAGAATCCAACCATTGCTGTTCATATAACCCCATGAACAAATTTGCCACTGAAGGGGCAAATGACGCCCCCATTGCAATCCCTGCAGTCTGTTGGAAAATACATTCATTAAAACTAAAATAGTTTCTACAAAGTGCCAACTCCACATATTCCATCAAAAAATCCAACTGTATATCTCCCATATCCCCTCGCTGTAATAGTCCTGATTTAATTGCATGTAAAGCCACAACTTGCGGAATACTGGTGTACAATGCCTGTACATCCAAAGTTACCAGTAAAATAGATTGATTTGAAGCCCATTCTGATGCATCATTCAAAATCTGTAAAAAATGCATAGTGTCACGTATGTATGAGAGGATCGTTACCAACAAAGGATGTAGGAAAGAATCAATCAAAATTGACAATGGCGCCAGGACTGACCCACGTGTAGATATTATGGGTCTACCTGGTGGTCGTATTAAATCCTTATGAATTTTAGGTAGTAAATAAAATTTCGGTATACTCAGAGAAATTACCTTCAAAAATGCCAGTTCTTTTTT
The DNA here is from genome assembly GCA_033557465.1 of Ichthyophis bannanicus. Lineage (NCBI taxonomy): Eukaryota > Metazoa > Chordata > Amphibia > Gymnophiona > Ichthyophiidae > Ichthyophis > Ichthyophis bannanicus. The sequence continues at coordinate 144,020,329 of CM066050.1, forward strand.
AGAAATAATATGCATATAATATGCCTTAGCCGTTAGATCCTTAATCTTATCCTGCAATTCCCCAGTGGGGTCAACTGTTAATCTCACATATACAGCCGGGTCTAATTGATGGTAGGCCTCATTCAAATAATCCCGTTTATTTAGAAGCACAATCACACCCCCTTTATCAGCACGTTTTAAGACTATAGCTGGATTGCCCATTAATTCTTTCAAAGCCATTCTCTCTTCTAGAGATAAAACATTCCGAACCCTTATACGTTTACTCTCATCTAATTTAGTTATATCCTGTAAAACTAACTGTTTATATACAGACAGATTAGGATGTGACGGCCCCAGCGGATTCCATGTGGACTTAAAGGGCAAAGCAACCCGATCAATTGACATACTCCCAGAGACATCAGAGGCATCAGAAACAGCAGTAATAACATCTTGATCACATTCACTAAAAGTTGCAAAGAAATTCTTAAGATTCAATTTCCTCAAAAACTTTTTAAAATCTAAACGGAATTGAAAAGAGCCATAACATGATCTAGGGACAAAAGAGAATCCTTTTGCCAATACATGTGTCTGAACATCCGTCAATTATCAGACAGATTAATTACTAAGGAAGGAGCATCAGATTGTACAGATTCAGGCAATTCTTGTCTTTTCCTTGTCAATTCTTCTTTTTCTTTTGACGACCTTCATCTAAAAAAACCTTCCTGCATCTGTCGTGACCCGCCGGAATCATCTTGTTAAGTATCCTCGGCAACTGCTTTGATTCTTTCACGATTCATGCCAGTCGGGTTAACAGATTGCAATTTAAAAATCCATCGTTGTTCAAGCCATCTCAACTGGGTTATGCGATTCATTGCAGTTATTGTACCACTACACTATTGGGTGATACATGGACAGATCTGAAAACGGGCCGGATTTATTATTGGCGTTGGCTAACTAATTGTAATTCCACTTTTGTAATATATTTTTTACAATGCACTTGCTTGGCCATATATGTGGGAATACAACACGAGCAATCAGGGTGCGGATAGGGGAACATGTGTCGAGACTTCATCGGCAAGAACTTTCAGCACCTGTTGTTCAACATTGTTTGAAATACCATCATACTTTTGACCAACTTGTTTGGTCTGTCATTGATAACATTACACAGGATCCTCGGGGTGGTGATCGCATAACCTGGTTGAGACGGCTTGAACAGTGATGTATTTTTAAATTACAATCTGTAAACCCAACTGGCAGGAATCGTGAAATTGATTGGATGGTTTTATTCTGATGCAATACCATTCACATATGGGCTTTCCTTGTTTGTGGGAACTCCCTTTGTGATTGGGGTGTGCTAAGATGACAGGCAGTTCGCTGTTAGCCAATGTGATGAGGATAGTATGGCTGAGTCCATGGAATTGGAAGAAAATCAGACATTTACCTTTAAAGAAAGAGACAGGCAAGGAATCAGTAGCTCTCAAACTGCAGGCAGAGAAAAAAACCCACGCAGCTACTGAGGACAGGACACACCCAAGCTCTGCTAATCTAAGGGCAGGCTGGGAAACTAATGAGGGACACCTGGGTGAAGGGGAGTGCACGGTAGTTCAGAGACACTCTTATAAACCCAGGGAAACATGGGAAAGGGAGAACAAGAATAGAGAGAACAGCCAGAGAGAGAGCAACAGGAACAGGAGTACCAGGACGAGGCAGCACACGCAGCAGCACCCTGGAAAGGGAGACACAGGGAAGCAGCACGCTGGAAGGAAAGATACAGGAAACCAGCACTCGAGAGAGCTGACCAGGGAGAACACTGGAGAATTCAGTGGGGAGAGAAGCACCAGAGAAAGGCCCAGAGAGTTCACCGTGGAGAAGAGTGGTGGAGACTTCCGAGGGAATCTCAGAGGTGAAAGCCCTAGTCAAAAGGAAAGCCAGGATTGCAGGGAAACTGCAATTGGATTTAAAACTAGGAGAGCTGTGCCAGAGAGAGGTGCTGACAAGGGTCAGGCTGCAGTGCCAACCGTTCCTGAACCAGCTAAAGAGCTGCAACTTCCAAAAAGGTGCGTGAATAAAAGGGTAGCCAAAAGTGCCGTGAGCCGGTTAGAGGCATTGTGTCATTTGATGCAAGAAAAGAATCTCCACGTTCCTGGTGGAAACCCTGTGCATAGGGAAAAGCCTCAGTGGAGAAAGGTTCTGGAACTTTTAGAGAATATTAAGTCTGAAGTTTTTCATGCTGGCTTAAAGCCAGATTTACCGGACACAGGTCCTGAGGAAATGCAGATAGACTATTATGAATCTGATGAGGGGTCTGAAGATTCAGTAATGGATTGTTCTCTGTGCCAGAAGGCAGAATAAAAAGTTATTGGATAAAAGAAGGGAAAAGCCTATAACCTGAATGTCCTAGAAGGCAGTGTGAAAACAGGGAGAAATGTGTTTAGCCAGGAATGCTAAAGAACCCTGTTGCTGAAGAGAGGATATTTCTTTTGGGTTTGAAGAGAAGTGAAACCTTGCTTGATTGCTGAATGTTTTGAAAAACAGCGACACATGTTAAAAAGCTACATAAAGCAGTTTCATTGTTTTGTTTGGTATAAATGCCTATGGATTATTGTTGGAGAAAGAATCCTGTTTGCTTTGCGTTGAGCCTTAATGCTCTTTAGAAAAAGAAATAAAATTCCTGTGTTTTGACTTGTAAACCCTCGGTCTCCACACTACTTGTTTTTTTCTGAACAACACAACTACAAATCCCAGCAGCCCCGGCACTGGATGAGGAAAAAACTCTTTAATTAAAGGACTAACAAGTGCAGCCCTAGGCTTTTAGGCTGTTGCCTGGGCCAGGGGCCTCCACAGGTGGCGTAGTTTTTCGGATCTTTTTCTACACATGTGCCAGGATTTACAACCACTCAAGAATTCAACACACGACAGTGCTAACTGCCGAAGCCCTTCTGAGGATTAAAAGGTGAAGTGCAGCTGAGGTCAAAAAGCCGGAGTCAAGGAGGACAAGGCGGTGGCCTTCATTTCTGCTAAGCTGGAGTCTACACCAGTTGCAGGTAACCCGTAGATAAAAAGGGGTTTTAAAGGATACCTGTACAGGGGTGCAGCAATGTTGATATAAACCAGATAAGGAGCAGATATATTTGTTTGTACCACACTTGGTGGTGTTTTGTCTTTTCTTGTTGCAGCGCAGAAGTTAGCCATGGAATGTAAGGAGCTATTGCAGTGGATGGCTGGACAAGTCGAGAAACAGCGTGAAATGTCCATACAAGCTCAGGAGCAAACTGCTGCAGTGATGCAGGTGCAGCAGAAACCTCTTCTGGACATGATGGGAGCGTGGCTGGGAGCTCAGGAGAAAGCAGCAGAACCAGCACGGATTACTCCAGGTTCCATAGGAGCTTTGTACACACATGGGCTAGGGTTACAGCCTAGCGAGACATTTTCATTTGGTCAATTAACTCAGAATGATGATATAGATGACTTTTTAGAGGCGTTTGATAGGGTGGCACACATAACCGGCTGGCCTAAGGAGCAATGGGCCGTGCGCCTAGCCATTTCGCTAACCAGAGAAGCATTGGCGGCATACAGGGCCATGCCTGCAGCCTTGGCCAATGATTATGAGGAGCTGAAAAAAGCTATGAGACCGCCTAGGCTTAACGCCCATGGTATATCATCGTCTCTTAAGAAATAGTAAATTGAAGCATGGTGAAACACCGAAAGCTCTTTACCAAAGAACTAAGAGCTTGGTATTAAAATGGTTAACACCAGAGGCTAGATCCATAGAATCCATTATAGATAGCATTGTACTGGAACAATTTATGGCCGCAGTCCCGAAGGACATACAAACCTTCCTGATTTTACAAAACTGCCGGAACACCAATAAAGCAACCTTATTGGCCGAGCGCTTTATGGAAGCGGAATTGGCAGGCCAGGGAAAAGGGGGTGCTTCTAAAAGGGCAGATTCCGTATTATCAGAAAGGAAGGTAAGGCCAAAGGAGGATGAAATGAAAACATGTATGCCAATGGTTAAAAACTACTCTATACGAAAAAAATGTTTTTCATGTGGTAGTGAGGGTCACCTGAAAAGGGATTGTAGAGTGAGGACTGCTTTGATAACTGCCCATACCAAGGAGGTGAGGGAAGGTTTCCTTTTGACTGTTGAAGTAGAAGGTATTGTTACAGAAGCTTTGTTAGATTCAGGAGCAGATCAAAGCATGATCTCCAGGAAGCTCTGGCGGGAGATTGAATCTCGCTATAAACCAGTCCTAAACCAGCCTGATGGGAAGGTGAAAATCAGGTGTATCCTTGGGGCATCATCATTCTATCCCATACACAGAGTGCTAGTGAAGGGTTTAGACATGAAGAAGAAAATTCCTGTAGCTATTGTGCCCAGGTTACCACACACCCTGGTATTGGGGAGGGATTGGCCCCAATTCAGGGAGGGCCTGGAAGAGGGGTCTACATCAAAAGGTAGGCATTCGTATCTATCTGAGCGCAGTCCAAGATCCTAGATGGGAAACAGGGATCTCCAGGGGAGGCAGTAGGGGATCTACTCCTCCAGAAAGACTTGGGGGTTTCCCCTATGGATAGAGCTAGGAAGGGACAGAGCGCATTACAACGTAAAGCTGAGGCCAGGATAAGCTCAGTTCCCAGTCCGTTGTTTGGGAAAAGGCAGAAACAGGGACAGAGAAGATCACCCCAACAGAAAGAGTCTGAGAATAAGCCAAAGTTTGTCCTTAAGTATTGCAGAACAACTCCTAATGCGCGGAGCCCTAGGCGTGCTTCCGAGCAAGTGGCCGGTTACGATTTATGTAGCGCAGTAGACCTGGTTATCCTGGGGCAGGGGAAGGCCTTGGTGGATACGGGCCTCCAAATGGAGATGCCACTGGGGTGTTATGGCCGCATCGCACCATGTTCGGGGCTAGCCCTGAAGTATTTTATAGATGTGGGCGCAGGTGTCATCGACCCAGACTACAGAGGGGCTGTAAAGGTATTACTTTTTAACTTTGGGAAGGAAGACTTCAAAGTAAACATGGGGGTTAGGATAGCCTAACTCATCTGTGAAAGGGTGGGTTTTCCACCACTCGAAGAAGTTCCCATGATGACCACTACAATCCGAGGGACTGGAGGATTTGGGTCTACAGGGCGAGCGGAGAGGAGAGGATTGACCGCAACCTTCGAAGAGAAGGAAGAGGAGGATTTGGGTCCGCAGTTATCTGACTGCAAGGCAGACCCAGAGCCCCGAATGGCAGAAGAACTGTCTTGGGTACAAAGGCAAGAGTTGACCAAACTGTTGAAAGGATTCCCTGACATCCTAACACCAGTGCCTGGGGAAACTATGTTAGTGGCCCATGAGATAGTGACCCCACCCGGTGAGCTGGTAAGGCAAAGACCCTACAGGCTACCGGAAGCCAAGCAACAGGAGATGGTGAACCAGGTAAAAGAAATGTGTAAAATGGGGATCATTGAAGAATCAAAAAGCCCCTGGGACAGCCCCATCATGCTCGTGCCAAAACCTGATGGGACGATGAGGTTTTGTATAGACTTTCGACGTGTCAATGCCATCTCCAGGTTCGATGCCTAGCCGATGCCAAGCATAGAGGAGTTATTGGATTGTTTAGGCCAGGCAAAATTCCTTACTACCCCTTAACCCGAGAATCACGTCCTAAGACAGCGTTCTCTACTCCCATAGGTCTTTTCCAATTTCGGAGAATGCCTTTCGGCTTGCATGGCGCAGCCGCGACCTGCCAGAGGTTGGTGGACCTCGTGTTACGCCCACACCAAAAATATGCCGTCGCCTACATGGATGACATAATAATACACAGCTCCATGTGGGATCAACATTTGCCTCATGTAGAAGCAGTCTTGCGAGCAATGAGGCACGCAGGCATAACACTAAATCTTGCGAAGTGTATGTTTGCCGGGCAGGAGGTAAAATACCTAGGCCATATGGTGGGGTGGGGTACAGTTAGGCCTATAGTAAATAAAATAGAAAGCGTAAAAGCCTTTCCAAGGCCGCTGACAAAAAAAACAATTACACAGTTTTCTGGGCCTAATAGGCTACTATCACCGCTTCATCCCCCATTTCGCAGAAGAGAGTGCGGTTCTAACGGATATGTTGAAAAAGAATGCTCCCAACCAATTGCAGTGGTCCGGGGCAGCAGATGAAGCTTTTATTTTATTAAAGGAAAAGCTCTGCTGTGCACCAGTGTTACGAGGGGTAGATTTTGAACAACCATTCATCGTACAGACGGACGCTTCGGAGACAGGTCTGAGAGCTGTGCTATCACAGAAACATGAGGGCACGGAGAACCCCATTATGTTTCTGAGTCGGAAATTGTCACCACCGGAAAGAAAATACTCCACTATAGAAAGGGAGTGTTTGGCAATAAAATGGGCGGTTGAGGCTCTTAAGTTTTATCTTACAGGCCGCAGATTCCTGTTAGTCACAGACCATGCACCACTGAAGTGGTTAAACCAAATGAAAAATCACAACACTCGTTTAACCCGCTGGTACATGACTTTACAGGCTTTTGATTTCCAGGTTGAACATAGAGCGGGAAAATTGCACATGAACACAGATGCCCTGTCGAGAATTACGAGCTGGGCGGGTACTGCAACGCCAGCTCGTAATATCTTAAAGGGGGAGATGTGTGATGAGGAGAGTATGGCTGAGTCCATGGAATTGGAAGAAAATCAGACATTTACCTTTAAAGAAAGAGACAGGCAAGGAATCAGTAGCTCTCAAACTGCAGGCAGAGAAAAAAAAAACGCAGCTACTGAGGACAGGACACACCCAAGCTCTGCTAATCCAAGGGCAGGCTTGGAAACTAATGAGGGACACCTGGGTGAAGGGGAGTGCACGGTAGTTCAGAGACACTCTTTTAAACCCAGGGAAACATGGGAAAGGGAGAACAAGAATGGAGAGAACAGCCAGAGAGAGAGCAACAGGAACAGGAGTACCAGAATGAGGCAGCACACGCAGCAGCACCCTGGAAAGGGAGACCCAGGGAAGCAGCACGCTGGAAGGAAAGATACAGGAAACCAGCACTCGAGAGAGCTGACCAGGGAGAACACTGGAGAATTCAGTGGGGAGAGAAGCACCAGAGAAAGGCCCAGAGAGTTCACCGTGGAGAAGAGTGGTGGAGACTTCCGAGGGAATCTCAGAGGTGAAAGCCCTAGTCAGAAGGAAAGCCAGGATAACAGGGAAACTGCAATTGGTTTTAAAACTAGGAGAGCTGTGCCAGAGAGAAGTGCTGACAAGGGTCAGACTGCAGTGCCAACCGTTCCTGAACCAGCTAAAGAGCTGCAACTTCCAAAAAGGTGCGTGAATAAAAGGGTAGCCAAAAGTGCCATGAGCCAGTTAGAGGCATTGTGTCATTTGATGCAAGAAAAGAATCTCCACGTTCCTGGTGGAAACACTGTGCATAGGGAAAAGCCTCAGTGGAGAAAGGTTCTGGAACTTTTAGAGAATATTAAGCCTGAAGTTTTTCATGCTGGCTTAAAGCCAGATTTACCGGACACAGGTCCTGAGGAAATGCAGATAGACTATTATGAATCTAATATCTTTGTTAGTGATATAGCGGAAGGGCTTTCAGGTAAGGTTTGCCTCTGCGGATGATACCAAAATCTGCAATAGAGTAGACACCCAGGAAGGGGTAGATAACATGAGGAGGGATCTAGCTAAGCTTGAAGAATGGTCTAGAATTTGGCAGCTGGGATTTAATGTTAAAAAATGTAAGGTCATGCATTTGGGCTGCAGCAATCCAAGGGAGCAATATAGTATAGGGGGTGAAGTACTTTTGTCCACTAAAGAAGAGCGGGACCTAGGCGTGGTTGTATCTGATGATCTTAAAGTAGCTAAACAGGTAGAAAAGGCGACGGTAAAAGCTAGAAGGATGCTTGGGTGCATACGGAGAGGAACGGCTAGCACAAAAAAGAAGATGATAATGCCTCTGTATAAGTCTTTGGTGTGACCTCATTTGGAGTATAGTGTGCAATTCTGGAGACCGCACCTTCAAAAGGATGTGAACAGGATGGAGTCGGTGCAGAGGGTGGCTACTAAAATGATTAATGGTCTTCATTATAAAGCATATGAGGACAGACTGAAGGATCTTAATATGTACACCTTAGAGGAAAGGCGGGATAGAGGTGATATGATTGAGATGTTTAAATACCTCCATGGCATAAATGTTCAGGGAGAGAGCCTCTTTCAATTGAAAGCAAGTTCTGCTATGAGGGGACATGGGATGAGGGTGAAGGGAAATAGATTCAGGAGTGATATGCAGAAATATTTCTTTACGGAAAGAGTAGTGGATCCGTGGAATAGTCTCCCAGTGGAGGTTGTAGAGATGAGGACAGTAACTGAATTCAAAAAAGCATGGGACAAACACAGAGGATCTCTAAAGGTAAAAAGGGGACTTTTGTAGTTGTTATGGAAGGACAGACTAGATAGGCCATGTGGTCTTTTTCTGTCGCCATATTTCTATGTTTCTATGTTTCTATGAAGGGTCTGAAGATTCAGTAATGGATTGTTCTCTGTGCCAGAAGGCAGAATAAAAAGTTCTTGGATAAAAGAAGGGAAAAGCCTATAACCTGAATGTCCTAGAAGGCAGTGTGAAAACAGGGAGAAATGTGTTTAGCCAGGAATGCTAAAGAACCCTGTTGCTGAAGAGAGGATATTTATTTTGGGTTTGAAGAGAAGTGAAACCTTGCTTGATTGCTGAATGTTTTGAAAAACAGCAACACATGTTAAAAAGCTACATAAAGCAGTTTCATTGTTTTGTTTGGTATAAATGCCTATGGATTATTGTTGGAGAAAGAATCCTGTTTGCTTTGCGTTGAGCCTTAATGCTCTTTAGAAAAAGAAATAAAATTCCTGTGTTTTGCCTTGTAAACCCTCGGTCTCCACACTACTTGTTTTTTTCTGAACAACACAACTACAAATCCCAGCAGCCCCGGCGCTGGATGAGGAAAAAACTCTTTAATTAAAGGACTAACAAGTGCAGCCCTAGGCTTTCAGGCTGTTGCCTGGGCCAGGGGCCTCCACATCAATCCTGAGAGTAGAGTCCCTTATATGATTGGCCGGCTGTACCGGCATTTTCTAACAGTTACAAGCAACTATGGAGCACTTGACACAGAGGTTGATGCACCCTGAAACGTGCATGTCATGCGTGTATGATCGTTCGGCATTCAGATAAGTACAACATATTTAAGGATGACTTTTTAAATTACGTTATATATCTTAGACACAATTGGTGAATAAAAGGACATTTGTTGATTGGAGGGGATGGATTGAAGTATCATCCTCCCTCAACTTTGCCCAACAAAAATATTATTATTTTTCATTTGGGATTTACACAGTGAGTATCTCAATATCAACATTTATTAAGGAGATAGAGCGGTAAGGAATGGGAATGATGGTGATAATTGCCCTATTGGCCTCATATGGAAAGGACTGCCTCTGCACCAAATCCATAAAGTAGGCAGACAAGGGTCCCGCCACCTGCTGTATCAGTGCTTTATAGAACTTCCCCTCAAAATCCATCTTACCCCGGGGCTCGTCCCATCTGCAATGCTTTGATCGCTGCCACCACCTCCACAGGGGTGATTGAGACATTCAACATCTCCCTCTGATCCACTGATAAACAGGGCAGCTGGATGCGGCTCAAAAACTCTTGCTCCACTCTCCTATCCTCCACCCCCCTCTCATACAATGAAGCATAGTAACCTCAAAATACTTCCTCTATATGCTGCTGTGTATTTCGAACCCGACCACCCCCATCCCGCATTGCACCTACATGTCTCTGTCCCCCCCACCCCCGCCTTTAGCAACCCTGCCAACAATTTCCCCATTTTGTTTCCATGTTTATACAGCTTGTACTGATAGTACAGTTGGGAATGAAACACCCTTTCCTGTAACACTGAACCTACTTCTTTCTGTAAATGTAACAGCTTCTCTTTGTTATGTGAACTGGAGAAGGCACAGAACTTCCGTCACACTGTACACATCTCCCCTTCCAGCCACAGCAATCGATTATTATGCTGTGCCTTCCGGTGTCCCACATAGCCTATGATTTGTCCCCTTAACACTGTCTTAGCAGTCTCTCAAAACAGCGTTGGATTCTCCCTATGCTCGGCATTATTAGAAGCATAATCCTCCCACTGGGCTTTGAGAAAATCCCCAAAGTGTGTATCTGAGCTGAACTCCAGAGGGTACCACCACAGTGTCCTCCTAGTATGAGTTCCCCATTGGATGTCTATCCATATCAGGGCATGATCGGAAATCATTATGGGCCCCACTGTTGCCTGTACCACCTTTAGAAACAGTGCAGATGATCCCAGAAAGTAATCTATCCTAGAGACGGTATCATGTGCCCTGGACACGTCTGTATAGTCCCTTTCTAATGGATGCAAAACCCTCCAGTAGTCCGTTAAATCATAGCCCTCACAAAGCCTTCTCACCTATTGTTCTCTGTGATCTCAGACTCTACCACTCTGCCGTGACCTGTCCACACTCTCATCCATCACACAGTTGAAGTCCCCTCCAATGATTAAAGGAATTCTCCCCACCTCTTCCAGGCATTTATTAATCCTGGTGCAAAAACGTGCCTCATACACATTTGGTATTCATCAGTGCTATATTCTGGACATATATCTCCCCAATAACCAGGACATATCTACCCTCCTGGTCCTCAATAGTTCGTGACATTACAAAACCCACTTTCTTATGGACTAATATGGCCACTCCTGCCTTCTTCCCACCAGATGATGCCCCATACACTCCACCTACCCACCACCGCTGGAGCTTACGGTGTTCCGTCACTGTATAATGTGTTTCTTGTAAGAAAGCTATCTCCACACACTGATCACGAAGGGCCTTCAGCACTTTGTGTCTTTTTATAGGGTTCCCCAATCTACAAACATTCCACGAAGGAAATATCAATCGTGTACCCATTTTTACCTACCGATAATCATAATTGCTACATGTAATATCCACAACAAACTGCCAAAAGGACAGCCCCCCCCCCCCCCAGTCCGGGGCTCCCCTTAACCTCATTAAGCCTCCCGACCTGCCAAACCTTCAAAATACACTTTGCGGCTATCCCCCCCCCCCCAAATTCCCCCTTCTTCACTAAGTCCAATAGGAGCGCACCCCCCCTTATTATCCCCTTCCCCCTTCTCCCGCTTACTGTCCTCCTTCCCCCCTCTCCTGGTGCCCTTGATTGCCCTTCCCCTTCCCCCCTATAAATCCTGTCTCTACATCCTGCCCCCTCCCCTGAGGGCCCTCTCCTTTGGCCATCAGTGATGCATTCCGGACCCACCTTTACAAAATCTCTACTGCCCCGCTTCTGTATCTCCCCCCCCCCATGCTGTCTCCCGTCCCCCCCCCTCACCCACACCCCCACTCCCCCTTGGTCCCAAAGAGCTCATCCTGGTGTATTGCACTGTCCTCTTTTCCCTCACCCCACCCACTGCCTCCTAACCACCTAACTAACTAAACCAAAGCTTGCCACCTCTCCCCCTCTCCAAGTATCCACGCAGCTCAGCTTCTTTAACAGATTCAGGAATCCCCACAATTCTGAGATTTTTCCTTCTGCCCCTATTCTCCAGGTCATCTATCATGTCCGCATAGGCCTTTAATTTCTCCACCATCTCCTGTAATGCTTGGGCCTGGGTCTGCTGCTCTCCCTCCACCACCTCAACCCGCTGCTCTAACTGGGACACTCTAAGGCCATATTCTGCTACTGCCTGCCCCACTTGTGAAAATTGCTCTGAAAGGGATTGAAATCTTCCCTCTAGAGCTGCCACAACCACATTTGTTACCTCCTCCACTATGCCAGCAAGTTGACTGCCGATCAGGCTAGCAGGGGCAGACGATGCCATCTTGGACTCCATCCCATGAGGCTTCTCCTTTCTCCCCGTTTTTGATGCCATCAGGGTCAGGCAAATTCGTGCTCACCTCAACATGCTCTACACACTTCTTTCAGCGTCCCCGAGTGAGCGGATGAAGAATTTTGAAGCGATTCCCCGTTTTTCTCTTTACATTTGTGGCGGGGTGCTCCAGAGCCCAGTGAACTGCTGCCACCAGGCTCACTGCATCACGTGGTCTCCACCTATTACACTTTAAAAGTCATCATCCTTTCAAATTGAAGAAGGAGCTTCCTATAGGGCAATTTTTAATATTGTGCTGGATTTGCTTGGATGAACAGGATTTCCGTGATCAAGCAAAGAAGCTGACTGAGATTACTATAGAGGGGTTATCCTAATGGTACAATTCAGGCAGCCTTTTTAAGGGCTAAGTATGCTAATTGTACTCTGCTACTACAGAAGCAAGACCCTTTGCCTTTGGAGAAGCAGGTTGGTGTATTTCAGATTGGGCTCAGGAGTTAGCACAAATTATTTATAATCATTGGCATGTGCTGTTTCTGCATCCGATCTTTCAATCTGGCCCATGCATTACCTTTACCAGGGCAAGTAGTCTGAGAGACATCCTGGTACATTCAGACATTGTTGATTCTAGATCTGATGAGTCACATAAAGGACACCATGGCTAAAGTTCAGCTGTCCTAACTTTAGCTGGTTAGAGTTAACTGGGCAGTAACTGACTATCACCGCTGACCAGATTGCAAAATAACAATCCAGCAACAAATATCTGGGTCAATGTTAAAGTGGCAATGGCCAGGCACTTTAAATGTACCGGTCATTGTCACTGAAAGCCTCCCCCTAAGGGAACAAGAAAGGGTAATGTAAAGGAGAAACAGTTCAAGATTGCTCATAGTTCTTTGGTCCTTTCTTGGGCTCCCAGACATTTATCCTTAAATGACCTGAATGTTGCCTGGTTAAACCACAATGCCACCCCCACTCTGCTCCCAGAATACCCCAATGCTAAGCAGGTGGAGGGCAATTCAGACCAGGATGTGCAGGAGCAGCAGAAACATGTATGTCAGAGACACGCATCCTGCGAGCATGATTCTGTACATACTGTGAGCCCCGCCCCTGTGCCAAATAGCTTGACCAGCAGGAGGCGCTGCACCTTAACCTTGAGGTTGTATAAGAATTTGTAGTTGAGCCGTTGGTTAAAGATCACAGATTTTTATTTGGGTTCTCAGAGACTCACAACAGGTAATGTCCATAGGAAAACAAAGTAGGGATACTCCTCCCAAAGAAAATATATGCAAACTTTGCCAGGTCAAAAATAAAGTCTTTTAAACAAGCTTTTCTTCTTAGCTCTTACAAAAGGTATTTTCCCTCTTAACAGTTATTCACATACAGTGCAACAATCACATTCCATGTCAGTGACTGAAGGATCTGAATCCCCTTTGAAAGAGTCAATTTCCATGCTCTCTGGAGGACTCTCAGGTAGTGGTTCTGGACTCTTAACTGGAATGGTATTAGTTCCATACATTAACAGTTTCTTCAGTCTTGGCCACCTAATAGGTTTCTCCCCTTTAAGTAAAAGCTCATGGGGTTTCAAAAGCCGTGGTTTAAAAGTTCCTTTCCTTTCATGTAAATGTCTACAGGTAATCTCCTCCTCATCTGAAGAACTATCCCTGTGTTCAGTTTTGGGCCTAGGCTTTCTCCTGGTTTGATGCTTAACTTGCACAGTTTTACATACAGGCCTTCTATCAATAAAACCCTCTTCTGAGCTGTAATCAGAGGACCGGTCAGACCTCCTTCGGGCTCTATAAAAAGTTCTTGCTTTGGAAGCTTCCCTAGCAGAGCAATGCCTGCATCTAGGTTCCAGCAAGGGTTTTGCCTGGGTAAAAGTTCTGCCTTCTTGTGGCTTCTTTAAGCTTCTTTCAAATACAGGGTTTAGCTTGCCCACTAACCTGCATTGTGGTTTCACTGCACTAGCAGTGTATCTCTGGGCCTCGCAACAGCAGCTGCCTGGCCTGTGAGTATTTCTTCCTGGAGAGCAGCAGTATTTCCCTTTCTCCTGGGGAGCGAATCTGGCTTCAGGTCTTCCCTTCCTCTCAGCATAGAGCCTGGGAGCCTTGTTCCAGTCAGGTTCAGAATCCTCGTGCTGGTAAGACAGGTGATTCTCTTCCTCTGCTCCCCTCTCTCTCTCCCTTCTCCCTTCCGTTTCTGTCTGCCCTTCTTTACAAGCAGCTACGTGCCAAGGGAACTCCCTTGCAGGCTCCTCCCCCGAGTACCTGCTTCTCTGATTCCTATCTGGTGTGTAACGTGGGAATGACTCAACACTAGTTTTGGCCCACTGACTATCAACCCTGGGGTTTTTCTGCTGTGAACTTCTAACCCTGGGTTTTCTCTGACAAGTGTTTTCTAATGTGCCCATCCCCCCAGCCAAGGTAAAACCTTCAATATTTCCTGCTTTTCTAGGTGGCACTACTCTCTCCTTGCCACAATACCCAAGTTCACAGAATCACAACATGGATGTACCTGCCCTGAAATGTATAGTGGTGGCCACTGTGCATATACACCCTGGGTGTGCAAACAACAAAAATGTCTCCCACTGCTGTCCGTCAAAACTGCTCCTATGATACATGGGTTCTACCTGCCTACATTTGCATATGATTCTGATGCTGCCATCCACGTGTAAGTCCGAAAACATTTACACTTGCAGTGTGGTCCATGTGCAACAGGAAACAGGAATGGAATGAAGCCCCCCCCCCCCCCCAGTGCAGTACAGTCTCTCAATGGCAACATGTCAACCCAACTTCTCGGAGCCAGAGACCCGCCTGCTCTGCAGACTGGTCCTGCAGCTCAGTGAGTACAGAAATAGCATTAAAGCAGGTAGACATGGAGGTCACGTGATGCGTGAGTGAGCGTGGACGCTTTCTAGCTCGCTCCGGGGCAGCTCCAGGAAATAAACGGCTTTAAATCTTGCTATTTGCCTCCCCAACATTCCCCGAAACGCATAACGGGTACCTGAAGCTGACTAATACCGCTCATAGGCTTTCGCGCTCTACTACCATGCCTCTGGCGCCGAAACGCGACCGTGAAAAGCTCTCCAGAACTGGGCCCTCCACGTCGGTGGCGACACAGCCCGTCTCTCCAGGGGGTGAAAGTACGGATTCAGCCCCAGCGGAGCTTGCCAAGGAGGTGGTCAAACTCCTAGACCCGAAATTCGATTTGCTTCTGAAAAAGCTCGACAGCATGGAGGATTCGCTGACAGATATTGGAAAGAGGGTTGATGAACTGGAACACCGGGTCACTAGCCTTGAAAGTGACGAGGGGTGCCACGAGAGGGAACTGAATAAGCATGCACAGCTCCTGCAAGAGATGCAGCAGAAGCTGGACGATCTTGAAAATCGATCCAGGCGTAATAATTTGCGCCTCCTGGGGATCGGAGAGGATAAAGCCGAGAGGGAGTTGCTCCCTTTTTTGGAGACTTGGTTGCCAGAGGCTCTAGGCCTTGAAGATATGCGAGGCCGCTTTAAAATTGAGCGCGCACACCGCATGGGGCCCCGTCGGGAAGAAGCGGCCGACCACGTGTGGTAATACTGAGAGTGCTAAATTTTCAACACAAAGCTTTAATCTTGCAAGCTTATAGGAAAACTCCTGCACTGCTGCTAGACAACAAGAAAACCCTGCTGTTTCAGGACTACTCGGCGGCGGTGGCGGCAAAACGAAGGGAATTTGCACCACTATGCTCTGAGCTGTTCCGTAGGAAGATCCGCTTCACTTTGGCCTTTCCCGCCACGCTGCGGGTCACTCATCAGGGGAAAGCGCACACTTTCGAGCAGGTCGGAAAAGCGAAGCACTTTCTGAATGCTCTGCCAGCAGAATTACCAGAGGCATGAGAGCTGGGACAGCCTCCCCGTTGAGGGGGATGAGATCCAGCATTGGAAGGGACAGATCGCAGTCTATTGAGGGGACTGTTTGCGGCTAACTGAGACCTGTAGCTGCGAAGGATCCTGCGGTAGGATCTCAGAAGAGGAGGCGCTCAGCGGCTATTTGGAGGAGCATTTCGACTTGAGTGTCCACTGCATATTAAGTGTCTTGTGTCCCTTTCTTCTTTCTTCTTTTGTGAGCATGTACAGCTATGTTATGGTTATGCTACTGCTGTCCTGGGTTTTGGTTCAGAATCTGGTAGTGTTAAGCTATGTTAGCGTGTGGGACCGGGGGGGAGCGGAGAGGACAACGGGAGCTGCCCTGCAGCGTCGCTCTGACCGAGACCTCAGTTGAGGAAACTGAGGGAATGACAGATGTCGGTTGGCTGGGGGGTAGGGGTGGGGAATGGGAGGGGGTGGGAGGGCGGGAGGGGAGGGATGGGAAGGGTGTACGGGCTGTAAGGGGGGGAGGGAAATCTTGGGGAAGTTGGCTTATTCCTGGGTCCCTGCTCCCGGATGGGCAATGGCTCTGGTATGTCTGGGAACTCCTTTGCTTCCGAATGCCATTAATGGGAGATGGGGTAGAGGCTGGGCTACCCCACGCTCCGAATCAATTGTTGTATCCTAAGTTTATATGCATCGAATGCAGGCACTATCCACCATGAGCTGCACATTGTAACTTGGAATTTTGGGGGGATTACCACTCCAGTGAAGCGTACTAAAATTCTCCAAGCTTTGAAGCGCCAAAAAGCCCAAGTGGCTCTATTGCAGGAGACGCATCTAACGGCCCTAGAACATTCCAAGCTGCAACGAGATTGGGTGGGGACAGTTCTATCTGCTCCATCAGACACGCGTAAAAAAGGGGTTGCAATTTTGATACATAAGAACTTGGCTTTTGAAATTTTAAAGGTCGAACTAGACCCTAAAGGACGATTTTTGTTCGCCCATGTTAAGCTTCAGGGTGAAGAATTGTTCTTGGGAAGTGTGTATGCCCCCAATACCTATGACCATGTTTTTTTTAAAACAATTCTGCATAAGGTTTTGGGTGCCCCACCGGTCCCGGTAGTATTAGCTGGGGATTACAACTGCCCTCATGACCCCCATCTGGACCGCTCCCACCCTTCTCAGGGGGGGGGGCTGGAGCAAAAAGGGGGTCCGATATCTCTGTGAACTGGGTGGGCTGGTGGATGCCTGGAGAGTGTTACATCAAAATAGCAGAGACTACACATCTGTCGCGTGCCCACCAGACGTGGTCTAGAATTGACTACATTTTGGTGTCGCAACATTGGTTCCGGAAGGTGCGTCATGCGGAGATAGGACCGATCCTTGTGTCAGACCATGCTATGGTCTCGTTGTCGTGGTGTTGTGAGCGGCTGGGAGGTTCTAAGTGGTCCTTTCCGAGCCATCTTGCCTCGCGGCCGGATTTCCGCGACTTCGTGGGCAAGCATTGGGCCGAATACGTTAAGTTTAATGAGGGGACGGTTGATTCCATGGCGGTGTTCTGGGAGGCGGGAAAGGCCGTTCTCCGTGGACACATTATTGCGTATGTGGGTGCGGAGCGTAAGCGCATTAATGCGGATGTACTTCGACTGACTAGGGAGCTCCATGCAGCGAAACGGTCGGCCCTCAAAAACTCGAAAGATGTGGCGGGCTATTTGGAACTTCAGAAGCAGCTAAATGAGTTGCTACAAGAAAGAGCCATCCAATCCCAACAGTACTATCGCCATCAATTTTTTCGTTATGGAGATCGATCGGGGAAGCTGCTGGCTCGATTGGTGAGAGATCAGGCTGGACCTCGGGGGGTGCTGGCTATCCGCGATGGGGAAGGGAACAGGCATACTAGGACGGCGGATGTGGCACAGGTCTTCCGCTCCTTTTATGAACGGCTATACGCAGCTGACGAGGGAGACGGGGCCTCCATGGAGGCCTTTCTGGAGCAAATATCGTTACCACAGCTTGAACCCAACCAGATTGCCATGCTGAATCAGGAGATTACGGGCGTCGAACTCCAGAGAGCGATTAGAACTGGGAAATCGCATAAGGCCCCAGGTCCGGATGGCTTCACTTATGAGGCGTACAAAATGTTAGAGGCTCCTGTCACCCCCACGCTAGCAGCACTCTATGCTGAAGTGGTGCAGACCGGTAGTTTCCCCCGCGATATGCGAACGGCTAGAATTACACTGATTCTGAAACCGGGGAAGGATCTGGAGGACCCTGCCTCATATCGGCCGATTTCTTTGATAAATGTGGATCAAAAACTGTTTGCATCAGTATTAGCTGAACGGCTTCAGAAGTGCTTAGCGGGACTAGTGGGCCCCCACCAAGCTGGTTTTGTTCGGGGTAGAGAAGCATCCGTAAATATTAGTATGGTCCTGCTGGGCATGGAGCGGACTCTACTGGCCCAAGACCCACTAATTCTTAGAGTGCTCCAACCCATTCGGAATATTATTGATCCCCAAGACTTCAGAACAGTGGCCCAAGCACTCATCATGCCACATTTTGACTACTGCAACGCCATCCTACAAGGTTTACCTAAAAAAACCCTAAACATATTACAAATGGCACAAAATGTAGCTGCCAGGGTCATAATGAAGAAAAATCTAAGTGACCACATCACACCAGTGCTAATTCAATTACACTGGCTACCCATAACAGCTCGCACAAAATACAAAATACTAACAACCACCTTCAAACTCATCCACAACTTAGCACCTTCCTTCCTCAACAACCTAGTAAGATTGCAACCTCCTACCCGAAACAGAAGAACCCACAATTCCAACATCCTTCACACTCCAACAGATATAAGATCTGCCAAAACTAACACCAGCCACAGGGCTTTCTCATATGTGGCGCCAACACTGTGGAACCAACTCCCACCAGAACTACGAGCTAGCAATGACCTTCTAGACTTCAGAAAGAAACTCAAAACGCACATTTTCCAATCACATTTCAACCTGAACTAAACCCACAGATGGAGCAGCCCCTGACCACTGTGTCCAAGAAGATTATCCTGTATATATGTATTTATGTATATCTGTAAATGAACTCCCCCATAGCTAAGAAGTGTTAACTCTGTATGATGTGCTTTTCTGACAATCTGTATGTAAGCAAAATTTGTACCTGCCTTGATTCGACAGTCCAAGAAGATTATCCTGTATATATGTATTTATGTATATATGTAAATGAACTCCCCCATAGCTAAGAAGTGTTAACTCTGTATGATGTGCTTTTCTGACAATCTGTATGTAAACAAAATTTGTACCTGCTTTGATTCGGCAGTTTCACAATAGTAATCCTACCCGCTTCTGATCGCTGGAAGGAGCGGGCTACAAATGCTTGCTAAATAAAAATAAAAATAAAATAATTCTGGCCAGTTTGGACTCAGAAAAGGCCTTCGATAGGGTCTCGTGGCGTTATATGTTTGCGGCGCTTCGGAGGTTTGGCTTTCAGGGGACTTTTCTGCAGGGGTTGCATGCGTTATACGCTGCTCCCCGAGCGGCGGTTGACGTTGGAGGGCTCTGTTCTTCACCCTTTCTCTTACATCGTGGCACACGTCAGGGATGCCCGCTTTCTCCTCTCCTATATGTGTTACAACTAGAGCCTCTCTTACTCTCATTAATTAAATCTCCGCAGATATCTGGTATTGCATGGCAAGGAGGGGGTATAAAGGTTAGCGCGTTCGCAGATGACCTTTTGCTGTGTCTGACGAAACCGATGGAGTCTTTACCGGCAGCCCTAGATTTAATTAAACGGTTCGGCGGGTTCTCAGGGCTTCGAATAAATCAGACGAAGTCGATGGTATTGGATGTGGATCATCAATCGCGGGACAAATGGCGGGGCGATTTCCCGCTCAGTTGGGCAATGGGATCGATTCGTTATTTGGGCGTCTACCTCCCAGCCCACCTGAGATCTCTGTATGAAGTTAATATTCACACCCTTCTTCAATCCACCAAAGCGCGGTTGCTGAAGTGGAAGGATCTCCCCTTGTCCCTACTGGGACGAGTAGCACTGGTACGGATGGATGATAGAATGGCCCCGTTGGCTATATCTATTGCGGAATCTTCCCCTTTGGTTGACTGGGCAGGATTTGCGGGAGCTGCACGGGCAGCTCAGTCGATTTCTTTGGCGATCCCGCAGGCCACGCATTGCGTTGGCGACACTTATGAGGCCGGCTGCGGAGGGGGGTCTTGGACTGACTCCGCTGCGATCTTATAATCTTAGCTACGCCACACGGCGATTGAGCGATTTGGTGATAGGGAATGCTGATAGACTGCCGATCACTCTGATTGATCAATTCTCAGAGAACTGGCACAGGGTTTATCTGCTCCATTGTGGGGGCATGGCACTCCCACTGGCGTGGCGGGCGTCTCCCTATCTCCATACACTTCGCGTGGTTTGGAAGTTCTTGTGTAGCTCGCGTGGCCGGGAATGGAGGATCACGGACTGTCTGCCTCTGAAAGGCAACAGGAATTTTCTGCCGGGCGTTGCAGGCGGGGTGAGTCAGATATGGACGCGGGCAGGTCTGGAGTACCTTGGACAGTTACGGAGGGAGAATACGGATCAGCTCAGCTCCTTCCAAGACTTATCCCGGAAATATGCCTTGAAGAAGGAGACCTTCTATTATTATTTACAGGTACGGCACTTCCTCCACAGTCTGCCGGGGGGCCTGGACTTACTCTCCCGGATGCACAGCCTCTGGTCCGTATTGGAGCAATGCCAGGAGCAGCTTACTGCTGTGCAGATGAGGGACCTCTTGACTCCCCCGGGTAGCTTGGAGAGATTCCTACCCCTGGCAGAACGCTGGCAGCGCGACGGAGTGGCAGGACTCACGGTGGAGTTGGTGGAGCTTGCCTTTCATAGAATCCGAGAAACCTCAGAAGCTGTTCAATACCGCGAACTGCGATTTAAGCTAATATGGCGAGCGTATGTCTCTGAAACTGGAGCGACGAAAATGGGGATCTTGGCATCCGATGTGTGTGGTCTCTGTAACGGGCATCCGGGCATGTTATCTCACCGATTTTGGTTTTGCCCTCTGATTCAATCCTTTTGGGGAGCGGTGGGGAGTAAAGTGGCGCTTTGGGTGGGAGGGGCCGTGGACCTGCATCCCCTATGGTGTCTCTTTAATGTGGGCACTGTGGGGATTCAGGGAACAGTAGCACAGAAGAACTTATGTGAGAAGAGTTTTCTAGTAGCTAAACATTGTATTTTGCGTAATTGGCTATCGGTGGGTGGTCCCGGGATAGTGGAATGGGAGCGCTTATTGGGAGATCTTAGATCTATGGAGGGTAGAACCGCCCGCCTTTTGGGACCTAAAGCGTGGGCCCGTTTTCAATCCATATGGGCGCCATTGCTCTCCGCCCAAACCTCTGATCTTACCCGGGAGCGAGAGGGGGCCCAGGAGTAATTGATCCCACTGGAGGAAGGATTTCTTTCTTTTCTTTTCTTTCTTTCTTTTCCTTTTCCTTCCTTCCTTTTCTGGGGAGGGGTTTCATCATCTGCTGGGTTGAGGGGAAGTTGGGGACCTCGGGCTTTCTGTAGTTAGGGAGGGGGGGGATATAAAGGTTCTAAGGGATGATGGGGTGGGGAGAGGAACCTAGAGGGGCACCTTGCTTTGTTGCTTTGTTGGGGTTTCTGTGCAGATGTCAGAGCACAGCCTCTAAGACCGTAGCTTTGCTGGCCTATTGCCATGATAGCCAACACCCGCATATGCTCTGGGTAGTGCCTCTTGATATTTCTGTGTGCTAGGGTTGAAGCTGTTGGTTGGTTTGTTTGTATTCACTGATTTGCTGAATTCCGCAGTTGTCTTGTGTGTGTATGCATCTCTATGCAGGAACCGGTAATTTCTTTACTGCTGCTCTGTCGGGGCTCTCTAGCCCGCCTGCCGGATTCCCAGTTGCCTGTAAATGTGTTATTTATGTGTATTAAGTGAAAACAATAAAAATGACTTTACATAAAAAGCAGGTAGACATTTACTGAGGAAAGTATGGCAGAAATGGTGAGGGACAGAGGGTGTGCATGAAAGGGTTTGTCCTGGCATGAGCAGGATGAATGCATGTGCTATAACCTGAACATTGCTGGGAGTGAGGAGTGAAGCCTCACAACCCAACTATTATGAGATTGACAGGATGTGATGTGCACTGCTGGGAGTGTCCAGTGGATCCAGTGAGTGGGAACACTGTGAGACCACACCATCAAATGTACAGACACACATACCAGGGCAAACATCCTAGAAATAAGATGCAGGGGGCCCACAGGAAATTTTCATGTGGGCAGAGCAGTGACCACTGAAGGCAGCACAAAGATAGCAGCAGGAAACATAGAACTAGAATCATTCAGGCCAGAAGAATAAAAGAGAAACAACACGAATGGCCCAATACAAAAGACAGATGACCCAAAAGATGCACACACACACACACACATACACACAGATGAAGACACCAACCATCCCACAAAGCATCCCTATGCCCCTCACTTGTAAGCAATGTACATATGTAACTGTATAGTGAGACTGTGAGAACAGATCATTCTAGGTGGTGTAAGTGGTAACACACATGCAACAGTGACACCAAGAACATTATGCATCATGGGCAATGGAGGGGTAAGTGACATGCCCAAGGCCACAAGGAGTGCCACTGGGAAATGAACCCAGTCACAAAACCACTGCACTAACCATGAGGATACAACACCCCTCCAATGTAGACAGACAAGGTGCATCAAACATAAACAGTACCTGCCCCAAAGGCAGTGACAGCCCATGAAAAGGAGGCAAAGTTGAAACACACACTATATGCTGTAAAAGCCAGAGGTGCAAACATAAAAATGCCCATTCCCGTGGGAGAGAGCCATAAACGTATACATAGAGAAAGGCACAGACAACAAGCGTAACCCCCACTGAGAATATGTGGGAGTAACACTGACAGGCCATGCAAAACATGGACAGTCAGTGGGAAATAAACCCATGTCCCCTGACCCCAAAGCAGCCAGTAGCCCAGAGTCAGCCACCCATAAGTCTAGAGGCCTGGGGGAGCAGGGCAAGTGGTAGTCCAGGTTGAGGTAGCTGTGGAGATGTGTCAGCTGTATGGGACAGGGTAAAGCCAATTCTGGAAACGTGAATGATGGCTGGCAGCTGTATGCTGTGAATGGGGAGTAGAAAACATATGCACTCATGGAGCTCTCCAACCTTCATGTCCACAAATGCTTCTACATCATGAGGAATACTGAGGCTGACAAGGTCTTGTATAGGACCATCTGGCGGATGAAGCCGAGGCTACTGATGTGGCTCAGGCAGCAGCTGCAGCGGGAGCAAGGTGAGTGTGCATGTACAGTATCCACTCCAGACATGTTCCCACACATGATGGGGAGGCACAGAGGCTAGTCCTGCCCCCCCTACTGAGGCCCATTGAGAGGGGGATGCCACAGAGATCATGGAGACACCACCCCTGTGCAACCAGTCGCACCAGAAGACATACGAGCACAGGTACTGATGCAGTGAGAGTTCACACATACAGGGTGCATTGGTCAGAGTTGGGAGTAATGTCCACAAAGAGGTGCCTGTTAGTGTTGGAGAGGAGCTGTGATCAGCAGGTGTAGAAGTCTTCCTGTGAATGGGAAGCTGCTGTAGGTTGGCAGGTGTTTTTAATGTTGTGGACAATGTAGAAGGAAGGTGTACGGCTGTCGTACTACCACCAGGCACAACATGGGATCCCAGCAGCCCAATCTGTACTGTTCCATGATGTCCATTGTGAAGCGCTGTCACATATCTGCATGAGAATGGAAATGTGAACTGGTGACACACATGAATACACCTACAGCCCAGTGTGCAACCCCCACACCATGGTGCAGATAAGCATGACCCTGCTGTTGGCAACATGTGCACTGTCCAGTCCCCGAACCAAAATAGTCCCAGAGTGTTGCATGGCACAACAAACACCATGAAATGTGTGGAAAGCAGCACATAGCAGATCCAGCACTCTACAAACACAGAGA
Source organism: Ichthyophis bannanicus (assembly GCA_033557465.1). Classification (NCBI taxonomy): domain Eukaryota; kingdom Metazoa; phylum Chordata; class Amphibia; order Gymnophiona; family Ichthyophiidae; genus Ichthyophis; species Ichthyophis bannanicus. Next base: position 144,044,079 of record CM066050.1, read on the forward strand.
GACAGTCCCAGCATGACAGACGACACAACAGATGCAGGACAGACAGAGCCAAGCCGAGGTGCACATACAGAGCCATAATGAGTAAGGGGACCCAAGGGGACCTGGGAGCATGGACCAAAGTCTGCAGAAAAGATGTGTGCCACAAGCACAGAAGTGAGAAGGGGCAGAAACAGAGGCAGATGGACAGACTCTGGACACACATCCCAGGCAGGAGGGGCCACAGGTTGGAAGTACTGAGGTGAGGTCCAAGCAGTTGCCAAATAGGGCAATATGTGGAGTGAGACAGTAGAGGTGCACCAGGGATGGCTCTATAATGAGGCTGAGTGAGGCGGTAGCCTCATGCGGCATCTTTTTGGGGGCAGCAAAAATTGCCCCTAAAAAGACCGCCTCACTCGGCCTTCAAAATAATAATAATAAAAAAACAAGGCTGCAAACGCTTCTGCCGCTGTCACATGAAGTGCCCTGTGGCAGTCGCCTCCCATGCAAGCCCTCACCAACCCCCCTCTTCCCCCCACATTTCCTGTTTCCCATCAGCACCACGGGCTCAGCTTTAACAGAGCCATGAAAGGGGAAACACTCTCCCTTCGCACGGCTCTGCAAAGCTGAGCCTGTGCGGGGGGGAGGGTGTGTGTGAGGCTCTCATCGGAGGCAGCCGCCGTGGGGCACAGTGTTTGCAGCCTTTTTTTTTTTTGTTCCAGTTCCCTAAAGGCCTGGAGCTGAGCTGAACTGAGCTGAGCTGGGCTGGTGGGAGAGGGGGGGTTAGCACATTGGCTGATGGAGGGGTTAGAACTGGAAACGGGCTGATCGGGAGGGGGGGCTAGGATTGCTAAAGGGCTATGGGGGGGTTAGGACTGGAAATGGGTTGATGGGGGGTTAGAACTGGAAATGGGCTGATCGGGAGGGCTAGGACTGCTAATGGGCTATCGGGGGGGGGGCTAGGACTGGAAATGGGCTGATGGGGGGGTATCTTTGGAAATGAACTAATCAGGAGGGGCCTAGGACTGCTAATGGGCTATCTGGGGGGTTAGGACTGGAAATGGGCTGATGGGAGGTTAGGACTGGAAATGGGCTGATGGGAGATTAAGAAGAAAATGGGCTGATCGGGAGGGGGGCTAGGACTGCTAATGGGCTGATTGGTGGGGTTAGGCATGGAAATGGGCTGATTAGAGGGGCTAGGATAGGAAATTGACTTATTGGGGGGGTTAGAACTAGTAATGGGCTGATGGAGGGCTAGCACTGGAAATGAGCTAGGACTGGTAATGGGTTGATTGGGGGGTAGGACTGGAGTGGGCTGATAAGGGGGCTAGGACTGTAAATGGGCTGGGACTTGAAATGAGCTAATGGGGAGGGTGCTGCCGGCCCTAGAAGAAATCTAGGAGCTAGGACTACAAATGGGCTGAATCAGGAGGATGGTAGAATAGAACTGGAAGGGAGCAGATACTGAGAGGGTCTTCCAGGGGAAGGAGGGGGCAGGAAGGGAGCTGACATGGGGGAAGGACGGGGCTGGTAAGGAGCTGACACCTGGGATATACTGAAGGGGGAATGGAAGGGAGCTGACACTTGGGGATGGGAGTAGTAGGTGACTGGGTAATGGGGAGGAGGCTGGAAGGGAGCTGACATGTGAATGGCACTGGAAGGGGGATGAACAGAGGGTAGTGCGACTGGAAGGGAGCTGACAGGGTGGCACTGAGAGTGGACATGAGCTGATATCTGGGATGGTATTTGGACTAGAAGGGTCCGGACAGTGGGGAATGAGAGGGACTGGAAGGGAATGAACACCAGTGGCACTCGTGGGAATGCAAGGCAGTTGACATTGGAAGGTACTGGGAGGGGAGGACTGGAAAGGGGGCTGATATTGGGGAGGGTTACTGGAACTCGAAATGGGCTGATGGAAGGAAGTGAAGAAAACAAAAGAAGAGATAAGAAATGGCAGATGGACCATAGACCACAGAGCTAAGAGAAGACAGGAAAGCAGAAGCCTCGGATCGGGACCAGCATGATCAGAGAATAAAATGGTCAGACAATAAAGGTAGAAAAAATAATTTTATTTAATTTTAGTCATTGGACTTAGTGCTATCTTTATATTTTACACTGTATTGGGGAACTGCATCTCTTATTTATCTGATGTTGCACTGCATGTGGGCTCTGGCTTCTTAGGGTTTCAGTTTAAAATTGTCCACATATGTTTATTTTTACCTTAGATTGTGGTTACTTCTTCTGTACTTGGTGAGGGTCGATGTGAGTGTATGACTGAGGCCAGGTGTTCTGTTAACTTGGAGTTTGTGCATAAAGATCTATACTGTACTGTAGTAATTTAACTTGTTCAGCTTTTCAAATAGGTGTATTGATGTTCCAGGGCCCACTGTAGTATTTACAGTGACGCTTTTTTTGGATGGGCTCCTTATGTGAGTTTTGGAAGTTTGTGCTGATATGGTATGGTATGGTAGGCTTGCTCTTTGTTGTAGGGTTTTGTATTAGTTCACAATATGCCTGGTACTGGAGAATAATGGTTGTTGTTGTTGTTGTTAGTGAGATGATCAGAATCAGATTTTTTTTAAAATATTTAGTTCTGTGGGTGAATGTCCTGGTTATGCTCTGTACCTACTGTGGATGCAAAATATATGTTAAAAAAGAAAAAGTAAGAACCATAACACAGTTTATAACAACAAAATAAAAATGAGTTATAATTAAGTTTTATAAACTCTGCTGTTGGTTCTTGCTGTCTTTTAGTTCCTTGGTGTGCAAACAGGACCGTACCTAGCCCTGTGCAAGCAGTGCAGCTTCAAAGGGCGCAAAGGCTTGGGGGCGCATTTCGGCTGTCTGCTGTTGCCCTGCCGCCACTGGCAGGACAATAGCAGGCAGTCGAAATGTGCCCCCAAGCCTTTTTGCAGCACTTTAAGCAGGTCTGGTCTCTCCCTCCTCCGATGCAATGTCAGAGCAGGGAGGGAAAGATCTGCTTAAAGTGCTGGCACCTTTCAGATCGGGTGCATGCCCCCTCCTCCTCCCTATACCTCCGCTCAGTGCTGCCTGCTCTTTTCCTGCTGCCGGTGCCACCTTGAAAAAAACAGAGGGTGGCAGCAGCAGGAAAAGAGCAGGCAGAGCTGGACGGAGGTAAGTGGGGAGAGGGGGGCGTGCACCCGAGCTGCAAGTCACACAGGGAGCATTTCCTCTATATAATCTAATTGGCTTTTTGGTTTGGTTCATTCTCTGATTGGATTTCTGAAAAAGCCCCGCCCCTCAAAGGTGTGTGGGGGGGTGGCTCCATCTATTCTTCGCCTCAGGCAGCAGATTGCCTTGAGCCGCCCCTGAGGTGCGTAATGCATGAGCAGCGGCTGCGGGTTTGACCAGGGAGGCAGAGAGGAGCAGACACACAGAGCTAGTCTCAGTCTTGGAGGAGTGGATGGCAATATCCACTGAAGTGGACTGGGAGGAAACAATGTGTATTGAGAAGAGATGTCCTTAGAGTATATTGTGGCATGCAGATGTGCCCCTGTGCAGCAGAGCCATGCCCAGAGGGAAGGGCAGAGAGATGGCCAGAGGGAAGTGTAGAGAGATGCCCCCACTGAAGACCAGCAAGACAGAGGACCACATCCTCGCCACATGGCATAATGTATGAGCGGGGAACCAAGGTAGTAATGGATCCACAAAGGTAGGGTAGGGAACTGGCCCAGTTAAAAATGGGTGCAGACTGCTAGGGCAGAAGCACACATGTCCTAAGGCCAAGAGATGAGGACACAAGGACAGGAAGATTGTCACACCGCTGGCTGGATGAAGGAGGACAAGGTGAGGGAGGTCCCGGAGTTGAGAGAAGTGGTTAGGGTATGTCCACATTGAACATGTAAGCAGTGGTGACCAATGCAAGTGCTGATGCCTGTGAGCCAGCCTGGGCTACGGACCCACAGTGCAAGTGACATCAAAAGTGCAGTGTGATAGCACAGCGAAGCAGCTGCACAGCACTGACGGCATGCGGGAACCATGTGATCTGTGGAGCACAGCAAGGTATAGGAGGTGGCATAAGCGAAACCCATGGGGGACACAGACAGCATGTAGGATATGCACCACAGAGGTGTAAGGGGAAATCAGTTTCTTGTTATACAAAGGGACCATGAGGCCCATCTGTAAATACCTAGATAGAAAGGAATGTGTTGTGCTAAGACACGATTCAGTGATCTTCACAGAGACAGGTACCAGTTTGTACGATTGCCAATTTGCAATATCAGGTGCAGGACTATGCTGCTGGAATGGGTTTATGACGTATATATGTTTTTGCTACTGTATAAAAGTTAGACTGCACTTCTAACATTGGAATAAACTTGCACACCTTTCCTTCTGTGTCGGTTGTGAGTTTTATTCCCCTGGATTCCAGCCAGCTGAAGCAGCACACCGCAGATGAGGGGTCGGGACTTCCCTGGCCTGGAGTGACCAACAAGGAGCAGACCCGTTACATTTGGTGTCAGAAGTGTCGGATACTCCCGTTGGCCAGGGATCCCTGTGCTTTGTTAGCACGGTGTGCTCTGGGAGCACGGTTTAAATTAGAATTGACATACTCCCGTGGGTCGGGGGGTGTCCCCAGTGCTTGGGTAACATGGTAAATAGGACTTTCCTGTTCCCTGGGTGGGAAGCGGTGGGAAAGCTAAATTTCTTTTGTTCTCACCTGCGGTTGCTGTGAAGGCTGTGTGCTTGTGTGCCTGTGTGAGTTTGGCAAAATGCCCCTGCCGTACTCCGAAGCAATAGCGCTAGTGATGGGTACTGTGCAGAAAGCAAGTGGCCAGACGTGCGTTTGTTGTGAATTCATTAGAGGATGGGGGGGTCCCAAGGTAAGGGGACCGCTTCAGAATCCACGGGAGTGCGTGTGCAGCTACATGTTGTGATAAGGTTTAAAACTGCAGTTAAAAAAGGCATCTTACATATGCTGTCGGTGTAGGTTACACTTACCATGTTGGTTTGTTAAACAAGAAATAATCGTAGTGTTTGTTTAAATCAAGGACATGATGTTTGTTTTAATAGAGTGAGTTTTTTTGATTTGATATAGGTTACAGGACATTTGCTAATTCTGCTGAAGAAGTCTGTTAGCATGTTTACTGTGCTTAGTTTATCTATGTGCCTATACGACACCCCCCCCCTCCCCCAGTCTCTGGCGAAGGTAAAACTGATGACTCAGAGTCCCTGGAATGCAAGTGACAAGCGGTGTTTGTTTATTTGTCTCTCTATTCTTCCAAGCCTTTCCTGTCTTCTTTAGCTTAAAGGGGGGGGGGGGTTCCTGGGTAAAGGGGACCAGCCCGGTTTTCATTAGGTTTAAATCTATTGTTAAGCAGACTTTGTATTCCAGTTGTACTCCTGTACCCCCCGGGGCCCCTCCCCGTAGATTCCGAATCTCCTAATCACTGAGGGAGTTGTTAGGTTTTTAGCAGTTTACTTTGTTGTTTTTATAAATACTGAAATTAAGTACAAGTAATTCTTTTAGATGCTTTTCGATGTGTGCTGTAACCTGCTGCATCTGGAGATAGTAGAGCCTGAGCGACACATGCTCCGTTCTTCCCTCCCCCTCCCTTCCTGTTCTTTGTTGTTCAAAGGCTACGGACAGGCAGACAGAACAGAAACCTAAAGTTAAACGGCATACTAAAACGTAAATTATTATTTATTTGCAGAGTGTCTATTTATTGCCATATTGTAAGAAGACAAACTAAATAGAAAAAAAACAAACCAAAAAAAATTACTTTTGTACTCAACAATGGTATAACTGTCACTGAAATATGTAAAAGGGTGTGTCTGTATTTAGACACCCATTGCTATAGCAATGTACTGAATAATAACAACACTAAAAGAGCTCTTAACCTGCTTCACAATATTCCTCTCTGAGTCTCATTGGCCAGGTTGGCCAAAGGTGAATTGGCCACAGGTAAAGGTGTAAATAACAGCTGGGGCTCACCGGGATTTTCCCACAGTAGAGTGACTCCTGCTGAGTGGAGGTGCGAAGATGCGTCCTGTTGATTTCAACAGTCTCACCTCCTCCTCTGCAGAGAGGTTTCTCTGCTAGCTGGTAATGGTCCCGGAGTTGAAAAACGCAGAGGTGTTGTGAACCAGATTGTGGAAATCATTGCTTTAAAAGCAAGCACTGCAGCAATTAAGTAATTCTGTGCACAGACTGCGGTAAGGAAAAGGGGGAGAATGATAAGAACTGTAAGATGCTAATGATGAAATACTGTTGTTTCCTTTGCACAAAGGAAAGTATCCCACCTCCTGCTATTTTGGTTGCTTGGATTTGTTAGGTGTTAACCCTTTATGTGACTGGTAAGTCTGAAGTGGAGAAATCAAGGGAAAGGTGTGGGCTCCAAATACCCTAGGGTCTAGTTCATTATGCAGGGTGAAATTTCTTAAGAAAGCACTTGTAAGCTTTGACTTGTCTTCTGTTTAAATTAAAAACCTCTGTCATATGTTTTAGTGGATGGGGCAGCATTTAAGGAATTTGAATAAGATTGTCTAGACCCAGCATCCTGTGGTCCCAAACCCTTATATAACTTGTTGAGCAAAATTCTGCATGATCACACATGGTTCAGTGTAGTAGATTTGAGGTACGTGTTTTGGGCCTGCTAAGTTCAGAAAAAAATAAAAAAAAAATAATAAAAAATTACAATCTGTGAAGAGGGAGGTTAAGTATTTGAGGTTAAGTATTTGGGACACCTCATAAGTGAAGGAAAGAGGAAATAAATCCAGAGAGAATAAAGGGTATTGTGGAGTTACCTTTGCCTAAAACTAAGAGAGCTGATATCTGCTTGGCTGGGTGTATGCCAACGTGTGAGAAATCTCAGACTTTTTCTCCAGCTGTCGCTGTGCTTCCCCTAGCCGATGGTACAAGGGCTGGGATGATGTCAGAAAGGTCTGGTGGGAGCTATTCTGTTTTTCTTTGACCTTCAAAGTAGGGGTTGAGAACCCTGTCAGGACAATGGGGCATTCTGAGCCAGTAATTACGAGATTGTATGAGCCAGTAGTTACGAGATTGCAACTTGAAAATGATTAAAGTTTGGGTGAATAAGAAGGTAATATGTTATATGTTTGTTTTTGTCTTTGACTGTATGCTATCAAGCAAACTTAAAGAGTTAAAAGAGAATTTTATATATTGTGGCAAGCACCTCATAGAGGGCATAATTATTGTTCATATATTACAAAACACAAAGGGGGATGTTTACTAAAAGCCGCAAATGTGCGCGCCGCAAAATAGCGCATGGAAACGCGGCACTGAAACGCGAATAAACGCGTTTAAACGCCCCGCACACGTGCGTGTCACCCCCGCACAGGTACGCGGCTCACTAACGGGCCCCGTACAAGTGCGGGCCCGCAAATGTGCGATAGAGGCGTGGAACGGCGAAAGGAGGGCGGAGGAAGGCTCCGGAGGGGCGGAGGGACGGGGTCAATGGGTGGAGAGTGGGAGGGGAGAGGCTCCCCGCACAGTAGCGGGCCCGAATTTGCATGTAAAAACTACCGCGAGTAAAACACTCGCGGTAGAAAGCATTTAAAGGGAAGAGAAACCATTTCCGTCAGCAATGTACAGGAAAACCGGGAAACCAGCAAAACGTGAGCAGTGTGATACATGTGCACAGCACAAAAGTGAAAATAAAAATAGAAAATGACCACAACAGAACTATTACAAATAGTAATTCAGCTGGGGAACAGTTATAGTGATGGGCAAATACAGAAATCACACCCAGCAAAGCTCCAGAAAAAAAGAAATGAAGTTCGGAAGGGTCTACTGAGAGGAGACTCTTCCAAAAACCATTTCCACGTTATGGAGCTTTCCTGGGAGTGTTTGCTATGGTTGCCCATTAATATCACTGTTGCCCAGCGTGGTGATATTTTGTCCCACATTTCCCGTGGTCATTTCCGGGGTTTATGTGCACGTTTGTCACCAGACAGGGTGCATATGCCCACAGTAGAATTGCGTAGAGCAGGGTTTGTGACTCCATCCTGCCAGGCTTACTGCCTCCAGGGGCTGCACTGTCTCTGTGGCCAAAGTGTGGTACAGCGGACAGAGTTATTACCTCTAGGACCAGAGGGCAGAGGTTCAAAACCCAGCTGGGGCACCTGCCAGCCCAGTCCCTATATTTTACCCACCACTAAATAAAGATAGCGCAGACACCCCTGTATGCATGGGGAAAACACCCATATTTTACCCAACACCGCACACACCCCACAACAATGGGCATTACCTACAGCCAAGTCCCCCAAATGCAGTCCCATACTGCCACATTGCAATCAGGTCAACTGCTTTTTCTGAGAGAAGTTCATGCCAGCATGTTGGCGGACAAGTACATGTGGTGCAGGGGGCAGTGGCTGCTAACCACAGAAGACAGAGGCCTAGCCATGTGCAGGCTGGCACAGTCCACTGCAACAGACAGGTCCTGCCGGATCCACAGTCATGGACAGTCCAGGGAATCCAACCAATCTGTGGCTACACAGTGGTGCAGTGCACACAGACAGTGCATACAAGAACAGAAGGTCACAGGTTCAAAGCCCAGCTGGGGCTACTGCCAATCCTGCCCACATATTTTTCCCACAACTCAACAGTGATAGTAAGGACACACCTTTCATGGCGGGGACATATGCAATGGTAAGACATCTATCTTTTACCCCACTGAGCACAGACACCATGAACAGGGGCAGTACCTAGAGCAGAATCACCCAAATGCAGTCCTGGTGGGCCACACACCAGTCAGGTTCCATGCTGACACTCATACAAATGCCTGTGCTGTATATCTATGCACCACCCCCATGGCATGTAGATGTAGCCCATGCATATTCATGAGGGATAGCAGGAAAACCCGAACAGTGTGATGCAAACCTGGACTGGAGTTGGGAATCTGTGCCGTAAAGCAGCAGCCATCAAGGGCAGACACACCCACACCCACAGGCCCCATTGGCCAATGTCTCCTGGAAAGGCAGAACATTGGACCGTGCATGCAGCACCCACAACGAGCACTTGCATAACTTACCAATGTCACCCTACACCTGAGGTATACGGTACACAGCTCGGAGACGTTTGCTAGGAGCACAGGCAGGCAGTTATCCATACGTTACGTACATACTGCTAGTTGACCCCATCCAAACAATCTGTTAGGTGTTTGCGGGGCATGCTCCAGCCCTGGCCTCTGACGGTGCTTACCACCCTGGGGAGTGACCACCAGCTGTAATGCGTACCATATCCATGCCATGCCGTGCTCAGGACCGGTTTGGTGGGCAAGGCTACTTACCCCCTCAATCGTAGCACCATGATGGCAGAGGTGTGGAAGTGTGTGTCTGTCTATACAGTGGGTGTTGGCTGCAAGCCCCTTCAACAGCCCGCACTGCCAGCACTGTTGCCAGTATTGGCCAGTCAATGTGCATAATGAGGTGCAGGGTACCATGGGTATAGCCAGGGCAGGGTGACGTGGCCAGGATGCATCTGCACTGGGCATAGGGCCCTGGCAGGGACATTGGCTGGGATATTGTAGTGTCCAGCCACCACCTACACAGACAGGGTGGCGAAAGCATGTCCTTCTGGGGGTTCACGCTCACCCTGACTGTGCAGTGACCACAGCATGGCTAGGCCCCCCCCCCCAAATAGTGCCGTATAGTAGTTCTCTCATGTGATAGATATGGGTTTCTCTTTGGGGCCCAGTCACTGATCTATCTGCTTGCTGTGTATGCAGACAGCCCAGTTCTGGGTGCATGCATCTCCATTGGGAACATGCACTATGGACTAACCAGCAGACTGTTTGTAGCTGGTAAATGTCTTGCTATAATGGCTTGCATGGTGCAGTGGCTGTTGGCTTGCTGCAGGGGAATATCTGGTGGTGGAGTGCTTATGTCTGTCTGCTATTGTGTTATGGCTGTGTATGGAGCTGCCTGCCTGGGGGGGGGTGGTGGTGTTCCTCAGCAGGACTGGGGTTGATGTTGCCCTCTACTGCCACCTTTGCAGGGAGGTAGAGTGTGGATCCCTTGATGGAGACCATGTTTGCCACGGGGGGGGGGGGTGCCTGATGGCGGCAGACAGGGATATCCATGGTGTTTGTGCAGAAACTAGCTATCTTACACATTAACACTGCTTGGAACGCCCGCTTGGCCTCCATCAGCCATGGCAGGTGTTGTTGACCTGGTCCTGGCCACCTCATTGCACACTCAGGGTGAGCACAGTACCCGCACGATGTAACGGTGTCTGGCTACTCTGTGCCAGTAAAACACCCGGTCAGTGCCCCCTACTAGGCCAAGGTGCTGTGTGGGTGCACCCGGTCACTTCCCCCAACAGGGCCGAGGTGCTGTGGGGGTGCATTCCCCATCTTGTGTCCATCTGCGGACAGCTAATTTGCATGTGCAGTGCATCATGGGTACGGGTGGCCTAACCCTATCCTGTTGACACCAGAAGACTGTCTGTGAGGTGACGTGTAGGCTATCTGCAGCCAGCCAGGGGCCTGCTTACAGCTATGGAGCTGTAGCGCAATGGTTACATCACTGCCTGTGCAGCCAGAGGTCATGGGTTCAAACCCACAGTGGGGCCCTTTGGTAGGGCTGTCCACAGCTTTATTTTTATTTACTGTACATATGTCTATGCCGGCAAGACCACCCTCAGCTTACTATACCCATTAGGTGCCTCTGAGGGTGCTTCATAGGGCGCCCTGTAGGCCACCTTATGGTTGCCATCCCTATAGGGTGCACTATACATTATCCTGTGTCGCAACATACATGCTGCCCTATAGGGGTCATTCAAGGGTGCCTTGGCGAACAGTGCACTGTAACATGTGCCTTATGGGCCGCCGTATGGTAACATGCTGGGAGAGTGCGTTTGCTAGTAGTGATAACAAAATATAATTATACAGCCTCCTACAGCACTCCTCAACATAATACATACTGCCTCAGCAGGCATTTTTCACTGGGCATTGTGAGGAGTTGAACCCCTGATCCCTGCACCATTGGTCAGTGTTTTAAACCATTGTGCTGTGGCTCTGTTCCTGTGCTTGTGCATCAACGCGCCGCCTTGTGCCTATCAGCGCGCCGCCTTCTGCCGCCCAAGGGGACCAGTGCGCCGCCTTCTGCTGCCCAGAAATAACTGTGCGCCGCCTTATGCCGCCCAAAAAGCACTGTGCGCCGCCTTCTGCCGCCCAAAAATAACTGTGCGCCGCCTTATGCCGTTCCAAATTAATTTGCCTCCTAAAACAATGTTAATCATTACAGTTACTGCCTCAGCTGACCTTTGTCGTTGCGCACACTGGGGGATTGAACCCATGGCCCCTGCACCATTGGTCAGTGTCTTCACCGTTGTACCACGGCTCTGTTGTTTTGTATACTCAGCAGCGCGCCACTTTGCCTTTCCACGCGGTAATGTCGACCCCCGCACATTAGCGCGACGCACACACGTCCGGTTGCTTACTACCGTTTTTTTTCTATTTTCTGCCTGAACCGCCCACTCCTTATATGGCACACGCTCACTAGCGCGGCCCCGCACGTTAGGAATGTTTAGTAAACATGCCCCAAAGAGTTGTAACTATAGGAATTTAATAGCAATCACAATTAGTGACAATTCTCAAGCAACTTTTTCTTTTTAAACTCTTAATATTTAGGACTTTTCTCTCTCTCTTGTTCAACTATATAGTAATCTGCATTTGCCTGAAGGAATCTGGACACAAGAGAGCCTGCTGTTTACTTTGCTATTTGTGTTTGAGATAACATCAAGGTTGAACTGTTACTCTAAGCAAATTGCTTTAACATAATTTCATTGTTTCAGATCAGTTTGATACCAGTCTCAAGTATTATGTATAAGGTTTTAATTTAAATGTGACAAAGTATGATTCTGAATTCACTGTTTTGCAGTTTCATGTTATTTGAATGTCTGTTTCCTGAACTGTAAGATTTAAGTTAATTACTTTGCATTGTTTAGCTTGGTGCAGATGGCTGATGAACAGGACAGTAGCACCATGGGTTCTGGCTATATTGATCTTTCCAGTTTAATTTATTACAATATTGGATTTTAGGATAAATTCATCTGTTTTTCTGTATTTGAATTTTATGTGTTGGGGTCCGGAGAAAAAAATTGTACTTTGTTTTGAAAGTTTTTAACATTTCAGTTTTAGGAATACAGTATATTGTAGCACTATGACATACAAATTTTCTTTAGTTTACACACTTGCACTTATGTTACCAAAATACTTGTAGCAGTACATTATGTAGAGGTTCAGTATACACAGAAATTATAAAATTTTGGAAAGAGGCTGATCTGAAATTGCTTTGTTCCCAAGTACATAGATCACATTTAGTGGAAAGATGGAGCTTAGTTCCCAGGAAATATGAGAATATTTGTAAAGTTAGTAGACAAATAAAACAATAACATTAACTTGAGTTCATTGGAAAAAAACCCCAAAAAACAACCCCAAACCAAGGTCTTGCTTGTCAGCAATGATCCAGGGGCGGTTTGGAAAAAAAAGAAGCAGAGAGTGAGAGAGACAGAAGGTGAGGCTACAGCCTTGGGAAAGGCAATAAACATGCTGCTCCGAGTGTGATGATCTGGGCCACTGGAATTCTGACTGCTTTAAGACTCCTCGAGGACCCCCAAGGCCTGAAGAACATGAACCTTGTATATTTATGCCTCGGCAGAGACATGAATAGGCAGGGGAAAGTAGGCCAAGAAGAACCCGAGGAAGTATCATCATGAGGCCCAACCACAAATGCCTTGAACCTTCTTAGGCCTCTCACCTCAAAAGGATCTCTTAAACACCATGATTTATTTATTTATTTAGCTATATTTATATTCCGCTTTTCACCGGGTCAAAGCGGTCAATTGGGGGATACATTTAACATGAGGGGATATGACACACATACGTTAATACTTACAGGGAACATGGGCAATGGAGGGTTAAGTGGCTTGCCCAAGACCACAAGGAGTTCCTATAGGACTAGAAATCCCAGTCCCTCCAGCCTGAGATTGCTGTCCCCAGGTGGGACTTGAACCCCCGGCCCTCCGGCCTGAAGTACCTTGTCCTAACCACTAGACCACTCCCTCCCTCATGATTAGTGAGTAACTTGCACAGATCCTTGTGGGCACTGCAATTATAAGATCAGTCCTCAAATATTTTTAAGTTTCCACAGCACTCTCACTGGGAACCGGGTATAAGATAGACTTTAGTTACACCTGAGAGATTATGTGGCCGTTCTGTTAGAAGCCATACTCCTTCCTATTGGGCTTGATGTTATAAAATGCCGTGAAGCACTAGTCTATATTGTAAGGACTTTACCTATATTTTGTTTAGGCAGTTGCTAATTAGAATGAGCACTGTTTACTCATATTGTTATGCTTATTGAAAAGGATCTACATTTATATTTTATATATACCTTTTGTTTACAAAAATACTAAGTTTTTAACAATTGTTTGATGTTCTTAGCAGCCTTGCCAAATAAGGATACACTAGTGTGGTATAAAAAAGACAGAAGGACCTATGCATGTAGTTTGATGGAATGATGTAAGTGGAAAAAAAAGTGGTGTTGAGAGGAGTGTGATGGAATATTCATGTTGGAAAGGAGAACTCAGATTAACTTTATAAAATGGTGAGGGTGAATTGAAATGTGAAATGATGTATCCGATGTATCCACCTAGAAAGAAAACTGACAATGAATACTCTACAATATTTGATTATGCCATCCCCATTAACTCCAATTTTGGAAGTCATCTAGCCCAGAGATATACCCAATAATTGGAAATAGACACTTGGAGATAGGCTGAGTGCACTTTTCATCCTAATCAGCTTTGGGGAGACCCACACTGGCCATGTGGTGCTTTTCAGATGCTTTTATCCCTTTTTGCCTCTATGTGTCCTGGCCCGACACATGAAGGTAAGGGAGGAAAGTTACCTACACAAATTTTTACAAATTGGTATAATTCTAAAATTGTGGAACAATTGAGGAAGTGTGGGCATCTTGTCAAAATGTAGTAGTTAAATTGAGTTGCTTAGGATTTGGCTGTTGTATGCAAACACAACAACTTAGGTCAAAATGCCAGAGGGTTATAAACTAGCTACCAAACGGAATACCCTCTAAGAAATATTGAGAAAAATTGCTAATGAAAGTTACACTTTGTTTCTTTTTTCTTTCCACGGTAGAACTTATTTTTTGAAATATTCCACAACTTGTGTCTCAGACCATGTTGTTTACGCAATTAAATGCCCCTGTGGCCTTCTCTATATTGGTAACACCGAGCGACAATTTAAAATCAGAATCAGCGAGCACCGCAGCAGATTAAAATGTAAGTCACTAGAAGCGCCAATAGTGGCACATTGCATTGATCGTCATCACACCTTTGAAGAACTGCGGTGCTTTGTGATTGAGGAGGTACTCATGGGCAGAAATGGCAAGTCCAGAGCCCAAACGTTACTAATCCAGGAACAAAAATGGATTTTTAGATTGGCAACAACGGGTATGACTGGCCTCAATAGTTCCATTGAATGGCGGGTGTGCATTTAGTATTAGTGGTTCTTTTTGTTCATTCACATAAACATCTCTGTATGGCAAAGGTACGGGCAGCCGATTGGCTGTCAAGAAATATGTCAGAATTATTTAAATCATGACTGGGACGCTGATCCGCATGCGCGGCGTTTTTTTGCACATTGAACAAGTTTGGAGAATCAAGTGTTTTGTTTGATTGGAGTGCATTGTTCCGCTGCATGGAGAGAGGTGGGGGATCCAGTTTCAATATACTACGTCTCAGGACTGAAACTGCGAGTATGGCATTTTTTGCTTATGACTTCCTTGTTGTTTTGCAGATCGTGCTGATTAAATAATTTCCCCCTGAAGAAGTATTCGAAATGCATTTGGCGGTACCCATATGGTGGCGTCGGGGAGTTTTATCAACAATATCAAGATAAGCACAGTCTTTACTATAAAACTATAAAACAACATGGTTTATGGATATAGTTAAAAATTGGAGAAAGGTCTGATGAAAGGAAAAACACACAAATGTTTTTGAGTTAAACAGTGAATGTTTAAGGTCGTTGATGCGATAAGGCATTTTCCTTTTGAAAATCCTAAGCATTGCCAATGTGAGTCTGAGACCTTTATTCGCTTTTTTATATAATAAAAGAAAAAAAGAAAAAAGAAACGAAGTGTAACTTTCATTAGCAATTTTTCTCAATATTTCTTAGAGGGTATTCCGTTTGGTAGTTTGTTGTATGCAAA
Organism: Ichthyophis bannanicus; assembly: GCA_033557465.1. NCBI lineage: Eukaryota > Metazoa > Chordata > Amphibia > Gymnophiona > Ichthyophiidae > Ichthyophis > Ichthyophis bannanicus. The sequence goes on from CM066050.1 coordinate 144,059,268, forward strand.
CAGCAACCCACGAAGGGGGAAACCTCCGAAACCTTTAAAAAAAAAAAAAAACTTTGTAAAGATACTAAACTGTCTTGCCTTTGACTCTGTTCAATAAAAAAAAAAACAAAAAAAAACAAAAACAAATTGCCCTAAGGGAGTAGACTGAAATTTTTCTCCCTTTGAACTGTCATATGGAAGACTGCTTACTTTTATAACTCCTGAGCCTCACATTTGATCTCTTGTATTTCCTAGCAGCAGAGGCAACTGTCTTCCCTCCACAGGTATGCTCAGCAGGTCCAGTCCTTTCTGCTGGATGACTCAGCTCTTTTCTTTCAATCCGGAGACTGGATTTTGGTAAAGACATACCACCAGCACACAGTACAAGCCCCTTTTCCAGTATGGGACCGTTCCAAGTTCTTCTGATAACACCGATTACAGTGAAGGTGACGGCTAAAAGATCCTGAAGCCATTGCCCTCACTGGAAACATTCTCCATCTATAGATCTGGCTTCAGGACCAGGATGAGAAGTAGCTGACGCCGGGGCAGCCAAGGCCCTAGCAACTGGAGAGGAGAGGAGAAGACTCCTGAAGAAAAGCAGCTTTCAGCCTAGAGGTACCGAACCAACATATCCCTTCAAGGTTGGTTACCAGGTACAGGTCAGAGCACCTCACAAGCACAGTACCCTAGACCCGCCCTACGGACCTCCAACTACAGTGATCGCCATCACGGACAGCCATCCTGTGGGACTCCTGCCCTTCGTGGATCCATGCGTCAAGAATCAAGCGTGTATCGTCTCCACTGACATCATCTTCGGTTCCAGACCGCCCTCCAGCCTCCTGACCATCATGCACAAGACTGTGTTGACTCCTCCTACCACTCATGTGGTGCCTCCTTCAGCCCATCTCTGGAACTGTTAATACGGCAATACTACTTGCCCAGACTGCCTTACCTTTTGTGTGCGCAGCTCGCTACAAGCTGGAGCTTTACTCTCAACATGTCTCATTACTGTACCTTCTAATCTGTGTGAAATTCAGAAGTTTACTGTACTTGACAATTTAAACTGCATCCAGCCCCATGTTTCTTTTTCTACTTTCTTGTGTAACATTGGTGTTACTCGCCCCTCTTTGGGATATGACTAGGTCCCTTGTCCATTGTAAACTGTCTCTAGTTTTAATGCTACAGATTGTTTTATTGTTTCTGCTTTTAGCCTGTCTAATACTGCTCTATACTGTTCTTCAACTACAGCAGTTTCTCATGCTTACTCTCTGATGTATCTTCCTTTGGGCTTGGATGCATCTGGGATGGAAGGATACTCCTATGAAGAAAGGCTAAAAAGGTTAGGGCTCTTTAACCTGGAAAAGAGACGGCTGAGGGGAGATATGATAGAAGTCTATAAATTAATGAACGGAGTGGAACGGGTAAACGTAGATCGATTGTTTACCTTATCAGAATATACGAGAAAGACTAGGGGACATGCAATGAAGCTACAGGGTAAACTATTTAAGACTAATAAAAGAAAATATTTTTTCACTCAACGTGTAATCAAACTCTGGAATTTGTTACCGGAGGATGTAGTAAAGGCTGTTAGTGTAGCTGGGTTTAAAAAAGGTTTGGACAAGTTCCTGGAGGAAAGGTCCATAAACCATTATTAAGAAGTGACCGAAGATATCAATGCTTGACCCAGTACAAGCATTGTGGAACTTGTGTCTCTTGGGGAAACTGCTAGGTACATATGACCTAGATTGGCCACTGTTGGAAACAGAATACTGGGCTTGATGGACCTTGGTCTGACCCAGTATGGCATATCTTATGTTCTTATGTTCTTATGGTCTCAAAGGGCTGATTATTGCCCTATGGAGCGGTTTTATAATCCTTGTTCTTTTCTGTTGTATATTTTCATTTGTTCTTGGCTGCTGTCGGAAGGCCCTACAGAGCTCTACCACTTTTATGTACTCTTATACACCTGTTTCCACGGTGGCTGATGTACCTGAACTACCACGTATTCAGTTAATAATTCCTGTTTAGTTATTTTGTAGTAGATTGTTAGGCTGTTCTTCTAGTGGGCCTATACAGGCCCAAAGGGGGGAATTGTAAGGGGAAATCAGTTTCTTGTTATACAAAGGGACCATGAGGTCCATCTGTGAATACCTAGATAGAAAGGAATGTGTTGTGCTAAGACAAGATTCAGTGATCTTCACAGAGACAGGTACCAGTTTGTACGATTGCTAATTAGCAATATCAGGTGCAGGGCTATGCTGCTGGGATGGGTTTATGACGTATATATGTTTTTGCTACTATATAAAAGTTAGACTGCACTTCTAACATTGGAATAAACTTGCACACCTTTCCTTCTGTGTCAGTTGTGAGTTTTATTCCCCTGCATTCCAGCCAGCTGAAGCAGCACACCGCAGATGAAGGGTCGGGACTTCCCTGGCCTGGAGTGACCAACAAGGAGCAGACCTGTTACAAGAGGAACTGCCAGACCAGACCAAGAGAGGGGACCAGGAGGCAAAGGAAGGGACCAAGGAGAGATTAGAGTCCCAGAAGGTGCCAGTGGGCACCTGGGATAGTGCATTTTGCATCCACAAAGGCACACCATTCCAACACCAACCCAGAGGACTGTAGATATGGATGTATACACAGGCCTAGGTACAGTGGCCAGCCTCCTATGTCCTGAAACTCCCCCAATGGGCACACCACCTGCGGTACCAACAAAGCAATGCAGTCCCTGTACCTATACCCACAGGCGTTCAGACAGCCACAGCTACACAGGGCATGGCACCCTGTGAGGAGAGCTACATGTGATGGCCATCTGGCCCTGTTTGATGGACTGCTAATATGTGCAGGCACCACAAGGACAGTGACCTAAAGCCCCACAGTCCAGGCAGTGGAGGATGCACATCCCCCCTCTGCCAGTGACCACATGCTAGCCAGATAGCCCTGCTAGTCATGACCCATGTATGCCCAAACACAAGCAGCTACCCAAGACAGTACCCACATTCATTAGACAGCTGCACACATAGCACTAGTGTGCAGGTAGCAGGGAACAAACATGCTCTGCCACCACTCTGTCATGTCACAAGAGTACCAGACCCCCCCAGGTAGCAAGGGCATGTAAGATAGACTTCAGAGAGTACAAGCAAGCAAGCAGGGCATGAGCTTGACCACCCTCACAATGTATCTAACATTCACCTTTTTACATCCCAAACACAACTATGCCTGTGGAAGACTCACCTCCCCGTGCCAGAGGAGCCTGATGAGGAGCCCGAGGAGGAGGAGGAAGTAGAGGAGAAGGAGGAGGTAAAGGAAGAGGAGGATATGGCAGCTGTGGAGGAGGAAGCAGTGGTGCTGTCACAATCAGGTCAAAATCACAGAGAGTGGACCCGCAGATAGAACCCAACAGCCCCATTGTGCTATCCAAACCCTCCCCTTCAGGGGATAGTGGGGATGATGAGGCAGTTGTCCTCACACTGACTGTGGGTGAACTGTGGGAAGCATCACCCAGCAGAGTCATGGGGCTGGGTGTGGGTGGGGGTGTGGTGGGGGTCACAGAGGGGAGGCTGTGGAAGGATTCCAGCAATGGAGATGTGGAGGGGTGGAACATGTAGAGGGGTGTGTGCAGTGTGGGGTAGAGGTGGATGGGAGTGTTCAGGAGATGGAGTGCGAAGAGGTGAGAGTGCATATGGGGAGGGGGGAAGGGGAGTATGCAGGGGATGGGTGCAAGAAGGACAGAGTGCAGTGGGGGAAGGGGAGAGGGGAATGTGCTGGGGTAGAGTTTGAAGAGGGGAACATGCAGGGGGCAGCAGGTGGGAATGGGAGTTCCCTTGGTGCTGGAGGCCCAGCCTCAGAGCAGCATGGTGTTGAACCAGCAGACACCATGCACCTTGTGACCAGGCAGCAGGGGGGTGGGATGGAGGCTGCTGTGCTGCAAGGCCTAGCAGAGCCACTTGAGCTCATAGTGTAGCTGCTGGAGGGCATTCAGGCCAATATTAGGGCCCTGACCCAGGAAGTGTGCCACCTTAATGAGACCTGTATGAGTGAACAGGGCCTGCAGGCTGGTAGGGGGGGTGAAGCAGTAGGCATTTGGAGACAGGGTGCCAGGCCCCACACCACACACCACAGACATGCCTAGTCCACTGCATGTACATTCTGCCACAGCACAACACATGTGCAGTGCATGCACATCCTCAGGGACGCATCTCATGTATGTCTCTGGCCATGCTTTTATCTGTTGGGCTCATACTTGGCCACTTCCTGGTTGGTAACCTGTAGTGCACTCCAGGATCACACTGCATTGATATGTGCTCATGGGTGAGCATGAGGCAGCCTGCTGTGCTGCATGCAACATCCACTCACTTGTTCCCTGTGTGGGAATTGAACTCTTGTCACTGGCCTGGTGGGCTGTGTCCATCACAACTGCACTACAACACACTATGGCTTGCCGTTACATACAGTGGCCTGATGACAGCAGCACCAGATGGATCAATGCACTGCCTGCAACAGTGCATATGGGTCTCAGATCATCTCCTGTCTGGGGGTGACATGAGGTCTGGGGGCTATGTATATTGGCTGGCCATGCATCATTCTGCTGTCTGTCAGCCACTCTCAGGTTCACCCCTGCACTCCTCTGAATGATATGTGGTAGGGATGTGTGCAGGGTACTTGCCCTCTGTCCTTGGGCTCTGGTCTGCCATTGTGACCCATGGGGCACATGCACAGTACAACTTGCATCTGGGGTACAGGGACACAGGATGCACCACATGTTACTGCCACCTACCTCATCTGTAGCTGAGCAATTAGGTGTTCCTTGCAATGTATTCAAGCTGTATCCAGGACATAAGTCTCAGTTGTAACAGGGATGCGGCCACAGACATGTTTTCTATTTATGCATCCGCATTTCTGAATGTACACGGGTGTCACCTATTCCGTCTGCAAACATGTAGCCCTTTGCTGGACACACCCCCTGTGGTTTTTGCCCCTTTCACTGCTGTCAGTGCTTGGTTTCTGGCATGGCTCCCAAGATATCAACATGTAAGCCCAACTTCTCCGATGAGGAGCTTACACCCCTCCTCAAGGAGATCCTAGGGGACAACAAGATGCTCATGGAAATGGAGAAGATGAAAGTGGATGCATATGAATAGCAGCAGAGGTGGCCTTCCATCTGCAGGAAGCTCAATGCCATATTCCATAACAACAGGGACATAGAGGATGTCAAGCAGCAGTGGTGGCAGGTGCTCCATGACACCTGCAAAAAGGCACATGGCATGGGTACAGATAGCCAGGGAGCACAGCTGATGGACCTCAAGCAGCGGGTACTGGCAACATTGGACCCTGCAGCCATGGAGGGGGTTGACTAACTCAATACCTCATGTGCCACCCTGGACCAGGGTGAGTGACTGCTCGAGGTCATCCATCTACCCACATGGGATAAGTGTATGAACAGTATCTCTGGTTCAGCCACCCCGTCCACCACCATCTGAGCTGTGCACGTTTCTTCCGTCTGGATGGCCTTGGGGCACAGTTGGGCATGCTGCACAGAGCTGTCAGACTCTGCTGACTAGTTGGGGGGCTCTGTGGTTATGGGTCTGCATTGTTCTTGGTGTGCCTTGGCCCCTATTTCACACTGCTGCATGCTGCCCTGGGACACCTGATCCTGCATGGCACTGTTCTCCCACATCTACAGTGTCAGGTCTCTGTGGTTGCGTTGCTGGTGCTCATGTGTTTGTGTGCTTGCTGCATCATGCGGAGTTGGACACTTATTTCCTCCTACTATCCATAGGTGTCGATGCTACTGCAGGCCCCATTAGTGTGCCATTGCCTGCATCCATGCCCAAGGACACTCAACTGGTGCTGCTGCATCCTGAGACTGTGCCTTCTTTGGCTACTATGGAGGGGGGTGATCCACCAACTGGGGGCCCAGGGGACATACCACCATTGCCAGATGCTGAGGCACAGCAGGCCCATATTGCTTCCAGAAGTGGGGAAGATGTGCTCACTCCATCATCTGAGCTGCCTGCACCATACAAGGCCCCACCACGCAGGGATTGCATTTGGCAATGCATCTCTGAGCTGCTGCTGTTCTGTGCGTGAGTGTGCCAAACTGGAGCTGCTGCATTGCACTATGGCCCTCCAGGAACATCAGCTGGTGGCTACAAAATACCTGGATGCCTCAGTGTGGCACCTGAACAGGAACATTGAACAGTTGCTTACACGGCTGGTCAGGTCATAGGGTTCACCTGCCTCCATCCTTCCAGCTGAGCTGCCCTCAGGGTCCACCTAGTTAGCATCAGTACAGCCACTGCCATAACATATTGTGTCTGCTGCTCCTGTTGCACTTGCCGGTGCCAGCACTCCTGCAATAGCATCATGCCCATCTAGCTGTAGGGTTTCCACTCACTCTACTGCTCGCACCACATCCATCTATGGATCCATCATCATGGAGCCCTCACATATTCTGGGACCTGTGCCTCATGGCACGGGGCCACCAATGGTATTCCCCTCATTCCATGAAAGTCTTTGGTGGATCAGCAGGGCAGCAGCAGCTCCAGCTTGGAGAGCCCATCACCCTCCACTCAGGAACTTGCTATGGCACCTGTGTCTGTCATCTTGCCCTCAGGGAGGGGGAGGCCAAGGGGGCTGGCAAGGGGCCGGGCAAGGGGCTGGGGGGGGGTCAGAAGTAGAGCTCTTGTGAGGGACTATCCATGTGTGTGGGATGGGGTGAGGTACGCGTGGTCGTGTTGGTGTGGGGGTTGTGGGGGGATGTGGGTGGTGGGGTGTGGGCAGTGGGCTGGGGGGCATGTGAGTGTGTGGTGTGGGTACTGTAGGGATCTGGGGGCTCACGTGGATGTAGCCATGTGGGATGTGGGTCTGTGTGATAGGTTGCAAATAGTTGTCAACCTTTCCTGTCTGGGATACTGGCTGTCCTTCAACTTATGGGCAGAATAAATTTGTTTGCCTTACGTATTCCTGTTTCCATGTCCCTTTCTGCCTCAATTGCCATTGCCAGGCTCATTGGACAATCGCAGGGTAGCATGGGCTTGGCAGCTGGCCTTTCTGGGACAGCTTCCATTGCGGGAGCAGGGCGGCCTTATACTGCTGCAGCAACATTGACTTTGTGTGCTATGCTTGTTTTTTTTTAAGTCCTGCCCTTATTCCACATTTCTGCAGGTCTAATTTGCATGTGTACATTGCCACAGCTAAACATACATGGCAGAGACCAGAATTGCTGTTACACATCCCAGGCACACAACACGCTCCCATTCTGTCACTACTTTATGCGTCCAGGGATAACCGTCTACACGGCATGTATGTACATGTGGTCTGGGTCACAGAATATGGATATAGGTGTTTTTGTCACCTTTCTGTGCCCTGTGCATGTCTAGGCAGCTTATTCATGGTTCAGAATGACCCCCTTAGTGTCAGGGCGTTCAGTGGCCTAAACCAGGGATATACAGTGGCAGTCACCAGATTAATGGCACTGAATAGCCCAGTAAGCAGCATTTATACAATCTTTAGGTCTGCAAACTGTAAATGCCTTTGAGTATCCCCTTCCCCCGTATGTCTATTTTTATTGTCCTATTTTACTGTATATATTTTTTGTTTGACTGGGAAGTGTCCAATAATCAGGTATTTTTATATAGACAGTTCCTAGACTCCTGTGTTTTCCTTCCTGAATGGGTGACATATCATTGCCTGGTGGGTGGTGAGGCAGCTTTCTTTGTCTCACCAGGGTCCTTTTATTTACTCTTGTGCTGGGGAGGAAAAAGGTGGAGATTTTAGCCGCAGACACTTGCAAAACAATCCTGCTTGTTTGACCTCAGGGGTTACCCTCAGCCCTGCTGAGTAGAGGACCTGTTAAATACTGCACAATATATTCATTTATTTAACAAGGCCACAAGGAGTGTTAGTGGGAATTGACTCCTGGTCTCTTGGTTTCCAACCCAGTGCTCTAACAACTAGGCTACTCCTCCACTCCAAAATATACTTTCTAGTATTATTTTCCAAAAATTCCATCTTCGTTTGATTAGCTTTCCTGACTTTTACCACTGTTTATAAAGTTATGTTGAATAGATATTTATTTACCTACATTTGATTGCTTGCCTCACTGAGACAGTCCAAGATGCTATAGTACATAAATACCAGAAAAATGCAATTTCAAAAATCCTAGCCCACCCACGGAATTGAAGTACATACATTTAATCCCAAAGCACTACATGTTAAAACAACTGTCCAGTTTTCGTCTTTCCTCTCTCACTGAGAAAAGCACTCAGTGGAGCAATTGGCAAAGCTTCTAACAAGTTTCCACTTAGGCGACTTGTAAAGAAACTGAGTACCTCAGCATGAGCCCTCTCTCTTAGGATAAGAGCATTACCAATGGTATGTTACATGGATTGATCCTTGCTCCATTCTTTTTACATTTTTTGTAAGTGAAATTGCAAAATGGTTATCAGTGAAGGTTTGCCGCTTTAGAGGTGATATCAAACTCTGCAATAGGATAGATAGCCTGGAAGATGTGGACAATATGAGGAGGGATCTAACAAAACCTGAAGAATACTTTAGAATTTGGTAACTCAGATTTATTATTAAAAATGCAGGGTCATTTATTTGGGTTGTAAAAAAAACAAGGGAACTTTACTTTTGTGTATGATTGATATGACTAACTTAATTTATTTTTTGACTAGCTTTCAAAGGTTAAAACCTACTTTCTCAGGTCAGGATAGTATAAGCAAAAGATGATAGCACCATAATATAAAAATGAATCACAAAAGCATTCCAGTAATAGTCTCAAGGGGAAAAGACATGGGGGAAGCCATGATTTCTTTTAGAGAAGGTGTGGTTAGGGATGCTTCTTGGAAGGACCTTAGATCTTGGAGGTGCTTAGAGGTATATTATGCACATCAAGGATTTCCATTAAGGGTCTTGAAGATCAGAGATATAGGGGGTATGTTTACTAAGCGGTCTTAACGTGTGCCCGGCGATAGTGTGCAGGCTGCCATAAAAGGAGTGGGCGTTTCGGTCTTAAAGTAGCAAAACGGGATTATCGCGCGATAACGTGCGCTGCGCACATTATCGGGCGAGACGCCGCTAAGCACGTTAACGCGCGGTAATCTTAAGTAGGCACGCTGACATCTAAACACAGAAACAGAGGTGTAGCACAATGGTTAATGCACAGACGGATGGTCCTGGGGACATGAGTTTGATCCCCCAGTGTGCCTAATGAACAAGGCTGGCTGAGGCATCTCCCTTTATGTTTAAGTAGTGCTTTTTGAGGCATTGTAGTTTTATTTTAATTAGTGCTGCCAGCAAACACACCCTCACAGTGGCGTAACCTAAGGTGCCGCATAAGGCACCCTATAAGGCACTCCAGAGGGCACATTATAAAGTGCACTATCCGCCAAGGCACTCTACAATGTCCCCTATAGGGCACCTTAAAAGGCACTTTATATGCGCCTTATAAGGCGCCCTATAAGGTGCCTTATGGGGCACCTTAAGGTTACAGTACTCTGAGGGTGCTTTTGCTGGCAGCACTAATGTACATTAAAAATAGACAATGCCTCTGACAGCCCTATCAAATAACCCCACTGTGGGCTAGAACCCATGACTGCTGGCTCCACAGGCAGTGAAGTAACCAGTAGGCTACAGCTGCTAACAACCCCCTGACTGGCTACAGAAGAACTACATGTCACCACACAAACAGTCTGCTGTGGCTACCAGGATAGGGGCAACCCACCCGTACCCATGATGCACAACACATGCATATCAGCAGTCTACAGATGATCACAAGATGGGGTATGCACCCCACAGCACCTCAGCCTGGTAGGGGGTGCCAACGGTGTATGTTAGTGGCACAGAGTAGCTACAGCCCGTCACATTGTGTGGGTATTGTGCTCACCCTGATGCTGCCAGCAAACACACCCTCACAGTGGCGTAACCTAAGGTGCCGCATAAGGCACCCTATAAGGCACTCCAGGGGGCACATTATAAAGTGCACTATCTGCCAAGGCACTCTACAATGTCCCCTATAGGGCACCTTAAAAGGCACTTTATATGCGCCTTATAAGGCGCCCTATAAGGTGCCTTATGGGGCACCTTAAGGTTACAGTACTCTGAGGGTGCTTTTGCTGGCAGCACTAATGTACATTAAAAATAGACAATGCCTCTGACAGCCCTATCAAATAACCCCACTGTGGGCTAGAACCCATGACTGCTGGCTCCACAGGCAGTGAAGTAACCAGTGGGCTACAGCTGCTAACAACCCAATTACTGGCTACAGAAGAACTACATGTCACCACACAAACAGTCTGCTGTGGCTACCAGGATAGGGGCAACCCACCCGTACCCATGATGCACAACACATGCATATCAGCAGTCTACAGATGATCACAAGATGGGGTATGCACCCCACAGCACCTCAGCCTGGTAGGGGGTGCCGACGGTGTATGTTAGTGGCACAGAGTAGTTACAGCCCGTCACATTGTGTGGGTATTGTGCTCACCCTGATGGTGAGGTGGGGCAGCCAGCACCAGGTCCACAGAACCTTCCATGGCTGAAAGAGGCCATGTCACAGGTACCCATCAGAGAGAGAGAGAGAGAGAGAGAGAGAGAGAGAGAGAGAGAGAGAGAGAGAGAGTGTGTGAGTGAGTGAGTGTGTGTGTGTGTGTAAATATTTTCTTTTATTAGTCTTAAATAGTTTACCCTGTAGCTTCATTGCATGTCCCCTAGTCTTTCTATATTCTGATGATGTAAACAATTGATCTACATTTACCCGTTCCACTCCGTTCATTAATTTATAGACTTCTATCATATCTCCCCTCAGCCATCTCTTTTCCAAGCTGAAGAGCCCTAAACATTTTAGCATCTCTTCATAGGGGTATCCTTCCATTCCCTTTACCATTTTGTTGGCTCTTCTCTGTACTTTTTCTAATAACGCTATATCATTTTTAAGATACAGCGATCAGGATTACACACAGTATTCAAGGTGCGGTCGCACCATGGAACGATACAGAGGCATTATGATATCCTTTCTTTTATTTTTCATTCCTTTCCTTACCATAACTAGCATTCTATTTGCTCTTGGCCGCCGCTGCACACTGGGTGGAGGGTTTTAAAATGTTATCCACGATGATGCCTAAATCTTTTTCCTGGGTGGTGGTTCCTAATGTGGAATCTTGTATTGTGTAACCATAGTTTGGATTGTTCTTTCCTAGGTTCATAACTTTGCACTTGTCCACATTAAATTTCATCTGCCATTTTGATGCCCAGTCTTCCAATTTATCAAGATCCTCCTGCAATTTCCCACAATCCTCATGGGTTTTAGCAACTTTAAATAGTTTTGTGTCATCTGCAAATTTGATAATCTCACTCATTATTCCCATTTCCATGTCATTTATGAATATGTTAAAAAGCAGCGGACCCAGAACAGATCCCTGAGGTACTCCACTATTCACCTTTCTCCATTGGGAAAATTGGCCATTTAGTCCTACCCTCTGCTTTTTGTCTTTTAACCAGTTCCTGATCCACAATTGTATACTGCCTCCTATCCCATGACTTTTTAGTTTTGCCAAAAATCTCTGATAAGGGACCTTGTCAAAGACTTTCAGAAAGTCCAGATACACTATATCAACCAACTCACCTTTGTCTAACTGTTTAGTCACACCTTCAAAAAATATAACAGATTAGTAAGACAAGATCTTCCTTATCTAAAGCCATGTTGGCTGACTCCCATTAAGCCATGACTATCTACATGTTCAGTAATTTTGTTCTTTATGATGTTTTCTACCATTTTTCCTGGTACTGACATCAGGTTCACCAGTCTGTAGTTTCCCGGATCACCCCTGGAACCCTTTTTAATAATTGGCATTACACTGGCCATCCTCCAATCTTCAGGTATTATAGATGATTTTAATGATAGTTGATAGATTACTAATAGCAGGTCTGGAATCTCATATTTCAGTTCTTTCAACACCCTTGGATGTCTAATCCGACCAGGTAATTTGCTACTCTTCAGTTTATCAAATAGTTGTAAAACATCTTCCTGGTCTATCGATATTTCTTTAATTCTTCCACAGTATCACCCTTAAATACCACTTCAGTCATGGGTAACATCCCTACATATTGCTCAGTAAAGACCGAAGCAAAGAATTCATTTGGTTTCTCCGAAAAGGTGAAGAAAAAGAGGGAGGCCTTCAGAAAATACAAGAGATCAGAGAGAGAGAAAGATAGGCATCTATATTTGGAAAAACTTACAGAAGCTAGCAAAGTAGTCAGGAAAGTAAAGAGACAAAAATAGGAGGAAATAACACAATGCAAGAAAATATGGGGATAAGACATTTTTCAGATATGTAAGTGAGAGGAGGAAGTGCAAAAATGGTATTGTCAGACTCAAGAGTAAAGGGGAGGAATATGTGCAAGCTGATGAGGATAGAGCAGAATTGCTTAACAAATATTTTTGTTCTATGTTCACAGATGAAGGACTAGGAGCAGGACCTCAGAAAACACCCACAAATATGAACAGAAGTGACAGGGAGCTTGAAAGATTTTCAGAAGATTGTGTTTGTGAGGAACTAGAAAAACTAAGGAGTATGTTTACTAAACTGCGTTAACGTAGCAGCGGCTACATTAAGGCACGTTATGTAACGTTAAGGCGCGTTATGTAACGTTAAGGTGCATTAAAGTAATGTTAAGGCGCATTAACGTAACGTTAATGCGCCTTAATGTTACATAATGCGCCTTAACATTCCCGGCCGCGGTAAATCCTGCAGAGGATGGAGAGAGGTTGGAGAGAAGGGGTCAATGGGCAGGGAGTGGGCAGGGAGAGGCCCCTTCCACACTAACGAGGCAAAATGAAGGGCTGAATCCTAATGCAACCGAAAACTTGGCGTTAGCACATATTTGCAAGAGAGAGAAACTATTTCAGTGTCAGCAATGTACTGCATAGGCAAGGAGCCCAAGAAAGGTGATAGTAGTGCTCCATTTGCAGCAACAGCATAGTACCCAGGTATGAAAGGCCACTATGGTGATGGTGCAAATGGGGCATGGGGGCTGCAGGCAGGACATGCAGTGGGGGCTACTGAGGCACAGGGTGGACTACGCGGTTGCCGAAGTGGCACATAGGAACGCAGAAAATGGAAACCAGCAAGACAGCAACTGACCAGGGTCAGACATGCCCATGAGTCTGTGTCCCACAGTGTCCCATCCAGGAGACATTACCCAGCAGGTATCCCAAGGGGCACATAACATTGACAGGCGGTGCTGGGGGAAGGGTGGACATCTATGTAGGCACCTCTACCCCAGAACCCACACCTTAGGCAGCCGCCTACCTGCCCCCTGGATGGCCTAGGATGGTGTACCACCAGCACCGACAACATATGGTCATGGTGGCATGGCAGAGGGGGTGGGTGATTGTGCTGGAGGGAGCGGTGGCACCCACCTGCAGTTGTCCTAGGCCATGCCCTGTACCAGTATGTGGTGTGCAGTGCAACAGAAGAGGTCTGACCGAGAAACGTAAGGGTAGCCCCAGGGATCACTATGCTGCTGTGGCAACAGTATGGTGCAGTACACCCAGCTAGCATGTCCAAGAGCAGAGGGTCAGAGGTTCAGGTCCCATCTGTGGATCCTGCAGAGCATCTTCCCATAGTTTTAGCCCACAATGCAGCCACAACAACAACATGGGCAAACCCCAGCGCAGTGGTGCACAGGGGTACGGACACCCACTCACAAGGGCTCCATTATCCACAGCTTCATGGAGTGTCAGGCTGTTGGCCCCTGCACAGAGCTGCAGTTATCACCAGAGTACTACCCCCTGCACAGATTAGCAATGTCAGCACTGTGATCAGGACCAGTGCGGCGGGTAGGGTTGTCAACCAACTCCATCTCTGCACAATGCTGAGATAGGTGTGGGAGTGTGCATATGTCTCTCCATTGTTTTGTGTCTGCCAATACCTCACTGAGCCCTCATTGCTCACACTACTTTCAGCGTTAGCCTGCAAATGTGCATAATGAGGAGCAAGGTATTGTGCGTATGGCCCAGACAGGGCGGATTGGCCAGGATGCATCTGCACAGGGTAGAGGACAATGGCTGAGACACTGTAGTGCTTGACCACCACCTGCATGGACAGGGTGGCCACAGCATGTCACGCTGGGGGGGGGAGGTCACTCTCACTCTGACTGAGCAGTGACCATGGCATGTCTATGTTCCCACATAGTGCCACATATTATTTGTTTCCAGTGCTACCTGTGTGTTCCCAGTTCTGGGGCCCAATCACAGGGCTACCTGCTTGGTGTCTGTGCTGTGCATCCCACCTCTGGGTGCACAGGGTTCCCCTGTGAGCATGCACTATGGACTGGTTAGTGGGCTGTCTGCAGTTCACCTGTGCATGGTGGGAACACCTTTTAGGATGCTGCAGGTGCAATCTGAGTGTGCTGTCTGTTGATGAATGGCAGACTGTAGCGTGGGGCAGTTGAGCCTTCCCCTGCCTACCCCAAGCATCACTGCTGGTCTGCAATGGTCACAGGTATGGCACTGGCCCTGGAGGGCTGTCATCTGCCAGCAGGACTGTGGTTGCTGATACTACAGCCATTCTTCAGGGTGCAGGCACCTGTCCCACCAAACCCTCATCTACAAATGGGGTGATTGAGGCCCCTTGGGGTATAGAGTGCATACCACTTAGACCCATAGTGGCAGTGCTACATTGCCCTCATGTGAATCTAGACACCCCACTGCCCTGATAACAGGTACCCATGGCAGCCAGACCTTAACACCGGGTACGCACTAATCTGGGTGGTGTCTGGTCCCACAGGGCCACATGTGACTGCAGAACACAGCTGGAACAGATGTACCTTCAATTGCACTGCTGGGGACACCTGTCACACACTGACAGTGCTGGGGATGTGCAGCAGGACCTATCCCTATCACCACATGTACTGTGGACCTAGTGCTGGGCACCCATCCTATCCCTCAGGGTGCACACGGAACCTGCACAATGGCATGGTCTATATCTACTCTGTGCCAGTATCATGCACTGTAAGTCCATCTTATCACGCTGCAGTACAGGAGAGGTGCAGACCCCATTTGGTGGTCAGCTGTAGGCCGCTGTTCTGCATGTGCAATGCATCATGGGTGCTGGTGGGGTTACCCTATCCTGGCACACAGAGCAGACGATTTGTGTGGTGACCTGCAGTCCTTCTGTACCCAGCCATTGCTATGCAACAGGCCATAGAGGTATAGCCTACTGGTTAGTACACTGACATTCTAAGTGGAGGTCATGGGTTCAATTCCTCATTGTTCCCTCCTGTCCAAGGCAGATATTTTGCTTGCCTGTGACAGTCATATCTTTGCATATCCATGCTGCTAGCCCATAGTACCCTCACCACAGTTACCAGCAATCCTTATAAGGCGTTATAAGGCTCCTAATTAGGCACAGTACAAGGCACGTTACAAGGCACCTTATTGGGCACAGTACAAGGCACGTTATAAGGCACATTACAAGGCACCTTATTAGGCACAGTACAAGGCACGTTAAGGCACGTGCCTTGTACTGTGTCTTATAACGTGCCTTATAACGAACGTTACCTGACATGGCTTGCCATAATGCTGCCCCGCCCACTCCTTTATATGGGCATCTGTATCATCACCGCGGAACCTAACGCCAGTGACATTACAGCAGTTTAGTAAACATACCCCTAAAAATGGGGGCGGAGCCTGCAACAATCCAAGATGGCCGCATAATCCTAGTTCCCCGCCTGATCCGGCTAAAAGTTTGATCTCCTTGTTCTCCTGGTGAGACTTATCGGGTCCACCCCTGCCTCGAAGAAGAGGGAAATGGCGACAAGTAAGCCTACTAAGTTGGAGTATGGGGGAGGCACAAACATGGCGAGTAAATGCCCAAAACCTGACCCCCCCTCACCGCAGAAGTCGGCGGGAGGCCACGATTGCGGAGTGGGCATGCAAGAAGTGCTGTGTGAGATCCGAGCTGTGAGAGACTTGGTGTCAGCTAATGGGGAGACTTTGGCAGAGGTTCAAACTGACATCCTTGAGCTGAAGGAGCTAAAGGTGCAGGTGGCTGCCTTGGTGGCGAAGATGGATGTCGTGGATGTTAAGATGGCGGCGCAGGAGGTCCAACTGCGACAAGTGGAAAAGAACAAGAAGCGGATCGAGGCCCTTGAACGGAGCTTAGAGGACCAAAGTAACAGGGTGCGCCGTAATAATATAAGGGTGGTTGGTATCCTGGAAGGTGCAGAGGGGACCAATGCCGTGGAGTTTTTGGAAAAAATGCTCCCTAAGATCCTACAGCTAAAGCTTGCTCACCCTTTGGAAATCGATAGGGCGCATAGAATTCCCACGCAAGCTAGCCCACAGCAGAGGTTCCCGAGGCCCTTGATAATGCGGGCCCTGCGGTATTCTCAGGTGGTCCAAATAATGTCTGCGGCTAAGGTGCGGAGCCCGATAAAATTTGAGGAGCATACTGTGGCATTTTATCCGGACTTCTGCAAGGCCACAGTGGAGAAGAGAAAGCTGTTATTGGCACTCCGACCACGGCTTCAGCAATTACAAGCTAGATACGCCATGTTTTACCCCGCGAGGTTGAGAGTGACTTTGCATAACCAGACTCACACTTTTGAGGATCCTGCAGCTTTGCGAGCCTTCCTGGAAGAGAAAGAATCTTTGGTCATGCAGTGAGGGGTTCCTTTTGGAGTCGGAGTGGTGTGCTCAAATTGGAGCTTCTTTTGGACCGCTTGGGGACAATAAGAGAGTTGGAAGTGGCCTTAGCTGCGAGTGGAACAAACTGCGGAGAGACAGACGCTGGCTTGAATAACTCCTTTTGAATGGAGACCCTGCAGATCGTTTTGTGCGCACAGTGCCTAATGCAATCCTTTTTCAAGCGGTTGCTGATCCCACGGAGTCGGGAGGCGACATGGGGTTGCTGGTAGTTGCATCCCTTGGCGCGTAGAGATCTCCAGTGTTGGAAATGAAGTGTTGGACTGTGCTTTAATGTTGTCGGTTTGGGCAACCGTTTTAGTTGGTGTTGCTTTGGTCCATGGGTTAAAGGGGTGGAATTGGCAAGAGGGGGGGTCAGATAGCTGGTTGTGTTGTTGTATGTATGATGAGCGTTGACTGTGTGTGATGAGGGTGTGGGGGGGGGGTCGATACCAGACATCAGTTATGATTGTGGGAGTATCAGCTGTCCAAAACAAGTGTGGGATAGTACAATGGGGCGTTGGGGGAAGGGGAGGTTTGTTTTATCAGGGAGCTAAGGAGATAAGAATGTATATGTATTTAGGGTGAGGGTGGGATTGTGTGGTAATTGGGATTGGAATGGCTCAACCGTTAATAACTCTCCGATGGGGAGAATTGATGTCCTTCTGGGATTTCTTTTATATTGGGTAGGATGCTGCTATTATGTTTTGATTGTTGCCCTGCACCACCTTAGCAACAGAGGTATTCTTGTGCCATGCAGTCGGTGAAATTCTTGTCTCTGAATGTAAAAGGCATACATAACCCGATCAAGCGAAAAAAAATCCTAGTGTACTGTAAAAAGGAGGCCGCGGATATGGTTCTGTTACAAGAAACTCATTTGTCGTCCACTGAAACTGAGACATTGGGCACCGGGGAATATATGTTAGTTGGGCATTCCCCCGCGGTTGGCAGAAAAAATGGGGTCGCCATTTTGGTTCGAAAAGCTCTTGACCCAAAGATCATACAATGGAGGGCGGACACTGAGGGGAGGTGGGCCAAGGTGATGTTGCAGCTTGGGAGTCGGCTAGTTGCCATAATGAATGTATATGGGCCAAATCTGGATGATGTTATGTTTTTTAAGAAACTGGCAAAGGAAGTGAAGGATTGGGATACAGCGGAGTGGATACTGGGCGGTGATTTTAACCTGATTATTGACCCGCTGCTGGACCGTCAGCCCTACGGGTCCTTGAGAAATAGTAGAGCAGCGACTGTGCTCCTCTCTATTATAGAGGAGTTTGGTCTTTCGGACATCTGGAGACTTTGGCACCCCAAAGATAGGCAATACTCATTTTATTTGTTTCCTCACGGATCACATTCGCGAATTGATTATTTTTTGGTCTCCAGATCCTTAATACTGGAGGTGGCATCTGCCGATATTTTGGGCACCCATCTTTCGGATCATGCTCCGGTAACCTTATCCCTGCAGTTGTGAGGCCATACCTGGAACGTGACTGTTTGGCGTTTTCCCAGAGAGGTATTGCAGGAGCCAGAGTTTGGTGTGGAAATTAAGAAAGCCATAAAAGAGTACTTTTCCTTGAATTCTATTACGGAGACGCCGGTATGGGCTTGGTGGGAGGCCTTTAAGGCTTCGCTTAGAGCTGTTGTCACAAGTTACAAGATTAGAATGGTGCGGAGGAGGAAGGAGAAGCTAGCAGAATTGTAGGCTCAAATTTTGGCTGGGGAGAGGATTTTGAAAGATAGATCTGATCCTAGTATCCTAGTATGCTTGCAAAGGTTGAGATACCAGTTTAATGACATCATTAGTGAGGAAGCCATTGCCCAGATACGGCAGACTCAAGGGAAGTACTATTGTGAGGGCAATAAAGCTGGGCACCTCCTGGCGGGTACTTTAAGTCCTCGAGCGTCCAAAACTAGGATAGAAGCGGTATTTGA
This sequence comes from Ichthyophis bannanicus, assembly GCA_033557465.1. NCBI lineage: Eukaryota > Metazoa > Chordata > Amphibia > Gymnophiona > Ichthyophiidae > Ichthyophis > Ichthyophis bannanicus. The sequence continues at coordinate 144,077,878 of CM066050.1, forward strand.
TGAGAGCGGGGGGCTCTGCACAAAAGATGGGGAGATTACAGAGTGTTTCAGGGATTTTTATAGGAGAATATATGTGTCGGAGGCAGTCTCAGATCTGGCCTCATTCCAGCAGTTGTTTATGCGGCTTTCCCACCGCACATTAAAGCCATCGCATGTGGTGGAACTTGATAGTCAGATGTCGGCGAGTGAGATAAGAGAGAGTATTAACAGTATGAAGGGAGGAAAGGCAGCTGGCCCGGACGCCATCCCGGTGGAATTCTATCAAGTATTTGCAGAAGAGCTTCTCCCATATTTAATGCTATACTTTCAAAATCTTTTGATCCAGTCTCCAGCAGTTGGATCATTTAGTGAGGCGACAGTGGTAGTCCTAGAAAAGCCGGGCAGGGACCCGCATAAAGTTGAGAACTACCGCCCAATATCGTTGCTTAATGCTGACTATAACATTTTCTCCTCTGTTCTGGCCCGTAGGCTGATCAAATTGGTCCCGTCCCTGCTACATCCAGATCAATGTGGGTTTGTCCCAGGATGATCCACGGTGGATAATGGACGGCTTCTCTTAAACTTGTTAGCGGCGGCGGAAGAGGTTCCTGAGCCCTTGGTAGGGCTTTCTGTTGACGCCGAGAAAGCCTTTGATCGGCTGGAATGGGGTTTTCTGATGCAGGCGCTTGAATGGTTTGGTGTAGGAAGCAGCTTCATAAAAATGGTAGAGGTGTTATACACCACCCCCTCGGCTCGCATTTTGGTCAATGGATCCTTGTCCACGCCCTTTTCACTAAATAGGGGGACACACCAGGGCTGCCCCCTCTCCCCCTTGCTTTTCAATTTGGCACTAGAACCATTAGTCTCCCTAGTGAGACAGTCTCACAAGATCAAGGGGCTGGAGATTGCTGGGAAGCAAATCAAGCTTTCAGCTTATGCTGATGACCTTTTGTTATTCTTGCAACCTGGTTCTGTAGGGGAGGTTCTCAACCTGATTGGGCAGTATTCGACATTGTCAGGATACAAAATTAATTGGAACAAGTCAACGGCTTTCCCGATGAATAGGTTCACCTTTTCCTCCTTAGTGGATCACACCCCTTTAAATGGGAGGCGGAGGCCATTAAATATCTGGGGGTCTTGTACTGCTCTTCTTTAGAGGAGACGGTGAAGTTAAATGTGAAGGTGGAGTTGGGTGCTACGTTTTTCTTACGCTTCCCCTGTAAGTGTGTAATTGGTTACGAGGGTGCTTCTTATATCTTCATTGATGTTTCCCACCTGAAAAAATTTATCTCTGATAGGCAAGTTAGAGTGGGGCAAGGTGCAGTCTAAATACAATGTAGCCTCCGATTTGTTGGCCTTTTGGCCTAGTTTTCTTTTCAATTTGTTCCTTTATTATTCTGGTACAGTCTGGCTCCCGTAATGTGGGCTTTATAAGGGTCCCTTGCTTATTATGTTTTTTCATCCAATATTGTTGGTTGTATTGTTCTATCAAAATTGTTTCTGATGCAAGTGTCTCCTGTTTTTCCTTTCTTGTTTTGGTTGTTGTAATGACTAAAAAATCACAATTAAAAAAAAAAAAAAAACATGGTGCAGGCTTACACTTTGAAATGGTCCCATCTACATTTATCTTGGTGGGGACGGCTCGATTCTATTAAGATGGTGTTGGTTCCTAAGGTGAATTATGTGCTAGAGATGATTCCCTTGGAGTTCCCAGCGGCCTTTTACAAGGCGCTGGAGTGTCCGTTATCAAATTTTCTTTGGCAGGGCAAGCCGCCGAGGATCGCACTTAAAAAATTGAAGGCGCGCAAGCAGGACGGGGCGTCCAATTTCCTGATTTCATATTATATCATGAGGCCCTCTTGCTGAAGCAGGGCACGAACTGGATGGGATATGATGGGGAGGGGCAGAAGCCTGTATGGGTAGAAGTAGAGGAAAGGTTGGTAGCACCCATCCCCCCCCATCTGCTAGTAGAAATGTCCCTCCCGGGGGTGGGGGGGGGAACTTAAGGATAGTACGTGCCACGCAACAAGCCTTCTGGTTGTTGAGTCAAATGGTGGAGCAGAATGGGAGTATTTCGGCTCAGTCTCCATTATGGTTCAACTCTAACCTAAAGATAGGCCGCAAGCTCATTGGGTGGAAGAGTTGGCAGAAAAAAGGGGTATGGATAGTTGGTCAGTTAATTAAAGATAGCGCTTGAAAATCCTTTGAGGATTTACAAGTCGAGTTTGGCCTCCCACAGACGTGTTTCTTTCAATGGTTGCAACTAAAGCATTGCCTTGGGCGCTTCCCCGGTGTCCCCTCCGCTCTCTCAGATCAAGGGGTTATGCTTCAAACGGTGGGGGCATGTATGGGCTCCAAGGGCATTATGTCAAAATATTACGCTATACTTAGAGACGGGTCGCCGGTGGGAGGAGGAGGTTGGGGGCCCTGTTTCACCCAAAGTGTGGGAAAAGGTGTGGGGGAAGGTAAATAGAGTATCGAGAGCGGCTTCTATCTCACAATCCCTGTATTTTATTATGCATAGAGCATATCTCACACCAGTTAGAATGGCCAGGTGGGGGGGAGGGAAGGATCAGGGAAATTGCTGGTCGTGTTCTGCAGTTCAGGGCACATTTCAACATGTGTTCTTTGAGTGCTTTTATGTTCAGAGATTTTGGCGATTAGTTTGGCACAAGATTGGAAAGATTTTAGCCATAAAATCCTCGTTGAGTTGGGAGATAATTATCCTTCGCTCCTGCGCGAGTACTTTAGCGCTGGAAAGGGCTAAGATTTTTCTCTTTAACTTTATGATGGCCATTACCTTAAAGCAGATAGTGTCTCACTGGAAGGATCTAGCTAAGTTGGATGGTCATCACTGGTGGAATTTGGTATGTCTCTACTCCAAATTTGAGAAAGCGCAAGAGAGGAGAGAGTCCTCTTGGAGAATACGGTATGTTGCAAGGGTGGTGCAGGGAGGTAACGAGGGTGAGAGTCAATCGGTCAATAAATGGTATTACTTAGATGAATATGCAGCTAGGGCAAGGTGTAGCATTACACCTGCCGAGTAGACCGTCAGAAGCTGACGTATGGTTAGTGATTTGGATATGTCATAGTGGGATCCCAGGGGGATGGGAGGGGGGGATAGGGGGGATGGAGGGGTAGTTGGTCTGAGGGGGGTGAGGGGTATTGTGTAATTGTGCTTGTTGCACTGCTGTCAAGGAATGTTGATTATGGTTTGTTGTATGTGTGAAATCAATAAAAATATTTAAAAAACAAAAAACATACCCCTAAAAGTAGATAAAGTGATAAAGTGATGGGACCAGATGGGATACATCTGAGAATACTGAAGGAACTTGGAGATGTTCTAGGGGCTGCACTGACTGACCTTTTCAATGCTTCTTTTGAGTCAGGAGTGATCCCAGAGGACTGGAGGAAAGCACATGTGGCTCCTTTACACAAAGGTGGAAGTAAGGATGAGGTTGAAAATTGTATGCTGGTTACTCTAACTTCTGTGGTGAATAAATTATTGGAAATGCTGCTAAAAGAGAGAATAATGAGTTTCCTTGAGTGCATTGGATTGCAGGATCCTAGACAGCATGGGTTTACCAGAGGCAGTTATTGTCATACAAATCTGATTGATTTCTTTGACTGGATAACCAGGGAGTTGGTCCAAGGGAGAGCCCTAGATGTGGTGTACTTAGATTTCAGTAAAGCCTTTGACACCATTCCACACAGGCTACTTATAAACACATTGAGCACCCTGGGGATGGACCCCAAAGTTACTGATTTTGTTAGAAATTGGTTGAGTGGGAAGCGGCAAAGGGTATAGGTAAATGGAGCTCACTCTGAAGAGAAGGAGGTTACCAGTGGTGTGCCACAAGGATCTGTCCTTGGTCTGATTCTTTTTTACATCTTTGTTAGTAATATTGCGGAAGGGCTGTTGGGTAAGGTTTGCCTGTTTGTGGATGATAGCAAAATCTGCAATGGAGTAGACACCCAGGAAGGAGTAGATAACATGAGGAGAGATGTAGCTAAGCTTGAAGAATTGTCTAGAATTTGGCAGCGAAAATCCAAGGGAGCAGTATAGTGTAGTGGTGAAGTACTTCTGTCCACAAAAGACGTGCAGGACCTGGGTGTGACTGTGTCTGATGACCTTAAAGTAGCTAAACAGGTATAACAGGTATAAAAGGCAATGATGAAAGCCTGAGGGATGTTTGGGTGCATAGGGAGAGGAATGGCTAAAAGAAAAAAGGAGGTGACAGTGCCTCTATTTAAGTCTCTGGTGCGATTCATTTGGAATATTTTGTGCAAGTCCGGAGACCACACCTTCAAAAGAATATAAACAGGTTGTAGTCAGCGCAGAGGGTGGCTACTAAAATGTTTAGTGGTCTTCATTATAAAGCCTATGAGGAAAGACTTAAAGATCTTAATATGAGGACTGACTTAAAGATCTTTAGAGGAAAGGTGGGATAGAGGAGATTTGATAGAGATGTTTAAGTATCTCCAAGGCCTAAATGCACAGGAGGCGAGTTGCTTTGGATGGAAAGCAAGCTCTGCTATGAGGGGACATAGGTTGACAGTGAAAGGGGATAAACTCAGGAGTAATATGCGGACATATTTCTTTACAGAAAGAGTAGTAGATGCGTGTAATAGTCTCCAAGTGGAGGTGGTAGAGACGAGGACAGTATCTGAATTCAAAAAAGCATAGGACAAACATAGAGGATCTCTAAAGGTAAAAAGGGAACTATTGTAGTTGATATGGAAGGGCGGACTATATAGAAACATGACAGCAAAAAAAGACCACATAGCCTTCCAAATACTATATAAACCATTATTAAAGAGGAGCTGCAAAATCTACTGCTTACCCTGGGACAAGCATTGTGGAAACTAGGTACCTTTTGGGAATCTGCCAGGTACTTGTGATTTGGATTGGCCATTATTGGAAATAGTTTACTGGGTTTTGTGGATATTGGTGTAGGCAAGTATGGCATTTCTTATGTTCTAATGTCCTTTTATGACTGGTTTATTATCTTCTTAATCATTTTACCTACTAAACGTATACTCGAGATTGGCCAATAGCTCTCACAATCATTCATGGCTGAAGAACTTTTTTTTAACACTGGTCAAACTAAATACCATTTGAAATTATCCAGTAATATTCTCAAGTTTAATGATAAACATGCTATATCTTTTAGAAAATGGGTGATAGTTTAACCATTACCTTCTATGAAGAAATTATGGGACACTTTTACTAATGGCACTGGCTTTGCGCCTTAGACGGCAAAAGCACTGAAATGATCACACATTGGGTGCAATACCACCATGTTAATTGGCAGGGGCATGGAAAGCACCTCCCTTCCAGTTATCGCGAATTCCTGTCCCATAGCATATGCAGTGTTAGTGTGGGTGCACCTACCGCCACCTATTGAAGTGGCATTAGGTGATCCCACACTAATATAGTCAGCACAGTGTGAACTCCGTGTTAACTGCACAGAGCACACCACACCCACTCTCCGCCCCAACTCCTCCAACTCAAGCCCTTAACATGCGTTGGACAGTTAGGAGAATGTTTACTAAACCGTGCTAATGTTACCGGCACTAGGTGCAGTGTTAACGTGAGCAATGCCATATAAGGAAGTGGGCGTACCGGCGTTGAAGTAGCAATGGCCGATTAATGTGCGATAGAGGGCGCCTTGGCTCGTTATCGCACAGTAACCTTAATTTTGTGCCAGCACTAAAACAAAAGCTATAGAAGTGTAGCCCACTGGTTAATACAATGACTACTGAGCCAGAGGTCATGGGTTTGATCCCTCAGAGGTCTCATCTAATAAGGCTGTCCAAGGCAATCCATTTCCCTGCCTGCAACAGTCAGACACATCTCTACAATGTGTGCTGCCAGCAAAAACACCCTCACCTCAGTGCTGTAACATAAGGCGCCCCATAGGGCACATTATAACGTGCCATGGCTGACAAGGCACTTTATAATGTGCCCTATGGGGCACTTTATAGGGCACCCTATAGAGCACATTATACAGCGCCTTGGCTGATAAGGCACTTTATAATGTGTCCCATAGGTTACGGCACTGAGGTGAGGGTGTTCCTGCTGGCAGCACAAATCGTAGAGATGTGTCTGACTGTTACAGGCAGGAAAAGGGATTGCCTTGGACAGCCTTATTAGATGAGACCTCTGAGGGATCAAAGCCATGACCTCTAGCTTAACAGTCATTGTATTAAGCAGTAGACTACACCTCTATAGCTTTTGTCACAGCACTGGCTGGCTACAGAAAGACTGCAGGTCACCACATGAAATGTCTGCTGTGGTTACCAGGATAGGGTAAACCCACCAGTACCCATGATGCAATGCACATGCAGAACAGCAGTCTACATCTGATCACAGGATGGGGTATGCGCCTCTACAGCACCTCAGCCTGGTAGGGGGAACTGACCGTGTGTGTTACTGGCACAGAGTAGCTACAGACCGTGACATTGTGCAGTTCCTGTGCTCACCCTGAGGGTGAGGTGGGGCGCCCAGCACCAGCACCAGCACCAGGTCCACAGCACCTGGTTTGGCTGAGATAGGCTGTGCTGCAGGTCACCATCTGTGCCAGTGTGTGACAGGTAGTCCTTGCAGACACACCTAGGATACACATGTGTCCATCTGTATTTTCCAGTCACATCTAGCCCTTGTGGACTATGATGCACCCAGAATGGTGCATACCCTGTGCGGTTCCCATGTTCACCTGTTATAAGAGCGGGGGGGGGGTGTTTGGACACACATGTGGATTATGTAGCACCACCTACCAACCCACCCTCTCTGGGTCAGGGTGGGGGACAGGATCTGCCACAAACAGAACCACACTCTACATTGTTGCGATGGAGGCAGTAGAGGGGACATGATGAAGAGCTGTGGGACTATCAACCCCAGTGCTGCTGGGGAAAAGGCACCCTCCAGGGCAATCAATGCAGATCTGTACCTATCAGATAGGGCACTGGCAGACAGACAGTAGGCCTGGAAAAGCTCAGCTGCCACCCATCACAATCTGGCATTCACCAGCAGAGGGCACAGTCAGTCTGCAACCCGCAAGGTGTTCCAGCCATACATGTGCTACCTGCAGACAGTCTGCTAGCCAGTACACAGTGCATGTTCCTAGATGAGCTATGTGCATGCAGAAGTGGGATATAAGCACACACACCAAGCAGGTATGTCAGTGATTGGACCCCAGAAAAAGGAACCCACAGATATCACTTGAGAAAAAACACCATATAGCACTATGTGGGAACCTAGACCTGCCATGATCACTGCTCAGTCAGGGTGAGAGTGACCTCCCAGCATGACATGCTGTGGCCACCTTGTCCGTGCAGGTGATGGCCGGGCACTACAATGTCCCAGCCATTGCCCTATGCAGATGCATCCTGCTCAGACCGCCCTGTCTGGGCCATACCCACAATACCTTGCTCCTCATTATGCACATTGGCAGGCTAACGCTGGAAACAGTGTAATCATTGTGGGCTCAGTAAGGTGTAGGCAGCCACAAAACACTGGATAGACATACACACACTCCCACACCTATTTCAGCATTGTGCAAAGATAGAGGTGATTGGCAGCCCTCAGCACAGTGCAGGCATTGCTAAGGTATTCAATACTGTTAGGGTCACTCTCCAAGGTGGTAAACACTGTCAGAAAAAAGGAAACGCACTCCACATATATATATATGATGGATCTCTGTTAACAAATTGTGTTTAAGTTAGGATTTGTAATCTGAAATTAATCATAGCAACTTTTTATATATGTAGATCATTTTTCCATGTTTATGACAGTGCTAAGGTGTGCAGGTGCTGGTAGTGGTAACTGCTGCTCCGCGCCGGCCCCAACACCCTGACTCTCCATGAGGCTTTGGCTGGTGGAGCCTGTGGGTGTGGGTGTTTGTGCTCCTGTAGGCCGATACTCTAGGGCAGAGGTTCACAACGTCGGTCCTCGGGAAACCCCAGGCCAGTCAGGTTTTCAGAGTACCCACAATGAATATGTATGAGATAGATCTGCATACAATGGAAGCAGTGCATGCAGATCTATCTCATGCATATTCATTGTGGGTATTCTGAAAACCTAACTGGCCTGGGGTTCGCTGAGGACCGAAGTTGGGAACCTCTGCTCTAGGGAGTGCACATGTTTGTGTTGTCTGTGCTTTGTAGGGTAAAATATAGGAAGAACCACAAGAGGAGCAAACCCTCGCAATATCGTAGACAGACACACAAAAGCGAGCGGTAATAGGTGTAGTGCTTTATTTGAAGTAAAAGAAACGCCCCAATGCATTTCGGCACAGCCTTCGTCAGGGGGCTGAGGACTGCAGACAACAATAAATAAATAAATAATAATAATCAACATAAAACATAAATATCAATATAAATAACAATGTGTACTGCATAAAAATATAAAAAACAATAATTAAATAGAAACAGAACCTATATATTTATATAAAATAATAGGTAACATTAATTTTCAAAACAAACATCTCCAATAAATAATCTCTAAAAGTAAAATAATCATGTGCACAGTATATAAACTAAAAAATCAAAACTGGGACAAAAAGACATAACATATATACACTTAATTAAAAATACTTACAATATATGAAAGTCAAAGAAGCACTATGGAGCGCACAGCAACAGATATTACCTTATACAAGCTAAAAGTTGTACCACAAACAACAAGGTTAATATTGAAGAATATACATGAAAAATTATGTATACAAACGTAAAAGATACATATGTATGACATAGTTGCAACAGCGGGAAACCAAAAAACGAAACACCAAGTATAAGAACCAAATATAATAAAAGCAAAAGATTAAAACAATATTAACAACAATACCATAAGAACAATAAATAAATCATAAGATATCATAAAAGTTAAAAGGTATCATAAAATAAATAAATAAACTACAAACATACTTCACAAAAACATACTTTTTATAACATATGTTGTTATGAATCGCCTACACCTCCCCTCTCCCACTTGTGCTCGCCTCCAATCCACCCGTACCTCTGCATTTTTCTTCCTTGCCCCCGCCCTCTGGAACTCTCTTCCCTCCTCTATTTGCCTCGAACAAGACCATTCCACCTTTAAGAACCGCCTCAAAACTCACCTCTTCACCCTTGCCTTTGACCTTCCTGCTCCTCCTGTACCCCACGTGTGATCTGTTTTCCCTTCCCTCTCTCCTCTACTGTCCTGTCCTGTCGTATGAATCTGCCTAGTTTGCTTTCCTGTCGATTGATGTAACTTCCTTTCCTCTTCTATCTCACCTTTACGGTTATTGCCTCATTTTTTTTGAACTCTGTAAACCGCTATGATGTCCCCCACGTTTAGCGGTATATTAAGCGAATAAACCTAAACCTAAACCTAGTTTTTCCCAATTAGTTTAGTTCATGTAGCCAGTTGCAAGTTCTTTATATATTCATTTATTAAGGCAGCCAGCGCTTCTAAGAAATATTAGAGTTCGTGTCGCCGATGTTATAACCATTTTTATAAGTTTTTACACAACAAAGTGCAATAGAGAGTAGTTACTCACCTGTAACAGGTGTTCTCCAGGAGCAGCAGGAATCAGTCCTCACATATGGGTGTTTTCGGCACCGATGAAGCCCCAGCGGAGCATTTCCCCAGCTTTCTATGAAAGCCTTTGGGAATGCAGGCACGCATGTGCGGTTTCCTTCCCGCTTAAAGGTGCCATCTTACCCCAGTCAAATGACATAGCTAAGAACAGCACACAAAAATGAAAAATAAACTATGTACAACTGCAACTCCAAGGGGAGGAGGGAGGGTTGTGAGGACTGATTCCTGCTGCTCCTGGAGAACACCTGTTACAGGTGAGTAACTACTCTTTCTCCAGGACCAAGCAGGAAGTCAGTCCTCACATATGGGTGACTCCCCAGCTCTGGGCTACCGAGAAACCCAGGCTGAACAAGAGAACTCCCTCTAGTCTCAGCAGCAAAGAAAGGCTTTTCAAGGACACAACCTCCACCGGTAGCCCAACAGAGGGCAGGAGGGCAGGAGTTGCCTAAACCTCAAAGAGATTCTGGAGTGCTGCCTGTCCAAAAGCACTGCCCCTACGGGACTCCCTCTCCAGACAGTAATGGGCCGCAAAAGTCTGGCTTGAAGACCAAGTTGCAGCCCTGCAGATGTCTACCAAGGGCACAGAGCGTAGATGAACCACTGAGACAGCCATTGCCCTGACACGGTGGGCCATAACCCGACCCTGCAAAGGAAGGTCAGCTGCCTTGTAAGCCCAGGTGATACAGTCAGCCACCCAGATGGACAAGGTACGCTTGGACACAGCCAACCCCAACTTATTAGGGTCAAAGGATACGAAGAGCTGAGTAGCCCTTCTATGCCCCTGCGTACGGTCAAGGTAGAAGGATAAGGCCCTCCTACAGTCCAGGGTATGCAGGACTGCTTCAGCCTGGCTGGCATGAGGCCTACGGAAGAATGTAGGAAGAACCACCTCCTGATTGAGGTGGAAAGAGGAGACAACCTTTGGGAGGAACTTTGGATGAGTCCTGAGGACCACCCTATTCCTATAAATCCTGGTGTAAGGCCTATCAAAGACCAGGGCCTGAAGCTCACTCACTCGCCTAGCTGAAGTAAGGGCTATCAGGAAGAGTGTCTTCCAGGAGAGGAAGCGTAGTGGGCAAGTAGCCATAGGCTCAAAAGGTGGGCGAGTCAGTTGCTGCAAGACCACATTCAACTCCCACTCAGGGGCAGGAGGACGGATTGGAGGCTTGAGTAAAAGCAAGCACCTGAGAAAGCGGGACATCAAGGGGTGACCCGACAGAGAATGTCCCTCCACCAGTGAGTGGTGAGCTGCTAGAGCCGAGAGGTGGACCCGAACAGAATTGGACTTAAGCCCCTGATTTGATAAGTGCAGTAAATACTGAAGCACTACCGGCACAGTACAGGAGAAAGGATCCTCTGTACGTTGCTGACACCACACAGAAAATCTTTTCCATTTGAGAGCATAGGTTTTCCTAGTGGACGGTTTCCTAGAGGCTAGGACAACCTCCTCAACTTCCTGAGGTAGGCCCCAGGGAGCCAAAACTACCCTTGCAGCCTCCAGGCCATCAAATTGAGAGCTTTGAGATTGGGGTGCAGAAGGGAACCCTGCTCCTGTGAGAGAAGGTCGGGTTGCAACCCCAGAGGCAGTGGGGGATCCACCGCCAGTTGAAGCAGAAGTGGAAACCAAGGCTGTCTCGGCCACCTGGGAGCCACCAGCAGGACCGAGGCCTTGTCCTGAAGAATTTTGAAGAGAGTTCGGGCCACCAAGGGCGTGGGAGGAAACGCATACAGGAGGCCCTGAGACCATGGAATCAGAAAAGCATCTGCTGCTATTCTCAGAGGATGCGGTTGTCTGGAGCAGAACTTTGGCAGTTGCTTGTTCATTGGACTGGCAAAGAGATCCACCAAAGGGAGTCCCCATTTTAGGAAGATCTTCTGAACTACTGAAGGATGCAGCTGCCACTCGTGGGGCTGCAGAATTCTGCTTAACCTGTCGGCCAGGTAGTTGTCCTGGCATGGAAGGTACACAGCCTTGAGGAGCATGTTGTGCTTGAGGGCAAATGAACAAAGATCCTGAGCCTCCCGACAAAGGATCCTGGACCCAGTCCCACCCTGTTTGTTCACATAAAACATGGCTACTTGGTTGTCCGTCTGAACCAGGACAGATTGATGAGCCAGGGCAGGAGAGAAAGCTTTGAGTGCTAAACGAATAGCTCTGAGTTCGAGGAAATTGATTTGTTGTGCAGCTTCCCAAGGAGACCATAGGCCCTGGGTGCACTTGCCTAGACAATGAGCTCCCCAGCCCTTCAGGGAGGCGTCGGTGGTGAGCACCACTGTGTACCCAGGAATCTGAAAGGGCACCCCCTTGAGTAGATTGGGTGGGTACAGCCACCAGTTGAGGGAGTTCAGAAATGGTCTGGACACCCTTATCCTGTCCCTGAGGCTGCCTGTGGCCTGTGACCACTGAGTCCGAAGGCACCACTGTGCAGGCCTCATATGGAGCCTGGCATTGGGGGTCACATGTACTGTCGAAGCCATGTGGCCTAGAAGCCTCAGGCAGAGTCTGGCGGAGACCAGTGACCTGTTGAGAAACTGATTTGCCAAGGCTACCAATCTTTGGGCCCTGTCCGCTGGCAAGAAAGCCTTTGCCAACAGAGAGTCCAGCCTTGCTCCTATGAACTCCAAGTTCTGGGAGGGGAGCAAAGTGGACTTTGCGAAGTTTATTACAAACCCCAGACTTTGAAGAAGAGCAATAGTTCTGAGGGTGTGTTGTCTGGCCTCCTGGCAGGTCTGACCTCTTATGAGCCAGTCGTCCAGATAGGGGAAGACAAAGATTCCTTGATTTCTCAGGTAGGCCACCACCACTGCCAGGCATTTGGTAAAGACCCTGGGAGCGGAGGTGAGGCAAAGAGGCAGCACTCTGTACTGATAATGGTTTCCTCCCACCAGGAACCTGAGGTACTTTCTGTGGTCTGGATGAATGAACATGTGAGTGTACGCATCCTTTAGATCTAAGGAGCATAGCAAATCTCCCTGCTGGAGGTAGGACAGAAGTGTTCCAAGAGTAAGCATCTTGAACTTTTCTTTCTCTAGGAACTTGTTGAGGTTCCTGAGGTCCAGAATGGAGTAGAATCCGTTACCTTGCAAGTGGGGAGGCACAGGCTCCACCGCCCTGTCCACCAACAGACCTTGATGCTCTTGAAGGAGAAGGTCTGTGTGCAGGGGAGGCCTTGGAGGCTCCCCTGGAAAGTAAGGAGGAGGCAGTTGGTGAAAATGCAGTGCATAGCCCCTGTGGACTATGTCCAACACCCAACTGTCCCCGGTAATGAGGGGCCACTGGTGGGCAAAGAGGGCGAGGCAACCTCCTGTGCAGGGTTGGGAGAGCAGGGATGGAAAGGCTACGCTCAAGGAGTCAAAAACCTCCACCCTGCTGAGTGGGAGCAGGGGCCGGAGGCTTGGGGGTCCTCTGCCTACGGGGTCCATTACCCTGCCCCTTGGCTTGCTGACCCTGGGGTGCAGCTTGGGCAGCCTGATATTGAGGGTACTGTTTGTAGGCAGTGCCCTTCCTCGGGTAAAAGGGCTTTTTACCCGAGCCCTTCTTTTTATGAGAAGGGGCAGAGGTCTTCCTAGACAGCCTTGTCCTTGTAAGGTGCTCTGTTTCGAGCTGGGTGGCCTTCTCAGTCATGGGCTTGCCAAAAAGGTTTTCACCTCAGCAGGGGACATCGACCAACTTGTCCTGAACCCATGGCTCGAGGTCCGATGACTGCAGCCATGCCTGGCGTCGAGCCACGATGCCGGCTGCCGCAACTCGGGCCGAAGCCTCGAAGCCATCATAGGCGGCGCAGGACATGAACTTCGAGCAGTCCCAAATCCCCGAGGACAAGGTCTTTAATCTCTGCAAGGGTTCCCCGGAGAGTCCAGCAGAGAACCCGGCCAACTCCTTGGCCAGGTTCCGCAAGTACATGCCCATGTACAGCTGGTAAGACTGGACACGGCAAGCAAGCATAGAGCCCTGGAAGCACTTTCTACCGACACCATCGAGGTTCCGGGCCTCCCTGACGGGGGGCACCGCAGAGTGCATCTTCTGGCTCTTCAGACGATGCATGGCCGATTCCACAACCATGGAATGGTGTGGTAGCTGTGCCTTCTGAAAGTCAGGGCTCTTCCGGAGTCGATAGATCGAGTCGACTCGCTTGCTTAAAACCGGCGCCGAGGCCTGTGCCTCCCACATCCGGAAGAGGAGCCGTTCCAGCATCGGAGGAACCGGAACAGTAAAGGCCTCCTTCGGAGGAGAGTCATACTGCAGGGCCTCGAGCTCCTCAGCTCGAGGCTCTTCCTCAGGGTCCGCCGAAATAGCCAAGGCAGTGGCCATATACCAGACGAACTCCGAGTACCGGGTATCCTCCAGAGGGGATCTACTCCGGGGCTCAGACTGCGGTGAGTCCAACGGGATGCACCGAGTCTTGAACGTATCGGAGGATTCCTCATCCTCCGTCTCCCAGGCGGACTCGTCCGACGAGGAGTCAGGGTCCGACCCTGCGGGGCCCTGGAGCACCCGCCCCGACGCCAAAGGCACCGGCGTCAATGCCCTCGGTCCCGAGCGAGAGTCGAGGGAGACCGCGACTGAGGTCGACTTCGAGCCATGATGGACTTGAGTATAGGCTCGGTCTCCGGGGTCGACTTCGAAGTCGATGTCCCGGTGGTCGGGGCAGATGAGCCAGACAGGCTGGCCATCAGTGCCCGCTGCTGCTCCATGAAGGCAGACAATCTGCTCTCCAAGGGTGTCATCCTGAGACTCAGCTCGGGAGACGCAGCAGCCACCGACTCGGGCTGCGGCAGTGCCGGCCCGATGTCGGCTCTCTAGGAGGAGATTCCTCGAGGACTACGGGGCTTACGTGTCCAGCAGACTCCAGCTCCACACGAGGAACTTTGGCAGGCTTCTCTTGTTCCACAGGCCTGGGGCGACGGTCGGGGGTCTTAGACCTGGCCCTCGAGGAGCCAGGGACCTCCAACAATGACGCCATCATGAGCCGCTTCTTCCTCTTGCGTTCCCGGTCGGAGGACCCCCTGTCCGAGGAGCTCCGACAGCGCTCGGGATCCGAATCCCGAGATGTCGAGGCCTCAGACGAGGTCCGGGCCCGGCCGGAGGCTGAGTCCAAGAAAAGCCTTTCTTTCTGCTGCTGGCAACTTCGGAGTGCCTTGGAAGACATCTTCCCACATGGTCCACACGACTTAGGGTCATGATCAGGACCGAGGCACCGAAGGCAGCAGTCGTGTGTGTCGGTGAGAGACATTAATTTCTTACAGCGATCACACTTCTTGAAACCACTGGAAGCCATCGGGAAAAAAGAGTCCCCGCGAGGTCAAAGGACCGTCCTTCAAGGGAAAAATCAAAAAAGGGCGCGAACGCCAGCCATGAAGGGCAAAAACCGAAAAAAGAATAATCGGGCTTGATACCGGTGTACCGAACCCAGCGGGAGGGGAACTGACGTCGAACCGGGAGAAAAAACAGCGAGAATCGCCGAAAAAAATCAACATTTATCTGGAATGACAGGACACACGTCCAGTGGGCTTCTCGGAAAAAAAGAGACTGGGGTAAGATGGCACCTTTAGGCGGGAAGGGAACCGCGCATGCGTGCCTGCATTCCCAAAGGCTTTCATAGAAAGCTGGGAAAATGCTCCGCTGGGGCTTCATCGGCGCCAATGACACCCATATGTGAGGACTGACTTCCTGCTTGGTCCTGGAGAATGTTTTATATCCTTCTTATTTTTCCAGCAAGCTGGGAGATGCTGGTTTTATTACGTGTTTGATTTTGATAACATTATTATTTTCACGGCGATTTCATTATTTGCGGTTTTCAGAGTTCACACTGGCCGTTTAAATGTTTCTAAATGTTCTATAATTAGAAATCAGTCCACATTACATTGTTTTTACAATTGTAGGTGGCTGAGTTTCACTTCTCCACTGAATTTTATGTATGAAAATTTTTTTTTAAAAAGGTTTCAAGCTTTCCCTTCCTTTCCCCCTCTTTTTTCACATAGGTGTTTCAATAGGTAGAGTTTACTGTTGATTTTTTATGTTACCCTTGCTGCTATGGGATTTATCAATGCTCTCGATATAGTATTATTTTTTTAATTAACAATGTTTCATGTAAAAAATATACTTTTGTTCATAGTTCACTGATGTTCCATGTAAAAACAGACTTGTCGCTCTGTTCTTTAACTCGTTCTTTACAAACCGCACTTGATCCCTGGAAGGTACAGTATATAAGTGATTGTTAAATAATAAATAAATAAATAATAAATTATCCATATTATATATTTTTTTTATTATCCATTTTTTCAGTTATTGATTTCCTTATCTTTCCAGCTTCATTAGTGCTGTGGATCCCATTAGTGGGAGTGGAGGAGTGGCCTAGTGGTTGGGGTAAGGTACTTCAGGCCGGAAGGTCGGGGGTTCAAATCCCACTAGAGGACAGCAACCTTGGGCCAGAAGGACTGGGGTTTCTAGTCCCACAGTTGCTCCTTGTGGTCTTGGGCAAGCCACTTAACTCTCCATTGCCCATGTTCCCTGTAAGTATTAGTGTATGTGTCTCATATCCCCATGTGCTAAATGTATCCCCCAATTGTGTTGTGACCGCTTTGATTGAAGGATAAGGCGGTAAACAAAACTGTATAAATAAAATAAATTATGTTCTGATTTCTAATGAACCTCCCGTTTTTTTTAGTTGGTTCCTGAAGTTTTCAATCCCCCTATTTTTTTATTTGTTTATATACAAAGGTTTCACCTTTCTGGATACATTAGGTTACCTGCAATTTTTGTGCCTTACTTTTATAATTTGTGAAGTATGTTTGTAGTTTATTTATTTATTTTTATGATACCTTTTAACTTTTATGATATCTTATGATTTATTTATTGTTCTTATGGTATTGTTGTTAATATTGTTTTAATCTTTTGCTTTTATTATATTTGGTTCTTATACTTGGTGTTTCGTTATTTGGTTTCCCGCTATTGCAACTATGTCATACATATGTATCTTTTACGTTTGTATACATAATTTTTCATGTATATTCTTCAATATTAACCTTGTTGTTCGGGGTAAAATATAGGGACATGTTCTGCAGAAGCCATAGCTGGGACTTGAACCCATGACCTTCTGCTCTAGAACACACTGGCTGTGTGCACTGCACCAAACCATTGCCACAGAGGTGCTCAGTCCCTGGGGATATCATGACTGTTCTTCAGACAGACCTTGTCTGTTGCACTGCACGCCACCCACCTAAACAGGGCTTGGCCTTGGTGTGCTGTGGGCAGATGCCACTGCCCCCTCCACCACCAGCACCCCTCCACCACCATGCTGACATGCCCTTATGCCAGTGGTGCTGGTGGTGTGCAGTCCCAGGCCATCCAGCGTGCTGGTAGGCGGCTGCCTTTGGTGTGGGGTCTGAGGTAGGTGTGCCTACATAGACATCCTCGTTTCCCCCTGGCACCGCCTGTCAATGTTATCTGCCCTTTGGGGTACCTGCTGGGTACTGTCCCCTGGATGGGACACTGTGGCACACACACTCATGGGCATGTTTGACGTTGGTCAGTGGCTGTTTTGCTTATTTTCCGTTTCTGTGTGCCACTTAGGCATCTGCCTAATCCACCCTGTGCCCCAGCTGCCCTACTACATGTCCCGCCTGCAGCCCCCTGTACCCCATTTGCAGCATCACCATATTGCCCTTTCATACTTGGGCACTATGCTGTTGCTGCACATGTATCACTACTATCACTTTTCTTGGTCTTCCTGCCTTTGCTGTACATTGCTGACTGAAATGTTTTCTCTCTCCTGCAATTGTGCCTCTAACACCTGGTTTTTCACTCGTGGTAAATTTCGGCCCTTCATTTCACAGCGTTAGTGGAACAGGAACCTATCCCCACCCACTCCCACCCATTGACCCCTTCTCTCCACCATGTCTCCTCCCTCTGCGGGACTTAACGCCGCCGGGCCTGTTATCGCGCGATAAGTAACGTTATCGCACAATCTTTATCACGCGATAATGTTATTATATCACGCGATAACATCGCTTATTTCCGTTTAATAAACATACCCCTTAGTGTGGAAATCATCACATGATAGCTGTTAAGGCCCTATACTAGCTGGCAATGCGTGTTCCAACATGCATTAAGCGCCTGCTAGAGCACGTGTTGTCAGCTACCGCTCTTTAGTAAAAATGGCCTTATATCTAAAGAACACATCTTGAGCTTAGTGCTGTGTAAAACCTCATTGATCTTTTCAACATTCAAAGTCCCATAAAATTTGAACAGATGTTTCAACAGTTAGCCTATCACCTGCATTCAAAGTAGTCATGTCATTAAATAATGCAAATGCTTTTACTTTTTAAAAAAAATCCATAAATTCTTGCATTGAAGGCATCTTATTTTCAATAACTTTCTTAGGTTCACTCAGTAGTCATTGTAATAATGTAAATAGTTCTAATGATTTAGATAATGCATTCTGTATTCTAGATATATTCTTTTTGTCTTATTTAAATTATTCTTTATCTTCTAAAGCATTAAGATATACCATTCTCACTTCACGGGTTTATTTCTTTCTCTCTGCTCTAGGTACCTTTTGTTTAAAGTCACAGAAGCTATTGAGCACCATGGAACATTCTATGAATGATGAGAGCATCCTATTGTTCTAATATTCACCGTACTATATTGGACTACAGTAGTCTCCTAGATCTGAATCATCTCATTCACGTTTCTATCTTTTGTGGTTCCTTCTATATAGTTCTAACTCTCACAACAGTTCTGAAGATCACATCTGGCTCATTTATTTTATATATTTATTTGGCTTATATACCACATTTCCAATAATTTAATTAGTCTCATCAATTTTCTTGAGGGGGAGGATTTTGTTCCATGTATGATACAGTTAAATTTATAGCATAATGGTCAGATCATGGAACAGGATGACCAATTCTAAACATTTAATAGATTGTTACTATAAAGAAAAAAATGGATCTAATCTATAGCCACCTGTATGAGTAGCAACATTTATCTTTTGGTTATACAGTAATTTAATGTATTTGTACCATATAAGAAACTTTTAATAAAGTACCACTGAGGAACAACATCAATGTATCTCCAACTACCATTAATAGTGATGGTTAATGACCATTCAAGAATGAAGAAGGCCCCAGGGCCATGTACCTGGCTGGCCGTTGGTAACCGGGCCGGCGGCGCGTGGCATCCCCTTCGGGCCGTGGGGGCCGGAAGAATGCCGCGAGGACGGGCGGTGTTGTTTGAATCGATTGGCTCTCGCGGCTGAGTGGCAGCGGCGGGAGCCAATCGGTGCGGGCAGTGGGAAGAGAGGAGGTAGCGGAGGAAAGCGGGACCTGCTTGGGCGTGCATTCGGGCAGGCGTGGCAGAAGACCACAGACGTGTTTTGACTTCTTCTGTTTTTTCTTTCTCCAGGCCTGTCTTTTTCATGGCGATTGTTGTTCGGCAGTCGGGGTGTGCGCTGGCTTGTTGGCACGGAGTGCTCTGGGAGGCGTCCCTTGGGAAGCGGTGCATCGAGCGGGCAACTCGGGGCTGGACAAAGTGCAGGTTAAGGTGCACGTGAGCTGTTTCGTCGGTCGGGTGAGTGAGAGGGATGTCTGCTCGGTCTGGAGAGAGGGGGGAGGAAAGGGCGGAAAGGGAAAGGGGTTTTCTAGGTGGTCTGGAAGTTGTTCCGGGGGGGGGGGAGAGGAGGGGAAGGGGGTGATGCAGGGGCTGTTTTGGGCTCTTCTGGGGGCGTTTATGGGGGGCTGTTCGGTCTGGGAGATCCCAGGGATGGAGGGGGGTGGGAGTGAGGTCCTCCTCCAGGGGTATTGGTGCGGGTCCTATGGAACCCTCGGGTGTGGGGCGCGGGGGGTTGCAGGTGGGCCCTTGGAGCATGTGCATGCTGCCCAGGAGGGGGCGGCTCAGCCAGGGGAAGTGACTATGGGAGCGGGGCAGGGGCTCCGTTCGTGGTGGGGGGGAGTGGCGATGTTGGTGGGGTCGTGGGGGGTGCACAGACCCCTCCTGCAGGGCAGTCTAGTCAGGGTGGGGCCTTTGGGGTGGTCGGTAAAGGGGGGTTATCTGCGGCCGGTGGGTCTTCCGCCTGGGACTACTGGAGGGGCAGGGGGCAAGGCACATCTAGGGTGGATTGGCTGGCTGCCTGGTTACCCTCCTGGCCAGGGGCTTCCCTTCCCCCTCCCCCTGTTTTTCCTTATGTTCCTTCTCAGGCTCTGGCGGCGTGGCCTTTACCCGGGGGATTTCCTGCGGGAAGTACAGGAGGAGCCGCGGTTGGTTTGACGGGGACAGCTACGATGATGGCGGCAGGCGTTGAGCGTCCTGAAGACATACGAGGTGATCAAGAGCCGGAGGTACCTATGGAGCAGACGGCAGGTGCCTCTGCAGTCAGCGAGGTGGCGGTGTGTACAGGTGAGTTACTGGTGGGGGGTGATGGGGGCAGGACCCAGGAGGGGGGGTTGGGGGTTAGCGCGGGGGGTAAAGTGTGGAGGAAGCAGAGGCATACTTGTCGGAGACGTCACAGGGACAAAACGTCCTCATCTTCTTCCAGCGGGTCATCGACGGACACTTCGGGAGGAGATTCCGTGGAACGCGCTACGGTGACCATGACCCTTGGTGCGGAGGAGCGTGGGGCAGTTCTGACGCTTGCGTCTTTTTCGGAGTTGTGGGAAGGGGTTCCGCAGGGGTTGCGCAGGAAAATCCAGAAGAGGAAGTATATTGATATCTTCCGGTTGTTGGAGGGGAGGTGGCGGTCGGGCGAAAGTCGTAAGAAGAGGAAGGAGGATGAAAAAGCCGGAAGGATTAAGCGAGTTGCTTGTAACGTGGTGAATTGTACTAGGGCTTTTTTACGGTTGGCCAGCATCTGGGGCCATCAGTATCCGGAACAGTATGGGAATAGTTTGTGGCTGACTCAGATGTCGGCTCGGCCTGGGGGTGTCAGAGGAGCGGGGGGGCAAGGGGGTGTAAAAGGTGTGGGGGCAGGCACGGTGTGTAGGGGGCGTTCCTTTCGTGACAGAGCCTTTGGGTTGCAGAGGGCCGGGGGTGAGGGTTCAGGAGATCTTTGCTGGAGATTTAATAAGTTGTCGTGCCCATTTCCGGACTGTAAGTTTCGGCATGCCTGTTCCCTGTGTGGAGCAGGACATTCTGCCCTTAAATGCACGAAGTGGGTCGCCCCTCCCCTCACGGCTCCCAAGTAGTGCGGATGTGGGGGAGCGCACTTTCACGCCGATTAGGTTGGAGGCGATGCGGATGTGGCTTCAGCGCTATCCACGGCAAAGGATTAGGGAGATGCTGGGGGGGGGGTTTCGGGATGGGTTTCATATTCCGGTGATAGGGGTGGTAAGATCGGGGCGGGTTGACAATGCGGCTTCAGTGCGCCGATGTCACAGGTGGTTCGGGCTAAACTGAGATCGGAATGTGAATTGGGTAGGGTAGCTGGTCCATTTTCTTCCCGGCTGTTTCCAGATCTGGTAGTGTCTCCTTTGGGTGTTGTTCCTAAAAAGGAGCCGGGGAAGTACAGGCTGATTCACAACTTGTCATTCCCGGTCGGGTTGTCGGTCAACGATCGGATTCCGAAACAATGGTGTTCCGTGCGTTATGCGTCCTTTGACGCTGCAGTCGACTTGTTGCGTTGCTGTGGGGCAGGCAGCTTAATGGCCAAAGTTGACATTGAAGCTAGCCTTTCGGTTGTTGCCAGTTCACCCATCAGCTTTCCCGTTGTTGGGTTTTTATTTTGAGGGGGGCTGGTACTTTGACAAAAGTATGCCGATGGGTTGCTCGATTTCCTGTGCGTACTTCGAGATGTTCAGCACCTTTTTGCACTGGGCCCTGATTCAAAAGGTAGGTTGTGCAAATGTCGTGCACTATTTGGACGATTTTTTGTTCGTGGGTGGGGCACGGACGCTTCAGTGTCGGGAGTTGTTGGATGGTTTTGTGGCTTTAGCTCAGGAGTGGGGCGTGCCGCTGGTAGAGGGGAAAATGGAGGGTCCGGGTACGTGCATCACATTTTTGGGTATTCAGCTTGATACAGTGGCAATGGTGGCGCGTTTGCCGGTTGCAAAGATTGTGCATTTGCGGTTGCTGGTTGCCAACGCGCTGGGAGCGCGTAAGATCACATTGAAAGAGTTGCAGGCTTTACTCGGCTCGCTGAATTTTGCTTGTAGGGTGATACCTATGGGTAGGGTGTTTCTGAGGCATTTGGCGGCCGCTACGGCCGGGGTGACGAAGTTGTATCATCGGATTAGGGTAACTCGGAGTATCCGGGCGGACCTAGGAGTATGGGATGTATTCCTACAGGAATTTTTTTTGTTAACATCTCTTTATTCAAAAAAATAAAGTTTGAACAAGAAGCATACATGCGATGTGAAGTACAGAAGACATCTCTTTACAGAAAACCATATACATCTCATGGTAGCCAAGTCACTCAGAATAACAGAAGCAATGTAACGTAAATTACAAAACATAAATGCGAACAATTGAAACAACACATGTCATGACCAGTCCATATCCATAGCACCACCCCACCAATACTGTAGAGAAGTTGAAGGTGTGGCTCTAATGCCGCTATCCCACATAATGATGCAATGAACTCCATTTCCTCCCCAGCTTGCCTACCCAAGGGCATTTAACTGCGTAAAGTTCCTCGTAGCTCTGATGAAGGCATAATAGGTTCCACCATTGCTCGAAGTGCACCTGATCCAAGTGTTTCCAATGAATTAAAATAAGTTTTAGTGCTAAACTGATCATAAGATCCAAGAGCTGGCTGTCAGGTTTAGACAGTGGGGGATTAATCCTCATGGATTTAAAAGCAATGATTTGATAGGTGAGCTGATCTTGTATATTGAAGATACTCGACACACGTTGCCAGACTCTACCCCAGAATTCTTTCAACATATCACAGTAGAAGAGCATATGGGATAGGGTCCCGATAGCTACATTACAGGACCAGCAGCGGTTGCCTTCTTGTGCCGCCCACTTCATCTTTCGTTGTGGTGTAAGATAAGCCCGGTGTGCCAGAAAATATAGGGATTGCGTTAATGATGCAGCTCTAGTGATTCTTACTTGAGAGTCCCAAAAGGAGCTCCATTGCTCTGTGTCAAAACAATCCCCTGTATCGTGCAGCCACTCCAGTTGCACCTTCGTACATTCTTTCCCCCCTCTTGAGCGGAGGACCATGAGGTATTTGGATACCGCTCGCGTGCCCTCTTGAATCTCACGCATGTTCTGCAAGAGCGGCCATCTCGAGAGTATCAAAACTGGGGATACGCCAGCTTTGCTCAAACAATGCTGGAGCTGGCACCATTGAAACATGCAGGAGGGAGGTAACCCAAATTCATTGCACAGCTCACCAAATGTCTTGAAAGCTTTCCCCAACAGCAACTGGCAAAGCGTCACAATACCGTGGTCTATCCATTTCAGCCATCGAATTGGCTTCCTGTCTATGCAGAATCGAGGGTTCATCCATAGCGGCATGTCAACCGAAAAGTCTTCCCCACCTTCGATGCATGTCGCGAGACTCCTACAGGCTTCCTGAGTTGCATTCAGTACCGCGTTCTGTTGCGTACCCGGCGATTGCGTCATCCCTATCAACATCCAGGTCTGAAAGGGGCTATTTAGTGCTTGTTCGACTCTCAGCCATCTAGGCCCATGGTCTTCATCTTCCATGGAGGCCCACTGTGAACCCTGCCACAACAAAGAGGCTTGATGCAACCACTTAGCATCTGGAAAATGCACTCCTCCCTGAGCTTTGGGTAGTCGCAGCTTCCAGGCGGCAATACGAGGGATTCTATTACTCCATAGGAAGGAGATTAGCATACCATTAATTTGTTTGTAGAAGTAAGGAGGAAAGAACACAGGTATCATACTTAGGACATAGCTGATCTTAGGAACCAATACCATTTTTATGGTTTCCAGTCTCCCCCACCAGGTCAGATGCAATGGGGTCCATTTATTAATACAATCGCGAACCATAGCTTTACAGTTGGATATATTGTGGCGCAGAGTCGCCTGAAGAGTGGGACCGTGTACCACACCTAGGTATTTGAAAGAAGATGAAACCACTTGGAAAGGGTAGTCTTGCAGCATCTGTGAGGATACGCTTGCGTTCAGTGGAATCAAAGTAGTTTTGGAGAGATTCACCTTGTATCCAGAAATTGCCGAATATCTCTGTATGACCTGTAGGACCGTTGGTAGGGTTCCTGGCTGAAGGAAAAGCAGAAGATCATCGGCATAGGCCGATAACTTACATTGCCCATCGGCAAGTTCGGCTCCTATAATGTTATCATGCTGCCGTATCGCGATCGCAAGCACTT
Source organism: Ichthyophis bannanicus (assembly GCA_033557465.1). NCBI lineage: Eukaryota > Metazoa > Chordata > Amphibia > Gymnophiona > Ichthyophiidae > Ichthyophis > Ichthyophis bannanicus. The sequence continues at coordinate 144,101,738 of CM066050.1, forward strand.
CCAGTGCCAGATTGAAAAGAAGTGGAGACAAAGGGCAGCCCTGTCTGGTGCCTCTTTGAAGTGTGAATGGGTCCGATATGCCTGAATTGGCTGCAATACGTGCCGTAGGGTTGGTATATAACAACATTATTCTGCTGAGACAGGTCTCTCCCATCCCGAACCAGCGCAAAACTCGAAAAAGGAAGGACCACTCTAAGCGATCAAAAGCCTTCTCGGCATCAAGGGATAGCCCCACAAGAGGTTCTGGCATCTTCTGCGCTGTAAGCAAGATGTGGGCCAACAGTCGCCCGTTATCCGAAGTGGATCTGCCTTGTACGAAGCCACATTGATCTGGATGTATCAGAGTACCAAGGAGCGGATTCAATCGGTTGGCGAGCACTTTCACGTAGATTTTGTAATCGGTATTTAGGAGCGATATGGGCCTGTAGTTTTCTATTTTCTGAGGGTCTCGTCCTGGTTTCGGATGAATCACTACGGTGGCTTCCGCCAAGGCGCCCACCTCTGGATCGGGCACACAGAGCTCATTGTAGTAGATCAGCAGCATCGGAGTCAGTAAATGCTGATATTTGTGGTAAAATTCCAGAGGGAGGCCATCAGGTCCCGATGCTTTGCCTCTAGCCATCTGCCCAATGGCTCTGCGTATCTCCGCCGAGGAGATCTCTCTTTCCAATTCCTGAGCCTGCTCTGGCTGGAGCTTGGGTCCCGAGATTTCGGACACAAAATCAGAAAAAGCCTCCGCAGAGCAGCCGACTTCTGTTCGGTATAGGGTCTCGTAAAAACCCCTACAGCGCCGCAGTATCTGTTCATCTTGAACAAGGAGAGTGCCTCCTGCATCCTGCAAGGCCGCGATCCGAGACATGTTCTTCCGTGCTGTAAGCCAACTGGATAGCAAGGGACACGCTCTGTTGTTCTCATGATAATAAGTGCTGCATTGAGTGTACACCATGGTGCGAGCTTCCTTATACAACATATTGTTATATCGGTATCTTAAGCGTTGCAAATGGATCAGGATCATTGGATCTGCATTCTTGGCTAAAAGCCGCTCACCGGCCTTTATTTGTTCCTCCAGTTCTTCGCGCTCCTTCCTCTTGCACCCGTTCCGTCGTATGCTGTATGTTGTGATGTGAGCTCGAAGTGTCACCTTAAAACCTTCCCACCACCCCCATATGGAAGTGTCTGTAGGATCATTACATTGAGTATAAGTCTCTATGATATTGCTTATGTACGCGTCGAAGGTTTCGTCCTGTAATAACGATTTATCAAAGGTCCACCGAGAAGGCATTTTCTGAGATTGTGCCGGTTGTAATATCAGGGAAACTGCTGCATGATCGGAGATAGTGCCTGCATGTATGGTAGTCGACAGCACTTGTTGAAGAAGGCTGGAGGAGATCAGGAAGTAATCGATTCGAGTTTGAGTATGATGGGGCATGGAGTAGAACGTATATTCCCGGTCCGAGGGGTGGAAGAGCCGCCATGGATCTACCAGGCGGGATTCTTCTAAAATGCCCTGCACAACTGCATATGAATTCGGTTTCGTGATTGCTTTGTACGGGGTCCTATCCAACAAGGGATCTAATACCATATTAAAGTCTCCACCCAGAATTATATTAGTATGGGACACTTCAGTTAATTCCATAGCCACACCTTTGTAAAAGTCGGGATCATCAGATGTTGGTGCATATATATTCATGAGAGTGATCTTCATCTGATCTAACTGCAGTGTAGCTCTGGCCCATCTACCCATAGGGTCTGCTCTCATATCCTGCAGTGAGGAGTGGAATTTCTTTCGTAGCAATATCAGTACCCCTCCTTTGCGTCCCACAGCCGGAGCTGCCACTGCAACCTGATATGTGGAGGAGACTACTTTAAGTGATTCCTTCTCTGACAAGTGAGTCTCCTGTAGATATATTATATCAGCTCTTTTTTGTTGGCAGTAGGTTAAAATCTTCTTGCGCTTTATGGGATCAGTAATACCTTTAACGTTTAGCGTGAGTACGCTCAGATCAGATGTCATTGCGGATATAGGTTGGAATAGAGATCGACGAAGGTCTACTGTTGCCCCACAGTCCTATAACTGGTCGGAGCGCCGGCGGAGCCAGGGATTGGACTAGCCATGAGAAACAATCAAACTTTAAACATATACATATACATTTCAAGGTGAGATCTACCACCCGTGCCATTATATTGTTCTTATCTCTCCCTTCAGCTACCTTTCTGAACTTCATGTACAGACTCTATGCGAATTAGCATTCTTAACTGCATATAGGTACTTTATTTTCACCATTACATAAGCAATCCCCAAAACAGTTCTAACATATGCATTTATACTTTCATTTCCATTGCTAGCTGGATGATCATAATTTATATTGCATTATGAATTACCCAGGGTCAGCTTCCCCGTAAAGGTCGCAGACAGCAAAGCAACCCCATGAAAATGTGTCCAACCAGTCCAGTCAAGCATCCTCCCATCAAGCTTACTTACTGACTTGCAAGAAAAATGACCAGCTCCAAGAGGTGTGTCTGATTAGGATTCCATGCCACTATGCTCTTGCAAGAAGGAGCGTAATTTGTCGGCATCAACAAAGTTCCTTGTTTTGTTATGGAGCGTCACCCTCATGGTGCCAGGATAATACAGGCCATACCGTGCCTGTACATGCTGCAGCATGGGCCTACACGCAAGCAGCACTTTCCTGCGATCCATAGTTTGTTTACTAAGATCTGAATAAAAAGAAACTTTTTGTCCTTGTATCAGTAGGGAGGAGCTTTTTCTAGCGGCTTGTAAAATTTGCAGGGCCTGCACGTGTCGTAAGACCTTCATGACCAGCGGGCGAGGGTATCTGACATTCTCAGCCTTGTGTGTGGGGACACGGTGTGCTCGCTCCAATTCAAAGGGTCTAGTAAAGGAGAGCTGCAGCACCTCCGGTATGATTTTCTCTAAGTATGCGATCGGATCGGATCCTTCGGCTCCTTCAGGTACACCTACAATTCGGATGTTACTACGACGTGCCCGGTTGTTTTGATCTTCAATGGAGTCCTCCATGTGTTTAATACGTTTAATCAGGGGGCCGACTTGATTGAGCAGTATTTCGTGTTTCTGTACCTGGCCCTCCACGGCCGTTACTCGTGAACTTGTTTCTATCAATTTCTCCTTCACCTCATTCATGTCTTCTTGGATCGCTGACAAAGAGGCCGCGTTATTACCAATCATTTCCTTTACAGCCTTCAGTTCCATTAGTATTTCTCGTAGGCTTTCCGCGGCATTCTCCTTCTCCATCGCGGCCATTTTGTGTGGGGACCCAGTGTCTGATTTAGAGCGCTTTGCCGAGGACCCGGTTCCCGGCTGAAATTCTAGCCGCGCCGGTTTCAAGGTGGTCATCTTTAATGGTTCCCCAGGGAAGATAACACGCAGGGGATGTAAAAGAGAGAAATAAAATTTCAATTTCGCTATAGATTATAGCAGAATTCTGTAGTAGCCTCAGGAGCTCTAAATCACGCGTCCATTCGGCACCGCGGCTAGCTCCGCCCCCTTTCCTACAGGAATTTAACGGCATGTCTGTATTGATGGAGGCAGCCATTTCTACTGTTGATCTACAGCTTTTTACGGATGCGGCGGGCAGTGGGGGGTTAGGGATTTACTTCGCAGAGGCGTTGTGTGCGGCGTCTTGGCCTCAGTCTTGGCGGGACGAAGGGCTAACAGCAAATATCACATTTTTGGAGTTGTTCCCTTTTTTGGTGGTCTTGGAACTGTGGCCGAACAGGTTGCATAATCGTAGGGTAGTGCGGTACTGTGACAATGCGGCGGTGGTCAGTGTGGTAAATAATTATACGCCGCGTTGTTTGTAGGTAGCGGCGCTGATGAGGGCAGTAGTTCTGGCTTGCTTGAGGCTGAATGTATTGGTTAGGGCTCGGCATATTCCGGGTAGCACTAACAGTATTGCGGATGCTCTTTCTCGTTTTAAGTGGGAGCAGTTCTGGGAGTTGGCGCCAGCAGCGGACGCCGAAGGTGCGCAGGTCCCGGAGTACTTATGGCAGCTTGGCCGGTGGAGATGCTAACATTGCTGCAGCATTCTGTGGCGTGGGGGACCTGGAAGAAGTATCAGTGTGGGAGCGATGACATGGTCAGTTTTCTGGTGACTCGGGGATGGCGGGAGGGCCACGTTCCTGACCATTTATTGGCTGAATACATGGTCGCGGCAAAGGGAAAAGGGGTGTCAAAAGCGACCGTGCGTGCGCACTTGGCGGGGTTTTCCTTTTTTGCGTAGGCGGTAGGTTGGGGTAGCCAGGGCGGGGGGTTCCTGACATGACGATTGTTACAGGGATGGAAGCGCTCTCAGCCGACTCAGCAGGATGGCGTCGGCCGATTACACACGAGCTGTTGGCTCGGATCTCGGTGGCATTGCCGGGGGTCGCGTCCTCTGCTTTTGAGACACGGATGTTTCGGGCGGTGTTTAGTTTGGCATTTTTTGGGGCCTTCCGAGTTGGGGAGTTAGTGGCGGATTCACGCCGGGTTGTGCGTGGTTTGGGTAGGAGGCATGTGTATTTGGGGGACGGGGAGATGCGTATATTGCTTGCGCAGTCCAAGACGGATCAGCGGGGACGGGGGCAGTGGGTGGTTTTGCGAGCCATAAGGAATTCCTTGACTTGCCCGGTTGCTTTGATACGGGAATATTTGAGAGTGCGTCCCGCGGGTGAGGGGAACTTTTTCGTGCCCGAAGATTCTAGCCCGTTGACTCGTTTTCAGTTTGCGGCGGTCATGCGGTTGGCTTTGCGGAAGATGGGGGTGGAACTGGCGGGGTTTGCCCCGCATTCATTCCAGATCAGTGCTGCTACCAGTGCTGCGGTAGAGGGATTGCCGCAGGGTGAGATTCAGCGGATTGGCCGTTGGCGTTCGCAAGCATTTCAGGGTTATGTGCGTTTGTGAGGGGGATGTCCAGGGGTTCTTGGGGTGGGGTGATAACTTTTGTTTTGTGTTTCAGGTGGGGAACGGTGTCATTGGATCTGCTGGTTGGTTGGCCACTCCTTTGTGCACTGGGTGGAGCGGAGAGCAGTGGTACGGCCGATGGGACCCAATCTCGGGATGGATCCGGCAGAGCTGGTGGTCTTATGGCTGGGCGTGAGAGGGCTGCGTTGGGTGCAGCGCCTGCCTTTGCTACGACATCAGGGGCGTGTGAAGGAGTGGCCGAAGTTGATGTTAATACATCTGGGGGGCAATGATTTAGGATCCTGGACTTGTAAGCAGCTGATCCGAGCGGCAAAGCATGATTTGAGCGAAGTGCTGCAAATGTTTCCGGATGTCCTGTTATTATGGTCGGATATCATTCCAAGGCCAGCCTGTTGGGAGCAGCGGCGGTGGTCTCGTGGGTTAACTAAGATTAATCACCAGATTGGGCATTGGGTGGTGGAGCATGGGGGGCTTCAGATACGGCATCCGTGGAAGTTTCCTGCGCAGGTCTATACCGGCAGGATGGGGTGCATTTATCCCCGGTTGGGCTGGATTTGCTCCTGAATGATTGGCAGGAGGCCGTGGAAGAGGTGGTCGACAGGAGGTTCACCGGTCGCAGCTTGAGGGGGGGGCGGTTCAGGGATTGGTGAGCGCCTGAACCGGTGGCGGGATCCAGGAGGTTTCCGGGGTCCGGAGCCATAGAAATTATTTGGGCGGGGGTGGGGTACCTCTGACCCAGATAACCCCGGTGAGGCTTTTGCTATTAATATGGCGAAGCCGGAGAAAGGGTTGGTAGGATGAGCAGTAGCCTCGCTGTGGTGGCAACAACGATGACCTCACTTTGCTACCCACATAGCTGTTGAGTCATTACTGTTGAGGTAGAGGCGGGTTTGGATTGTTTGGAATTATTGTTGAAGTTTGTTAAAGTTAATAAAGCTGCGACCGGTGTTATGCCAACAATGGAGTGTTGTGAGTTATTGTGGGAGTGGGGGGGAAGAGGGTGGGCGAGGGGGAGGTGCACTGTGTCCGCCGTGCCACGATTAATAAAGCAAGATCTTGTAAAATTGCATGCTGTGAAATACAAACTACATACAAACGTGACCTGTTATATATTTACATTGCTTTACAATAATCTGTGTTGAATGCAGAATTCATTTCCATTTTCAGTTCTCTATTAACATAACTCCACCACGTTTCCTAGATTTTCTTTCTGCCCAAAAACCTAAGTATTTTTCTGAACATACACTTTTTACAAGTAAAATACCTGTGGATGTAAGCATATCTCTGCAATATCTTACATATCAATGGAGTTTGCAATAATATAATCATTTATGGCACAGGCTTTATTACTTATTGAACATGCATTTACAAAAGCATGTCTTAAATTTCTAGCCATAGTACCTGCATTATTAACATTATGTTCTTCTAGAATGAAACATAAACCAGTTGGATTTATAACAAAACGTAAAAACTGAACAATCAATATCCTGGACTAGAACAAAAAATTCCCTCTCAGCTTAATAAGGATTCATGTTATTAAGACAGAGGCATACTGCCTAGCTTAAGCAAAGTGGGAATATAGGTTGTGTATTTAGCTTATGATGTATAGATGAATTATAAATGATAGAGAAGGGTAAACATGTTTAGAAAGACTGCTGCTTGTGTAGTACATAGGGTATGCTGGATCACTTTTAAAAAGAAGAGTGCTGTGATCTCCAACACAGAAAATGGAACTGAGTTTTTCAAAATGGTGAGAAATGCTACCTAAATTGTCTCCTTTGATAGTTTTTTCCCGACACTCTTCTTATTACTTGCCAGTGGTACATGATAGAATTAAGGAATGGAAAGTGCCCTGCCCTGGATCCCGTGATTTCCCTGAGGAGAATAGGAGATAAATGTGTACTAAATGCAGGACAGAAAAATAGATAGACAGCTTGAATTTACTCCTTCCCTGGGCAGGAGTAAATATGTTTGTGGTTGACGCTTCCAGGAGGGAAGTTAGAGCTAAGTTAGTGTGTGTGTGTGTGTGTGGGGGGGGCACATAACCCCATGTGGGAAATATTGAGGACAGCATGGAGGGCTTTAATGGCAAATCTGCTGTGTTTGTGCCTCCTAAACTGCTTTTTAAACTGTGTCAAATAGGTTTAAATCAGTCCTAAATAAATTAATGACATTTGCTATTCAGGGAAATAAATTATCTGGCAATATTCACAAAAGAAGGCCGCAGACTACAAAGAGTATAAGAAAGTGCTTTAAGGGGCGTGTTTACTACAGTGCACTAAGATTAGCATAGGGTTTACTGCACGCTAACTGCGACTGGGTGGGTTAGAGTCAGAGTGTGGGCAATGATGGCACATAACACTTAAGGTGGGCATCACTGGCATGTGTTGCTGTTAGCATGAATGAACTTACTGCCTTCACACTAACTTTTGTGACCCTAATGCACACTAACATAGTTCATTTTGGTAAACCTGTCCCGAAGTATAAGAGAACATACTGTCAGTAGGACAAATAGCAGGAAGAAAAGCACAGCAACTGACATAACAAAGCTGAAAGTCCCCTTAGATGTAGGTCAAACACAAACATGGCTTCGATTTCTTTTACGATACATACATACATACATGCATCATACATGTTCATATATCTGGCAGGGATGTGTTTTTCATTTTGTTGCAGTTTGAAAACAAATGACAGAAAAACAGCTAATGATTCAGACTATTATTGAAGATCAGATTCTAGGAGTCTGCAGGTTTATCATTGCATTAATATTTTTTCTCATTTAATTTATTATTTTATGTGTACCATTTATAATAGTGCATATTGGCAGTGTGCATAATAGCGATGGAACCCATACTGCAAAACATTGAGAAGCCCTCCAAGCTTCCTTTCCATCCACGGCAATATCTGGCACTATTTTGAAATATGGAACCCATATTAGACCCTGGAGAGTTTGAAAGAGGAGGAGGGGAAGGGGTTGAAGGAATGGAGAGGGAGCTGGGGGCACCCATGCAAACCAAGGAGGTGGAGGGCATGTAGCCCCTTTCTGAGTTTTGCGAAGACTTTTTAAATTAATACTTCATATGCATTTAAATGAAAGTCTTTTCCTTAGTCACAATCATTAGTCTTCGTTTATATTTTATGCAATAAAAACATCAGGGGGGAATTTTCAGCGGTGCCTGCCAGCACGTCGCCACTTTCAATTACAACCTGATATTCAATAAGAATATAAGATATGCCATACTGGGTCAGACCAAGGTCCATCAAACCCAATATCCTGTTTCCAACAGTGGCCAATCTAGGTCATACGTACCTAGCACTTTCCCCAAAAGACACAGGTTCCACAATGCTTATACTGGGTCAAGCATTGATATCCTGGGTCTCTTCTTAATAATGGTTTATGGACCTTTCCTCCAGAAACTTATCCAAACCTTTTTTAAACCCAGCTACACTAACAGCTTTTACTACATCCTCCGGTAACAAATTCCAGAGTTTGATTACACGTTGAGTGAAAAAATATTTTCTTTTAATAGTCTTTAATAGTTTACCCAGTTGCTTCATTGCATGTCCCCTAGTCTTTCTATATTCTGATAACATAAACAATCGATCTACGTTTACCCGTTCCACTCCGTTCATTAATTTATAGACTTCTATCATATCTCACCTCAGCCGTCTCTTTTCCAGGTTAAAGAGCCTAACCTTTTTAGCCTTTCTTCATAGGAGTATCCTTCCATCCCCTTAACCATTTTGGTGGCTCTTCTCTGAACCTTTTCTAATAACGCTATATCCTTTTTAAGATACGGCGACCAGAATTGCACACAATATTCAAGGTGCGATCTCAACATGGAACGATATAGAGGTATTATAATATCTTTTGTTTTATTTTCCATTCCTTTCCTTATGATACCTAGCATTCTATTTGCTCTCTTGGCCACCGCTGCACACTGGGCTGAGGGTTTTAACATGTTATCCACAATGATGCCTAAATCTTTTTCCTGGGTGGTGGTTCCTAATGTGGAACCTTGCATCTTATAACCATAGTTTGGGTTGTTATTCCCTAGGTGCATAACTTTGCACTTGTCCACATTAAATTTCATCTGCCATTTTGATGCCCAGTCTTCCAATTTATCAAGATCCTCTTGCAATTTTCCACAATCCTCTTGGGTTTTTAACAACTTTAAACAGTTTTGTGCCATCTGCAAATTTGATAATCTCACTCGTTATTCCCTTTTCCAGGTCATTTATGAATATGTCATAAAGCAGCGGACCCAGCACAGATCCCTGGGGTACACCACTATTCACCTTTCTCCATTGGGAAAATTGGCAATTTAGCCCTACCCTCTGCTTTCTATCTTTTAACCAGTTCCTGATCCATAATAGTACACTGCCTCCTGTCCCATGACTCTTTAGTTTTGCCAAAAGTCTCTGATGAGGGACCTTGCCAAAGGCTTTCTGAAAGTCCAGATAAACTATATCAACTGACTTACCTTTGTCCACCTGTTTATTCACACCTTCAAAAAAACATAACAGATCAGTAAGACAAGATCTTCCTTGTCTAAAGCCATGTTGGCTGTCTCCCATTAGGCAATGACTATCTAAATACTGAGTAATTTTGTTCTTTATGATGGTTTCTACCATTTTTCCTGGTACTGATATCAGGATTCACCGGTCTGTAGTTTCACGGATCACCCCTGGAACCCTTTTTAAAAATTGGCGTTACATTGGCGATCCTCCAATCTTCAGGTATTACAGATGATTTTAATGAAAATTCACAGATTGCTAATAGCAGTTCTGCAATCTCATATTTCGGTTCTTTCAACACCCTTGCATGTATACCATCCAGCCCAGGTGATTTGCTACTCTTCAGTTTATCTAATAGTTGTAATACATATTCCCGATGTATCGATATTTCCTTCAATTCTTCCACACCTTTAAATATCACTTCAGTCATGGGTAACATCCCTACATCTTCCTCAGTAAAGATCGAAGCAAAGAATTCATTCAGTCTCTCCGCTATTGCCTTGTCGCCTCTTAGTGCCCCTTTAACCTCTCTATCATCTAATGGACCAACTGACTCTCTCACAGGTTTTTTGCTACAAATGTACTTGAAAAAGTCTTTATTTTGCGTTTTTGCTTCCACAGCAAGCTTCTTCTCAAAGTCTCCTTGCCTGCCTTATCAATGCCTTGCATTTGACTTGCCAGTGATTGTGCTGTTTCCAGGTTTCATCATTTGGCTCTTTTTTCCATTTCCTGAAAGACGCTTTTTTGGCAACAACAGACTCTCTGACCTCACCTTTAAATCATGCTAGCAGTTTTTTGGACTTCCTTCTACTTTTCTTAAAGTGTGGAATTCAGCTGGTCTGTACCAAGACAGCAGACTCCTCTCCAGCACCAGTGCTGGTGCATATCTGGAGACTGGCACTGAAAATCTGATTTGGCCACACTGAGATTTTGCAATCTAGCCATCAGCAATATCTAGCTACTAACTCGATAGCAAAATCTCTTAAGGTTATGACAGCCTTTCACCTGTCCTAACTTTACGCAGTTTAGCTAATCAGTTAATGGCTAAATATTGCCCCCGACGAGCTAATAGTGCCACCTTAGGAATGACCATCACTAACCGTATAGTGAAGGGGGGGGCGGGGTAGTTAACCAGGTTAGCAGGTCTGCAAATTGCATAAATCCTTTGAAAATGCCCCCCCCCCCATAAGTACCTATCTGGCAGCGATATTAAACCACTATCAGTATTCACAGTTCCAACATGAATTCATGTTTTCAGCATAAAAAATGCTCTGTCTTAGGGGAAATTTATCCTCAAAGCAGAATTAGGGCATGCTTACTAAACTGTGGTAATGTTACAGATCGCGTGTTAGGTAACGTTAACGATCGTTAGGTAACATTAATGCGTGGTATGTAACGGTAATGCGCATTAACATTACCTAATGATCGTTAACGTTCCCGGCCGCGGTAAACACCGCAGAGGGTGGAGAGAGGGTGGGGGGAAGGGGTCAATGGACGGGGAGTGGGCGGGGAGAGGCTCCCTGTACAATAACGTGCTAAACTGAAGGGCTGAATCCTACCACGAATGAAAACCTGCTGTTAGATGCACATTTGCAGGAGAGAGAAACCATTTCAGTGTCAGCAATGTACAGCCTAGGCAGGGAGCCCAAGAAACGTGATAGTAGTGCTCCATTTCCAGCAACAGCATAGTGCCCAAGTATGAAAGATCACTATGGTGATGGTGCAAGTGGGGCATAGGGGGCTGCAGTTGGGACATGTAGTGGGGGCAGCTGGGGCACAGGGTGGACTAGGCGGGGCCTAGGTGGCACATAGGAACATAGAAACTGGAAATCAGCATGACAGCAGCTGACAAAGGCCAAACACAATCCACCTACATCTACCTGGTCCACCCGAGCTAACAGTTGCCAGGGCACTGACCTGACATCCCCCCAGCCAACCCTCCACAAGTGGAAGGGACAAACTATTGGTAGGCGGTGATGGGGGGGGGGGATGTGAGGATGCTCATGTATGCCCCATGCCCCAGACCCTGCTCTCTAGGCGACCTCCTACCCACACAGTGGATGGCCTGGGACTGCACACTACCAGCACCGACAGCATATGGTCATGTCAGCATGGCGGGGGGGGGGGGTGCCTATGCTGGAGGGGGCAGTGGCACCTGCCTGCAGTGGACCTAAGCCATGCCCTGTACCAGTACGTGGTGTGCAGTGCAACATAAAAGGTCTGGCTGAGGAAAAGTACAGGTAGCTCCAAGGACCACCATGCCTCTGTAGCAACAGTGTCGTGCAGTACACCTGGCCAGTGTGTCCAGAAGCAGAGGGTCACAGGTTCAAGCCCCAGCTGTGTTTCCTGCAGAGCATGTCCCTATGTTTTACCCTACAATGCAGATACAACAGCAACATGTGCAAAGTTCAAAGCCCAAAGCAGCGGCGAACAGGGGTACAAACACCCACTCACACAGGCTCCACAATCCAAAGATGCATGGAGAGTCAGGCCATTGGCCCCAGCATTGAGCTGCAGTTATCACCAGAGAACTACTACTACCTCCTGCACAGTTTAGCAATGTCAGCACTGTGATCAGGACCAGTGTGGCAGGCAGGGTTGCCAACCACCCCTATCTTTGCACAATACTGCAATAGGAGTGTGTGTATGTCTATCCATTGTTTTGTGGCTGCCCACACCTCACCGGGCCCACAATGTCCCACTGTTAACAGCGTTAGCCTGAATATGTGCATAATGAGGAGCAAGGTGTTGTGGGTATGGCCCAGACAGGGCGGATTGGCCAGGATGCATCTTCACAGGGTGTGGTGCAATGGCTGGGACACTGTAGTGCCCGACCACCACCTGCATGGACAGGGTGGCCACAGCATGGCATGCTGGGAGGGCACTCACTCTGACCGAGCAGTGACCATGGCATGTCTAGGTTCCCACATAGGGCTCTACACTATCTGCCTCCAGTGATACTTTTGTGTTCCCAGTGCTGGGGCCCCAATTACTGAGATGCCTGCTTGGTGCACATAGTTTCTCTGTGAGTATGGACTGGCTAGTGGACTGTCTGTAGTCAGACTGTGCATGGTTGGAACACCTATAAGGTGCAGTCTGACTGTGCTGTCTGCTGGTGACTGACAGACAGTGGTGTGAGGCAGTTAGGGTTTTCCAGAGCTAACCCCATCATTACTGCTGGTCTGCCCCAGCCACAGGTATGGCTCTGGCCCACCAATCCTGGAGTGCTGTCTTATACCAGCAGGATCGAGGTTGCTTCACAGGGGCTGGGGCACCTGTCCCTTACCTACAAAAAGGGTGATGTGAGCCCTTTGGGGTATATAGTGTATACCACTTTGACCTATAAAGGCAGTGCTACACAAACCCCATGCAAGTCTGGAAAACCCTCTGCCATGATAACAGGTGCCCATGTCAGCCAGACCCTAACACGGGGCACACACTAATCTGGGTGGGGGTCTGGTCCAAAAGGGCCACATGTGACTGCATGATAAAGATGGACACCGAATTACCTTCAGCTGCACTCCAAGGAACACCTGTCACACACTGGTAGTGATGGGGATGTACAGCAGGGCCTATCTCTAGCACCACATGTACTGCGGACATAGTTCTGGGCACCCATCCTATCCCTCAGGGAGAACACAGAACCTGCACAATGGCATGGTCTGTAGCTACTCTGTGCCAGTATCACGCACTGTCAGTTTGTCTTTCCAAGCTGAGGTACCGGAGAGGTGCAGACCCCATTTGCTGATCAGCTGTAGACAGCTATTCAGCATGTGCATTGCATCATGGGTACTAGTAGGGTTACCCTATCCTGGCACTCAGAGCAGACAGTTTGTGTGGTGACCCGCAGTCCTTCTGTACCCAGACATTACTGTGACATACACCATGGAGGTATAGCCTACTTGTTAATACAATGCCATTCTTGGCAGTGTTCATAGGTTCAATTCCTCATTGTTCCTTCCTCTCATGCCTGTCCTACTCAAATAGTGACCCAGTCCAAAAACATGGTATAAAGGAAGGATTACTTTATTTTGTATATTTCTTACACCATAATGTCCGACCCAGTTCATGTTTCGAAATGTCTTCTTCAGGGGAACTCTGGTGTACTACATGTGTAAAAATATAAATACATGAATAAAGACACAATAATATGGACATATTGTACAACTTTACCTATATAATCAAATAAATAAATATTGTAAAATATAGCCAATTATAAATAGGTTAAAACATAATAAATAATTAAAACCATACATATCTATGCCAAACAATAAAATAAAAACTAAAAAACTAAAAGCCATTAAAACAAACATGCACCTTATAAATAAATCATAAAAGTGAACACATATATATCATTCATAAATGGAATGTATACATATTTATAAAAAATTATATTTATAAAAAACATCACAAGTCCTCATATAATTGAAAGGGTGAGTAACCAGTTAATACCTCAATGTCTCTATTGCTAGGTGGATTCAACTGTATTGATCTTGCACTACAGTGAAAGAAGAGCATCAAACAAGCCCTATCTCTTTTCTCAAACTTGGTAACAAGAAGCAGGAGTGAGTTCATATGGCATAAGCTACCTATATTATAACTAAATTTAATTCACTATTATAAATTGTATCCTGTTAACAAACAACCAGCGTGCCCACATGGGATACACTGTAATATATGATATGATAATCTTATTAAGTCAGAGTAACAATAATATTATCTTCAAATGTTCCAAAAGCAAGCAATATCTTAAAGAGTAAACTGAAATATTATAAAACCATTCCGACATAATATCAAAAACGATGTTAAAAATATCGTTTGGACTCTAAGAATTAATTACATAAATCATTCATTACTATCTTCATAAAACAAAACATTATTTTCTAAAAACTACAAATTTAAGCAATCAACCTGGCTCGTAGCATCATATGACTGTTTAAATCATACCTGAACCCTTCGTTTGCGATACCAATGCCACCGCGTTGAAGCCGGAGGCTTCCTTCTTAGCTATTAATCCACGTTCATATGTCACAAGCTACATCTGTCACTAAAAGGTATTGGAGAACCATTTCAGTATTCAGAACCTATATGTAAATTAAATAGTGTTAATAAATTACTAAAAACTTAGAATTAACTTTCTAATCTAACCCCAATAGATAACTCAAATAGTATGCTAATTTAAAATCATTGGCTGTCGTCAGTTCGAAGCCTAAAAATTTAAAACTAACTACTAGATACTAAGTGCACTGGCCACATATCTCTCATAATTTATGCTATTGATGTGACTTATTACAATATTAAAACCAACATTAGAAATGTCCTTACCTAACTTTGCACATGCCTATTAACATATTAAAATATTAAAAACGGCATCATCGGTATCCACAATGAACTTTTTGCCAAGATCCTACCACACGTCGTGAGGATTTGATTGTACCCTTTTTTTTCAAAACACATTATCATTATAAATAAATACTCAAAAACTGATCATCTGGACACTGTCATCGAAGATATAAACGCGATTCATATCGATATCAGAAAAACATGTTGCGACCACCTTTATTTACCACTACTCTTTATTATAATTAAACCAGAGAGTCTTGATTATGCATATTTTACCTAAGAGCCACACATCCACTGCTAAAACCGCAGTGTCCTCCAGGTACCATCATCAAGGCTATAGGCCAGCGATGGCGAACCTATGGCACGCGTGCCAGCTGTGGCACGCGAAGGCCTTGCAGCTGGCACGCGGGAAGGTCGCACATTAAAAAAAAAAAAAAAAAGCTGCCCGCTGCCGCCGCGGCGGCATGGAGTGTCCCCCCGGGGCTCCCTCTGCCCGGCGGGACTCTCCCGGCGCTGCTCATCCCCTCTCTGCCGGCTTGCAGAGACGCGAAGGGAGAGTCTCCCTCGCGTCTCTGTTAAGCCTGCAGGAGCTGATGGGAAATTTCCCATCTGCCCCTGCGGGCTTAAGAGAGACGCGAGGAGACTCTCTCTCCCTTCGTGTCTCTGCAAGCCGGCAGAGAGGGGCTGAGCAGCGCCGGGAGAGTCCCCGCCGGGCAGAGGGAGCCCCGCGGGACCTCCATGCCGCCGCGGCGGCAGCGGGCAGCTTTTTTTTTTTTTTATTGCCATGAGCCGAGGGAGGGGGGTTAAGACTGGCAATGGGCTAGGGAGGGAGAGAGGGGGGGTTAAGACTGGCAATGGGCTAGGGAGGGAGGGAGGGAGGGGGTTAAGACTGGCAATGGGCTAGGGAGGAGGGAGGTTAAGACTGGCAAGGGGCTAGGGAGGGAGGGTGGTGAGACTGGCAATGGGCTAGGAGGGGGGGAGGGGGTTGAGACTGGCAATGGGCTAGGGAGGGAGGGGGGTTAAGACTGGCAATGGGCTAGGGAGGGGGGGAGGGGGGTTGAGACTGGCAATGGGCTAGGGAGGGAGGGGGTTTGAGACTGGCAATGGGCTAGGGAGGGAGGGATGGAGGGAGGGGGGTTGAGACTGGCAATGGGCTAGGGAGGGGGGGTTAAGACTGGCAGTGGGCTGGGGAGGGGGGTTAAGATGCAGTGGGCTATGGGGGGGAGTTAAGACTAGCAATGGGCTGTGGGCTGATGAGGGCTGGCAATGGGCTATGAGCTGATGAGGGCTGTCTGGAAATGGGGTGATGGGGGGGTTAGGACTGGTAATGGGCTATGGGGGGGGTTAAGACTGGTAGTGGGGCTGATGGGGGTGTAGGACTGATAATGGGTTATGGGGGGGCTAGGACAGGAAATGGGCTGATGGGGAGGGGTTAGGACTTGAGGTGGGCTGATGTGGTTAGGACTGGTAATGGGCTGTGGGCTGATTGGGGGGTTTAGGACTGGCAATGGGCTATGGGGGGCTGACTGGAAATGGGCTGATGGGGGGTTAGGACTGGTAAAGGGTTATAGGGGGGGGCTTAAAAACTGAAAAATGGGGGTGATGGGGGTTAGACTGGAAGTTATTGACGGGGGGGCTAGGACTGGTAATGGGTTGGGGTGTTGCTAGGACTGGAAATGGGCTGAGTGGAAGGGGAGGCTTGAACTGCAAATAGCTGATGGGGAGGGGGCTTGGAATGGAAATGGCTGTGAGGGAAGGGAGCTAGGACTGAAAATGGCTGATGGAAAAGCTAGGATAGGACTGGAAATGGGCTGTTGGGGGGAGCTAAGATTGGAAATGGGCTGTGGTGGGGCTTGAATTGAAATGGACTCATGGAGGGGCTAGAACTGGAAGTAGGCTCATGGGGGGGCTTGGACTGGAATTGGGCTGAGTGGAGGGGAGCTATGATTTGACATGGGCTGATGGTGGGGCTAGGGAAATGAGTAGAAATGGGCTGATGGGGGGGCTAGGATTGAAAATGAGCTGATGAAGGGACTTGGACTGAAATGGGCTGATGCAGGGACTAGAAGGGAATGGATGCTGGGTGAGACTGGAACTAGAAGGGGCTGATGTTGGGGGAGGATTAGAATGGGATGGGGCTGGGAGAGTAAAATGGAGAGGGGGAAAAAATATTTTGTGTAGGAAGGGATGAAAAATCTACAATTGGCCAGGTATTGGGAGAGTAATTGGGGATTGAGGATGGAGGGGTAAAATTTGTGTGGATGAAAAATAGAATGAGGAAAGAGCAAAAGGAGAAAGATTAGTATGTTAAAGCAGATGTAGAGAGAGAGAGAGAATGGAAAAAAACTAGAAGAGAGAAGAAAGGACAAATGGACAGCAGACGATGGAGAGTTAGCAGAAAACATGAAGAAACCAGAAGAAGGTGGCTGGACCAATTGCAACTGAAAAAAAAAATGCACAAAAGGTAGAAAGATATCTCTTTATTTATTAACTGGAATATGTCAGCTCTGGGAAATGTGCATCATTAACATCTGCGCTTTGTTTGGTACAAGAGGAAATTCCTATTTGACGTTGCCACTTGTTCTCTTTCCCCAGTATTCTCTGAAATGTATTGGTTTAATATTTGCAGTGTTGCCTTTTGATAGGTAGGGTATGTTGCTTTGTGAGTCCTGGTAATGCTGTCAGGATACAGCGGCTTTTCTATTGGTTCTAAATGTGCAGCGTTTGTAGAAGTTCCTAATGTGCCGGGCTGTTGGCACTCTATTATAGTAATGTAGAAATCTTTTAGTCTTTCTTTATCCATACACTCATTAAGAGACATGTTTACTAAAAGTTAGTGTATGGTAACATTATGCAAATATTTATGCAAATAAGACCACTTATGCAAATGACGTGCTGGCACTTTGAGGAAATTCTTTGGTTTTGTGCAGCAGTTTGGGCACTTGGGCTCAAAAAGGTTAGCCATCACTGCTATAGGCCTTCATTGTGGATACCGATGATGCCGTTTTTAATATTTAAATATGTTAAACACAGTTTAGTAAACATACCCCTTTGTCTCTCATTCATATGGCTACTTCCAATATGGACTTTATTGAGGCATCTGCTTTCAGGGGTAATTTTATAATAAGCCACCTAGATTTAGGCATCAGCAATGCACATAAATCGCCACATTTTAGTCATTAACATGTCTAAGGGGGTCTTTGCTGGCAGTAAGCTTTCTGGTGCGTGCTGAAGGAGTTTTAGGATACATATGGCCAGTTAGTGCAGGGGCATGACTGTGTGGGATGATTCCATGCAACCGATGTTAGGGTCCAGAGTGGGTGGGTTAGGAGTGGAGAGTGGGTATGGTGAGCTTGGCGCAGTTAGCCCTGTATTCACACTGCGTGCTAACTGCATTAGTACAGGGTCACCTAATGCTACCTTGATGGGTGGAGTTAAGTCCAGGGTTCTGTTTTCCATGCCCCCCAACAGTTAACATGGTGGTGTTGCATCTAATGTGCCTTAGTTTGGTGATATTGGCACGTTACGTGCAACACCTCAGTGACCTTAGTAAAAGACCCCCTAAATGTCTGCTTACATGCGTAAATGACCACTTATAGAATATTGACTAGCATAAAAGCATGTGCCTTTCACGAGGGGCGTGCACATGAGTGGAGTTTAGGCAGAATAGAGATGGAACATGCATTGATTATAAAAAATCATAATTTACACATGTACTTGAAAAATCTAGATGAGGGCTGGTGTAAATGTCTGCACTTGAACTGAAGCGAGTATAATAGAAAGAAAAATAGGTGCCTCCTTTTCTTTATAGAATAGGCACATTTTGGGTGCCTTAAACTAGGTGCCCAGTAACATTCTTAGGGTAGAGAGCTATTAAGCTGCAGCAAAACCTATGGTCACTCCTGTGGGAAATGATCAATGCAGCTTGCAAACCACCCTGCAAGTTGTATTATTCTGCTCCGCTAGAGCATCAGGCTGCTCATGCATGGCTTGATTTTCCCAAGGAGCCTTTCTTAAGGGGCCCGTGTATTACAAAAAGAAGCATAGTTTGGGTCCACCTCTCCCTCCCAAAAATGCCCACCCCCTCAAAGACACATTCCAAGCCCCCCTAAATATTCTCCAC
This sequence comes from Ichthyophis bannanicus, assembly GCA_033557465.1. Taxonomy (NCBI): domain Eukaryota; kingdom Metazoa; phylum Chordata; class Amphibia; order Gymnophiona; family Ichthyophiidae; genus Ichthyophis; species Ichthyophis bannanicus. The sequence goes on from CM066050.1 coordinate 144,120,664, forward strand.
TCCCACAAACCATCATTCATGACCTCCTTGGGCCGGGCAGCTTGATCCCTTAGCTGTGGTACTGTGACACTAACACCATAAGTACCATTTTGAACCCTGAGCCTGGTGTGGGCAGGAGAGAATGGGAATTGCCTCTTCCTGGATCCCCTAGACCAGGGGTCTGCAACCTTTAAGACATAAAGAGCCACTTGGACCCGTTTCCGAAGGGAAAAAAAAAACTGGGAGCCGCAAAACCATTGCGACATTTAAAACAAATCTAACACTGCATATATTGTTTCTTACCTTAATGCTATATACGACCCCCTACTTTTCCTGTTAAAATATAGGTGTTTGGCCTATACTCGCCGTATAAGACTACCCCTCTTCCCTTCGCACACCAAAAAAAATACGCCAGAAAATATCACAACAACAAGTAACAATATTTGATTTCAAAATTATGATGATTTTGTAGTCAAATCACTAATATGAAATAAAATTATTTTTTCTAACCTTTGTTGTCTGACCAATTTATTTCTTTGATCATGCTGGTCCCGATCTGAGGCTTCTGCTTTCCTGTCTTCTCTTAGCTCTCTTTCTGTGGTCTATGGGCCATCTGCCATTTCTTATCTCTTCTTTCGTTTTCTCTTCACTTCTTTCCATCAGCCTATTTCCAGTCCCAGTAACCCTCCCCAATATCGCCCCTTTCCAGTTCTCACTCCCCAGTACCTTCCAATGTCACTTGCATTCCCATGATTGCCACTGGTGTCCATTTCCTTCCAATCCCCCTCCTTCCCCACTGACCAGTCCCTTCTAGTACAAATACCATGGCAGCCTTAGCCCCCAGTTATCTTCCAGGGCCAGCAGCTCTATCCTCCCCTCCCCACAATCAGCCCATGCCCATTCAAAGCCCCCCAATCAGCTCGCTTCCAGTGCTAATCCCCCCCTCAACCCCATTACCAGTGCTAGCCTCACCTAATCATCCCAATACCAGTACTACCACCCATCAGCTCATTACCAGTCCTAGCCTCCCCTAATCAGCTCATTTCCAGTGCTAGTCCCCTCAACCCCATTACCAGTGCTCCATCCCTCCCTGTCAGCCCCCTCCATGTCAGCCCCCCTCCCTCCATCCATATCAGCTCCCTCCCTCCAGGTCAGCCCCCTCCATCCCTCCATGTCAGCCCCCTCCCTCCATCCATATCAGCCCCCTCCATCCCTCCATCCATATCAGCTCCCTCCCTCCATGTCAGCCCCCTCCATCCCTCCATGTCAGCCCCCTCCCTCCATCCATATCAGCTCCCTCCCTCCATGTCAGGCCCCCTCCCTCCATCCATCCATATCAGCTCCCTCCCTCCATGTCAGCCCCCCTCCCTCCATGTCAGCCCCCCTCCCTCCCTCCTTATCTGCTCCCTCCCTCCATGTCAGCTCCCTCCCTACTTCTGCAGCCGCGGCTCCCTGCCTCTTACGGACCCGCGGCTGTGCTTTTAAAATCATCTCGGCGCCCTTCCTGTCTTGACGGGCTCCGAGATGATTTTAAAAGCACAGCCGCGGTTCCCTAAGAGGCAGGGAGCCGCGGCAGCAGAAGAAGGGAGGGAGCGTACAACCCAATTACTTGTCAATGGGCGGGCAGTGTGCTCCGGAGCCGCGGCAAAGGTGAGAAAGAGCCGCATGCGGCTCCGGAGCCGCGGGTTGCCGACCCCTGCCCTAGACCACTAGGGAATGGTTCAAGTAGGCCTAAGGTGGATTATTGGGGGCGGGGCGGGGGGGCTGGGGTTTGTGATTGGGTTATAGGGATTGTGGCACTTCAGAGGGGGGCTAGGAATTTGTCTTCAGAGGGTGGAGGGGTGTGTGGGGGTTGGGAATATCTTTGGGAAGAGGGCATTGGGGGAAGAGAAGGGGATCCTTGAACTGTGTTTTTTTTTAAATCTGCCAGCCCCCTGATGGCAGATTCAGGAGCAGTGGGCTGAATGTCAGTGGCCCGATACTTCCAAGCAGAAAAATAATGCCAGCTTTGAGCTGATGTTATTTTTCCAGGCATAATGCAGCTTGTGAAGTTCATTGCAAGCTGTGTTATTTGATTTCTATAATAATGAGGTGTTCTGCATGCACAGCACACCGCTCAGAATGGCTATAGCTAGTTGTAGTGGTCTATGAGCCTGTAAATTAAAATTAAACTCAAATTAAATTCAATTATTAGGGGACTTGCTTTGTGGTAAGTTAACGTGTGTTACAATAAAATGCACAATTTTGTTATTTAATATGTATTAAGGCAAGAATCCTGCACGTTTCCCTTAACGTGAGTTAGTAACTACCCCCTTAGGGTGTGCTAGCAGTTGTGTGCAGAAAAAAAAAAAATCAAGCCTAGAAAAAAACAAAATGAAACGACAACCCTCAGTAGTGAAATGGAATCATTCCCTTCCCTAAACACACCCCTAATATCTAGTTTGAAGGCTGAAATGTTCTTAGCTGTATTAGTTGACTGGTAGAATTAGCAGAGATTATTAGCACACTGGGCAGAAGACAGCAATAAAACCTGAGAAGAAATTTGCAAGCAGCTGACTGAGAGGGTCTGCTGTCAAGGGTGATAAATACTGCAATACACAGAATTCAAAATCAGTTTGTCAAGCAAGATATTGTTTTCAGCAATATTATTCAAGCTATTCAGCCTGTCATTCTTCAGTTCTGCTTCCAGAGGAGATGCAGCAGAGGATGAATTCCAAGAAACCTTTTCACATCAAGGTGTGAGCAGAGGTCTTGTTGAACCTGGAAAAAAGAAAAGACACCTCAAATTTGCTGGTTGGAGTCATCAGCCGTATAATACTTTCGTAGCATGAGAAGAAAATGATAGACAGTGTCCACATAAAGTCTGCCCAGTGAATGGAGAATATTTCGAGGAAAAGAGGTTGATGAGTGCTTTCTACACCGGTTCTCTATTTCAGAATTGTCAGGCTCGAGCGGGTAGAACACTTACCTCTGCAAGAGAAAAAGAGCAGTTTTTATTTCTTACTAATTGCAACCTGGATACCTGAAATCTTTGATTTAACCCTGTACAAGGTTTTTTTTTTTTTCATTATGTCATATTTAATCTCCAGGAACAAGCAGGAATGTAGTCTTCACATATGGGGTATCGTCAATACCGACGGAGCCTGCTCGGGAACGCTCCCCAGTGTCCAATAGGAACGCTTTTGGGAGCATCCCTACAGCACATGCACGCTGCCTTCCCGCCTTTCCAACTGTCCCTCTTCAGTTCTTCGTTTTCCGCGGAGCCAACAGGATCTATTCCCTGTCACTTGTCATTCTGTCTTTAAATTTCTTTTCTTGTGGTTGCGTTTGCCTTCCGCACGACGCCTACCGGTACCGCCGGTTCTTTTCTTTTCTTTTCATAAAAAAACAAAAAAATAAAAAAAACAGACTGTTTCTTTTCAGAAACTTTTCTCTTTGGTGCTAGGCACCATTTTGGGCACTAGGTCCCATATTCCTAAAACATGGAAAAACCAACTAGTGGTTTTAAAAAATGTACTAAGTGTGGCGGTACCATCTCCGTCACTGACACCCATGATTGGTGTCAGTGACATGTTTAGGACCTGAACATTCTCTATCTGAATGTCTCTCCTGTATGGGGATGACTAAAAGAGGAAGACAAAACCGGGCTGCAAAGCTCGGTACCCTCTTTTCTTCGGATGCCAGATCCATTGCATCAACATCCTCCCATGGATCTCAGGTAACTAAACATAAAAGCCGGTCCTCAAAGGGTAGCTCTCCTGCTAAGCATCGAGAGACAATTGGCATTGCCCTTAAAGGAACCAAACCGGCAAAACAGCCCTGGCGGGAGGCTTCGGCTTCCAAAGCATCGATGGGGCTTCAGGATATTCTCTAGGCCTCAACCTCGCAAGAACTACCTGTGTCATGCTCAGGGGTTCCGGCTGTCCTTACCGGTACCAACACCCAGGCATCGGCAGCGTCGATAGACCAGAGGTTCCTTGCTATCGAGCGCAGCATCGCAGCTCTTCTTTCAGCTGCGGTACTGGTGGTACCACGGGCACCGGTACCGACATCGACACCGATGCCAGTACCGACACCAGTACCGACACCAACGATACCGGTACCGATGATACCGGCCCCGGTGGGAACTCTTCCCATGCCATCTCTGGCTGGAATTGACAGGGCGGTACCGGGTCAGCTCGGTACCGACTTCGATCGGTACCAGGATCGTGCATTGCAAGAGCATCTGGGTCAGGAATACTTTGATTCCTCCGATTCCGAAGACTCTGACAATTCTGATGGCACTAGAGGGTTTCTCCTAGAAGATCCCTCTTCTCCCCAATGCAGAATGTCAACTCCAGAGGACATGTCATTTCAGGATTTCATCCGTGATATGGCCAAAGGTCTTTCAATCACAGTTGCCCCTGAAGAGGAACCCAGAGCAAAGGAATTGGAAATTCTCCAATATCCTAAAGCTCCTAAGGAGACAGTCACTCTGCATATCCATGAAATTCTGCATCGCTTGATGCTCAGAATGTGAGAGACACCTCTGACTACTTCTCCTCACTCTAGGAGACTTGATACTATGTATCGAGTTCCGCCATGTCCTGGATTTCAGAAAACTCAGCTGCCACACCATTCAATGGTAGTGGAATCAGCCATGCGTAGGATGAAAAGTGCAAAGAGAACATAAGAACATAAGATATGCCATACTGGGTCAGATCAAGGTCCATCAAGCCCAGTATCCTGTTTCCAACAGTGGCCAATCTAGGTCATACGTACCTAGCAGTTCCCCCAAAAGACACAGGTTCCGCAATGCTTGTACTGGGTCAAGCATTGATATCCTGGGTCCCTTCTTAATAATGGTTTATGGACCTTTCCTCCAGGAACTTGTCCAAACCTTTTTTAAACCCAGCTACACTAACAGCCTTTACTACATCCTCCGGTAACAAATTCCAGGCATGCATCCAATCCTCCAGGTCATGAATTCAGGACTCTCAATGCTTTTGGGCGCCGAACTTTTCAAGCTTCCATGCTTTCAGCTAGGATCAGTTCATATATCCTATTTATATGGGAATGTTCCTCAAGGAAGTCACCGGAGACTTGGAACTTATGAGCCCATTTCTCCCAGATGACAAGAGACAAGATTTTCTTGCTCTAGTTAAGCATGCTCAAGATGTCTCCAAGTTTGTTAATCGTGCAGCCTTTGATTGTTTCAAATGCATCAGCAGAACCTCTGCTATTGCCATTGGTGCACGACGGATTGCTTGGCTACAGGCATCAGACTTCGAGACTTGGATACAGGACAAGTTAGGCAACATTCCTTGCATGGGCGATAATCTCTTCAGCAAGAACTGGCAGGAAAAGGCTAACGAGTTAGATGCTGACAATTCTGCCTTAGATAGATTGTCAAAGTCTACAGCCACTCCAGCCAAAAGGAAGCCTTATAAAAAACCCTCTTTTAGAAAAAGAGGAAGTTTTATCCTTCCTATACCCAGCAGAGTCAAACTCAAGGTCAGGTTGCCCAAAAGGGACAAACTAGACAGCAAAAGAAGCCAAAAGGCCCGAGAGCCCAACCAGCTCTCCAGGTTCAGCTCCCTCAAGGGCTTTGACTCCTTCCTAGAGAGCTTTGCCTTCCTGCCTCTGAGGGGTCCCCAACCCCCCAATATTCCCGGCAGGTTATGCCACTTTGCCAACAGATGGCATCAGATAACAGCAGAAGATTGGACTTTGTCCATTGTAGGAGAAGGGTACAAGCTTCATTTTCACAGCATGCCCCTCCTACAGTTCTAAAGCAATTCAATTCTCAAACCTCTGCAGACAATCTGCTAGATCATGAGGTCTCCACACTTCTTGCCCAAGGGGCAACAGAGGAAGTACCCATTCCTCAATGGGGTGCAGGGTTCTACTCCCCCTATTTTCTTATTCCAAAGAAAACAGGAGGGCACAGACCCATTCTGGACCTCAGAGAATTGAACAAATGTCTGTTTTGAGAGAAATTCAAAATGATTTCTCTAGGAATTCTTCTGCCATACCTTCAAAGCCAGGATTGGCTTTGCTCTCTAGACTTAAAGGATGCATACACTCACATTCTCATCCATCCAGATCACAGGAAATTCTTATGTTTTCTTTTCAGGGGAAAACATTTCCAGTACAGGGTTCTTCCCTTTGGTCTGGCTTCAGCACCAAGGGTATTCACGAAATGCATGGCAGTAGTAGCTGCATTTCTATGAACACTGGGGATTTTCGTCTTCCCTTACTTAGACGACTGGCTCATTCGAGCCCCTACAGTTGCAGAGGCCAGCACTGCACTGTCCCGTACAATGCGAATCCTCCAATACTTGGGATTGGTAATAAACTTCCCAAAACTAGTTCCTTCCCAATGCCTAGAATTCATAGGAGCCTGTCTAGATACCAGACAGGCAAAGGCTTTCCTTCCACAAGCCCGGTGTCTTTGCATAATGTAACTAGCTTCTCAAGCAGTAGGCAAATCCTCCCTCACTGCTCGAGAGCTACTGCAGTTACTGGGACATATGGCATCCACAGTTCATGTAGTCCCATATGCTCGCCTCCACATGTGAGCAGCTCAGTGGACCCTCTCCACACAGTGGACACAGGTCACAGGTCATTTTTCGGACAAAATAATAATCTCTCAACGACTAATTTTGTCCCTCCAATGGTGGCAATCACTAGAAAATCTGACAGTGGGGTCTCCTTTTCATCAACCCTTCTTTCAGGCCACCCTAACAACAGATGCATCACAGGTGGGTTAGGGAGCACATCTGAATCATCTCTCTACCCAGGGCACCTGGACTCCACAGGAGGTTGGTTTACACATAAACCTCCTGGAATTAAGAGCAATCTATTTAGCTCTTCGAGTATTCCACGCCCAGCTCAGCTACAAGACAGTCCTAGTCTAGACGGACAATCAAGTAGCCATGTTCTATGTGAACAAGCAGGGTGGAACAGGCTCTCTGTCATTATGCAACGAAGCTTTACGACTGTGGGCCCTCGCCAGAAAGCATCAAATTCACCTTCTAGTGGTATATCTTCCAGGCATTCAAAACCTTTGCACTATCCATAACTCAGTTCATTCATCAAACTCTAAGGTTCAATATGCCTCTTATGTTGATATTGTGTCTCAGATAAACGAATGCATGCACTTAACTTCTGGGTACTGTGTCTCCCCAGTAATGTGCTCATTCACATCAATGACACATTAAATCTTTTTTAACGGTATTTTTAACTCTTATAAGCCCCAGTAAAAAGCTCCACTTATCTTTGAAGATGCTGTCTTTTACTGGGGCTTATAAGAGTTAAAAATACCGTTAAAAAAGATTTAATGTGTCATTGATGTGAACGAGCACATTACTGGGGAAACACAGTACCCAGAAGTTAAGTGCATGCATTCATTTATCTGAGACACAATATCAACATAAGAGGCATATTGAACCTTAGAGTTTGATGAATGAACTGAATTATGGATAGTATTTAGTGTTCATTCACTAGCTAGACCCAAAAATACTTTTTTGTTTGATTCAAAACCTTTGGGCAGACAAACTCAGTCGAGTACTGCTGCCTCACGAGTGGTGCCTCCACCTTGACCAGGTGGCAAAGATATTTCATCTCTGGGGCACTCCAGACATAGACCTCTTTGCAAGTCCATTGAATGCCAAACTTCCCCAGTTCTGTTCCAGGATTCCGGCTCACAACTGTCAGGCCAGGGATGCCTTCCTCCTTCACTGGGGTCAGGACTTCCTTTATGCCTTCCCACCCATTCCCCTCATCCCCAAAACACTCTTCAAGCTTCAGAGAGACAGGGGACACATGATTCTCATAGAACCACAATGGCCACGCCAAACATGGTATTCCCTGCTTCTACATCTCTCTCAAGTGGCACCTCTGGAGTTAGGGCATGCTCCGGATCTCCTTTCCCAGGAGAACAGGATGCTATGGTACCTGAATCCCCAGTCCATGCACCTCACGGCCTGGTTGCTGAAGGCTTAGACCTCCAAGACTGCAGCCTGTCCCAACAGGTAAAAGATATCCTTCAGGCTTCTAGGAAACTTTCCACAAGAAGATCTCATGCCTTCAAGTGCAAACGTTTTACAATATGGTGCTCCAAGAAGGGATTAAACCCCCTGGTCATACCCTTAGAATCGATTCTAGAGTATCTCCTTCACTTATCAAATTCTGGTCTAAAGACCAATTCGGTAAGAGTCCATCTTAGTGCAATTGCAGCTTCTTATAAGCCTCTGAATGGACAACCAATTTCCTCTCATCCACTCATATCAAGATTTATGAGAGGCCTTCTATTTACCAAACCTCCCATCAAGCCACCACCGGTGGCATGGGATCTAAATCTAGTTCTGGGGCAGCTCATGAAGCCGCCTTTCGAGCCTTTATCTACTACAGCCCTTAAGTTTTTGACCTGGAAGGTCATCTTCCTAATTGCAATCACCTCTGCACATCGCATTAGTGAATTGCAAGCTTTAGTGGCTGATCCTCCTTATACTAGATTTCATCATGATAAGGTTGTTCTTAGAACTCATCCACACTTTATGCCAAAGGTGGTTTCGCCTTTTCATTTAAATCAATCAATTTAACTTCCTGTATTTTTTCCGAGGCCTCACGCCTCTAATGCAGAAAGAAACCTTCATACTTTTGATTGTAAAACAGCCTTAGCCTTTTACATACAAAGAACACAGCAACATAGAAAGTCCTCGCAACTTTTTATAGCTTTTGACCCTGGTCATTTGGGACTTCCTGTCTCCAAAAGAACTTTATCTAATTGGATTGCCCAATGCATATCCTTTGCTTATGAGAGTAAGGGTCTTCCTCTTCAGGGCCATGTCACAGCTCATAACATGAGAGTCATGGCAACTTCTAAGGCAAATCTCCACTCTGTGTCTATCGATGACATTTGTCGAGCAGCCACCTGGGCTTCGGTACACACCTTCACAGCCCACTACTGCCTGGATAAAGTCTCCTGTCGGGATGCCTTCTTTGCTATAAAGAAAGTAGCTCATTCAACTGTTCACCTTCGTATCACTGTTCAGTGTTTTATGTGTCCTACATAAGCCTCAGAAAATCCCCTGTCAGCACTGCAAGACCCAGACTAAATGAAAATGTCTCGGGCGCATGCAGGGTTATTAAACATCAATGGCTTATGACAAATGAAGAATTATATAACCAACATCTGTTCGTGAAATATAACAAAACAGTATTCTGGTTTAGCAGAAAAATCACTTAACTTTTGTGATGACGTGTCCGGTTGTAGTCTTCATTTCCAAAAAATTTTTTTAAGAATTTTGTTGCTTAATAATAGCCCTTTTCTTTTATAGTTGAAAGAAAGGCTGTGCCCCAACGCCTATCATATAAGGCACCCATGCGTTTCACCATTCAGGGTTTATCAAGGGACCCATTCTTCAACAAAACTTCTGAAAAATGAATAAAAAATGACATCAAATTTAACTAGATGATACCATCTGGGCAAAATGAAAAACAGGCTGTCTAATATCACCTTATGTTATTCATAAATATTATGTTCAAACCTGAGAATTGCACAGCTCCTGGTCTTGAATCATCTGTCGTTGTAACGTTCATCTATGCACGCAAAGACGCCGCGCATGCGTCTAGATAGTGAAGTGGCCATTTTTAATGAGAACAGAATACGTCAAACATTACGTAAGAACTCATTCATAAACAAGCCGCCCATTCAATGTTTAAATTCAAAACTGTGGGCTGGACAGTGCCCAAAGTGTAAATTCACCATTGCTCGCGGTGAAGTAAAAATTTGTCTCGCGGTTTTCCCAATCCACCATGCAATACCTGCTCGATGATCCAACAACAGAGTTGAACAAATGTGTGACCATTGGCTGAGCAATGTTCTACCAAAGGCGCTTCCTTTCGAATGCATCGAAGGCGACTCTCATGTTCCTTCATTCTTATTTTGAAGGAACAAATTGTTTTACCTATGTATAAAAGGCCACAAGGGCACTTTATTGCATAAACTACATAGGTAGATTCGCAGCTAGTGGCGTGTTTCAATGCATAATTAATGCCTCCATGAGAAAAAGTTGAACACTCAATAGTAATGGCACAAATGCCACATCGTCCACACTTCTTGTGGCCCGTTGGAGAAGTATTAGAACTAACTGATGTCTCGGACCGCAATTTGGTAGGACTCAAAAGCTCTTTGAGATTACGGCTCCACTTCCAAACACAGCGTATAGATTTCCCTTGTAGACCCGGTATTGTGTCTAATAGAGAATGGTATTTTTTGACAATCTTCTGCACTCGGAAGCTCGCTGGAGAATAATGAGTAATAAAATTAATAGGGCCCTCCTTGGCAATAGTATCTGTCTGGGGCTTTGGAATCAACATCAAATCTCGGTTGTTGTATAGCGCTCGTCAATAAGCATGTTTCACCATTTTACTGGAATAGCCCCTTTCAAGAAAATTCAACTTAAGTTGTTTTGACTGCTGTTTAAATTTTTGCGTGTCCGAACAATTCCGGCGGTATCTCAAAAACTGAGATAAAGGCAAACTGTCCTTTAGGCGAGGCGGATGAGCGCTATCATGATGCAAAAAAGTGTTTCTGTTGATTGATTTACGATAAATCGATGTTCCCCATCCATTTGTTTCTCGTGTAATTTGCCTTCTTTGGCCAAGCTGTTCTTCAAAATCTCTTTCAAACCTAAATCAACTCCTACCCACCAACCCTGGTGGAATGCCAGAGATCCATGGGAGGAAGGATCCCACCTTCTAGGGTGGTACCTTCCTGGGGCTATCTCCCTGGCATCTTCAGCTAGGGAGTCCCCATATGTGAAGACTACATTCCTGCTTGTTCCTGGAGATAGCGTAGTTACTCACCTGTAACAGGTGATCTCCGGGAATAGCAGGAATTTAGTCTTCACAACCCACCCAGCTCCCCTAGGAGTTGTCTATCTCTTTGTCTCTTTCCTATCTCCCTCTATCCTTTCACTCAGCTACAAACGTAACTGAAGAGGGACAGTTGGAAAGGCGGGAAGGCAGCGCGCATATGCTGAGGGATGCTCCCAAAAGCATTCTTATTGGATGCTGGGGAGCGTTCCCGCGCAGGCTCCATCGGTACCGATGATACCCCATATGTGAAGACTAAATTCCTACCTGTTCCCGGAGATCACCTGTTACAGGTGAGTAACTACGCTTTTTCCTTTTAATATGCTGTTACATTGGAATTTAATATTGTCCCTAATAACACTGTACTTATGCTGGACTGAACTTTGCGGAGAAGCATTTGTCTATTTACCAGTCACTTGATTATAATTCCCTCTGCATAATATTATTTCTGAGTTGTCAGATGGCTTTGAAAGTTTCTATGTCAATATTTAAAAAGACCTAAAAAATGCTAAACCAAATGTACCAAGCATGAAGTGCTTGTCATTGTTATCCTGCCAAATAAATTTAAGGGCTCTTTTACTAAAGTGCATTAGGTTTTTGCAACCAAGGTATGTTTAGTGTGAAAACCAATGTGCGGTAATTTAAATCAGTTTGTGCTAACTGCCAAGGGCATGTTCCTGGTAGTTTCTACACGGAACTGTACCACATCATGGTGGAAGTGGTATTCACAATTAACCCGGGTGCATTTAATTCCACCTATTGACGTGGCATTAGATGAAACCATGCTGATTGTAACATTGATAGTGTGCGCTATGTACCCCCATGCTAACTGCAATGTGCTCACCACACCCACTCTTCACCCTAAATCTGCTCACTCACCATACAAACACGTGATTGCCATTTAATGTGAAATTCAATATTCTGTGTGCACGGTCAAGGCTGCAGGGTAACTGTTTCCATAGGCCCAAGTGTGTAGTTATTGTGCCCTCAATTGCTTGTTCACTTCATAGCGCACTTTAGTAAAAGTCCCCTTAATCTTCATCAGGACTATTAGTGAAAATAACAGCATGATAATCACAATTATGGGATCCAGGGGCTTGAAGGGATGTGATGCTTAAAGGTCATTTACAGTTAGCTATTTCTTGTGCAAGCTTGTTTGGTTTGGGAGTCCTAATCTGTTGATTGCAATTTGCAAAATTTACTACTACTACTACTCCTTACCATTGGTATAGCGCTACAAGGCATACACAGTGCTGTACATAAACAAATAAGAGATGGTTTCTACCTATCACAGTTTACAATCTAATCAAGACACAACATCTGGGGGCTCGGGTAAATCTAGGGGAATGGCAAAGATGCAGATAGGTGACGAGCAGGAGAATAAGAGGATCAGAATTAGGTTATATCTGGTTAAGTAGAAGAACTGATCAAATGCATTAATGATAGTGCTGTCAGGATGGAGAGCCAAGCTAAGTTCCCACCTCAGTCTCTGCTTGCATTTATTTTATTTTTTATGTATTAATTTAAATGTATATCCTTCCTCTAGACAAAGGGCCTGATATTTGAAAGGCATTTACACAGTTACAGCCCAGTAAACCATGCAAATGCCTTACAAAGGAATATTCAATGGCACAGACATGATTAGTGCCACTGAATATCCCCTTTTAACCTGCTATGGTGGGGGCGTTCCAGGACGGAGCTTAGTAGCTTATGTAACGCTGTGGTATGATACACTTATCCATATGGTTTCTCTCCTTGTCCCTTGTTTAGTGAGTAGAGTATCATGGAAGCATGATTTTTTATGAAGGTATGCATTGTTGGTTTTAGTTATTTATTATTTTACATTGTATAATTTTACATTATCAATTAGCGTGCCTTTATATGTAGATAACACTTTAAATGCCTTGATGTTTTAGTTTATTTATTTAATTGTTTATATTATTTAAGTGTTCATATTGTTCTTTGCCTGTCATATAGATGCACTCTTTTACAGACTTGTGCTTGTGCTGATCTTTTAATTTGTCTTATATGTTTTTATACAAGATATTTATGTATTATTCTTATCAAGCTTTTATTGTCATCCTTTTGGCATGCTTTTTATGTATAATATGCTTATTGTTGATGTTTTATTTATTTATGTAGCCTGCCCCTGAAGAAGGCAACGAAACACGGCCTGTGTCGGGCCATAGGCTTTCATTACAATAAAGAATTTCCTTCCTACCGCTTTCCATTTATCAATTTGCCTACATATAATGAGAGTGGTTAAAAAGTGCTAATTTCAGCCAGCCTTTACAGGAGGGATTAATCCCCCACTAGTCGTTTCCCTCTCTGGTTTGAAATGAGGTAAACACAGAGGCCTCTGTAAGTGATTACAAGCAGCTGCAAGTCTAGGTTTGCAAAATGGCGGAGATACACGTGGACGTACCGATATTTGCATGTGTGCTTTGTGAAATGCCAGCATGTGGCCACCTTCCCTACGTTGATATTTCCCACACATTAATTTTAAAATGCTTCCTTCCACTGCACATGGATTTGAATTTTAGAACAGGGCCACTTTGAGTAGAACTCTTTCTAACATACTGGCAGAATCTTAAGCATTGTGACCTCAACATCTTAATCCCAATCTCCATAAACTACCTAAGATATGCCTTCATGCCTCTGCATTTGACACTGTCATGCTAGATATTGTATTAGTAAGACTGGAAATTCAAAAGTGAAATAAGCAGCACCGATCTGGCGATCAGGACCAGGGATTTACCCTGGGGCCCGGAGCCAGGTCCGGGGGGGGGGGGGTTCCAAGCCAGCCATGGGTCAGGTGGCAGGGATGATGGGGGCCTAAGCCACGGGAGCAGGCAGCAGGGCAGGCCGGGCTGTCCACGGGCCCGATTCTGTGCACTGCGGGAATGTTTTGTTCCCACAGTCCATAACTGGGCCCTATTGGGCCCATCTTGCTCGGGGCCATCCAGATGGTCCGGACATACCCCTTCGTGAATCAGACTCCACGCTGATACAAAAATTTCAGTATTATCTCAGATATGTTTTTGAATACTGGGCTTAGTATTAATTATAAAAAAAACCCTGAGGCTATAATTGTGACTAATCCAAACACAGAGGCAGCCCTTGATGGTCACAATGTCCTTGTGCATACAGGAGTACGCTATCTAGGTGTTATGTTAGATTAAACCTTATCTATGCATGCATTGATACTGAAAATAGTTTGCTTTTTTCAAACTGCAGATGATTCAAGATTTGAGGCATCATCTGACTGGTAAAGATTTTCAAATGGCAGTTCAAATGCTGACTATTGCAACTTTCTGTATTTCAGTTTGCCAAAATGTATGATTAAATCTCTACAGTTAATACAGTTAATGTTTTCCATATTCAAATGTTGAAAACTGAATCACGTCTCGGTTTATTATGTGGACCTACATTGGTTAAAGATCAAACAACGGCTGTTATTTAAATGTTAATGTACTGTACAGCATGTGCTCCATGATGGTTTTGCCATGTTGCTCCGAACATTTGAACCTAGTCTTGCTCTACATTCGACCGAACTAGAACTTCTAAATGTTCTATCACTTTAGCCTGGACATTTAGCACCCAAGCAAGGGGATTTTCCATAATTGGTCCCATTAGCTGGCTATTTAACATTTTCTAAACCACTGAAAACCTATTCATTTTTGTATCATAAATAGAAACATATGAACATAGACACATAACAACAGAAAAGACCACATGGCCTCCAATCTGCCCTTCCATGCAAACTAATATAGTCCCTTTTATTCCTTTATAGATCCTCTGTATTTGTCCCATGCTTTCTTGAATTCAGATACTGTCCTGGTCTCTAGTACCACCACTGGGAGGCTATTCCTTGCATCTACCACTCTTTCTGTAAAAAAATATTTCAGCATATTACTCCTGAGTCTATCCCCTTTCACCTTCATCCTATGCCTCCTTGTTGCAGAGCTTTCTTTTAATTAAAAGAGGCTCTCCTCCTTGCATTTATGCCATGGAGATATTTAAACATCGCTATCATATCTCCTCTCTCACATCTTTCCTCCAAAGTATACATAATGACATCTTTACGTCTGTCCCTATATGCCTTATGACGAAGCCCACTAACCTGATCCTGTTCTGCTTGGTCGCCTATGTGTTTCCTTGCCACTCCCCTAGATGTGTCTTGTCCTCTGCTGTTGTGTTGTCTGTCTTGACTAGATTGTAAGCTCTGATGAGCAGGGACTGTCTTTTACATGTGTCTGTATCCCTCTCAGGCTGCGGGAGCCCCTCTGGTCTCGCCCTCCGCCCCCCCGGGACCTATCTACTGTGTCATCCATAACAGTGTTGAAATCCCCCCCTAAGTACAAGTGATAATGCCCCAGACTAGTCAGCATTCGTGACAGCTGTCGGAAGAACCAGGCCTCAAAATCATTCGGTGCATACACCGACCCCAACACCACTCGCACACCATCCAATATCCCCCAAGCAAACACATAGCGCCCCGCGGGGTCAACTTCCACTCGCTCTTCAACCCAATCCACCGTTTTAGCAAGCAAAATGGCCACTCCTCTCTTTTTCCCCACAGCTGGAGCCCCATAGACACGCCCAACCCAATCTTTACACAGTTTCTCATGTTCCACCACAGACTGGTGTGTCTCTTGCAACAGGGCGATGTCCACCCTCTTGGACCTCAACTGCTGTAACACCTTGTATCGCTTTATAGGGGATCCCAAGCCACACACATTCCAGGATGCCAGTTTCAAGGACTTACCCATTGTCCGGTGGCCCCCATGTCACTATAAACTCCAACAGCCTAATGATAATGGATACAGACCCCCCCCCAGCCTAGGATCCGCATCCCCCTCTACCTCCGCCCAGCTTAAGGTCCAACAGATGTCTTGCAGCAAACCCACATCTATGCTTTGCGAGCTCATCCAACCCCCCACCCCCCTCAATCGCAAGCTCCAGCCCCACCCTCCCCCCTTCCTGAACAAATCGCACCAACTCGCCCCCCCTCCCCCCCACCCCCCTTGTGCTCCTCTCCCCCCTCCCTAAACCCCCCTTCCGTATCCACCTGCTTCGTCCCTTACCACCTGGGACCCTACTCCTCTGGCATTCGGGTCTACCCCAACAAATAGAAATAAGCAAACCCCCTCCCTGCTCGTAACCCCGCCCCTCGCCCCCTAGGTCAAACAGTAAACCGACATCTCTCGTTCTCAACTGTTCCCCCCGCTTTCCTCCCCGCTTCCTCTCCCTACCATAACCTCAGGGCATAAGCCCCTGCAAACAGAACCCACAACACAAAATTGAACAAGAATACAAGCATCATACACAGACAACTTGAATACCATGAATGATAATGATAAGGCAGCGTCCCAGCAATCAGCCAATGTCAATCATGGTCACCGTATCTTAAAAAGGACATAGAGTTATTAGAAAAAGTACAGAGAAGAGCCACCAAATTGGTGAAGGGGATGGAAGGCTACTCCTATGAAGAGAGGCTAAAAAGGTTAGGGCTCTTTAACCTAGAAAAGAGACGGCTGAGGGGAGATATGATAGAGGTGTATAAATTAATGAATGGAGTGGAACGGATAAACGTGGATCAATTGTTTACGCTATCAGAATATAGAAGGACTAGGGGACATGTAATGAAGCTACAGGGTAAACTATTTAAGACAAATAGGAGAAAATATTTCTTCACTCAACGTGTAATCAAACTCTGGAATCTGTTACCGGAGGATGTAGTAAGGGCTGTTAGTATAGCTGGGTTTAAAAAAGGTTTGGACAAGTTCCTGGAGGAAAGGTCCATAAACCACTATTAAAAAGGGACCCAGGATATCAATGCTTGGCCTAGTACAAGCACTGCAGAACCTGTGTCTTTTGGGGAAACTGCTAGGTACGTATGACCTAGATTGGCCACTGTTGGAAACAGGATACTGGGCTTGATGGACCTCGGTCTGACCCAGTATGGCATTTCTTATGTTCTTATGTTCTTATCTCCGTTCGCCTCTACAGCCTGAAATCAATCCACATCCAGGCCCCAATACAGCGCACCCGCTGTCTCTCCAGCACTCCCACTGCAACTGACCGATGTTCAGTTTGCCTCAGGAGGCCGGACGATCACCAAGTTGCCCCAAAAATAATTGTGCCTCCTCTGGAGTAGAAAAGTACTTCGGGTGGCCATTGTAGTCTACCCGCAGTTTTGCTGGGTATAACAAGGCAAAACGCAGGTCCCGGTTTATCAGCTGACCACAAACCGCACTAAAGGCCTTGCGCCGTTGGCTTACGAGGATGGAGTAGTCCTGAAAAACCAGTATCTGGGACTCGTCCTCCGACTGCCGCTGGCGTCCCCGGGCAGCCTGCAAAACCTCTTCTTTTTGTCGGAATTCTAGAAACCGTGCGATGACAGCACGTGGTCTGCGCGCCCCTTCCTGGCGTTGGCCTAGTCTGTGTACACGCTCCAGCCTGAGCGGGCCAGTCACCGTGTTGGGGAAGGCCTGCATAATCCAAGCCTCCAAAAAGCCAAGGAGATCCCGGTCCGAAACCGATTCTGCGATGCCCATGAAGCGTAAGTTCTTCCTCCTTCCCCGGTTCTCCAGATCATCAAGTTTTTCTCGTTGCTGCAGTGTGATAGCCTCCAAAGCCATCACCCGTTCTTGCAAGGTGCGCTGTGTGTCCTCCACCTCTGACACCCTGGTTTCGACTTGCTCCATGCGCCCCGTAAAATCGCCGATGCTTTGGCTGACCTGGGTTAGCTGTTCTGCCAAGGAGCGGAATCGATCCTCAAGGGCGCTGACCACCGCCGTGCTCACTTCGGTCACCATGGCCTGGTGTGTGTCAGCAGCAGGACTGGCCGGCCGCTCATCTGCCATCTTACTCTCGGGGGGCCGACCTTTCTCCTTCCGAGCAAGCTTTGAGGCCATCGGGGTAAGTTAAGAGGCTCACGTAGGGGACACCTCTACCTCCTCGGCCGTCGCGGTTTATTCGGGAGCCAGGGAAAAGCGCGCCCCGAACTGGAGAGGAATTATTGAAGTTTAATTAGGGGTTTCCCCGGAGCTGATCGGCTTGCGTCCTCTCAGCTCATTGCCACCGGAAGTCCTCAGGTGTACCTACTTTTACTGCCTTGCTGGGAAGACTAGAGGAACCATACTGGTCTATATCTGCCTTTATATATTATGCAGGGCCATACTGAGCGTGAATCGCGTCCTGTGCCACTTGCACATTGGGCGCACGCCCCTCTCCCGCATCTCCATCTAACCACTTTCTGGATAGCGGTGTGAGAGAAGAGGCACACCCAATGTGCAAGTCACTGGTGCACTAAGCAGATCTGTCCCTCCCTTCTCTGATGCCGTGTCAGAGGAGGGAGGGACCAGACCTGCTTAGCGTTCCGCAAGAAGACTAAAGGGGCACATTTCAGATGTCTGCCATTGCCTGCTGCCGCAAAGAAAAGAAAATGTTGCGGTGGCAGGCAACAGCAGACAGCTGAAATGCACTCCTTAAGCCTTTGCACCCTGTGCGGCCGCGCCACTTGCATAGGGCTAGGTATGGTCCTCATACGATGTTACTGTGTTACCACTCTTTTCGTAAAGAAATATTTCCTCACTACAGAAGTTGGAGTACTCTGTCTTATTTTGTAGCTAGGACCTCTACATAAATTATCTTGGGTATAATGTATAAATGGAAGAAAAGGATCTCTGTATAACTAGAGCCTTGTGTTTTCTGGCTCTATAATTTCATGTCAATGGATTTGGCTTTCTAGAATTGCATTATAGATCTACAATAATCTTCCTATATTGTTAAGCTATCAATCTCAAATTTTATCCACCATAACTCTAAAATTGACTCTGTTTTCTATTGCTCACCTGTTTATTCAGGGCTGGCACGAGGAGATGAAGTGCCCTAGGCGAACCTCTTCCCTTGCGCTCCCTCTTCCTCTCTGGCGCCCATTGTCACCCCTGATGCCTTTTTCCAGGACATGTGGTTCCAGCAATGTCCACAAACAGTCCTGTGGCGCAAACAGGAAGTCCGTATCGGGCATCAGAGCGGGGATGGAAGCTAATAGCCCTACAGTGCTGAATTTAAAGGTAAGCTCGGGGGCCTTCTGTAGCCATTGCCACTGATGCCGGTGCCAAGAGGGGTGACAGTAGCAGCAATGGGCACCCCAGAAGATGCAACCAATAGCCATTCCAGTAGAACTTGTGAATATTCACAAGTAGCACATCTTATCCTATCTTATTTCAGCTGACTCCTCTTGTATTTTGTTTATTTAGCTAACATCTTTTCTATAATAGCTCGTGATGAGTTATATTCAGGTGCAATAAGTATTTCCTTGTCCCTGAAAGGCCTACAGTATAATAACTAGGATTACTAATGTGCTGCTGTGCTAGTATGCACTAATATTCTTAATATGCATTATTTTACTGCAGACCCTATTTTATTCATATGCACCTAAAAACCTAGGGCCCAATATTCTTCTGGGATGGCTATACGCTGCTATGGCACGTAGCTATCACCGTTGACCTTTAACCCTGGATATTCAATGCTGGGGTCAAATGCAGCATATGTGGCAACATTGCTGCTGCCCAGTTAGCAACTGATGCTACCTCCAGAATGCCCACAACACTCCCCGACGCTAAGTGGTTAGCATTAGGGTGTGTAGCGGAGATAATCTGGGATTATCAATGGCATTAACCATGTTAGTGCCATTGAATATCCTGCTCAGCGACATTTATACAAGTCTGTAAACCATGTAAATGCCTTTGAATATCAGGCCCAGTGTATGCTAAGAATATTAGCATGTGTTAACATAGAGCTGGAGATACAAGTGTGCACTAAGTAACTTGCCCAAGGGCGCAAAAAGCAACTGTGGGATTTGAAGGCTGGCTTCTCTGGTTTGCAAGCTGTTGTAATAACTCTTAGGCTACTCTACTTATAAATAAGATGATTTGGGGATCTAGCTACTAAGGTGCACTAACATGAATGTGCCATAATTCACCATTAAGCCAACAACAATGCACAGACACACTTGCGAAGAAACAGCACCAACCAGAAGCAAGGTGTAGAAAGAAACATATTTCATTGCAGTAGATTACAGGGGCCTATACCCAACATAGCCATGTTTCGACACTGCCTTCGTCAGGGGTTTTTGGCCTAAAAGCAATAATATATGTAAAAACATATGGTTAAAATTAAGATAAAACAAAATAAAACAATACGAGTTAAATACATAAAATAAATAATAATAATAAATATTAATAAAAACATCAATATATAAAAGGGAATATAATGCCTTACAAGAAAGAATGAACATGTGCATATTAATTAAACAGTTAAAATGTAGATTTACCTCAAATAATATAAATAATTCATTGCATGTGAAACTTTATGTGCCAGTATCACAGAAGTAACTATCTGGTACTGCTTTTTATCAATTATTATGTTTACAATTTTGTCATGTGCACTTCTGGCCCTTTCTATATGATGTTATATCAAATCTAGAAAAATATGTCCTTTGGAATAACTTGACATTCTTCCCTTTCTAAATATCATTTGAGAGGCCATTTCCGAAAACACGCATGTCCGGGCAGCGGGCACGCCCAAACGGAAACATGCAGAAATAGAACCCAATTCCACACACACAGGTATAGATGCAGCCATGTGCACAGAACTGCCCACATAGACATGCTAGGTGTGGCCCCCACCACACTGCTACATTGTACAAAGATGGGTATATGCCAACAATGGCATCGTACGTCCCCGCACTCACCGTATTCCAAAAAGATGTATGTCTGTGACCCTGCCTGTCTCTGTGATATACCTGTGAATGGCCATGTTCCCTGCGAATGGGCAGATGTGAAACTGTTGTGGGCATGGACAGAGCTGTTCTAAGGCTGAATGACAATATAAGATGACAAGACTCACAGGTAGATGCAAGTTAGACAAAAGAAACCAGTCTGTGGCATGCTCAGATTAATATAAGGCACTCACAGTGTACAGTACTGTAGCAGGAAAATGGGTAGATAGTGACCTACTGGCACAAGATACAGTGCAGCACTACAGATATGATAGCAGATGCCCTCCCGAAGTATGCATGTTGTGAACGACTCAGGAACATGACTGTACAATACTAAGTAAGGCTATCATCCCAACAGAACAGGCCCCTCTCCCATAGAGACCTACCCAACACACTGCTAAAGGGCCATTGGAATGACAGCAGACACAGACATGCCTGGAGACGCTATCGATGCTCCCCACAAACGTGCAGCTTTGCAGAGACTAATGCTGGTGCACCTGGGAATGGCATACTACGCTTTGCACCATTGCCGACTTTAGCCTGAAAAATAGACATCATTGTAAATAAAATGTAGAAAAGTTACCCCAGTTAAATCCAAGTTTTAATTATGGTTCACTGTAAATACCATGCGGCCCTGCTGCACGGTATATCATTTGTTTAATGTACACCGCACTGATATGAATAGCATGGTATATAAGAGAAGTTAAATAAATAAAATAAATAAATTGCATGCCCACCCTCTGAGGAACCCTGAGTAGTGATAGGAAGTGTCTGGACATGGAAGTGAATGTGGAACTGTCTTGTGCACTCCTGCCTGCATGCACTGGCACCTGGTGAGGCCGCAATCAGCCCGATGGTACTTGCCAAGCATAACTGCCCCATCCGGATATGTGGATGAGCAGTCTAGACCCCTCCCCCCACGCATACACACACACTCTCACTTGCAGCCCCACAGAAACAGCTGTCTGCCAAAAGAATTCCCAGCACTGAATGTTTTAGCTGATGGATAGAGAACCATAGCAATCAGTATTTCCAACCCAGCATCACACCTTCTCACTGCATTTCTATTTGACTTCCTACATACATGATAACTACAATGGTGGACCTCGATCTGCTATAGTGCTGCCATAGGCCCAAACAGCCCTTCCAGTATATCTGCCTCAACGGTCAAACCCATATGTGCATTGGAAATCATAGGACCACATACGTAACCAACCGCAACAGTGACCTGTGCCCATGATACGTGCCATGGGGCCACTGACGTAGACTTTCCCTCTTCTCTGCATCCGGGGACTGTACACATTGCATACGGCGTATTGTAAAGATCTGCTGTGTGGGGCGCAACATTCCAGCTGGCAGGGTGCTGCACACAGCACTGATGGCTGGGCTTACATTTTCACATGGAGTTCTAGGGCTCCGTCATCGGTATCATTTTGAGGATGTGGGCATTGTTAGGCGACCCTCCTCTTTATCTCACTAAGTAAATGCCAGCATAGCTGGTAAGTGCACCTGTACTCTTCCCCATACATTTGTGGGGGGGGGGTTTGTTCCCGCAACCTCAAAACTCCCTCCCCTCTGCTTTCTGTTCAGAAACACTGCATGCTGTGGTTTCCCAGCCTGCAGACTCAAAAGTATTCCTCCCCTGGCTTTTTTGTCCTGTTTTGTCACATTACAACTTTGAATGAAAATGGAGGTTAATTTGGATGTTAGGTAATGGACCTAACAATATAGTTCAAATTTGTGAAGTGGAATGACAATAAAATACCTTGTATATAAAAAAAACAAGTAAAAACTGAAAGGTTGTGAGTGCATATGTATTCATCTCTTTTGCTATGAAATGCCTAAATACGATCTAGTCCAACCAATGAACCTTAAAGTCACATAATAAGTTGATTAGGGTCCACTTATTTATTTATTTATTTGTTATAATTACACTGGTCAACATTGAAATCGTTACTGACTTTAAAAGGCCCTAATCTGTAGTATCTTGGTGAGCTGAACACGAATATAACATTAAAAACTTTTTATTGGCTCTCGTTTTGAAGATATTGCATGTAGTTCATTTTTGACGTTTCACTGTGTAAATTTATCCAGTAGGACATCAACAACATCCCAAATAAGCCTTGAATGATGTACTATTGCATCACATTGCATAATACCAGCATGCACACATCATCCAGAGTTGATTGCATCATTTTCTGATGCAATGCATTACTACTGCCAGACGTCTGCTGAAGCCATCTGACGTCAGCAGTGTACTATACGCAGTCAGAAAGGAAAGTAATCTGGTATTCTGTTCCAATATTGAAAGCCTCATGAATGCCTTCAAAATGACTCATGACCCACAAGACTGTAGACTATTTATAGACTCTTTGAAACTGACTCTGAAGGCTGAGCTTTTGAACAATGGAAACCATCTTCCATCTATCCCAGTAGCGCATGCCATCCACATAAAAGAGACATATGATAACTTAAAGCATCTACTGACTTCCATTAACTATAACAAGTACAGCTGGCACCTCTGTGGTGACTTGAAGGTAGTCGCCCTTTTAATGGGACTGCAGCAGGGATATGTAAAATACATGTGTTTCTTATGTGAGTGGGATAGCCGAGCAAGGGATTGGCACTACTTGTGGAAGGAATGGAATCGCAGACAAAATGTAACAGTTGGGGAGAAGAATATCCAGCACCCAGCCCCTTCACATCAAACTAGGTTTGATGAAAAACTTTGTGAAAGCCATGGACCGCACTTCGCCAGCTTTCCAATACCTGCATGAAAAATTCCCTTGACTCAGCGAAGCAAAGATTAAAGAGGGAGTTTTTGTGGGTCCTCAGATTCGAGAGCTCTTCAAAGATGACCGGTTCAACAACTTGCTTTTCGCCTAGTGTCAACAAACTTTCTCGGGAATGTTAGGGCAGAAAACTACAGTATCAGAAACTTGGCTGCAATATGTCTCTAAAGATCCATTTCCTTGATTCCCATCTTGATTTCTTTCCTGACAACTGTGGTATGGTTAGTGATGAACAGGGTGAATGTTTTCACCAGGATATTGCAACGATGGAGCAAAGATACCAGGGAAAATGGTCCACTACAATGCTGGCTGACTCCTGCTGGACACTCCCCAGAGAAGCTCCCGAACAGCTGTACAAGAGACAGGCGAAAAAATCGAAGAAGTAGTCTGACTTGGTTTTTTACAGGTATCAACTGAAGGCCTATTATATTTACTATTGACATGCATTTCGTGATGTAAACATTAATTCTTGTAGATTACAAAAAAACTAGAGCCAACTTTGCAATTTCTCTGTCATATTCGTGTTTAGCATATAAAAATTGATAAGAAATGACTATTTTTATTTCAGTAACATGACTTTTGTAAAATTTGTTGACCAGTGTTATCTATACCACAATTTCCAAAGATCAATTGTGGTTTACAAATAACAACAATTTGAGTAGTACATAAACAGATACATACTCAGATACATGGAGCAGTGGAAAACTATGTACATTGAAAAAGATCCATTAAGGTAAATGCATGAACATAATAACAGACACTCAGGTGAACTAACATTAACTATTTACATCTCTATGTGTGGTGGGTGGAAAGCCCTGCGTTATGTTTGGGAAGGAGAAAGGGTTGTTACTGGTGTATTGTGTTGTTCGTGAATGCCAAAATGGAGGGTAAATAGATGGGTTTTTGAGATTCTTTCTGAATGTTTGAAGGTCACTTAATTCTCTAAGGTGGTCAGGGAGAGCGTTCCAGAGATTAGGGGCAGTGTGGGAGAAGGCCTTATTATTTGTTATCTTTCTGGATTTCCTAAAGTCTATTGGTATAGTAAGTTTATTTTTGTTCTGGTTGCGTTGGCTGTGGTTGTTGTTTTCCTTGGAGATGAGTGTGGATAAGTATAATGGGGCAATGCTATTGATTAATTTAAATGTTGTTACAAGAATTTTGTACTTTATATGACTTTGTATAGGTAACCAGTGGAGAACATGGAGTGTTAGGGTGATGTGTTCCATGGAGTGATGTTCATGGTTATTCTTGAAGCCACATTTTGAGCTAGGTGGAGTCATTTTAAATCCTGTTTTGTGATGTCTTTTAGAATGGTGTTGGCGAAATCGAGGTGGTGAGTAATCATTGCATGGATTACTGATCTAAGATTGTGGTGGTGGAGAAGCGGATGGAGTTGTTTTAGCAGTTTGAGCTTGTAAAATATCTTTTTAGTTGTTATATGGGATGTAAAGCAAAGGGAACGATCAATGATTACCCCTGAGTATGTCATTTCATTTTTAACTGAAATGTTAATGTCATTGATCCTGATTGATGTAGTGGGGAGAAGCTCTGATTTCTGGTAACGTCCATGGCGTGCGATTTTGTAAAGTTGATATTAAGGTTGTGGTTCCCTTGTGTGCAATCAGTGTCACATGATCTGTCACATGATACCTGTATAAATATACCTGTTCTGAAAGACTCATTGACTCTGCAACACCACTAAGCAAGCAACATGAAGACCAAGGAGCCCTCCAAACAGGTCAGAGACAAAGTTGTGGAGAAGTATAGATCAGGGTTGGGTTATAAAAAAAATCCCAAATTCTGAATATCCCATGAGCATGAGCAATTGTACATTATGAACAATAAAGCCCATTTTAAGTTGTAATGTGCAAACAAACCAACACTAATGATCTAGCAAAGATTTAAGATAACAAACTACTCAAGTTCTATTCTGTTGGAACACAGCTTGTTGATCTGCTTCACCATTCCATGACAAATAATCATGTATGGTCAAGAATGGGCATCGACTCAGTTGAGACGTAATTGAACATTGTAATATGTAAATGTTAGAGATAATAAAGTAGAAAATGGTTTGCAGTATTGGACGTCTCCTTTCATTGCAATAAGGTGTCAGGTTCAATTCCTGTCAAGAAAAAAACCCTTGAAAACCAATCACTCGAAGATTACTCTTGAAATAGATTTTGTCATACTGGATGTGTATCTTAAAGAAAATGAGTTATCTATATCTATGTATATATGCCTATTTTCTATGGACCTAATATTAAAACAGGTCTATACTCAAATGTCATGCGGTTGGCCGTGGTACTTAAATATCAGCGGTATCCTAGTAGAAACTGCTGCTGAATAGCTGAGCTGAGAGGTGCAAGCTGGATAAGTGCAGGTATTTATCCGGTCAGCACAATATTCAACCAGCCTGAGTTGCTTGGATAAGTGCCGACTGAAAATTCTGCTAACTGGATAAATGTGATACTTATTTCAGATTATGCTCACATTGCCCACAGAACCCCCCTGAACTAACTAGATAATGCTAGGAGGATCTGTGGAGATATTCAGTAGCATTATCCATACATAGTTAATTGTTCTATGTAACTGAACATGTACTGTTCTGTACAATTCAATGATTTGTTCAATATAAACCACATTTGACCTGCTGGAAAACGCGGTATAAAAAAATAAAAAATTTCAAATAAATAAATTACCCAGCTAGAGCCTCTGAATATTGTGGTCTTCCCTCTTAGCCAGCCATCTTCCTATTGGCCAGCTGGCTAAGGGCTTTGAGTATCGATTCTTATGTCTATATCTATGTATATACCATTGTGGTCAACATTATTGGCATCCTTGCAATTCAACCCCTTAATATCCAATATCTCCTATAAAAAAGTAGTCAGTAAATTGGTTTTGAACTATATAGCAATCTGACCCTGCCCAGTGCATCCCAGGGTGCACCACACAGGGCCAAACATCGCCACTTTTCAAGATGGCATCTCAGGGGGTGGGAGCGTGTGGGTAATGCTCCTGCTCCAGATTAAAGGTACTGTGAGGGGGTGGGGAGGGGCTTGAGGGCCACCATGCCACCAGGGTTCTTTGTTATTGGGTGGGTGGGATTGGGAGCTGATGAGCCACTAGGGATTTTTTTTATTGGGTGGGTGGGAGGGATCAGGGCCACTGGACTACAGGGGCTTTGATTTTTGTCAGGAGGCCGGTATCCCCTGACTATTCTGATGGTATCGGGTGCTTTCCCTGATGCTTGGATCATCTGAGGTGAAGTGTCAAACTTCACCTCAGAGGATACACTTTTGCTCCTGGCTGGATCGTTATGCCCGCCCGAAGCTGGCATGAAGATACAGCATTAAAAAACAGTGTGAAAAACTATGCCAAGTCTCAGCACAATATTTTGCATCACGTGCAATTACTTACGCGGTGATTTGCAAACAATGCGCATGCCAAGTACGCTGTAGTTTAACGTGGTTATGTTTTTGGTGTTTTTCCAGTGCTAGCTTGCTTTCTGTATCAGAAAGTGCAAGAAAATACTGTGGTAAGCTTTTCTGCATCGGCCTGTTAGATTGGAAGTCCAATGGGGACAGGAAAATACCCACATACCTGAGTGTAACTCACCTTGAACTACCATTGGAAAGGCGCGAGCTAAATAATAATATATAAATAGCTTTTACAATCAACCCGATAACTGATTGGCTAGCCCAAATTTCAATCATCGCTCATTATCCTACCCAAATAGGCCTTTCTACTGCTGTTAACCCCTGTTTTCCCATAGCAACCCACCCCAAAAGGAACTCCTCTCAAATAAAACCAGTAATCCCAAAGGAGAGGTTAGAGATAGGGTTTAGCCCTGTTACTGAATATTGCCCCAGTTAAAGCTGGGCTCCTAGAACTGTATTAGAACTGAATTGATTGTATCAATCATTTTTGCCATCTTATTGCATGTGAAAGGAAATAGCCAGAACCTTCTCTCAGAGTTGTTCTAAGAGCTAAAAAAAATGTTGTACAAATGATTCAACAGAATCTGACAGACAAAATTTCAAGTACAAATTACCAGGAAATCTTTCTAAAGATGTAAAGAACAACGTTTCTGTTTTCAGAGCCATTGTTTTGAATATTAATTTAAGAATGGAAAACAGGATTTTTTTTTTCTGATTAAAAAATAAAAACATTTAAAATAATGTGAGCCATCATTGATCGGGGGGGGCTCTTTAGAAATGCAGTTGGTGAATCACATGCATATGTTTCTTTGTTGTACAAAATGCCACAGGAGTGATCGCTTATGCTGTTTTAGGAAAATTGTTGATATAATGTGAGGAGGTGCTAACAGGAAGTGGCAGCACCCCAAGACTGGTGCTATTTTGTATGGCACTGGAGATGGGGGCAAGAGCATGAGGGAACCATTCCTGCCCCTTCCCACTAGACCACCAAGTATTCTAAAGGTAAGGGTTAGGGGATGGGGCGTGCAGGGCCAGGGGGTTCCCAGCTGACTAGTCATTCTTGTTAAATTTGGGGTGGAGGGAGAGAGCGATTGAATAGGCTGCTTGTGGAGTTTGGGGGGTGGCCCAAAGACTTCCTCCTGGACTGTATCCTTTAGGGGTTGGGAGCTGTCTGGAAGAATGGGTGCTGAAGGGGGGGGGGAGTGCACACAAGCTAGTGTCGGTGCCACGGATCAGAATATCTGTAGCACCAGTACCTTTTATTAAAGGGGAGGGGTCGGAAGGAGGCCACGGGGAGTGAATTGCCTTGTTGCTGCTGCAGCCGCTACCAGTCAGCCACAGCCAAGACGTGACCATGATGGTTCGGCTGCAGATAACACCACCTCTTCATAATTGTTTGCACGCCGGCTGCCTCTTATCGCCATACCTTTTCTCCACCCTTATCCCACCTCCTCTCTCCTCTACCATGCAAAATGCAGCTGTCATGAAAATTGCCTGTAATAGTTGCATTTCAACTGTGTTAGCTATCACCATGGCTCTATCCTTCCTATGTTAGTGCCATGATGACAGCTAATGCACTTTAGTAAACATCCCCTTAGCACCGGGGTGTTCAGTGGCACAAACCGGGGATATTCAGAGGTGCTAAATATCTGCTGACCATGGTTTAATTGGTTAGCAGGCCTGCTAAGTGGTTAAACTGATTTGAATATTCCCCTCTTAGTGACTCCTAAATTGATTTAATACATACTAATCGACTTGGTGCTCCTTAGTTCATCAGTGCACGTTAAATTAATTTAGTGTGCACTAAAATTAACTGTTGAAAGAACTGAAAGAAACAATGAAAGAAAATGAAAACCAAATTTGTCTTCCCTGTGCATATCCCTTGAAGCTATTGATGATCAGGAAAATTAAGCAGAAATCTCTTAGATTCTGCTTCTCTAAGCAGCAAAGACCTCCAGTTTGTCCTATGAAATTATTGCAGTGTGACCTGTCAGTGTTCTGGAACTCTTCCCACCGTGATATAATACAGGAAGAAGACTCTTCTGAGAAGGAAAATACAGCTACTATATAAATCATATCCCAGAGGAGATCTCTGTCTTTTTCTGGCCAAGCCTCTCTACCACTGCAGCAGGGTTCTTTGGTGCCACGGCTCCTGCACCTTCAAGACT
The DNA here is from genome assembly GCA_033557465.1 of Ichthyophis bannanicus. Taxonomy (NCBI): domain Eukaryota; kingdom Metazoa; phylum Chordata; class Amphibia; order Gymnophiona; family Ichthyophiidae; genus Ichthyophis; species Ichthyophis bannanicus. The sequence continues at coordinate 144,149,693 of CM066050.1, forward strand.
GATCCACCTGATTAGGTGCTGTATCAGGAGAGAGCAGTGGGGATGGAGGATGACTCAGATTGCTTGGGCCTTGCACCCAATATCCCCTGTGTGTGCAAAGGCTGCCAGTGTACCCCATGCTCAAGAGAAGAGGAACGAGTCATACCAATGGAGCGGCGAAGGAGCGAAACAGAGCACTTGAGAGCTGCTCCTCCAATAAGGAGAGGATCCAGAAGAGCATCACTATAACTCAATGACACCAGAGCCAGGAGCTTGTAAAGGACAGCATCAGGAACCTGTAGCTACAGCAATTCCTAGTTCCAAAGACACACTCAAAGAATATAGTTCAGGAGGGGAAGTGCTCTAGAACGGTTAACAACAAAGCAAGGAGAGAGGTGTAGAAGAGCTTAGAATAGCTTTTTAACAAGGAGAAAGGATTCGTAGCTACATATACTATAGTTTATTGTTTCTGCCAATATCTGTATTTTTACTTTTACAGTCAGTGATCCTCAAGTTTTTTTAAGTAAACCCTTTGGTGCCAAATGTCTCCCAGTATATACTGGCCTCTCTTCAAGAACCCTAATTATCCCCAAGAATAGAGAATGAAAGGACAGTGTTGCTCTTGGAGGTTGCTGCAAGGGACACACAACTGACAAGGGGGTTACAGTTAGAAAAAAAGTAAGACAGCTCTTATACAGATGCTGTGAAGAACAGAATATAGATGGAGAAAGTTTAAGATAGCATAAGACAGACTAGTATATCACCTCTGTCTGTGTGACAATGCATAGAGCTAAAATTATTTTCAATACAAGAAATATTCAGACTTCTTTAAACAATTACCATAAACTGTTTACTATAGGAAAAAGGCGGATAATGGGAGGCAGCGTTCTACTCTGGTCCAGGCTATGGACCATAAAACATTGGTTAACCTTTTTTTTTTTAAAACTCTGTTTATTGAAAACACAACCACACAATACAGATCATGCAAAGCATTATACAAACATGGCAACCCTTGCAGGGGTTGTGTCTTATCCCCCGCTCCAGGGTGTCACCACAGATCATACAAAAAGGTACAGCAAAGTTAACAGTTTAATCCCACCTCCCCCCCCCCATCCCCCCATCCCCCTACCCCCCAACCCCCACAGCTCTTCCTCTACCACAAGGGAACATACATGAAGCCTATCCATGGTTCCGCACTGCTCTATGTACTCCCCTATCTTCCTCTGTCCTGCCTTAGCCCACCCGGAGGACCTCATTCCGGGCCCGGGGGCCCAACCTCTGAATATATGGCTCCCATACCAACAGGAATGAAGCCCAGCGACGGGCATTTCCCTTAGCTCCCCTCCTTTCCATAAGCATTAGTTGGTGGAAGCTATTGCACCACTCCCAAAAGGTAGGGCTCGCCGCTTCTCTCCACCGGTGAAGTATTGGGCCTTTACCCACCAGACATGCTTCCTAACTAACAGGCGTTCCCACCTCCCCTTCGGGTGGAGTGGTCCAAGTATGTCTAACACCACAAGCGATGCCGTCCAGTCAATCTGTTGTAATATGACCGTACTCATATAATCAGCAATCTTTCTCCAATATTGGTAAATCCTCGGACATCTCCACCACATATGTCCCAAATCCGCCAAGGGGCAAGAACATTTTGGGCATCCTCCCTCCTCAGTGAGACGACACCGTAGTGCACGTCTAGGAGAGAAATGTGCTCGTATTAGGCATTTAAACTGCACTTCCCGCCAGCGTGCCCCCTCCACTAATCCGCGTATCCTACTCAAGGCCCTATTAAGTGCCCCCGGGGGCACCACCAAATTCAACTCCCGACCCCACAAAGTCTCTTCCGCCCCATAATCCGGCGGACTAACATACCCATCCATGCGCCTCTTCAAACTCCCCCAATGCAAAGAACTCCAATATCTGCGCAGCCCTTTCCATCCGGAGTGCAGCCTGTGGGAGCGAAGCTATATAGTGATGTAATTGGACATAGGCAAAGTAGTGCCGGCTGCTTATCCCATAATCCTTGCACAAAGTCGCAAAAGATCTGCACTGCCCTGTTGGATCAATCACATGTCCAATATTCCGTATACCCTGCCTCCTCCATCCCCAAAACACTGGTGTTTCCGATCCAGGGGTGAACCGACAGTTCCCTTGTAGGGGCAGCCAACTCGAGACCGCTGGAGTCTCCCTCCAAAGTCCATTCAAGCATCGCCATGTTTGTCATGCTGGGCGAATCAGCTCACTACTCGACACTCCTCCAGTCAAGTATCTACTCTCCAAATGCAGCACCGCTAGCAGGGATTGCAGGACCACAAAGGCCTCCTCCAATGCTCGTGGGGTGTACACCTCCGTATCCCCCAACCAGTCCCCGATATGCCAAGCTTGGCACGCTAGGGCATAACTCCGTAGGTCTGGAAGCCCTATCCCCCCTCGTTCCCATCTCCCTCTCAGTCTATGTAATGGTATACGAGCCCGGGCCCCTCTCCAGAGAAACTTCAGAATCTCTCGGTCGATAGAATTTAAGTCTCATTTCAATATCCACACTGGAAGAGTCTGCAACCAATACAGCACCCATGGCAAAATCACCATCCCCAATGCCGCCACCCGTCTCAACAGAGACAGGGGGAGCGGAGTCCATGCCTGAAGCTGCGAGCGCATTTGGGCCAAGACCCATTCCAGATTTTGCCTATATAGCTCTCTCGGTTCCCTAGTCAATAGCACCCCCAGGTACACAAAGGAGTCCCCCGTCCACTTAAGTGGGAAGCTTCCACTCCACTGCCCCCTCAGTGTCCCCGCCACATCCAAGGCCTCCGACTTTTCCATATTAATACACAGTCCCGCAAAACTTCCATAGAGAGAGAATTCCTGTAATAGACTAGGCAGCGACGTCTGAGGGGACAGCAAGTGCACAAGCATGTCATCTGCAAATGCAGCCATCTTAAAGGTATGCCGCCCTATATCTATACCGCGTATATCCCTGGACGCCTCAATCCGCCGCACCAGAGGGTCCAAAGACAGCACAAAAAGCAGCGGAGAGAGCGGACATCCCTGCCTCGTTCCTCTCTCCAGCCTAAAGCCATCCGATAGCACGCCATTACAGAGTACCCTTGCTGTAGGCCTCGAGTATAAGAGCTCCACCATATTACAAAAAGACACCCCAAGGCCATACTGAGGCAGCAAATATTTTAAGTATGCCCAGTTCACTTGATCGAACGCCTTTTCTGCATCGAAGCTGATCAAGAGAGACTGCAACTTCCTACTCCGTACACACTCCAGCGAGGCCACAATTTTACGTAGGTTACGCACTGCATACCGGCCCTTCACGAACCCCACCTGAGAATCATGCACCAGCTCCCCCAAAACAAGGGCCAGGCGGTCCGCCAGCACCTTGGCCAGTATCTTCACGTCAAAGTTCAGCAGGGAGATAGGCTGATAAGACGCAGCCTGCGTACGATCTTTCCCCGCCTTGGGGATCAGTATAATGTGCGCGTTATTCTACCCCCGCCCAAATCCCCCTTGCTCCACTCTCCTATGATACACTGCCACTAGGGAGGGGCCCAGCTTCTCCCCCAACAACTTATAAAATTCCGCCCCGAAACCGTCTGGGCCCGGCGCCTTGCAGCAACTCGCCCGCTGGATAACCCGTTGTATCTCCTCATCGGACACCGGCACATCTAATTGTGCCCTCTGGTCCGCTGTCAGCCGGGGCAGGTGCAAGTCTCCCAGGTAATCTTCCATGGCAGACTGGGACCCTCCCTTCCTCGAGTACAAGCTTTGGTAGAACGTCCGAAACACTTGCGCAATCGCCTTACTCTCTCTGTGCAGCGTCCCCCGATTATCCCTCAGTGCCGCAACCAGTCCGGTCCCCCTACTACCCCTAAGGCATCTCCCCAAGAGCTTACCCGGCTTATCCCCATAGCGGTATAGCTGAAACCTATAATATAAAAAAGACTTTTTGGCCCTTTGGTGCAACAGCTCATTCAGGGCCGTTTGGGTTTCCCATACTTTCCTCCCATTCGCCACCGAGGGGTTCTGCGCCCGCCTTCTCCGCTCTCTACGCGCCTGTTGCTCCAGCCGGACAATCTGCTGTGTCAACATCTTCCTCTTCCTCCCGACATACCCTATAATGTCTCCCCATAGGACTACCTTTGCGGTTTCCCAGAAGAGCTCCGGGTCCTCCCGGTGTTGAGCGTTGTGAACAGCAAATTCTTGCCACTTCTGCCCTATAAATGCATGGAACTCTACATCCCTGTACAATTCCATAGGAAATCTCCAAATGCGAGTCCGTGCGCTAACATCATGCCATACCATGTCCACCCAGACCCACGCATGGTCCGATATCTCGATAGGGCCCACTTGCGCATCTTCTATTTGGGCAAAGGATCTCTCCGAAACAAACACATAATCAATACGGGCACTCGATCCATGTGCCCGTGATTGGTGCGTATAGTCCCTTTCAAAAGGGTGCAACAGCCTCCAAGGATCCACCACTCCCAATCTACGCCCTAAACTCTGTAACGCTTTAGCGGTGTGGACCCGAGCCCTATCTCCCCCACCTCTAGTTGTATCTAGTTCCGCATCCATGACTCCATTAAAGTCTCCTGCCAAAATCAGGGGGGCAGCCGGCAACTGCTCCACTCGTGAGCCCAGACTGGCATAGAGCGACCGGTCCAGTACGTTCGGGCTATACACGTTACCCAACCCCACAGGTTTCCCCTCTAATACTCCATACAGAAGCATATATCTTCCCCCAGCCCCCACAAACATGCTTTCCTGGACGAATCTGATTTGCTTGTGTATCAGAATGACCACTCCACCTTTCCTCCCCATTGCCGGTGCCCCCCACACTTGTCCCACCCAATCCCTTTTTAATTTAAGATGTTCCTCAGCAGTCTGGTGGGTTTCCTGTAACATTGTCACGTCGCATTTCTGTCTCGCTAGGGCCTGCAACACTTTGTGTCGCTTGATAGGGTTACCGATCCCACAGACATTCCAGGATATAATCTTCAGGTCACTGGATAGCCATAGACCTCAAACCTCACAGCAAGTCGTCTGTTGCAGGAAAGGGCCCCCCCCCCCAGCCTGAGGTCCTCCCTCTCTGTTATGTATGCACCCCATCCCGAACCCAATAACTCCCCTTGAACTGCTTTCCTCCTCCTCCTCCCTCCCTCCGCCTCCCTCCCCCCTCCCTCTCCTCCCCCCACCACCCCCTCTCTGCAAACCCCGCTACCTTCCCTCCCTCGCCCCCCACTCCCCTCCACTCCCTTCTCTCCTCCAACCCCTCATCTGTACCTATTACCTCCTCTCTCCCTCCTTTGTGACCCCAAGATGCGTGTGGTGCCCCCCCCCACTCCTCTCTCCACAACAGTTCTCTATGCGCCCATCTAAGTTCACCCTCCCACGCTCTTCCCCCCGGCTCACTCCACCTCCATGTGCATCCCCTCCCCACCCCTCAAAACCACAGCCCCACAAAATATCCCAAGAAGACAAAAAGACAAAATGGTTAACTTTAGTTCAACAGTTTCAAACCCCTGATACCCCCCCAACGGAGGCAGCTCTTCCTCCCAGTAGGAGCAATATGGTTTATTCTAGCTCCTCCCGGATAGTTCTTCCATTCCGAGACTCGCTCTCCATGACTCACTGTCGTACTTCTGTGGCAGCTGCTGCTCCTCTCCGTATCTCATCTACATATGATTTCACTGCCGCGGCTGATTCAAATGTCCTGCGAACTCCCCCGTGGGTAAAGATCAATCGGGCCGGGTATTGCACTATAAATTTAATATTATTATCTATCAGTGTCTGACACAGAGGTCCATAGTCTCGTCGACGTTGGCCCAGGACCGCCGAGTAGTCTTGTACTATTCGCAGCTTAGCATTGTCCTTGGAAATCGATCCCATCTTTCTCGCCGCCCGCAGCACCGCCTCCTTTTGTGGAAATCGCAGGAATCTCGCCAGGACCACTCTAGGTCGGCTATCATTTACTCTCTTGGGCCCAACACGATGTGCTCTCTCTATTTGCACCAGGCCTCCTTCTGCGTCGTTCTCCAAAATTTTCTTCACCAATTCTTCCACATAGGGTTTTAGCTCTCTGTCTTCTATGGTATCTGGAACCCCAAGAAATCGCAAGTTATTTCGGCGAGACCTGTTTTCTAGGTCATCTAGCTTGGCCTCTTGTCCCAGTAACTGTGTTCTCATGCGGTTCACCTCCTGCTGCAACTCCAGCACATTCTCTTCCGTTTGCTCTATCCTATGTTCTGCCTCTTGCATTCGACTGCCAAGGGCCTCCACTGAGGACTGAAGAAGATCCATCCGGCCCCGTAGGTCTTCAAATTGTGCAGATAACGCCCCCACCACCGCCAGCGAGATTTCATCTGCCAGTTCCATTTTGGCCCCTACCTTTGACGGTGAGGGTTGCTCAGCCGCTCTGTGTTGCGTGGGCACTTTCTCTTTTTCTCGGCGTCCCCCCTTTGCTGCCGCCGCCATCTCCTCTTCTTCCTTTGGCACCTCGCCTTCTTCGCTACCTTTGCTAGGGAGTCCTCGCCGTCGAGGACTCACCCCCCGCTTGATGGGGTCCTTCTGCAGTCACGAGAACGCAAGGCCTCTCTGGTCCCCGGCTTCTCCCCCGCAAGGCAAGCTGTAGAAATGCCTGACTGGGTCACTCCGGGCTGACAGGAAAAAGCCCGATGTCTGCAGTATCAGTCCTGTGGTGCCAACAGTATGGAGACCCAGGAGCAGCAGGAAGAAGCTCTCGAGGAATGCTGAGCCCTGAGGGCGGCAAAGGTGGAAATACCCCCAGGGGGCGAGCTGTCTCCAGAAGAACGCCGGTGAGAGGAGCACTCCAAAGAAGGATAACCCCCAAAGCACCACTGCAAAGCTGCAAACCTCCCCCGATGCTCCCCCCAAGGGCCACCACTCTGCGATCTCAGTGTGTGGCTGAGGCACCGGGTCGGGTGGGGGCCAAGGCCTTCAGATCTCCCGTAGTCTGCCTCCTCTCCGGGTTAAAAAATGTGGGGGAGGGGGGGCTCCGGTCGTCTCTTCTTCCGACCACAATGGCCACAGAGGTCCGATCCCCGGCAGCAGCAGCACTGTGGCCTCCTCTCTGCCCGAAGAAGCGCAAGGGGCGCAATCCAACGTCTTCGCCGGTTCTCGGCACTGCGATCCTGCGCGGGGCAAGGGGGGTGTCTGAGCACCAAAGCCGGCCACCTAATTTCGCCGGTTCGGGGAGGAAGGGGGGCGTCTCTCCTACTGGCCGCCACTTACCGGCTTGCCGCCGCAGGCTCTCTGAAGCGAGGGGGAGGTTCCTCTCCTCCTACAGAACCGCTGCAGGGATAGGCCTGGATCCGACGTCGACCGATCGTCCTTCTCACCGCGGCACCGGAGAGTGGGAGGGGGGATCCAACACCGTGCGGCTAATACAGGTGAGCAGGGGGGAGGTCAAGGACCTCAAATCGGCGCCTTTACATCAATTTTTTTAAAGTCAGAGGAGCAGGGGGGCCCGGAGCTCGAGTGGCGCGTGTCCGCTCTTGCTCACCGCATCACCGGAAGTCCATTGGTTAACCTTTTAAACTACAGATGTGGAAGAGTAGCCTAGTGGTTAGAGTGGTAGCCAGCATTCAAATCCCACTGGATCTCTTTGTGGTCTTACGCAAATCCCTTAACCCTCCATTGTCTCAGGTATTTAAACAACTCTATCATATCTCCCCTTTCCCACCTTTCTTCCAAAGTATACTTATTGAGATCTTTAAGTTTGTCTCCAAATGCTTTATGACAAAGACCACTGCCTGTTTTAGTAGCCACCCTCTGCATCAGCTCAATCTTGTTTATGTTTGAAGGTGCAGTCTTCAGAATTGCACATGGTTCTTCAAAAGAAACCTACATAGAGGCATTATCACCTCCTTTTTCCTGCTGGCCATTCTTCTCCCTGTGCAACCAAGCATCCTTCTGATTTCCACTGCTGTCCTTTCTATCTGTTTGGCCTCCTTAAGATTATCATAAACAATCATCCTCAGGTCCCGCTGTTCTTTCATGGACAGAAGTACTTCATCCTCTATATGGTACTGCTCCCTGGGAGGTTTGCAGCCCAAAAGGCACGTCTCAACATGTCCATCTGGGATGTCAAAGCCAGAATGTCTGAAATAAAAAGCAGGCACATGCAGGTTCAGGCACAATTTCAGAAACATGGACATGTCCGGAATGGACGTCTATAGAGAAGTCCACTTAGACATCCCCAGAATAGTATTTCAGAAGATGAATGTCTAATAGCATAATGGTTAAAGTAGTGGGTTGGCAGTAGGGTGGCCAGGGTTTAAATCCCAGTGTGGGTCTTTGTGATCTTAGAGTGGAGTAGTCATTTAACTCTCAGTCTTCTCTACACGCTCTAGTTGTTTTAAAGCCAAAACAAGCACTTTCCTGATGCCTATTCATGTGTGCAGGAGGTCTAAACGTGGACCTGCAGACATCACTGTCATTCCTGAAAATGAATGAGAATGTGCTCATATAAGTCCATTGCACCTCCCCAGAAATGCCTTCACCACACCCCCTTGCCTACTGGATGTCCCTGCACTGGAGATGTCTATAAACATCATTTGTGGAATGACTTTGGAGACGTCTCTGCGATTTTGATGTTCTAAATCATGAGTAAGCTTTTTAAAACAACTTCCCAAATCCATAACCCTGCATTGTTTAACATTAAGGGGCATGTTTACTAAACACCGTTGCTGTGCGGGTTCCCGTTAGTGTGTGGGTGCCATATAAGGAGTGGGCGGGCCAGCCAGAAAAAAGGAAAAAACGGACCGTACCTGTGCGCATCGCGCTAATGTGCGGGTCCCACATTAGCGCGTGGGAAGGCTAAGCGGGGCGCTGCCAGGCACATAGAAGAATACAGCCGTAGCACAATGTTGAAGACAAAAATCAATGGTGCAGGGGCCATGGGTTCAATCCCCCAGTGTGCGCAACCAAAGAAGGCAGGGTGAGGCATGAATATTAATGGTAAAATATCATTTTAGGAGGCATACCACATTAGGGCGGCTGTCGGTGTTGCGCTGTTACGTTTTTGCGGCAGTAATTAATATGTTGCGTTATGAATTTCGCTTGTAAAATCTGTGGTGCATTAGGCGGCGCGCTGTACGTCGCTTGCGTTACGTGCGTCGTTAGGCTGTGCGCGGGACATCTTTTGCGTATTGTGAGGCAGTAGGTGGTGCTGTGTGAGTTGTTGATGGCATGAAGTGGTGGGAAAATATCCAAACACAGGACCCGAGACGTAGCACAATGGGGAAGACACCAACCAATGGTGCAGGGCCCACAGGTTCAATACCCCATTGTGTGCAATACAGAAAGGCTGGCCGAGGCATAACTAGTACTGCTGGACAAGAAAGTTGATGGAGGCACACTAATTTTGGCCGTCGCGCGGGTAAGTTTTTGCGGCAGTAACTAATATTGATCCACATTATGCGTCTCGCTGGCAGATGTGGGGGTCGTGAGTTGATGCGCTGGAAATGTGGGCGGCATCGGGCGTCACGCTGTTACGCTTGTGCGGGTCTGGCAGCAGTAGGCGTCGCGCTGTTAGTTGTGAACGGCATAAGGCTGTGCGCAAATGTCCATACACAGGAACTGAGCCGTAGCACAATGGCGAAGACATTAACCAATGGTGCAGGGGCTATGGGTGCAATCACCCAGTGTGTGCAAGCCAACAATTCTGGCTGAACCATGCCTAGTAATGTTTTAAAAAATATATTTAGGAGGCATACCACATTAGGGCGGCTGTCGGTGTTACGTTGTTGCGCCAGTAATTAATATGTTGCGTTATGAATTTCGCTGTAAAATCTGTGGTGCATTAGGCGGCGCGCTGTACGTCGCTTGCATTTCGTGCGTCGTTAGGCTGTGCGCGGGACATCTTTTGCGTATTGTGAGGCAGTAGGTGGTGCTGTGTGAGTTGTTGACGGCATGAAGCGTTGGGAAAATATCTAAACACAGGACTCGAGACGTAGCACAATGGGGAAGACACCAACCAATGGTGCAGGGCCCACGGGTTCAATACCCCATTTTGTGCAATACAGAAAGGCTGGCCGAGGCATAACTAGTACTGCTGGACAAGAAAGTTGATGGAGGCACACTAATTTTGGGCGTCGCGCGGGTAAGTTTTTGCGGCAGTAACTAATATTGATCCGCATTATGCGTCTCGCTGGCAGATGTGGGGGTCGTGAGTTGATGAGTTGGAAATGTGGGCGGCATCAGGCGTCGCGCTGTTACTCTTGTGCGGGTCTGGCAGCAGTAGGCGTCGCGCTGTTAATTGTGAACGGCATAAGGCTGTGCGCACATGTCCATACACAGGAACTGAGCCATAGCACAATGGCGAAGACATTAACCAATAGTGTAGGGAGCATGTCCCCAATCACCCACAGTGTTAGTCCACAACGAGGCATATGTTTAGGGGTGAGAGAACCAATGTTTAGCATAAGGCGTTGCGTTGATGGGCATGAGGCGGTGAAAAATATCCTTTTGGAGGCACTGTAATAGTAGCCTGCAGAAGTGGCGCATTGATGGGTATGCACAGGAACAGACCCACAGCACAATGATGATGACACTGACCAATGGTGCATTGATCAGGGTATGTATACACGGCTGTGCAGAAATAGAAAAAGGCTGGGTGATGCATCACCTGTCCTAGGTAATATTGCCAGATGAGGGGCATGAAGTTATTGCCCACATAATGTGTAAGAGGCAAAAGGCGCTGTGCTTATATCAGAGCCAAATGAACAGAGCCACAGCAGAAGGGTTAGCACACTGCCCAATGGTGCTGGCATCATGGGTCCAATCCCCTGCTGTGTTCAATGAATAAGGCTGGTTGAGCCATCACCTGTCATGAACTAGGAGCCATGTAACCCTCAATTGTATGTACTACTGATAGCAAATGAACTATGGAAGTACTGTAATAGCAGGTAATGCATAAGGTGCCCATCAAGGTACCTCAGAGGTCAAATTGTAGCGTACACTCTCCACAAACGAAAACACACAATGATGTGTATAGGGTGCGTTTTGTGTGCCGTAGGAGGCAGGGCATTGACCAAACACAGTCAGTGCTAGTACCATTGTGTATTGTAATGTATGGAAATCCAAAGTAGGTGAGCAGACATGCAAGATGGAACAGCAGTGTAGCAGAATGGTCATGGCACTGACTGAACGTGAAGGGGTCATGTGTCAAATTGAGCAGTGACTAAGCCTGGGTTACCTACATCTGCGTACAGCATGCAATTGGACAGCGATCTGTGTTGCCAGCTAAACACAAGCCCACCCCAGTGCACAGGAGTATGTCACCCTTTAGGGTGTCACTGAATGCACATCATAAACCACCATTTCAGTGATGGCGAGTTCACATATAACCCAAACACTGCACAGAGCTGAAAGGAAACGTCAAGCAGAACGACAAGAACCACAGACATCACATGTGCTGCAGTACAATAATGACATCCAGGACATGTGGCATCTACATAAATACACACACAAATTGGGTCTAGCTGGAGCTATGTACAGAGTGATGCAAATGTAACATTCAATCATGATCGTGTGCGACAGACAACGTGAAGATGTGTCCAGCAGATGCGCCTGAAATAGCACAACAGGTGAAATCTCATGATGATAGTGGACCAGCGGTTATAGGCAGAGCACACACACACGAGCCAACCATGGAGAGATGAAATGCAGGAAGGTGTAGGAGTGCAGGATGGCTTGTAGCAGCATGCACATCAGGGCAGGATGACACAAGAGCTGGGAGTCAGAAGATGGACAGAAACCATGGGTCAAAAACTCAGATGAGGGTACAATGTGCTTACATCACAAACCTGCCAACATCTGGCCGCCAAAGAAATGGAAACGACCTCTGCACGACAAGCAGACACAGCCAACAGAACAGACATTCATCACACCGAGGACCACTCCCACAAAACAAAAAGCAAACCAAAGGTAGCACAGAAACAACAACTTCCACGTCATAGCAAAGGCTGCATTCACAAGCAGTCAAGCCACCCACACAGCACGCGTGCTGGTTGTAAGGACAGGCAAACCCACAGGAGAAAGCCTGAATAAATGCACCTGGTGATCTGCTGTGTTCAGATCACATCACATTTTGTATATGGTACCAGGGACACATGCACACACACACAAGGATATGTTATGCAGTGGATACAGCATGCAAAAGGAACAGAACACATCACCCCAATCGTAAAGGACCCACACATACCCCTACTTGAAACACTGACTAAATGCAAAGCCAACCCACCCACCCACCAATCAAACACAGAAACACCAAATCACAACCCAACAGTAATGAAACGCACATGGAAGAACTACCAGACCAGACGCTTCCAAAGGCTTCAATGTACCTCTGAAAATTTAACTAATGCCTGTAATGGACGTGACATCTAGCGTCCTAACTGTATGCCTCCTCTTTACGCAAAACCCTACCAAGCAGCCCCGGAAATAAGACAGGCCAAATATCAACTAGAATAAAGCTTGAAAAAAAGCATAACCAGGAATCCCCAAACCCCTACACATAATCAACCCTAGACGAATCAGACACTGTTCACAATCTGTCAATGTCCATAGCATGTCCTATGTGCCCTGTGGTCACCCTTAATGTAGCCTCCCTGGGGATGGCCCTGCCCTACCTGTAAACCCCCACCCCTTGTAATGTAATGCAGATATGACCCACAGAAATGTTGCATCAAACATACACCTACATAAATGAATAAAAAAAAAAAAAACACAGAGGAAAGTAAATAACCAAAAATGTCATTTCTTGCAGTGTGTTAGAGCTGCCCAGCAATTCCGGAGAGGATATGATCAAATTCAACAATAGAAAAGGAGCAGCACACACCTGCACAACCTCAATATTACCACACCCCAGGTGTAGTGCTGTGCAAACAACATTAAGAAAGAGACCCATGCAACAGCTAATATGTGCTGCCTTGTCAACACAGAGTGAACACCTTGCTGTACACTGATGACAGACAAGGGTGTGTGTAGAGGTGATGAAGCAGCTGTAAAATAATGTTTCCATTTCCAGATATTCCATAAAAAAATACGATGTTGTGAGGCAAACTGCTAAGCACTGTGTGAACAAACATGCCCCCAACCATACACACAAACAACACCACTGAGGGCAAGCCAAACATTACATTCCAAAGGGAGGGCCTGTATGGGGATGTGCCGCACTCAGTGATGTGCCAAATTGCAGACACATACACAGCTGTCATCAAACACCAATGTGAGCACAGGGGTCCATGGAAATTACCATCAAATCCGTAGACAAACGTGTAAATGTGGTCCATGAGTGGAGGAGCAGTCTAGTGTTCACATAAATGTCTTGCACACAAGGCAAACACGCACCATATCACAACAGCACACCATGCGCCCTGGGGCAAATCAGTGGAGGTACATGTGCAAGAAAAGCCAGGATTCCCATGGTCCCAAGGAGTCATGTGTGATGGAATGTTAAACATTGTAATGCATGTATGTCACAGAGATAAAGTACAGAAAGAGACACATGTCTGAACAATGAACATATTTATTTTTTCTAACACGTCTCATACATACCATACACAGTGTAAACAGAATTGCAAGGTGTGTCCCACCCAGGCAAATGATGGGAACACAGTCAGCAATGTAAAAATGCACATGCCATGCAAAGGTCAACTCAAGAGCAAAACATAATGGCACGAGAATAAATGTTCATCAGGTGCATGATATGCACTGTGTAGCAGGGCCACACAACACAGCAGATGCTGCATGCCCACAATGTGTCACACACATATGCGTGCACTGTAGACAACAGGTGTGGCAGAATGAGAAACCAAAACACATAAACATGTCCCCCCAAACATAGCCCTCATGCAACAGAGGAGGTCACCAAATTAAAAATACATATGCTGCCAATATGTTGTAATGTGACAAACACATCTGCAAGCGAATGTCATAACTCCCACATAATGGCAGATCACCACATCAGCAATGTGTCAATGTACACCCCAAAATATTATCTCAAACTGACTGACTATATGCTAACAGGTAGCAGGGACACATGAACACAGAGTGAATACAAACCACAAAACAGGCAGAAATGTGTACACATAACACCATACAGGAGGCCCCCTTGCATTGTCTGTTGGTTACACAGTCGCTGGCCACATATAGCAGGTTACATGGAATGCAGATGTGTAGCACGAAAATGGTCACCCACAATAACACACCCCAAATACAATGTCCTAATGAGAGTGTGGTAAATGCAGGGGGTAACACAGGACTGTGCAGACGTGCAATGCAAGGCGTGGCCATACATGCAGAGTGTCATGTCTGAACATCAAACAAACACAATAATTAGCATGTGAATATGCAAAGAATGGCACATAATCTCACACTGCAACACACCGAGGTCATAGCTCCACATGTTGTGGCTCACAAACAGAGTCACTCTGATGCACAGCCACCAGCCAGACACTAACATGGTACTGTGATGCCACACATGAATGTAAACCACATTGCCGCCTACACACATCAATCAAGGATGTTGGTGGGCATGACCGTGTGTTATTGGAAAACATGTAGCATGTCCAGGTGTGTGGCAGGTGGACATAGACAATTGCAATGCTGAAACTGTTCCCCCCTGCAACAATCACGGCTGTATGCTACAGTTGAAATAAACAGATCAGGGTATCCTGAGTGCCATGTCACAACATGGGCCAAAGCTCTGCAGTAAACAACTTGTGAGGAATGTCCAAACGACACAGATGATGTCAGTCCCTGATGCGCAAACTGTACCAAAAGCAAAGGCTTCCTGACATCCAAAATATCACTTACAAAATTCCCAGGCAAACATGGGCGTGCATAGTAAAGTGTCACATGCCAATATGGCACAGTCCGAGGAGGTTCATCTGTGTCCCTGCAATCAGCAGGGACTGTCAGCTACAGCATGGCACAAACTGTGTGCTGTACATGTCTGTCATGGTCAAACAAGCAGTCCAAGAGCAATAACGTCCAGCACAGGCCTGTGTTCCACTCACAGACGTCAAACATCAAATAGGATATTTCCCATTAAACAATAACATGGTGCACTGTCCCACAACAGCTGTTGGATGAGGAGACGAGATGCACTGGAGGAAATGTGTCCATAATGTCCACTGCCTGTGCAAAGAAAGGATAGGTGTGGCCAATGTTAGTAACCCTGCAAACAACACCACAAATTGCCACAATGCACACTGCACTAATGAAAGATTGAAGTGATGGAAATGCAAACATGACAGGATATGCACATCAAATAAAAACACAGATGTGATTGGTAGAGTACTTGTTGCTGCAGACTTGGGTGTCACATGGAGATGGGTATGTTTAAATACCATGTCACACAGGCATCTCAAGCTACACACGATATGCATCCCTTTTTGTGTACAGAGATGCAACATTACATGTCCATGAGATCAAAAGATACCCCACAAAAGGTACAGCCAGATGTAATAACAATTAAACAAAGGTGGAATCTAACCTATGTGTCCATGATGTGTCCCTCATCAATCCCATCAACTGCTGCATATGTACACCAGGTCACAGCGAACGGAGACGATATCAGGTCAACCAGTAGAAACCAACATGTAAAGTCACACATCAGGGATTCTTCACATCATGCCTATGTCAGACAGGAAAACAAATGTTGCTCAAACACCAGTCCCACATAACACAGGACACAACTCTGCTCACCAGAAATGTGGGTGATGATGAATAGGTGAACAGCACTACTGTAGAGGTAACAAACCCCCACAATGCCCCCCAGGTGCCCGCACCCATCAAAGCATATGACAATGTATCATGCATGTACAATGCAGCACCACATAAGCAAACCAATAAACAGCCACCAGCACAATATGCGTAGTACAATGTGACAGCTGAAATACGTGGCCTGTCGGTGCCCAAGTGCTAATTTGTGCACATAACGGTCGAGTGACATGCAAGGACACCTGATGATGGCCTATTTAACTAAAATGGTGGAGGCAGCCAGGTGTTGCTTCCGCAAAGCTAGCCCATCAAGGCCCACATGTGGATCTGTGGAAAATCTACCAGAAAAACCCATTACAGGAAAAATACTGGTCACAACCGCACGTGGAGATGTGTGACAACAGGCAAATATGGGTAAGACCGGCACACAGAATATTACGTGAACAACACCCAGCTGCCAAATATGATACATAACAGGCTAGATGTTGTGCACCTGACATCAACACATACTATGTATCGGTAGTTCTACATACCCTGGACCACAGAATTTCTTCTGTTGTTCTGCCTTGTGATAATGTCACTCACCGACATCACTGTCATCACGTTGGTCCTTTGTAGTGGAAATAAGAAACACCCTTGTCAGGTTCCAGCGCTGAACGCCACACTGCAACGTACTGTCCCCAGCTCTAATACACCAAAACATGAACCAACAACGGACTGTGCACCCTCACACTGCACAGATCTTGTACATGGGAAGAGGCATCATGTACATGTGTGATGCAAAATACCAAGGCCCCCCACATCCATCATATGCCTCCCACCCTCCTGCTGTGCCACACACGTGCCAAAACAGGAGGATGGACACACCATGTTGGTGGACGCATCCCAAGGTTCACACTATATGTCTGTGCCTCCCATGTTCAGACCAACACCCCCTCTCTGTGTGCAGTACCCTCCAATTTTGTTTTGAAGCACAGTGTAAGTACCTGTGTCACCTGGAAATATGCCTCAATACCACCTGTATACACTGTGTAGATGCATATTATGCATTGTACATCTCCCCCAGCAAAGAATAATGACAGTTGTGTGTGTATCATGTGATGAAATACATGGCAAGGGCAGCACCATGGCTCTCCACAATAACCACCATGTCTGCATGTCACCTTACCGTGATTGTTGCATGTTAACCCATTGTGTAACTGTGAGAAAGTTCAACCAAGGATAGGTTTGATGTCTCAATGCCCCAAATAACCCCCACATAGGTCTGTGTGTGTATGTGCATATAACATCCCTTGATAGTGTCCTCAAGGTATCTGTGTGTCTGTACCGTGCTATCCTGCCATACACCACAGCACGTCCCACACGCATGAGGCAGATGTAGAGATACTATCAAATACATATGCCACCACTAAAATGGAAGACCCCATAAAATCGGAAGGGCAAACACATCTAGCGTCACATTTGCCTAACGAAATACACCCATTCAGCATCTAACCCACTGCACATCTGTATGTGTGTACATGTAATATACTGCTATGCATTACTCCACCACAAATGGACTGTAGCAATCATATGGCCCCCTGGCTGCCCACTGCACATGTCCACATAATTCACCATATCCATGCCTGTGACACCTGATGAGGCATACCTTACCACACACTGCGCTGCTGCTGCAGCAATACACGTGACACTTGTCAGAAAACACCATAGGAACGTTATCAGGTGCATGTGTACTGTGATATGTCTGACATATTGCATTGAACAATATCCAACATACAAACATAGCAAGCTGACAGGAGCAGAACACACACACACACAAACACCCACAGATTGCAGTACACAAACAAAGGTCCCGCATGAAAGCTCACCACAAACATGGACACCTCTATCACACCAAACCCCTAACCATCTGCCTGACCCAGGGCTCCTCACACACAATAACACCAAATAGCTGTGTCTGGCCAGCAGTTGCTAGCACAAAAAAACACTAAATGGTACTGTGACCCCCAAAAGCTCTGAAAGGTGTAGCAACACCCTCTGACCCACAACACCAACAGCTGCTACTGTGCTCTGTCCACATTGTCCATCACACACCTCTGACGACATGTTATGATGGATGTTTAAGAAAAGGACAACTGCAGTGTTGAATCTGAATGGTAAATGGTCCAAACATCACCCTTTGTAAACCTCACACGCATACAACAGCACATATATGTGGGTAGATGTGCAATACATACCAGTGAATCTGTCTGCAATCAATTGACGCCTGACCGATGTGCCTGCCTGTGGTGTCACCACAGGCACGTACAGGGGGGCACGGTGGATCCTCCTCCACATCCTCATTAATCTCTGCAGGGATACCATGCCTGAGAGCAATGTTGTGCAGTATGCAACAAGCTACGATAATCTCTGCAACAGTCATTGGCGAATATTGTAAGGCCCCACCTGATCTATCCAGACACCTGAAGCGACTTTTCAACAACGCCAAAGGTGCGTTCTATGACTGAGCGGCTGGATGCGTGGGCCTCATTGTACCTCCGCTCTGCACGTGTCCGTGGTTGACGCACAGGTGTCAGGAGCCAGGGCCGACACCCATACCCTGCATCACCTGCAGAGAAGAATGTTGCATGTGAATGACTGAGCGCATGACACCATAAATTCACAGATGTATAGACGAGAGACATAACCCACAACAATCAGGACAGACATATTTTACATCCCAATTATCCACCAGATCTAACAACTATTCTGATAGAAACACAACAAATGCCCTGTCAGGTCTGTAGAGACATGTCCGAGAACAACACAATCCCACCTTGTCCCCCCAAAAGAGTCCTATGTTGAGCACACGTCCCATGTTATGTGGCTCATGTTCTCATCACCGACACCATCAACACCAATTGTAGAGTTCGCGTTTAATACACACATGACACATACAAACAATATATGTTTGCAAAGTAAAGAACACAATAATGTTTGCTGGGCCAATGTAGGCGCACACACACAACATGTTTGACTGTGATGTCAGCCAGGATGAACACAATATCACCATGACACCCCATGTCGTCAAAGGTCTCCATATCTACATATAGCAGTATAACTTAAAATGCTGTTGACCGCTGTCAACAAACCATCTCAGTAGACACCATGTCTACTGTACCCTCACCGTTCCATCCTTGTTAAGTTGTGCTCCACAGAATATGACATTGTAGGCCACATGATTTGTAAAACATCACAGCTACTGAGTATGACAACGTTCCTGTGTATGTCCCACCAATACCCCTACGTCTGGCCAAAAACATAGGCCCACGTCTTTGCAGTCAAATCTCCCAAATGATGAGTCACATCAGGAGAATCACTGACAATGACGCCTCAGCACTGCACATGTGCAGTGAGCAAAGGTAAAGCTAACCCCAGCCCGGCCCCCCCCCGGTAATGGCAGAGGACAACAGCATTTGCACAGCTATGCAAAAATGTACACCCAATAGCAAAGGCAAGCAACATGCATCATATGTTGGCAACCCCCCCCTGTCCAGCAAACAACAGCTGACAGACCCATGAATGATTGAGTGTGTGGCCCTCACACGCACATGACACGCATTAGGAGCATGGATTGTAAATAACACACGTCTGACATGACCTAACACAGATACAATCTAAACCCCTGCATACACAGGTGGGTGGAAATGCCCCCCCCCCCCATCCCTGTGTGCAGAAGGTATACAGACACAGGTGCCAATACACACCCGACACACACATCTGAAACAGTTGCATATGTTCCGTAAACAACACCAGCATCTCCACATCACATATGGCTGTGAAACGGATGTGACATGGCTAATCATGTCCCCTGTTTAAACAACGTCTACAGTCCTGTAATTATGTAAAGTCACAACAGTTGTCGGTTTGCTGAATGGGAGTTCATGTAGCTATAGCACAGTGCCCAATATCTGCAACACATGGGTAATGTTACGTAAACACATACATATATGACTAATCATCGAAGATATATTATGGAGATACTCACCCAGCAATATACAGTCACCGTAATGTCCATCCTCAATTCCCTAAATAGTGCTGAGCGATGCAGGATATAGGAGTCATGGGTGGACCCTGGCAAACCTTGGGACCACATTCAGAATATGCAGATTAGCATCACATACAACCTGAACATTCAGGGAATGGTAGTGTTTGCGGTTGCGGAACCCCACCTCCCTGTCTCTGGGGCGGGACCAGGGCAACATGTGTGCAATCAATAGCTCCCATCACGTGTGGTATCCCGGCTAACGCCTCAAAGGCCTGGTCCAGGGTCTCCCAATGTTTGCCTACTGTGGGGAAGGGCTATGTACGTCCCCACCCGGCTGACCATAGCACGCAGTACTTGGTGGAGACAGCGTGAGAAGGTGGGGCGGCTCATGCCACCCACTGCGGCCACAGATGAATGGAAACAGCCAGAGGCAAAGAAATGTAAGGCAGCAAGGAGCTTGACTACACCTGGTATGGCATGGGACCGGCTAGTCAGGGGCTCAAAGGTCAGGTCTCAGATTCCTCATACAGCCCCCTAATAGCCCTTGTGCTCAGTCGGTACAGGGAGATGACCTGGTCCTCACGCAATGCCCTGGAGCTGGGCCCTGGGCCTATAGAGCCGCAGCTGCCGAGCCTGCACCTCAGTACGCCGTCTGTGCCGTCGCCGCACAGCCACCTCTCTGGCCAGCCGCCGCAGCAGAAGGTCTGAGTTGCTGCGGGTCTACAACCATGCCCTGTGCCACAGCCCCATGGACATCATCTCCCCTGTCCAGCAACCGTAGCATCTGCCCACGTCTTTGGGCACATGCAACAACTATTATGTCCTCCATGTAAGCCCTCTGTGACTACACAAGCACAAAAACACAGACAACACAGACACACAGCGACACACAGACACACACACTTGCCCAACACTGCACAAATGGCAAACCACCACAAACATCAAAGACAACAGACAACTCCCACAATATGGCTCACTACAGTTGCTCCCAGATTCTCCAAACAAACACACGCCGCGGCCTACCAAAACACCCTCAATGTTGCTGACTGAGAACCCTCTTTTTATACAGTGTACAGTTATTGTTCAGTTTTGTCGGTACCGCGCCCCCATGTGCGTAGTGTCTAGTGCGCATGCGCAGGAGGTCACGCATCGCCGCCTGTCTGTGCGTGCCGCGCATGTGCAAGCGTTGTCACGTGTGCGTGTATATGACTGCCGACGCGCATGTGCCAATTGGGGCGCATGTGCGTTTGGGTGTGCGCGGAGCCCATGTGAACCCCGTTACGCATGGGCGTATGCGTTTCACCAAAGTCATGATGCAAACACAAACGGTCATGCGCTAAGAGTGGCGCTTGCGTGTCGCGCAAGCACCTTAAAAGGCCAGCGCATGAGCATGCGCAATTCAACACAGGCGCGTCGCACAAGCAGCGCCGTCGCCGACGTCCTGCTGCAAACAAACGCCCACGTGTTAAGAGGTTGCGCCTGCGCATAACGCACACAACCATAGAGCGAGACGCATGAGCATGCACAATGAAACACAGTCGCGTCGCACAAGCAGTGACGTCACACAGTGGCGCATGCGCAACGTATGCACCGTCCACAAAACTACAAATGCACCCAAACGGAAGCAAAATGTTGAGGGTTGGTTGAGGAGTCAGAGCGAGTGTATACAGAGTTGATGTACGTGAGAGGTGGTGTAGTGAGAGGTGGGTCAGTGTCATTTGGGTAGCCACATTTTCCCGTGTGTTTGATAAGTACCCATATCTGTAGTCTGTCATTGTGTGTGTTACCTTGTCTGTGTATTGTGTTAGTGACTGTTCTGTTCCTGTGCTGTGTGCCTTGTGGTGGGGTCGTGGTTGCGGTGTCTGTCCCGTGCCTGTTGTGGGAGGGGCGGAGGGGGGTGAGGTGCAGTGGGGAGGCGAGAGTGGTGAGGTGAGTGGGGAGCAGAGAGGAGGGAGGAGGCCGATGGAGAGGACCGGCCCGAAGCCAGCGGGGGGAGGGGGAGTGACAGGGAGACACACAGGGGTTACAGAGAGAGATAGATAGGAGCCAGGGACAGAGACAGAGAGGGATAGAGAGAGGGATAGGGATAGGCAGGGAGGGACACAGACAGAGAGGGACAGAGAGAGGGGCAGAGGGAGGCTGAGGGTGGGGGAGGCTGAGCCTGGTGTATTTGCGGGTGAGGTGGTTGCCGCCAGTACCACTAGAGGCAGAGCCTGCGGGGACTGAGGGACCTGTGGAGGTGGGGGCAGTGCCAGGGCCATCAGTACCTGTATACAGCCTGCTCCCAGCAGGCACACAGGGAAGAGGAAGAGTGTCCCTGTGTCTGAGGCTCTCAGGAGGAGGGCATTAAAATTCACAGACGCTGAGAACCACAACCTCCTCTCCATGGTCCTTGAAAAATTACGAGGTTCTGTTTGGCCGACAGAGCACAAGGACAGGCACAGCAGGGCGTAACGCGGTGGTGGGAGGCGGTCCCAGCGAGGGGTCGCAGAGGCAGGGGCCCCCCCACGGGACATAGATAGCCTGAAGAAAAGATATTCCGACATCAAAAGAGGTGTACGGCAGCACCTCTGTGCCGAAACAAAACATGCTAGGGGTACAGGAGGAGGGGGCCCCCTGCCAGCCATGCTGACGCCCCTGGAGCAACAGCTGGCCCGACGCCTCGGTCCGGTCTACAACCATGGTCTGCCTGCGCTGCTGGATACTGCAGATCCACATGCAGGTAAGTATGTCATGCATATCCATCACATCGCATAACCCCCCTGAGATGATCAATGTGTATACAGCTGACATTTGCAGATGCACACACATACCTATCTCCCCATTCCAAGGATGTCGTTAGCCTTGTGTCTGAGGCTGTGTGCACACCCCATCATACCCTAATGGTGGCCAACACATAGACACAGTGCGAACACTATGTCGGTAGACGTGAGGGTCAGAGATGTTTTGCGCAATGTGTCTGGGGTTGTTTCCCTGAGGGTGGAATGATAAAGCGGCCCGTGTAATCATATGTAGATGGTGATTACTGTCTGCCACCACATGGTGGCATGGAACAGTTGTAATGGAATGTATATTTGCCAGGGTAGGGCGAAGGGGAATGGTCACCACAAAGCAGTATACGGAAATATACATCCATACTGTATTTAACAATCCGTCATGTGTTCATGTTTTACAGAGTATTGTAAACATGGGAAACACACTATAATGTACCTGTACTGTAACCCAGTTACCCAGGCGCGTCATGTGACCCTTGTCAGGATCACTGACGGCTGGTACACACACAGCAGATGTATGAGGATAGTGGAGGAACATCCAGGCCTTGCCGTAACAATCCCTGTCAGTCTGACACGTTCTGCAAACCCTTTGTCATGCAACACAATCATTGACCATTGGGAAGCCAAGGGTATATCAACCACGAGGGTTCCCCATGATGGCAACAAACCTCTGGCCATGTCTGTCATCCGCATCTATGGGATCTCAGAGCTCATTACAGGGTAACTATGGCGTCAGTACAGCTGGACTGTTTGCAGGGCTCACCCCACTTTGACAAGGGTATTGCTGGCAGATGTCAGATGTGGATGACACATGATGTTATCTGTGTACTACACATCTCTGTCATGCATTGTTGGTACCCCTCTCACACCTGTGTGTGTATGCAAGTAGTGGATGACACTAGTGAATATTTGTGGCGTGTCCGTGAACCGTGTCTCACACGTACGACACTCAGATTCCCCCTGGATCATATCCCCTCCACAGAGATATGTTGTTTAACGTACACAAGAGTACATGGTACATCTCACAGATGTGTGGTGGATATATTCTGGGTATGGCCCCAACCCACGTCAGCCTGCATTGCACACCGCCCTCTCAATGTCTGCCTGGTAATTAGGTGAAAGACAGTGGTCAGCCAACCGTGCTGCTACTAGAAACTGTCACTGGGATGAGGGACACCATGGTACCAAGTCGTGGGGAGTCCACGCATATTTGTGCCCACTCTGTCCACCCCCCATGGGTCAGCTGTTCCCCCCAGAGGGCCGGACACCATTCCTGTGTCTCTCACTGCACACACACCTCACGTTTTCCGGAATGGTCTTGCCAGTCACAGGATCACCCTGCAAAACTGCTGGTGTGTTTGCAAAGACCGTGCCATATGAATTCTGCTAGCCATTGCTTGCCCTAATCAGCCAAATGTTACAGCGAAATGTGCATGTCCCTGGCCTTCACATTGTTTCACATCCCCATCTTCAGCTCCCCTGGCTCCCTGCCACCCACCCTCTGTCACTCTGTCTCTCTGTGTTTAGCAAGCTGCCCCTGCATCGGGCAGTCAGCCCCCTGATGTGCTGTGGTCCATCAGTGTCCCAGTCATCCCCCTCTCACAAGGTGATGCGTGTTAGCTGATTGGACATGTGTTCCGTGTTGTAACTATATAAAAGGGTGCATGCCCCTGCATGAACAAAACCTTACACCTGGACGACATCTGTCCACAATGGACGTTGTGTGTGCAATCATGTCACAATTCCCCCCCCCCCATGTCACACCACAAAAACACCACAAGATGCATACACAGAGGGACAAATATGTAGCTGTGTGATACACAGCTGTCATGTACCCTACATAGGCTATGATTTGCTGCCAGCCCCATGGCAATGACTATCCTGACGGGGCCCCCCCCCCAACGTATCAGGGATAGTACATCCTTAACACACTCCCATACAACTTCTGAGCGGGTAGGTTTAACAGGACTAGGGATCGTGGGGATCATGTATCTGTGGCATGTGTAGAGGTAATGCACATACCCATTCACTTGCAATCTTGCTCAGTGCTATCACCCACCCCTACGTCACACTCACACATGTCATGGCCAGTCAAATGTGGTGACATGTGACTGTTGGGGGGGACGGGGACAGCACAGAGTATGGGTGGTGGTGCACCATGGGTAGCCTAGTATCCATCCTGCCAGTACAGCAGGCAGACAGTACAGCAGTGCGGGCATAGATATTCCCTGACACATGTTATGGGAAGTGTCCTGGCCAGGTGTGTCTATACACGTACTAACATGACCGAAGGGCAGATGTGTCACCCTTCCCCTGACCCTGTGGCTGCAGTAACACATGGACTGTGCTCTGATGATGACATATGTCCACCATGAGACATGTTGTGTACCCTATCAGTTGCAGCTAGCCCTGTATTGGCGTGTTTATCCATGGCCCCCACCTAGGGTACAGGGAGACATCCAACATGTGGTACACATCCCAGCAGTGTGTGACACTGTTCCAGACATGTCATGGAGTAGGAAGCCCCTAAAACAACTGCACCATCACTGCCCTATGTCATCTCATCTGTCACTGTGCATTTGTGTGTGACTGTTTCCTGTTTATCTGACATACTCTACGCACACTGCTACATTGTGCCTGTCAATTGTCTCAGGATCCTCTGCAGTGGTATCGTCCTACATTGTAGGTTCGTGGAAGGTACATGTAGCACAGGGGAGACAGTATGTCCCTTGTGAATATGCCGTGAGCAATGGCATGAACACCCAAACCTAGAATGTCAAGGATGGAGTACCTGTTGGTGCTGTGTAGCCCTGTCAGCACATACATTACACACATGGGGTGTGGGATCGACTGCTGAATAGATGGCCATATGAGGATATAGTCAAACCTGGAGGCCACACAGGGCATGCACGGCTGACTCCCAGACCAGTTTTAATGACACAGGTACATGGTTTTGGGCGATAGGTATGTGGGTATGTGGGGGCTCTGTATGTACCACACAGTCAGGGTACTCTGAATATCACATATGGGTGGTGGGGATCACACACGTAGATGTTGCTGTACAGCTTACACATATGTATTTATCGGTGTGTGCACACAATACAGGTGACTAATAGTCCATTGCCGACACATGTGGAGCAGGACGGAGGAAGAGGAGGAGGAGGAGCTGGAGAAGGAGGAGGGGGGAAGAGGAGGTGTGGCACGCACCTGGAAAAAGAGAGCCCTGATACGAGTGGTTGATGTGGGGGAGTAGTCGCCAGGGGGAGAGGCCTGGTCCCCGGGAGGGTCACATGGGACCTCCACGGAAGGTCCCCACCACCACCAATGTTGTCTGCAGAAGGATATGCTGCAGCAGCACCAAGGCGGCAAACGGAAACTGGCCCTGAGGGGGAATGTGCTTACTACATGAGGCTGCGTGCCAGTGGCTGCTGCATCGCAACTCCCGACACATGAAGAAGGTGGGTAATTAACATTCCTTACCATTAACCAGCACTATGCATGTGTTGTACATAGGCTCACAGATGTGCACACTGGGGACGGGGCCTCTTTTCAAAGGTTTAATGATGCCACACAAAGACACTTGTTGTTACGAGAAGCTATCTGTGTGACCACACATCAGCGTGCACTATGTGCACAAACAGTGCTGGCATCGGGAATCAAAAGTGTGAGCCCCACATGCACAGCATACCTCCTATATATCATGACACACAAGTGCAGCTGTGCCGGACCACAGTACCAGCAAGCAAGCACTGTGCCACAGGGTATACATCCCCTATGTATGAGATGTGCAGTGTGTTTGCCCACACACCTGTGCACAGCTAAGAGGGAGATGTGGAGGGGGCGCGTGGCCACCACAACACCAAAACACACACACCTCTAATCCATCTCAGGGGTGTGTATGTGGTGTATGTGACCAGCATACATCTACAGCTGTGATATGCGTGTCCACATTTACCACATTACACATTTGAGTTAACCTAATCTTTGTGCCTTTGTTGCCCAATTGACACTGTTACACACAGCCTGACAGCCCAACCGAGAGTGTGGTACAGCTACAGATGCAAGATGTAACAGTACTGATGAGTCAGGCTGCATCTGTGTGTGAGGGTACCCAAACCCCCACCCACAAATGGTGAAAATATAACAGGAAGGTCTAGGCCCCTGACTGTAGCACACCCAGGTGCCAGTGCGACATTGTGACAACTGTACCGTGCAGCCAGCGCCAATCAAGGGTCACTACACAGCAGGCGGGACATATGTGTGATAGGCAACGTGATAATGGCCCCATCCCACATTAGGCTTTATAAACAGGTGTCACACACAGCATCATAGAAGGACATGATCGTGGCAGTGCCTCATACAAACAGAGAGCACTATATCCACACTGGACAGGATCAGATGTTCCTGTCCCCTGGTTTTGGGGGGCAAACACGGCCCATGCGGGCACTTGAATGCCAACAACTAGGGTTGGCTGTGTGACATACAGCCAGAGTGGCGACGCTTGTTCCGCACATGTACTATTCCTAATGGGCAGTCGGTCTGAGGCGGATGGCCAGTAGGGGTCTATACGCCACAATACGTGTCCTTGCAATCAGCATTGTGGATGAGGCAATCAGGTGATGGGGCTGGGGGGGACATAAAGTGAATGTCCAAACTGTATGGCATCACACACGGTAAACTGTGTGATGAGGCCAAGTTGCGTTTTGGGGTCAGCAGCTACAAAGGCAGACCCGGTATAGGTTTCCCATGACCCCACACAGACACAATATCCCAAATCCAAAACCTACATCCCCAAAAGGAAACGTTAAGCTGCGACAGCAACAGATCTAATCAGCAAACTCCTGACATTGCAGATCCAGACAGTTCACGTGAAAAAAAACAGTTCGCACTCACGGTAAACAGGAAAATTCAAACATGTATGTACAGTTGCGCTCATCCGCTTGGGATTACCTTGTGAGGCCAGGTTGAATGTTAGTAAGGTCTGCTGATGAACAGCAGTCTCAAACAGGTTCCAGCATGTGAGCAATGGGCTGCTATGGACAGGCCAGGTTGGGCTCACCTTCCCTGGCAGTCCACACTAGCCTATAGACGGCCGACACAAATTCCATATTTGGACCCACCCACACCCATTACAGATGCTATGACATTGGGCCTGGCAAAAGGCACATTCCATGACATGGGGACCCAGGGGATAAAGTACCGTTCGTGTGCCAAATGCAACTGCATAGACATCACCCTCTGTGCCTGTGACGACGCAAGGCGGCCTGGTTATACACCCACGGGACATATGGCCTGGGGGTTCGTGGCGGTCACTGTGAGCAGAATGCTAATTCGCAAACTAAGGGATTCCGTCCTCCATCTTGACATATCTCACCAGACAACATGCCCTCTTCCCACCTGAGGGATTCATACATAGGGTGACGTTCGGGGTGTAAAGGATGGCCCCTCACATCAGTCCATTCCACTTAGGCCGTTGCGGAACAAATGTTTTCGCCTCCCAATGCCACGTTTGGTGTGCGTACTTCAGCGTTGTGGTTTCTGCCAACGTGACTAGCATGTTACGATACATGGGATCATAACACATTTAATTCCACCCTATGACCCTTCCCGGTACTTGCATTGTAGGTTATTGGGTTTATCCGCCTCGGAGATAACAAGATGTTCTGAGCCCTGCGTGCTGTATCCATACTTGGATTCTACGCCACAGCATCCCCGTGTCCTAGTGCTCACCAGGCTCGTGCCTCCAAAGCGGCACAGTGGTATCGCGGGTGGTGTATGCACTGGGCTACCCTCCACCTGTCGAATGCACAAATTTGAGATGCCCTGCCATGTTTGCCGCCCCTCACAGTGTACACCT